>JAPPVO010000059.1:77553357-78228357 GCA_030407325.1 Camellia japonica | reverse complement strand
TTTAGAATTACAAGAGATAATTTATAATTTAAATAAATTTCAGAGGGTGTGTTTGTAATTTATCCATAAAGTAATGGAAGACAGAGTGCATGTATCTATTGTGAAGATATACCAGCAATCAATCTTTACATATATTTTTTCAGGAAAATTATAAATACATTCCTTGAAATTTGTCTCTATAATTTTAATTGGGTAATTGTATTTGACAATTATAAATTGTTCATGTACTTTCCTCATTTTGTCGTTTTAATTCCTATAATTTTAATTGGCTCAATTTTGATCTTGAATTTATGATTTTATCTTAATCTAGCCAAGCATTTTTTTATGAAAAATACACACATAAGTTTCACGTGTCATATGTTAAGGGCAAAATTATATATTTATTAATCTTAGTGAATTAGTCTCAGCTCATTTAGTGATGATTTTCTTTTTTTAAAAGAAAGATATTATTAATTAGATCAAATTGACACAAAATTTAAAATTCAGGATCAAAATTAAACTAATTAAAAGTTTAAAAACCAAAATAAAGCAAGAATTAAAATATAAAGAACACAGGTATGGTTTACCCTTATAAATTTGTAGTAGTTAGATTTAAGAAGCGGTTTGATCTAAAAGAATATATTAGTTGGGGCATTTTAGAAAATGAAAATTTTTTGATAGTCAGCCCCAATTTCAGTTTTTACTTTATATATATTAGTATAGATAAATGACTATTTTGGCAATTAGGAAAAAAGCCAATTTTTTATTTTTATTTTTTAAAAACGTGCAAAATAGTAGAAAAATGATATGACTTAAAAAACCAATAAGTGAGGCTTTTTCCTAGTTGCCAAAATATAAAATCATAAACGTAGGGGTTTGTTTGGCAATAAACTAATTTAGCTATGAAAAAAATACTAGGAGCATCTCCAATGGTTATTGCTATATTATCATTGCTATTGTTATAATTTGACAATGAATAATGCTCCAATGGTCATTTGCTATTTTGGCAAATCTTAACCAACTTTCCCTCCAAATTTGTAGGTGTTGTTTGGATATAGGTTTTTTTGTGATTTTATTTTTGTTTATTTTTTGTCTTTTGTGACCTTTTTTTAACTGTTTGTAAAAAAATTATATATTTATATTATTCCCAACTAGGCAAATATAAAAAATGAAAAAAATTGAAAAATTGGAAAAAAAAATTAAGTATAATACACCCCACCAAAAAACATATCAGTACATAATTAATAAAATTTTTTAACTACATATAAAAAATAAACAATCACTAATTACCCACCAACAATCATCCATCATTCACCCAACATTCATTCACCAACAACCACCTACCAACAACTATCCATTGTAGAAAATACTCAAAAAAATATAAAAAATAAAAATAAAATAAATTTCATTACAAAATAAAAAAAATGACATTGCAAATAAAGACTAACAATTACATTAAAAAGTAAGTGACATTGCAAAAAAATACATTATCCCGTAATTATTCATCAGGAGGCATGGGGAAATAGTAATTTGGGCTGCTGACATTTGAGGACCACTTGGCGAAAATCTCATTTTTTCGCATTGTGTAATACACTTTCGCCTGAGGGTCCAAATGAGAAATGCCCGCAGTCATTATCTCATGTTCTTGTTTTCTGATCTAAAGTTCTTTCAACTCCTGCAGTGCTTGAATCCTTTTTTCTTCTCTTTCATCTTTTTTCTTTTCCTTCTCAGCAAAGTGTTGGTTAAATGTCTCCAATTGTATACTCATTTTTTGGACTTCAGCTTCAACGACTTGATTTCTCCGAAATAATTCTTTTGCAGCTTTCCTACCCATAGGCCTTTTACCCTTTGCAGTGACACTGCCCTCACCAATAATTGGATTATTACCAATACTTGGACTGGTGTCATCTTCAAGAGAAATATGGTTATCCATAGGGGAATCAAGGGTTGAATCAGGGGAAAACGGTGTATGTATCATTGACTTCACTGTGTTCGTAGGAGTTACATCTTGTCACCTAATATTATTTTGCAAGATTGGCCAACAATGTTCAAAAGTAAAATGTTTGTTTTCATCTTGATGGTATAATAGTTTTGCTTGAAGCGTCTATATGGCAATAAAACATTAAATTAATTAATTAGTTAATTTTTATATAAGACAAAATAAAAAATAAAAACTAACATAATAAATGAAAATGAAATCTTACTATATCAACTTGTGACGCCCCACTTGGATGCAGATTTTTGACTTGCGCTAGACACCCACGAAATTTGTTGCAACATTTCATGATTAAACCCCGTCAAGATGAGATAGACACTTGTGTTCTTGACTGATCATTCTGCAGCGAGCAATAATTTTCAAAAATTCTTCCCAAAAATGAGCATGCGATTGCGAATTTCCAACAATTGGGTGTTTAGTAATGTGACACCAAACTCTACAAATTGGCACATCTTCTTGAGTAGTAAATGATTTTCCTCTCTTTGTTTTTAATGAACTTTCCATACTGATTGTGTGAAAAATAGAAGAGAAAAATATAATTCAAAGAAAAATTGTTGCTGTGAACTCAAATTGGTAAAATAAGGTATGTGTATTTATACTACTCAAATTTAAAGAAAAATAGTCGTTTAATTATAGCTATTTAAAAATTGTGTGCTCATTTTTTTACTTTCCGATTCAAATAAAGCCGTTGGGCTTATGTTACACATTCCAAGACACTCTATCTCTTATTTCCAACGGCTGAGATCTCTATCTCTCATTTCCAACGGCTGAGATATTTATTATCTAGAATCATCTTCATCTCTCTGTCTCTCTATAATCATCTTCCTCTCTTCTCTATATACTCTCTGACTTTCTTTTCTCTCTGTATCTCTTCTCTCTTCATATTGATTGGTTCTTCCCCTGCAAGATAGACACTTCTCTCTCTATTCTCCGTCTCTATCTACCCCCACCCCTCTCTTGATCTCACTCATCTCTCTCTCTCTCTCTCTCTCTCTCTCTCTCTCCCTCCTAGAACCCAGATATTTGCAACTGTCTTACTCCTACAGCCCTGCCATCTGCCAATCACCCTCTAAATCGATCATCCATGTCTCCAAATCTCACAAACCCACCTCAATCGATCATCCATGTCTCAAAATCTCACAAATCCACCTCAATCGATCATCCATGTCTCCAAATCTCACAAACCCACCTCCTTCATCATCCATGTCTCCAAATCTCACAAACCCACCTCCAATCTGACAAACCCATCTCATTCATCATCCATGTCTCCAAATCTCACAAATCCACCTCCTTCATCTTCCATGGACATGGAGACCACCTGCCGAAGCCTTCCATCCCTACTACGGATGCTTCTCTTTCCAACCACGGACGAGGAGGATCTGATCATGAAACTGTGAAAACAGTTACACAGAGGCCATGAAAACAGGTACACAGAGGCCATGAAACCGTGAAAGTAAACACCTTCTATCTATAACTATTTCTGTTATCTGAACTGGAATGGCGAATTCTCCCCCCCCCCTAAATTTCTGTTAGGTATTTTTTTTTACTCACTTTGTTTATTTTCTAATTTTTATTTTAATTTTTTTGCTTGAAATTGGTGAAATTGAAATTTTGCTATCTTGCTTCTGTTTGAAATTATTTAATTTGGGGGTGAAATTGGATGAAAATTGCTTCTGTGTTTGGAAAGGATAATGAGAAATGGAAGGAGTGAGGGAACGGTTGGTTGAAGCTGACTTGGCAGCTGCCAAAGCTGGTGCCTTATTTGACACAAACTTTGGCATTTTTCAAAGATAATAGCTGCTAAAACTTACCATTGGAGCTGTCTTTCTATCAACTGCTACCATAATTTGGCAATAGCAGCTCCAATGGCACACCATTGGAGATGCTCTAAAAAAAAGCAAAAGTCAAAAAATTATATAAAAAAAAAAAAAAATCGAAGATTTTTTCCAATTCTCTGTACTTTTATTTTTTGTTTTTGGGTACATTTTTTCATAAAAATCCAAATACTTTAGTTTTTTTAACTTCATTTTTTAATAAAAAAGCCAACTAATTTCATATAATGAAAGGAAAATTCACAACTTATTAGTTAAAACCGAAGTAATTGCTATTTACATTGCTACCTCCTACTACTTCGGCCCATCTTGTTCGCCACATGTTTATTGCATTAGGACAACAAATAAGTCGAGTATGAGCGATTCTCTACATGTTTATCACATTAGAACAACAAATGAGTCGAGTATGAGCGATTCTCAAACGATCTTTTAACAAGTTAAATTCGATTAGCTTGATTTTTTAGTGTATACATATTAGTGTAGCAGAATAATAAGTTATTTGACTTTAACTTGAAAATTTTTAAATGGATTTAAATTTGACTTATTTAAATAACGAGTCATTCTCGAATAAATTTTTAACAAATCAAATATAAATTAAATTAGTCAGTATATGATCAAAATTGAATGTGCATATATATATTTGAGAGGGGAATTTATTTTGGCTTGGTGAGCCAAGCAAAGTTAGGCCTCGACCGAGCGAGTTTTGGGCATGGGCCGAGATCTTAGTTCAGGCGAAATGAGGCTGCACGCTCTGGACCGAGGTACTAGCACAGCCGAAGTAAAAGTACGCGACTAACTAAGGTCCTAGATCACACAATTATGCTAGCTCAAGGTCTGGAAGATGGACCGGGATGGTTGTTGGGCTCGTGACTTGAGCCGAGCTAGTCCATGGTCATGCTGAGGTCAAGCGGTGAACACCTTGACAGATAAGTAAAGCTTGAATAAGTTAAGTGTGGGCAATCGAGCTGGTCCATGAGCTCGGTCATTGAAGATAATCAAGATTGGGGCTAGTGCAAACCAGGTTGTTTTCAGCTCAGTAGGAATTGCCATGTAGCCCAATCAAAGCACAGGAAAGAGATTCCACCATCCGCACAAGTTAATACCGTTAAGAAATTTTGCCATATAGTGTTTGGCAGTATTTGCACTTACACGTGGAAGAAGACAAGAGAGAAGCATATCCACACATCCAAGGAAGGATGGACAAAGAGGTGTGCGCACGAACTATATAAACAGCGCAACACCTCCATGCACAGATCTGGAACCCTTACACACTAAGATCTTTTGGTTATCAGAGCTCTCTCTCTTTTGTCTTCTCTCTCAAAAACTGTGCTAACTTGATCGTCAGAGGGGTATTTCGGCCACTATCCGCCAGGTAGCTCACTGTCATTGCGTTATCAAGTTATTCGGAGTGAAGCGAAGCTTGGACACAAGGAGTAAGTAGAGTGACAAATATTTGCTCCCCGCACAATTGGCACCGTTTGTGGGAATCTTTGACAAACAAAACCTTGTCTTTCGAGCTTTTCTGATCACCTTCCAAGGCAACCAACGATGATGTTCCGAAGTCCGTTGTCTACAGCATTACCCCTGAGTTAGTTCAGTGTCGAGATGATTTGCCTGCTATACCATTGATGGCTAGACTAGAGACCGCGTAGAGGCCTCATAGAGACGCGCGAGACAAACGCGCAAGAAGTTTTAGGTGGTCGTTGAGCCAAGAATAACGCCGCCGATGGCGAAAAATGCACACTCAGCGCCTGGAAGGCAAGCTGAGAGACTAAGATGCCATCATCAAGAAGATGGCGACGGAGATGGCGGCTATGAAACGCCAATTGAAAGGAAAGGGCGTTGCTGGAGTAGGAAACCACAAGGAGCACACCTGATTCCATCCCTCCGGCAGTCGGAGCAGACGACAACCTCTTTCACTCTCCATTACAAGGAACTTTGGAGTTGACGACTCCGTCACACCTGCAGGGGTGTCTCGCACTTAGGACAACAGCTACCACCCTTCACGATTGTTAACAACGTCAAGATACTCATACTCTGATCGGCCCGGAGATCTGTGAGGTGTATTAGAGAAATGAGCGTGCCAACGGGAGGCGCAGAGAGTGCTGATGCTGCAACAGCTAGCCCTTGAGGAGCGCATCAGTCAAGAGGTTGTAATGCTTGCCCCACGCCAGCCAGTGTACATGCCACCAGACAGGAAGTTGGCAAGGCTGAGCGCCACTTCCTTTTCTATAGAGATAGAGAACACACCGCTCTCTGTTGGCTTCCACTAACCCAAGTTTACGCTCTATGATGGAAAAATCGATCCATACATGCACATGAGTCATTTCCAGCAGGTGATGGCTGGCCACCGGCGCAATGATGCACTTATGTGCCTTATTTTCCCATCCAGTTTGGGTAAGTTGGGCCTAAAATGGTTTGAAAGGTAGCTGGAGGCAAGAATCGAGAGGTGGCTACAATTGGCGAAGGCGTTCGTGACTCGCTTCAAGACCAACACCAAAACACCTAAAGAAGTTGACCACCTTTTGGGCATTAAGATGGAATCGGGCGACTCACTCAAGGCTTACAATGCCAAGTATTGGGAAACATTCAACGAGATTCTTGATTGCCCGACGAACCTAGCAATCACTCAATACAAGCACGGTCTCCTAGTTGGACATATAGTAAGAGACTCGCTCACCATGAGTCAATCGACGACCATGGAACTGCTGATGCAGTGAATCAATGAGCACATTTGAGCTGAAGATGATGCGACCACGGCTACCACAAAGGTGAATCCGATGGAACAAAAGAGTGGCCAGAAAGGTTCATGCGGTTGGACAAGAGGCAAACCGTCCAAACAACTGCGAAAGAGAACAAGACCGCGGTGCTAACCGCAATAATCGAGGTAAAGGTCATAACAACGACTAAGCAAACTACCCCCGCAATGCCGTAGAACATGCAAAGAGAAAGTTGAACACCTGAACAGATATCACCAAGGTTTTTAAAATCCCCATCTGCTGCATACTTAGTGACATCTGTAACGAGGCGTACGTCCGGTGGCTGGCTAAGTTGGGCGATGCACAAAGAGGTTTCAATTCGAGGTATCGCTGCACCTTCCATGATGAGCGTGGGCACCGCACAGAAGATTGTATACCTTTGAAGCAGCACTTAGAGAAGTTACTGGTAGCCGATCACCTAGATCGTTACGTTGATGGAGGCACCAAGGCTGCGCCCCAAGCTCAAACCGAGCCAAACGGCTTGGCCGCCTTGAATGCACCCCCTCCAAGGCGTAATCAATGTAATCCATGGGATCATAAAGTCGGCACACGTATGCGAGCTCCAGGGGATGATCAAGAAAGCGGAGCATATGAGGGAAGTCCAGTCTGTCCAGCCGGCCGTGAAAAAGGGCAAGACCAAAGCAACAAATGTCCTTGGCTTTTAAGTAGGGATCTAGAGTGAATTCAAACCCCCCACAAGGATGCGCTGGTGGTCACGCTCCGCGTGAAGGACTTTGACATTAAACACATTTTAATCAACCAATATAGCTCAATTAAAATAATGTGTTATGACGTGTTCAAGCAACTCAAGCTGGATAACAAAGATTTGGCCCCAGCAACCTCGCCATTGGTCGGCCTCAATTCACAACCAAAATGGCCGGTTGGAAAGATCATTCTACTGGTCAAGACGGGCATGATTGTCAAGCAAGTGGAATTTTAGGTATTGAAAGTGCCTTCTACTTATAACTTGATCTTGGGTAGAGAATGGTTTCACGCTATGCAAGCGGTGGCGTCAACTTACCACCAAGTGATGAGGTTCCCCTCTACTACTGGGATGATAGAAGAAGTATGGGGCGATCAAGTCATGGCCAAGCAATGTTTCGTGGCCATGAATGATAGCCGAACTGCCAAATGCTTCGTACAGATGATTGAAGGACTAGAAGATCAAAATGTCCTAGACGATGTGGGTAAGAGAATCGAAGAAAAGGTTGTCGAGGACTTAGTGGAGGTAAGGATCAATGAGAATGATCCGAAGAAGTTCTTTCTGCTCGAATCAACCCTGATCGCCCAAGAACGACTAAAAATATTGAATTTCTTGGTAGCAAAAATCGAAGTGTTTGCATGGACACCTTACGACATGCATAGCATCGATCCAAACTTCATTTGCCATCAACTCAATGTTTTCCCTAATGCCCGGCCAGTCATTCAAAGAACACGGAGATTGGTGCTTCATCATGCCAAGGTGGTGGCTAAAGAAGTGAAGAATTTGTTGGAAACTAAAACAATCCAAGAAGTGCATTACCCTCGGTGGATCTCTAACATTGTCGTCGTGCCAAAGAAGAATGGAAAATGGTGAATTTGTGTTGACTATAAGACGGTCAACCAAGCTTGCCCTAAAGACAGCTTTTCCTTGCCTCGAATCGGCCAACTAGTAGACCTCACGGTTGGGCACAATAGGCTGAGTTTCCTGGACGCCTATCGTGGCTACCACCAAATTGCCATGCATGAGCCAGACCGAGAAGTTACTTCTTTCATGACCCCAAGGGGGTTGTTCTGCTATAGGGTTATGCTGTCCGGATTAAAGAATGTTGGCGCCACATTCCACCGAATGATAACCAAAATGTTCGCCCCCTTATTAGGCCGGACAATGGAAGCATACATCGACGACATGGTCGTCAAAAGAAAATGTGAGGCTGATCACCTAACTGATCTAGCCGAAATGTTTACCATTCTGAATGACCCAAGTTGCTTCTCAATACGGCAAAGTGTGTCTTTAGAGTAGGGTCTAGAATGTTCTTGGGTTTCTTGGTCACCAACAAAGGAATTGAGGCAGACCATCACAAATCAAGGCCATACAACAGCTGAAGCGGCCAAACTCAACAAAGGACGTCCAACATCTTGCTGGAATGGCAGCCGTGTTTAATAAATTTATTAGCCGGTCATCAAATCGTTGCCGCCTTTTCTTCCAAGCTTTAAAGTTAAAGTTCTCGTGGGATGAAAATGTGACAGAGCATTAGCCAAGCTAAAGACATACCTGTCCTCTGCTCCACTCCTTGTCACACCAAAGCAAGGTAAAGAACTCTACCTTTATCTGGTTGTTTCCCAGCATGCCATCAGTGTCGTGCTTGTTAGAGTAGAAGGCATACAGCATCTACTGATCTACTACGTGAGCAAAACCTTACTCCCTGCAGAACCAAGGTACTTGCCGCTCGAGAAACTTGCCTCGATACTAATGATGGCCTCTAGGAAGTTGGCACATTATTTTCATGCGCACAAGATCGTTGTGCTAACAGAATTTCCATTAAAAGCCTTGTTTGAAAGGGCAGACTTCTCCGATCGAATCTTGAAGTGGGTAGTCAAATTGGGGCAGTTCGACATTAGGTTTCAACCTAGAACCGCCATCAAAGCACAAGCATCGGTTGACTTCGTTGTAAAATTTTCACCAGAAACTCACCTGATTTGCCCGATGGAACTTACTAACGCAACCGAGCAAATAGAGGTAGGCACCGTGGAAGTAGCACAGCCAACTCCCACTCTAGTCTACCTCAACCCTCTTAACAAGACAAACATCGAAGGTGACACAGAAATTGCGGGCCAGGCCATAAGTCAATCACTTGAAGGACAACTACAACCTAGCAATGCATTGGTGGGTTCCGAGACAACCAGACACTCTATTAAGCCCAACACCGCATCGCAAGAGGGGGGAAGAAGCCATACAAGATACAATTAACAACAACACGCTTGAAGCGGAGATAGTTGAGCAACCGAGCAACCTAGGCACGGAACACTTGATCCTTCAAAAATCTCAAAACCCCACTGAATGTTGGAAGCTTTTTATTGGCGAAATATGAAAACTTTTCCTCAATGGCGCTTCAAACAGACATGGTGTCGGGTTAAGCGTAGTTTTGATCTCATCTGACAGATTGGCCATCGAACATTCCATCACACTTGGGTTCCCTGCATTAAACAATGAAGCGGATTACAAAGCATTACTAGCCGATCTAAAAAGTGCACTCCAATTAAAAGCATCCGAGCTGATGGTTTACAACGACTCCCCACTCATTGTCAACCAAGTATCCGAAGAATACGAAGCTAAAGATGACAAAATGGCCAAATACCAGACTCTAGTGAGAGAGCAACTCAAGAAATTTCAAGTCATAAGAGTTGAACAAATCGGCCGAGAAGGGAATAGCCGAGCAAATAAGTTGGCCGGTTTTGGTTTCCATGGCCAACAAGACAATACCTTGCCCTCAACTGATTGAATTTCTTCCAAGACCAAGCATCGAAGAATCAGAGAAGGCAAAGGTTCTCTGCACTGAGCTAGGTCCTTCTTGGATGGACCCCATCATCTTTTTCCTAAAAGAAAGAACTTTGCCAACTAACAAGAAAGAAATAAACAAAATTCAGGTGAAGTTTGAGTGGTTTTGGCTCTCCCCATCAGGTGCCCTATATAAGAAATCCTTCACCGATCCATACATGAAGTGCGTCTATCCAAGCAGAGTCAATGCTTTTCTTTTTTAGATCCACGAAGGGATGTGTGGCAGTCATATCGGTAGAAGATCTCTAGCCTACCGCGCTATCTCACAAGGATACTGGTGGCCATGCATGCAAGCCGACGCACAGAAGTATGTGAGAAAATGCGAGAAGTGCCAAAAGTTCGCTCATCAAATTCATCAACCAACTAGAGAACTTCTTCCTCTCACAAGTCCTTGGTTGTTTGCAATGTGGGGGCTAGATATAGTGGGACCACTCCCAACCGCCCTAGGCAACAGAAAGTTTTTTATAGCCGCAATAGATCACTTCACCAAATGGGTCGAAGCTGAACCTTTGTCGACGATCAAAGAAAAAGATGTGAAGAAATTTGTCTGGTAGAATGTAGTAACACGATTCACAGTCCCCAAAGCGTTGATTTCGGATAAGGGCACCCAATTTGATGGAAAGTTGTTCAGAGGATTCTGTGAGGAACTAAAGATAGAATTCTACAACTCAACACCAGCTTATCCTCAGTCGAATGGCCAAGCCAAATCGTTAAACAAGACCATTCTAGATGGGTTAAAGAAAAGACTAGGGAAAGCCAAAGGAAAATGGACCGAAGAACTTCCGAATGTCCTCTAGGCTTGCTGAACAACACCAAGACACTCAACAAATAAGATGCCTTTTGCCTTGGTATATAGCATGGAGGTGGTCATCCCACTAGAGATCGGCATGGCCATTATCTGGAGTGAAAATTTCGATCCGGATTTAAACGTAGAACCCATCGCCCTAGAGTTGGACCTTGCAAAAGAACGCAGAGAGAAGCCACTGATCCACATCGCGGCATACCAACAAGAACGGCTCAAGAAGTATAACAAAACAGTTCACCCTAGAAAATTCAAGGTTGGGGATTGAGTTTTGTGGAAGGTGATGAGTAACACTCTAGTGCCGGGCGAAGGAAAGCTAAGGGCAAACTGGAAAAGGCCTTACAAGACAACCGGCCTAGCTGGCAAAGGGGCATACCACCTTGAAGATCTCAACGGCCAAACTATACCACAGCCATGGAACATGGAAAATTTAAAGTTCTATTATTTCTAGTTTAAAATTTCGATGTACACCCCCCGATTTTGTGATATAATTTTTTAAATTTGCTCGAAATCTATGAAATCTATACGCAATGAGAATGAAAGTCACTTTGCTTGGAAAATTGTTGTATTGCTTTTCATTTTCTTGATGGATTTGCCTTAGACAAGGGGCAACTTACTTCAACCTTTAGCTGAGATGATTTTTGCCCGTCTAAAGGGGTTACTGAATTGTCTAACCTTCCAGCCGATATGGTTCTACCCGGCTGAAGGAGTTGATGAATTGTTCAACTCCAATCTTCTAGACGAGATGATTTTTTCCCAGCTAAAGGAGTTAGTGAATTGTCCAACTTTCTAGCCGAGATGGTTCTACCCAGCTAAAGGAGTTGATGAATTGTTTAACTCCAATCTTCTAGCCGAGATGATTTTGCCCGGCTAGAAGGCGTTGATGTTTTGTTCAACTCCATCCTTATAGCCAAGATGAATTTTGCTCGGCTAAAATGGGATTGATGTTTTGTTCAACTCCATCTCTATTATCGAGATGATCTTGCCCGACTAAAAGGAGTTGATGTTTTGTTCTACTCCAAACTTATAGCCGAGATGATTTTTGCTGGCCTAAAAGGAGTTAATACTTTCTTTAATCTTTGTGACTGAGATAATATTGCCCAGCTAAAGGAGTTGATGTTTTGTTCAATAATGTTGCACGGTTGAAAAACAGAAAAACACATTACAAAGTTGCCAGTTTCCAAAGTCGTGCAATTTTCATTCATTAAAAAATCCAGTACATCGGTTAGGGCAAATAGCCTGGTTATAAAAAGTCCAAATGAAAAAACAAAGAAAATATAATCAAAAGCTACACTAAATGAGAGAGATCAGCAAATTCATCTCCAGCTCTAGTCGCAGTGTCCTCTAGATTTACCACGGTGGTCCTTTCTTCATCACCGCACTCTTATTGGTCGGCCCCATTTTGACCAACCACCTCATCGGCCTCTTCCTCAGCCTCATCGTCTTGTAAGGAGTTGAAGAAAACATTGGCGTAAGACACCATATAGTCTAGCAGGAAGACGGGAGGAGGAGAGGTGAACACCTTGGTTTCAGGTCCTTGGCCGAGCTTCTCACAAGTTACCTTCCAACCGGATTAAAAAAAGATGTCCTTGGTGGCTTCAACTTGCTTTGTGTAACTCTCATCGGCCTCGAAACTACGATTTTCAACCTTGTCCGCAGCTTTATCTTTTGCCTTCTTCACCTCATCCAGCTCGGCCCGCAAGGCGTCTCTCTCTTGCTCGACTCTACTGAACTGGCCAAGGAGCTTCACATTGTCGGTGTTCACAATCTCAAGCGAAGCCTTAGCTCGGCTCAACTTGGTCGAGATGTTCTTGCCAGCAACATTGAGGTCGGTCACTTTCTGTCGTAACTAGAGACACAGTCCATGACAAGGTGGGTTTTTTGAATAGCTTGCAAGAAATCAGAGAAAAGTTAGTTCGAGAAAAACTCAAACCGAGCAAGGACTTGGCGAAATTTTGAGACTTACCTTTGTCATCGACTTCACTGCCGACTTGACCATCCGTGTATCCGGCACGTGGTCTTTACCAGCTCTGTCCTCCTGTAACAAGAGTGATTTTGTCAAATCGAAGGCAAGAAGCTTCTCTTTGTCTTCAATGATGGATACTGTTACAGGGATGTATTTTCTCCGGTGTTTTAGTTTCAGCTCCCAGAGAGGTGTGGGCTCAGCCTCAACATCTTACTCGGTGCTCAACTCCGCAACGAGCTTGGTTGAACGGTCCGTTGTGCGTGGCCTCTTGCCAGCCCGGCGCGGCTCAGCATTTGGAGGAGCAACTGTTGAAGCCAATACAATCACAGTCCCTAAACTTTGAACGGCAATTGGTAAAGGTGGTGGGTTGTTCAGCAGCTCGGCAAAAGTAGTGGTGATGAGATTCTTGATCCAGCTTCTTTTTTCCATCTCTTCTTCCTCGGTTAGGCGGATGAAAGGAACATCTGGGAGTGTTGGGTCAAGTGGAGGAGAAGGCTCTTGCAGGAAATCTATAACCTTGCTTTTACATTTAGCTGAGTATTGGTAGCTCGGCACGTAACTGAGAAGATCGTGACAATCTCGGTGTTTGTACCTCAACACGGTTCTGATCGCAGTCTCGTTTGGGTTGGAATAATTTTCTTGCAGTTCTTCAATAGCTGTAAAAAGAAAGTAGTTAGCACAGACTAACAAAGGTAAATAAGTTGACCGGTCAAGGAGCACTGCTTATAGGATGAACCAAAGTTCTTGCTGATGTACCAACTAGGCACGTCAACTGTCCCGTAATTGCCAAACACCCAGAAGAAATCATCATCATGCATGTCCATGTCCAGCATGCCAGTTACTAATCGTTCTCTATCTAGCCTTATTTTTAAGTAATAATTAAATCCGTCGACCATGCGACCTAGCGTGTATTAGCGCAAAATCTTGGCCAGTCCTGGATTTAAACCAAGCCAGTGGTTTAGCTCGGTGACTCCGTTTATTATTCTGTAAGTGTTCGTTGAAACTTGAGTCGGTGCTAGCCCGATCCTTCTTAGGAACTCACAAATTAATGACTGCACCGGGAAGCGGAGACCTCCCTCGACTATTGACAGCACGGTAAAGGGGCAAGAATCCAATCTGCCCCATGGAAGGATGTCCACCTTACCGAGCTCTAAATGTACATCAGCTGGAACGCCATACTACTCTTGAAACGCAGCCAGTCCACCCGGCGTGTGTACAAGGAAGCGATAACGCACCATAAGAGACCGGTTTAGTTTGCTCTACAGAATTGAGTTAGCAAAGTTGTGCACGGTGGCCGCTCTGCCTTTGAGAGCCCTTAGGTTGATGTGTCTGGTCTCCTAGGATTCTACATTTAAAAATCAAGAAAGCCAGATTTTAGCTCGATCGCACAACCTTTGTGGGTTTTAATAGCTCAGCCGTGCAAGCAAGCCATATCTTAGCTCGGTCGCACAACCTTTGTGTGTTTTAATAGCTCGATTATTTGTTGTTACCCAAATCACAGCTCGGTCGCACAAGAAAGCCAGATTTTAGCTCGATCACACAACCTTTGTGGGTTTTAATAGCTCAGCCATGCAGGCAAGCCAAATCTTAGCTCGGTCGTACAACCTTGTGTGTTTTAATAGCTCGGTCCCAAGGTTTGGCGTAATTTAGCCCGATCGAGCAAGCAAGCCAAAAGTTAGCTCAATCGCGCTACCTGTTGTGCAGTCCAGTAGTTCGTTTTCTCCTAAGTTTCATAGATAAGAAACTTGCTCAGTCAAATCATGATTTTGGATCAAATTGGGGTTTGTAGCCCAGTCAGGCCCAGATCCACACCTGTTCATCTTAGGAGTTAATGAACAATGTTCGAAACTAAGGGCACATGTGCTTTCTGGCACCAAAAATGGGGCAACACCCTAGCCTAATCAAGTTTTCAACAGTGTTCAACCATAATTATCATATTGAAAGCAAAGAAATGGTGGTTGGAACTCAAAAAGGTGAAGAACTCGAAGAACAATGAAGAAGAGTGAGGGGTAACGACAACTTACGGGTTAGAGCTTTGATAGACGATCCAATGGTGAAAAATGGTCTGATAGCTCCGAAAAGGCTGAATACGCAAGAAGAAAGCTTTTTGGGAAGAAAGAGATCGAAGATGGTAGCCCTAGTTTTTGGGAATAAATCGACGAAAGTATGGAGAAGACGATGAATAGTGAAAATGAAGGGTTAGGTTTGATGGCTATAGGAATGGAATGAGACAAGGCAGCAAGATTTGAATTTGGAAGGACGGTGTTGGACAACTAGGTTAGCAATACAGGGCCAATGGACGAACGACATGTGTCCATGATGAGACGTTTCAATCATGAGAAGTACCGTAAGAGCAGAGGTTCAGTTAACCAAGAAGGAAAATTGAGCTAATATTTTAGTTCAGTCACATAATGCAGTCCTAGTTGCGTGAGTGAACTATGGACCAGCAACCGAACAAAGCGAGCAACTGGGTGGGGGAGCCTAACTCGGCCAAAAATGTACTGGCAGTCACGCAAATAACGCAAGTGATAAGAACCAAGCAAGATTTGCAACCAAGGAAATTACGTCGGCCAGAGAAAGTAATCCCAGTCATGCAGGCGTGGATGAAATTAAAGGGCAACTGAGAGGGGAATTTATTCCGACTTGATGGGCTAAGCAAAGTTAGGCCTCGACCGGGCGAATTATAGGCATGGGCCGAGGTCTTAGCTCAGGCGAAATAAGGTTGCACGCTCTGGACAAAGGTACTAGCACAGTCGAAGTAAAAGTACGTGACTAACGGAGGTCCTAGATTATGCAATTATGCTAGCCCGAGGTCTAGAAGATGGACCGGGCTGGTTGTTGGGCTCGTAACTTGAGCCAAGCTAGTTCATGGTCATGCCGAGGTCAAGTGGCGAACACCTTGACAGATAAGTGAAGCTTGAATGAGTTAAGTGTGGGCAATCAAGCTGGTCATGAGCTTGGTCATTGAAGATAATCAAGATTGGGGCTAGTACAGACCAGGCTATTTTCAGCTCGGCAGGAATTGTCATGTGGCCCAATCAAAGCGCAAGAAAGAGATTTTGTTATCCGCACAAGTCAATACCGTTAGGCAGTTTTGCAATTTAGTGTTTGGCTGTATTTGCACTTACACATGAAAGAAGACAAGATATGAGCATATCCATGCGTCTAAGGAAGGACGGACAGAGAGGTGCGCGCACAAACTATATAAACGGTGCAGCGCCTCTATAAACAGGTCTGGAACCCTTACTGTTGGCATTTTTGGCTTTCAAAGGTTAATTACATAATTTAAAGCATGCCAACAAAGATCGATGAATCCTTACAAAATTTTAATTGCCAACCAATTATCAGATGATTGTGTTGCAATTCTTTCAACCTCAATGAAGAGGACTTTTATTAGTGGCTTTTTAGGAGAAAATTATAAATGATCACAGATACAAATTAGTTCAAAAACTGAATTTTATTGAGTAAATAAGAACTTACAATGAAGTGACCCAGCCTTGAAAAAGGTTTACAGCAGCAACTATTGGAAACTACTCATAGGAAATAAAGTGCAGTACATGAATTGAAGTGCTGGAAATGTAAAGAACTGGAAATGTAAAACTGGAAAGGAAAAACGAAGTAAATAAACTGCTTTTTTGTGATAACCATGTTCTGTATTATGCTAATTAATCTTAGTTGTGATTGTGATTATGTGTTTAATATGATTTTTAGTGTCATTTATATGATTATATGTGGTTTTAAATTTCTATCTGTTCACCGTAGGAAAATATGTTCAACTGACTATTATGAACTAGAAATTGAAGGCCTTATCGGCTATAGAAACTGAAATTGAGTACGCCATTGTGATTAGCATAATTTTTAGAGTCTATGGTGAAATTTAATTGAAAACTTATTCGGATCAAATAATTAGATTCAGAACGATTAATTTAAGCTCCATTATTTGGCCTAATCAAATTTGATTAGGAAAGCTTATATAAAGGGCCTTATTACACTCAATTCCCTCTCTTGAATTCATTTTGGCTAAGATTTCACTCTAAAGAGAGAGAATGAGCCGATCGTAAAGAGAGAGGGAGCTCAAATTGGAGATTGAACTAAGAGCTTGGGAATTTGAAAGGCTAAGCTCAAAAGCTAGCTAGAATTGTGAAGATTTGAGCCTCTAGGTAAGCATTTGAGCATGAATTCATGGGTTTAAGTTTGTAATATTGTGAATTCATGTTATATTGTAGTCAAGAATATGAATTGTGTTGAATTGGGTGAGTTTAAAGTTAAAATGCACATGCATGTAAAGATTGCTATAAATTTGTGTAATTGGACATGAAACATATGATCCATGTAGAATTTTGATGGTAATTCATCCCTTTGATCATCATTTACATCATTTAAGTTAAGAATGGGAGTTATGTTCCACATGCAAGCACAAATCATAGAGGTTTGGTAGCTTGAATTGAAGTATTGAAGATGAATTTGGCAAGAATTGTTTGTGTATGCAATTGATTCATGGAGAATTAAACTTCATAATGTTGTAATTTAGCATTTGTATCATGATAGAAGATGCGCATGTGAAGTATGAGTCATAATATGCAAGTTACATTAGTTTGAATGCAAGTTTGAGCTTTAAGCAGCTTGCTGGAAATTCCAGAATCCAACATGTCCGCTCGAGCGGGGTAATGGCCGCTCGAGCGTGAAATGCTAGTTCCCAGCAGTTTTGCAAACATTGACGTCCGCTCGAGCGGGGAGAATCACACTCGAGCGTCCAGTCACATGTTTGGCTTTCAACTCGAGTGTCCGAAGTCACGCTCGAGCGCAAATATGAGGCAACCAGTACTTTTGCAGACCAAAGGGGTCCGCACGAGCGGAAGAATCCACGCTTAAACGGGGAGCCCTGTTTCAGAAAATTTGTAAAGATGATTTATGTTTCATTTTCCATTCTCTTTCATTTCTAAGCACTCTTAGGCATGCATTGAACATTACAAATGAGTTAAAAAGGATAAGAAAGAAACCTAAGAGGGATGTATGAATTAAGAACGGATCGAATCATTTGTGACCCATATGTGTTATGTAATGTGTAGGGTCAAGCACGAGAGCAAATCCACCGGCAGATCACTGTGAGTAATATCTTAGTAAAGATATTTTGAATTATGTTATTTGTCCTATTGCTTATTTCTATATAAGTCTTATAAGCTTGATGATTTGAATTGTGGACAAATATTTGTTATGCTATATGATTGGGCCAAAGGCCGTTTGATACGATTGATTAGGTCAAAGGCCGTCGGATGTGAATGATTGGGCCAAAGGCCGTTTGATACGATTGATTGGGCCAAAGGCCGTCGGATATGAATGATTGGGCCAAAGGCCGTTTGATATGATTGATTGGGCCAAAGGTCGTCGGATACGATTGATTGGGCCAAAGGCTGTTTGATATGAATAATTGGGCCAAAGGCCGTCGGACGCGAATGATTGGGCTAGAGGTCGGTTGACATGAATGAAATGGCCCAGAGGCCGTCTGATATGCTCGGGCTTAAAGCCGTCTAATGTATTAGATAAAACTAAAGATGGGCCCAAGGCCGTTTGATATATGTATATCTATTTCGAACTTCATTCATGTATTTTCTTTATTTGATATTATTCACTAGGCATTCGCTCACACTCATTCATGTGTATGTAGGTGAGCCAAGTGATGTCCAAAACCAACCTCGGTGAATTATGTGAGAAACAGTCAAGGTTTTGAAGAGTCAGCCCAAATGTCTCACGCACGAGACTTGTCTTCCCCTCTTTTGTTCTTTTGTTAAAATTTTGCTATATTGGCGAAAACGTTAGACCACTTTTGTATATAAACTTTGGCTTTGACTGACTTAGACTTGAATGATCCTGTATGTGTAGAACTTTGGTTAATTTCCTTTTAAATGTGAGTTATTAACAAATATATGTGAATTGTTATAATGTGCCATGTAAGCACAGCTCTATGGACAAAATTTTTAAATTGCTTCCGTTTGGCCCCTTAACTCTGATGGAGTATATGCTATTTGGTTTAAGGCCGTAGGTAATCCCTCGATTACTGGCCGATTACGACCTTAATCCATAGGGGCAGGTTTGGGTCATGACATTTCTAGATCTGAGTCTGAGGGCCTTCATTCTGGGGCCTTCTCTTCTATTTATACTCTTCAATGGTAAACGTCGAAGTGGGTTTCTAACTGTCAAAATGTCTCCCCATCATTGCTGATCATGTTCTCTCACAATTTAACCCCACTATGCCATTCTTACAGTTAAGCTTCCCTGTAATGCCCTCAAAATATTATACAACTCAACCATTCATAAGGTCTAGAGACATAATAGAAATGTTATACTTTCATTCATCAGAGTTAATATTACAAAAGATATCACATGCATTATACTTTCATAAATATCCATCTTGAAACCATAGCATGAAACTCTAGTTTAGAACAACAAAATAAATGCCCTAAGGGCTTACATCTTTCCAAGTAATCACTTAGTTACAACAAAAGAGAGAGTCAGAAGCTCTTTACAACTAAAGCCCTCGGCTTAAAAGAAGACATATAAACACAAAAATAAAATCACAAAAGTAGAGCCTTTAGCCTCTAAGCCTCCTAAGCTATGTCCTTAGAGGTGGTATGTCACCTGTACCTGAAAATGGTTTCCCAAGTAGGGTGAGCCAAAACCCAGTAGAGATATACTAAACCATATATGAGAATTAACTAAAATATGAGCATCAGATAAATGTGCAACATTCTTAACCAACACATATTCTTTTCAAGGTCATTCAACATAGATAGCCAATATCTCAATTCATTTCCATTCTTCCATTCCGAGTAAATCAATTAACCAAATTCATTATTATCAAAGCAACTAATATGAGACTACAACTCAATGGTTCACAATTCATTACATTCATCAATCCAACATTTCTATTTCTTGCCATTTTACGGAACCACGTCCGAGGGAACCAGCACCTATAAATATATAAGATTTCGGAACTTTCACCCTGGACACTCTGGCCAACTTAATTATCAATGAAGTCCATCCCCTATCTCCTCCCAAACAATGAAGTACATCCTCTATCTCCTCCCAAACAAAGATACATATACAATGTATTTAAACACTTTGTCATATACAATGACTAATCAAAACACATATTCAATGGTTTAATCAAACCGTCATATTCAATGACATAATTCAATCGATTAGTTTCAATCATCCTAATTCTCATGCAGTTTCTACAACAATCATAGCTATCCTCCACCGATAGCCCAAAACAGATATATCTAAACAGATAAATAAATCTATCAACAGATAATTTATCAAATTCCATAGATATGTGATTTATCAAACCAAACTACACCATTCAATCACATTTTCCCCAATTTCATAATTCCCAAACCAATTTCATTATTTACATAAATAGTTATTTTAACTCAACTTAGGGAAAAATTTCCCATTTTTCCAAAATAACAACCCATAGGTCCAAATCTCACCACTTCAACAATAAAGAACCTCATACACAAACCCCCAAGGTTACTTTGTAAATCAACATGAAAAACCCCCTTTAGTTTAGAACCCAAACCTTAACTTTACCAAAATCTCCCCAAATCGCACCATTTATACAAAATGACAAATATCTAAGTTAAAGCTCATATTAAAGAGTAGAATATCCCTACCGCAAGCTTAGATGAGAGAGAAGAGAGAAAGCTCAAAAGTCAATGGCGACGAAACAACGTTTTGCCCCGATCAAAACGAAGCCCTTGACAAGCTCTACACTTTATCTCAAAGGAGTAAGGTGAAAAGATCACTCTAGGTGAGTAGATTTAGAGATTTAAGTGAAAAAGTTAAGTTTTAGAGAGAGAATAGAGGAATCACGATTTAAGAGGAAAAAAGGAAGGAAAATCATAAGAGAAAAAATGGTTTAGGCCTATTTATAGTAGTAAGGAAAAGCCCTAAGGTCAAATAAAATAATAGACCCAAAACCCCCTTAGATAGGGCCCATTCAGACCTCAAAAATCTAAAAAAAAACACGCAGCGGTCGACCCTTAGACAGGAGGGGGTCAACCCTATCTTCCAGTAACCAATACACAGGCATAAGAGGGTCGACCCTCTCTCAGTCTGGTGTCTACCCTATCTTCCAGCAACTAACACATAGACATAAAAGGGTCGACCCTCTCCAGTCTGGTGTCTACCCTATTTTCCAGCAACTCTCCCAGAAACTTCACCAACAGGTAAGGGTCGACCCTTAGAAAGGCTGATGTCGACCCTAGAATTGAATTTCTAAGTCTCCAAGGAACTTTTGACAAAAATAAGTGCGAACAACCAAACCCAACAAGTTTAAATTAGATTATACTCCTCCAAAACCAACGTACAACAACACCAAAGATTTCCAAAATAAAAATAAAGGATTCGAATACACTTCCCCAAAAGATTTGAAAGATACAAGTGCTACAACCTCCCCCACCTTAGGAAATTTCGTCCCCGAAATTTTAGTACAAGTTTCAAAACCATGATTGCCCAATTTTCAAATGATTACAATTGAATTCTCATTACCATGACCCACCTACCGGTCATTCAATCCTTCCACAAAAGAACAATTCCACAATAGATATATCTCAACATATATTATCAATATGAATCTTCCGAATTTAACCAATTTCAATATGTGCATCTCATATTTCCAAAACATATTCAATGTTTATGATAAATTTTCATTTCCAAGAGTTAAACAACATATACAATGTTCAAATTAAACTTGCGTTTCCAAAACATATTCAACATTCACAATGCTTTCATAATCCAAAACATATACAATGTTTCCAAATTTGATACAACACATACAATATTCTATATTTCCAGAACATATACAATGCTCATATGGAATCCATGTTTTCAAGACACCCACAACATATACAATGTTTTAACATTTCATTAACAAACTAAAATCTCGATATATGTTCAAATACCAACGAATAAGTCCGGATATTTCTCACGGACTTCCAATTCACGCTCCCAAGTAGCTTCCTCAATCCCAAGATGTTTCCATGATACCGTAACAAATAGAATCGTCTTGCTTCACAAGACTCGACTTAACAACAAGGAACGAATATGATTACTTCCCCAACCAGCCAAACTCACGACAGTTTATAAGACAATAACACATTCCCCTGATAATAGTAGTAACAACGTCGTCAATAACAACCGTGCTTCATGACATCCACCATGACTTGACTACTTACAATACTTGAATCACCATTTGAGTGTTTAACACTCCAACATAGGAAAAAGGAAACCACTCGCACACAAGGCTTTCAGTCAACTTTCGTAGCACGAGAATGCAAAATAAAATACGAATAATCAATAACGTCATGGCACATCAATACCCAACAATTCCAAGCCCTTGCCAAAGGACATACAACATGTAACCAGTAACTTAGGCTAGATCAAAATGTGACTTCTCAACACATGGTATAAGATATTCCGTTCAAGTTAAAGAAAATGCTTAATCTATCCCATTTGTTCCAAAACACTTGGTTTTCCTCCAAATTATTCTTCAACATTCCTCAAGTAAATCACAACATAGTCATCCCACAAAACCCATTACACTCACAGTGGTGTTATAATACCCAAAACAAGATTTTTCACGATGAGAACCCCTATAAATTTTAGAAATGCCAATAACACAATAACACAAATGAAGAAATTGCACACCATTGATCACATAATGGTGCAAAGCGCTTATAAGACCAAAGTTCTCAACCGAAATCCCAAACTAGTTACTACCACTGAAACACCCTTCTAACTGTCCATGAGGGACTTATATTACACACCAAGACACCGTTTAAGTACACAACCTACAATTTCGACCGATTCTCGAGGTGACTATATGTCAACCAACCCAAGTATTGACGAATCATCTCTCTAACTTAATTCACTCGTGCCAGTCTTTAACACCAACATCTTGCTCAACCTCGCCAACTTCTAAATGGAGTTCCATACACAACCTCTCCGGTTCAATGAATCACTCCGGATTCTTCAAAGTTACCCCATGGTACTCTGACTTTTCATTCACCCCTCACACGTATGCCTAAGTGGCACATACATCCTTGCTTCACATTTGAGTCCTAACCGAACTTTTCAAGTCAAACCCAATACACCATCTCAAGTCAACGCACACAAGGACCGAATAAGTCGAAATAACTCTAACATAGTGCATCACTCACTCTACACAATCTTACTGCCTCACTCAGAGTTCCACTATCCAAACTGGACGACAAACACCCACACCAAAGTGACCCAACAATTTCGAACATTAAATTACTCAACCCAATCATTAACTACACAATTGCCTTACCAAGGCACTCTCCTGGGATTGCCCTGTGACCGATCCCCTTCTACACATATTCTAATACAACATACGAACCACACACCACCACATACCATACTACAAAACCTTCTCACTTAATGCACGATATTCTACACCCACATGAATTCCTCATTCTGAGGATGTACTCACAACCTCGACTGAATTCACAACAAAATTTACACACTTGTTCCCTCACACCAAGTTAACCAGCAAAGGCTTACCACGCTACAACACCCTCGTTACTACGTAACCATTCGAATCGAACACAAGCAAACATAGCACCTCCATCCCTCAATGACCAATAAGGTCAACTCTTTATTCCACATTCTATTCATCACTCGTCACAAGAGTACAATCAAAATGCTAAGCCTCCATGTCAATCCACTAGCCATTGCTACTACTGAACAACTACTCCGAACTAAGCCCTGGCGCCAACGCAAAACACCGACAAGGCTTTCAAAGACTTACCATCCTAACTCTCTAGAAGAACAAACGAAGTCCTCAATCTCCTCGTCGTTATCCCAAACCTTTGCCCATAAGCACTAAACCACTGTGACCCTACACACAGGTCACACCCTAATCACGGGTTAAATACCCAACCAACCCTTCCGATAGCATCACCTGACTTAAGTAGAATTAAGGTACATACCTATCGCATTCAAAAATAATAAAAGAGTTCTAAAACTTAGGAAACCTCCACTATACCTCTACCTGAAACATATTACTAGCTGTTCACACAACCACCACCCACCAATACTAATAACCAATATTATGATAAGGGACTAACACCCCTTCACAAGAAACAACAGATTAGAAAATAAAACGTACATAACTAATAACTGAAATCCAACCATAACAGAATCTCACCCCTACAATGTTGAACAGAACAATCACATAATCTAATTAAAACAACGGTTTTTCTTGTTATTTCAAAGGCTCTTTCACCACTTACCCCCTTTTTCTAAAAATTATTCAAACTTACATCATTTTTCAACAAAAATTTTGTTCCAAAATCTCAAGGAGACTAATTGTTTTGCAAACATTTTCTCCAAACAATCCACGAAATTTCAAATCAGAGTTTTCAGTTGAAATGAATGCCATAAAAGCCACAAGCCGAACTCACCCTCCAACTTATTTCCCAACAATATCTGGTGAATCTCAACCTTCACCCAATCACAACTATCACACCTACGGTGACTCCAAACATCTTACATATACAATTTATTTAAAGATATAATCATATTCAATGACAACGGGTGAGAAATTAGCTTTAATTTACCTAATTCCCATGAAATTTCTATCACAACAATAAATAAAGATACATACAGTACCAAGAGATATAGTACAACACACATAACTTTCCAAATCGCGGAAGTCTCAAACCAATATAACACCAACAATATTAATCGTCATAATTCAATGGCGTAAGGCGTTTGCAAAATTTTCACATTAACACGTTGCCCCAATTCAAGGGGTTTTATATAACTACACCAATCAAATGCACCCATAAGCGAGGCCCCCATGCCCCTAAGTCCATTAACGCAACCCGAGAACAATTTCCAAGGTGACTACGTGCCAACCAACTTCGAATACCATACATACGACCCAACCACCAGTCCTCTATCCTCAAGACTCAAAGTCCAAAAAAACACATCCCTGCCTTTTCACAAGGCATTCGTGACTGACCTGAGACATCACAAGCCAACCCATTTCCCACGACATCAATATGGCATAAAAAACACTAGGATTTTCAATTCGTACCACTTTTATTAACACATTACCAATGAGCACAAAGTTAATTACATAACCACACCTTTTGGGTTTACAACCACATACACATATATAAACAATATCCGTTGGCATACAGCCCTTTCATAATATAATATCAAATAACACTGCGAAGAATCAAAACTCCTTCACACTTCCAACCTCACTATTGTCCGCGCTTGGACTACTAAAACTGGCACTGCTCCCTCAGAGGACATCGACGCCAAACATGGCCTGTCCAACCATATTGAAAACACCAAGGTGATCCTCTATTCCGAGGTTAACTCGAGAACGCCTAAGTCTAGCTAGACTCTCCAAAGGACGAGTCTGATGAAACGAGAGTAGCCCAAGGCGTCAACTACACCTGCCTTACCAGGTCTACTACCTCTCCAAACAGTTGAACTTGTCAGTATGGACTCTTCCTCCTCATCCTGACCAACACTATTGATAATGGTCTCCACGTGAGCCACTGCCTCTACCAAGGCATGGTAATCTCTATGCATTGCTCATCAACTCTTCTCTAAATAGCATCACACAATCTCCCTTCGAACTCAAGACAACGTCGCTCCTTTGTTGCAACCAACTCTGGAGCAAATCTCGACAAGTTAGTAAACCATGCTTCAAACTATACCAAAGGTGTAGTACCTTGGCGTAACTCCATAAACCGTTTCCGCAACTTTTCTCATGTGGAAGGAGGGAAATTGTCACTTCCTCGTCTAAGCATCCTAATAAGGGTAATAAGAGATTTGCACATTCATAAATGTGCCGAAACTAACTCACTCATGTCCTAATACGTTGGACAACAGTAATTCACTCCATATAAGCACATAATCACATAAGCATATACGAATTTGATTTCTGGATAATGACTGTCCCATGGCGTTACTAGAGTTCCAATTAGAAACGGCAGTGATCAAGTGCCTTTCCAACAAGACTCCCAAAAACCCATAGATTCGATCAACATCCTAGAAACTAAATCGCATACTCATATAGTCACATAAACATGTTATCATATAAGCACATAACATCATACATAAGTCTCTAATAAGCGAGACAAACCCATTGTAGTACTAACCACTTCCCACGTACCCAAAGTATTTAAACCCGGTACGCTCTGATACCAAGTTGTAACGTCCTCAAAATATTATACAACTCAACCATTCATAAGGTCTAGAGACATAATAGAAATGTTATACTTTCATTAATCAGAGTTAATATTACAAAAGATATCACATGCATTACACTTTCATAAATATCCATCTTGAAACCATAGCATGTAACTCTAGTTGAGAACAACAAAATAAATGCCTTAAGGGCTTACATCTTTCCAAGTAATCACTTGGTTACAACAAAAGAGAGAGTCAGAAGCTCTTTACAACTAAAACCCTCGGCTTAAAAGAAGACATATAAACACAAAAATGAAATCACAAAAGTAGAGCCTTTAGCCTCTAAGCCTCCCAAGCTATGTCCTTGGAGGTGGCATGTCACCTGTACTTGAAAATGGTTTCCCAAAGCCCAGTAGAGATATACTAAATTATATATGAGAATTAAATAAAATATAAGCATCAGATAAATGTGCAACATTTTTAACCAACACATATTCTTTTCAAGGTCATTCAACATAGATAGCCAATATCTTAATTCATTTCCATTCTTCCATTTCAAGTAAATCAATTAACCAAATTCATTATTATCAAAGCAACCAATATGAGACTACAACTCAATGGTTCACAATTCATTACATTCATCAATCCAACACTTTTATTTCTTGCCATTTTACGGAACCACGTCCGAGGGAACTGACACCCATAAATATATAAGATTTCGGGACTTTCACCCTGGACACTCCGGCCAACTTAATTATCAATGGAGTCCATCCCCTATCTCCTCCCAAACAATGGAGTACATCCCTTATTTCCTCTCAAACAAAGATACATATACAATGTATTTAAACACTTTGTCATATACAATGACTAATCAAAACACATATTCAATGGTTTAATCAAACCGTTATATTCAATGACATAATTCAATTGATTAGTTTCAATCATCCTAATTCTCATGCAGTTTCTACAACAATCATAACTATCCTCCACCGATAGCCTAAAACAGATATATCTAAACAGATAAATAAATCTATCAACAGATAATTTATCAAATTCCATATGTGTATGATTTATCAAATCAAACTACACCATTCAATCACATTTTCCCTAATTTCATAATTCCCAAACCAATTTCATTATTTACATAAATAGTTATTTCAACTCAACTTAGGGAAAAATTTCTCATTTTTCCAAAATAACAACCTATAGGTCCAAATCTCACCACTTCAACAATAAAGAATCTCATACACAAGCCCCCAAGGTTACTTTGTAAATCAACATGAAAAACCCCCTTTAGTTTAGAACCCAAACCTTAACTTTTACCAAAATCTACCCAAATCCCACCATTTATACAAAATGACAAATATCTAGGTTAAAACTCATATTAAAGAGTAGAATATCCCTACCTCAAGCTTAGATGAGAGAGAAGAGAGAAAGCTCAAAAGTCGATGACGACAAAACCACGTTTTGCCCCGATCAAAATGAAGCTCTTGACAAGCTCTACACTTTATCTCAAAGGAGCAAGGTGAAAAGATCACTCTAGGTGAGTAGATCTAGAGATTTAAGTAAAAAAAATTGAGTTTTAGAGAGAGAAGAGAGGAATCACGGCTTAAGAGGAAAAAGGGAAGGAAAATCATGAGAGAAAAAATGGTTTGGGTCTATTTATAGTAGTGAGGAAAAGCTCTAAGGTCAAATAAAATAATAGGCCCAAAAACCCCCTTAAATAGAGCCCATTCGGACCTCAAAAATCTGAAAAAAAAACACGCAGAAGTCGACCCTTAGACAGGAGGGGGTCGATCCTATCTTCCAGCAACCAACACACAGACATAAGAGAGTCGACCCTCTTCCAGTCTGGTGTCTACCCTATCTTCCAGCAACTAACACACAGACATAAGAGGGTCGACCCTCTCCAGTCTGGTGTCTACCCTATCTTCCAGCAACTAGCACACAGATATAAGAGGGTCAACCCTCTCCAGTCTGGTGTCTACCCTATTTTCCAGCAACTCTTCCAGAAACTTCACCAACAGGTAAGGGTCGACCCTTAGGAAAGCTGGTGTCAACCCTAGAATAGAATTTCTAAGTCTCCAATGAACTTTTGATAAGAATAAGTGCGAACAACCAAACCCAACAAGTTTAAATCGGATTATACTCCTCCAAAACCAACGTACAACAACACCAAAGATTTCCAAAATAAAAATAAAGGATTCGAATACACTTCCCCAAAAGCTTTGAAAGATACAAGTGCTACATTCTCTCCTGAATTTGAATTTATGAGTAACCGTTAGACCACATCACCTTGC
This sequence comes from Camellia japonica, assembly GCA_030407325.1. Lineage (NCBI taxonomy): Eukaryota > Viridiplantae > Streptophyta > Magnoliopsida > Ericales > Theaceae > Camellia > Camellia japonica. The sequence goes on along the minus strand of JAPPVO010000059.1, from coordinate 78,199,949 downwards.
ACCCTCTAGCTATTTCAGTACTACGCAGATCCATTATTACTAATACGAACTGTTACAAGTCTGTCTTTGACTGGAGACTTGTATTTACTTCTCAAATTGTCCTTTACATGGCACGTGTCAAACTACGATTGGTTTTTACAAAATATATAGTCAACATTTATACACTGAGACCTTCTGGTCATCAGAGCTCTCTCTCTCTTTTGTCTTCTCTCTCTAAAACTGTACTAACTTGATCGTTAGAGGGATATTTCGGCCACCACCTGCTGGATAGCTCACCGTCGTTGCGTTCTCAAATTATTTGGAGTGAAGCAAAACTTGAATACAAAGAATACGGAAAGCGACGAATATATACTCCCCGTACAATATTGCAATGCAATTTGTATCTCAAATTCTCTTGAACTCTTCTCATTTGCTTCGCCGCTAAGCATTTTGGATATCATATATTTTAATCCTCAATAGCCAAAATTTGTATCTTAATTTTCTGTACCTTTTCTTCCGATGATGAACTTTCCTAGCAAAAAATATTGCCTCGCTGGATGTCATGGCTTAGCTCATGCCCTCTCTCTGTCTCCTAAATTTTTTATTATTATTTTTTCTTTTCATTCCTATTAACCATCATTTGCTAGGAAGGTCACAAAGATTAAATAATAATAATAAATGAATTTTAATACATATTCTATATATTTTTATACATTTTCATATATTTCTTAAAAAAAATTATGAGCACGCAAATCAATCACAAGATCGGGCACAATGTTAAAATAAATCACATTTTTTTTATGAATTTCACACCTATATAAAAGAGATATATCAGATTCTGTGATTAATTTTTGTATAATTAAAATAATTAATTTCTAAATACATTTAAATATTTTTTTCTTACGCGTATCTATATATATATATATATATATCAACACTAATCACTGCTCATTAAGCGGTACTTTAACATTTTTTATCTTTTTACAATTCCATAGAGAGAGAATAAGGGACTGAAAATCAACATCAGGGGCGGCTCAACATTGAAAATGTTCTCAAATTTTTAGAAAAAAAAACCTTTATAATAGTTTTACATTGGCAAAATATAAAAAGTTTGTTGTTTTTTTGAGTCCTAGAATATATCTTCGTCTAGCTTGACGTAGTCAAACAAAAACGAAAAGTCAAGTCTCCCATTTTATTTTTTAAACTTGTATCCAATCAACCAAAAAAAAAAGAAAATTATGTATATTAGAATTTTTAAATAACAAAAGGTCTCTCTTTAGATTTGCCTTTGAATGTGTGTGACAAGAAAATATAATCTGCTAAGGCTTTGTTTGACAAAGTCAGTTGGAGTTAAAAAAGTTAATAAGATAAAATTTTACATTTAAATCATAATTATTTTACTTTTTCTCTCACAAAAGTTAAAAAAGTCAACCCAAAGAAATTTTTTATTCCCAAGCTAAAAAAGTACCAATTTAAAAAAGTCAACTAAAAAAGTTTTTGTTAAACAACAACTGAAAAAAAAAAAAAAAAAAAAAAAAAAAGACCTTTTTGAATTCTAACTATTTCTTATATATATTAGATCAAACTATTTTTTCAATTGAGAATAATTTTGAAAAATCTATTTGTATGAAGATTGTTTTTGATTTCTATTTAACTTTGAAAATTAAAATTATTTAAATCATTTTTATCTCAATTATATATATATATTATATATAATATGACACTGTTAGTGATCTTAATGGTTTAGGCTATTGCAATTAATAAAATAAAAAGGTGTAGATTTATTTTCAAAATTAAAATTTTTAAATGAAATTATAGAAATAAAAGAAAAAAAGGTACATTACAGTTATCATATAGAAAAACTAAGGAATACTCATTTAAGCCTTTGTTTGGTTTTCATGTTGGGACTAAACAAGTACATAAGGACAAAAAAAAGTTATAATATCACAAAATGACAAAACACTTAATTTAGGATGCAAAATTACCAAAACAACCCATATACAAACAAAAAGTCAAAAAAGTATCATTTTCAAGTTGAGGGCAATTTTGTCATTCCAATATAAAAAAGTCAAAAAAACAAAATATGCCAAACAAAAAAGTTTCAAACTAAAAAAATCAAAAAACCCAAAAAACTAACATTGCCAAACGACCCCTAAATTAACATATAGCCAAGTTTGGCAACTTAAAAATAATCAATCTTTTTATCTTTTTTTCATCACATTACCTCTCTACTTTTTTATATATTTTTTTATAAAAAAAAATAAAAAATACACTTATTTAAATCATCCCAAATAACCCTTAAATGCTAAAAGACCTTAATTTGATGTTTTGCCCAACAATCAAAGATGATTGGACCACCACTGATCAACATTACACAATGATAAAGTCGAAATCTACTATACCTACCTACCAGTAGCTCATTCATTATGTCAGCCTTATTTTTTTAACAACAATGATTCATCCCATTAAAAACACCACCACTAATAGCATTAATATATTAAAAAAATAGAAAAAAAAAATACAACTTCAAGATCAAAATATCACATCATTTTTGGCGAAACCCACTGCCACCTAATTAGTACACTAATTAGTGCTCCCAAACATTTTTCTTTTTTTAGTTTTTTTAACTCGGTATTTGGCATAATTTGGAGGATCAATCCCATTATGTGAGCCTCAATCTCCTTTTTAAATAAGGGGTTGTTTGGAATGATTTAAATAAATATATTTTTTATTTTTTAATGAAAGAATATTTAGGAAAGTAAAGAGATAATATGATGGAAAAAATATAAAAAGATGGATTATTTTTGAGTTGCCAAACTTAACCTTAGGAATTGTTTGGGATAACCTAAGTAAATATACTTTTTGTCTTTTTACGAAAAGATATATAGAAAAATAAAGAGGTGATATGATAAAAAAAGATAAAAAGATGAATTATTTTTAAATTGTCAAACTTAACCTAAATATGTTTAGAAATAACTTTAACGGAGTGTAGGCATGAATAATAAAAAAAAATTATTATGTTTATAGTTTTAGTAAGAAGATGGATAGTTTTAGTTGTATAATTTATGTTCAAATTACAAAATGACCTTTTTGGCCCATTAGATTAGGTTTTCATCATCATTGATTCACATATATTGTCTCCATTTCGGCTATATGAACTCAAATTAGAAACTTTTAGAATTAAGTAGATGAAATTTAAGTTTATGAATAAAATAGAAAAATGACAATAGTTCAGGGAATAGAAGTGAAATTAACCCCGTTAGTTTTATTTTTGCTCAAATTATATTAGTAATAGTTATAATTGTTTCTTATATCAATTTGATTTTTGTAACTCTAATTGTATCAATTTTATCAAACAAAAATAAAAATAAAAAACTTCAAATTATATCAATTAGTCTAAGTTGATAACATTAGTTTAAAAAAAAAAATTAAGTAGAAATCAAACCAAAATGATCAAATCAAAAGAGAATGAATCATTTCAAGTTTAATATCAAAGTCTTCAATCACTTTGAAGGGAGGGAATAAATTATTTTAATAGTTGATTTCAATCCAATTTTTGAGGGGAGTGTTATCCAATCAACTACATTAACTAAGGGTGGGCGCGGGTCGGTTGCGGCCACGGAACCTTTAATCCGTCATCTATCCGTCAGATTGGCGGATTAGAGAAAATCAATCCGCATCCATCCGCCAATCCGACGGATGTGGATTGAGCGGATTAGTGGATGGATGCGAATTGGTTTGGCGGTTTAAAATTTTATAAATTTTCAACATAATTCAACTTGTACACTTCCTCAAAAAAAAAAAATATTACAGTCAATGACTTAAAAAAATATTGTAATCATTGCATGCCTCATCTAAAGTAAGAAATTTTGAAATTTTAGAATATCGCAATCACTGCATGCCTCATCCACATTCTACAATCACAGCATGCCTCATCCACATAAAGTATTACAATCTGTAGTTCTTAAAATATAAAAACAATTCAAACCACCAAAACCATTAACAGAACAGTAGTAGAGATTATATGTCTCTATATTGTTACATCTATATCTATTTTTAAAAACAAAAATCAACCAGCATATATCATATTTTTTATTTATTATTTTTAGAAATAGATTTAAAAACCAAAAAATATAGATAAATAATACATTTATTTCTTTCAATTCAAAAAAGATATTCAAGTTGAAAACTTTTTTTCAACAGAATATTTAAATTCTTTTTTAATTGAAAATATAAACAGAATATTTAAATAAACTGAAAACATAAAGTATTATAAATTACTAGGGGTACTCGCGGTTTGGCGGTTCGATTGCGGCCAAAGGAATCTCAAATCCGCCATCCATCTGCTAGATTGGTGAATTGGAGAAAATCAATCCGCAACGATCCGCTCGTCATCACGCATCCGTCTAAAATGCGGCGGATCGGTTCGGTTCGGTCGATTTTAGCGGATCAGTATATCTGCTACTCACCCCTAACATTAACACAATATAAAACATCAAGAATAAAATCTCCGCAATTAAAACTATAAGAAGTACAAATATAATTTAAGATAAATTATACTTTGCTTTTTTTATGTTTACTAAGTTTTTTACTTTGGCCCTTCATATTTCAATTTTTTTTTTTTTTTAAATTTATTCTTAAAGTTAATTTATGTTCAAAATTATACAAAAAATAATACGTTAACTATCACATAACATAAAAATATATTATTATATTAGGGTTGGATTTGTATTAAATGTATGAGTTATATATAGTAAAAATATTTTTATGTCACGCAGTTGTCGTTTTTTGTCTAATTTTTGACATAAGTTAACTTTTATAGTAAATTGAGAAAAACTTGAAATATGAAAGGTTAAAGTGAAAAAATGACCAAACATAAAAGGGCAAATTATAATTTATCCTATAATTCAACCTTTTATTTATTTTTTTTTGGGGGGGGAGACTATAGTACACACATCTCAAATGGTGTGTATCATATGTACTTTAGGACTATATAAGAAAATGATATAATTTCATACTTTCTGAGTCTTAATTAAAAAAGAAAAAGTCATAACCAAACACAAATAAGGCATAATTAAAAATTTCAAAATAATATCATAAATAAAGAAAAAAATTGATTATAATTAAAAATAATAATATAACTAATGCTATATAATATGAAGTGTGTGTAATAAAATTTTCCTTCTCTTAATCCTAGACAGCATTTTAGTTTTGTCAATTTGTGAATGTCCACATGGACTGAACAGCAGCTTCTGTGGTGGGTGCCCCGGTTGAGGCATTTTTTGAGCTTTTTTAATAATTTAAAAGTTTATATAATAAAATTTATCGATTATATTATTTATATAAAATTTTAAATTAATCAAAAATTTATAATATTATAATCAAATATTAATTATTATTATTAAAAAATTATAAAAATAAAATTAATTGTTTATATTTTAAAAGTAAATATCCTTTTGTTATAGAGTTATAGATGTCCAATAAATTTAATTGTTTTACCTGAATGATGTCAAGCATCCTAAGTCAACTTCCATATATAGGCCCAAAAGTCCAAAGTCTCTCTCAAAGTACGTGTTGTTCAGAGGTAGTTGGGAATTGATTATAGTTCTCTGTATCATCTCCTCCATTTCTCATCTGGGTAATGCTCTCTCTCTCTCTCTCTCTCATTTTGATTTTATTTTCTTTTCATATGTATAGTTTGTTTTCATTTTTCTTTTCCCAGGGGATTATTTTCTGCTGAAGTTTGAATTTATATGTATTAATTGCATTAGAATTACCATCTTCATATATTGGTACTAGTATTAGTTAGTTCTTTTCAGTAGTGGAATTCAAGAGATGATGATTGATTCTCATGTTGTGTTTGATGAATGAACTTAAAGATGATCCATTTGGTATTTCTTGCTTTCTTTTGTTGTGTTGTGAATTAAGAGCTAAATTCTTACCAAAAAGGAAAAAAGAATTAAGAGTTAGAAACATTTTGTTAAATTGACTCCCTTTTTCCTTACTTTGACCTATGAGGCATGAATACTATGAACATGTTGCCGTTCTCATACGGGTACAATACCGATAGGATTGTATGTATATTGGGTATTCGAAATACATATCGGATATTTTTTATACATTTTTTTAGCACTTGGATACTTGGTGGGTATTTTGTGGGTACATCGGGGGTACACCAAGCCATTGGATATTGGTGGAGATGCTTTTAATTTTATTAAAATGTTCTAATTTACTTGATGTGTCACAAATGAAAGATGTATTATTCAATAATGAAATTGATGGAAGTGAAAATTGAAGTTTTAAGATTTTAAATTTTGCTTAGCTTGCTGCTAGAATAACATTTTATTTTGTAATTTCTCTTATTTAATGGCATAAAAATAACTTATGATATTAGTATTTGTTAAACTATGATCTTTCTTTGGTTTTGTAATTTCTCCTTTTAATTAAATTTTGATTTGTAAGTTGAATCTCAAATTATATATTATAAAAAATAAATAATTTATTGACATACTCCAGTCATACTCGTATCTTATTTTTTTAAATCTTGTCGTATCGCGTACTCATGCCAATATCCGGACCTGCATCTATGCTTCATAGACTTTTGACTTAGTTGGCCATGGGTACACAATATGTTTGGTTTGGTTTTTAGAATTTGTTTTCAGAAGAAGAAAAAACTTTAAAAACTACAAAAAAAAAAAATTGATGAAAAAAATGGAAAAATAAAAATACTTATCATTTCTATATAGTTTTATCTTTTTGAAAAGAAGTGATAATTTTTAAAAATTTAAAAATATATTTTTTATATTTATTTTTTTCAAACTAATTTCTCTTTTTTTTAAAAAGAAAAATTCAAAAAATAGTTTCGGAAAATCAAAGCAAATATGGCGTAAGTTTTTGGCCCATTCTGGGGGAAAAAATATATATTGTACAAAAATGTTAGAGGCCCCAAAAATTCTACCAAAAGTTTTACTAAATGTCTCACACCACACCCATGTGAGACATTTTGTAAAACTTTTAGTAGAATATTTGGAGTTTTAGTAGAATATTTGGAGTCTCTAGCATTACTCTATATTGTATGCTTCTCAGATACTGCCCAAGTGTCACACGATCATGTGGGGGTCATTTCAAATATCTATCACCTTGTTTGGTTCTACTTTTTTTTAAATTTAGTTTTTAATTTTTTGTATTTTTTGTTTTTAGTAAATTTTTGCAATATTTTAAGATTTTTTTTTTTCTTCTACTTTTTAGATATACCTAACCTAGATATACCTAAAAAGTAAAATATTTATAAAAAAATATTTTAAAAAATTAATAAATACACAAGAATACGAAAATGTATTAAATTTTTATCTTTTTTTTGTATTTTTGCTATTTTGTAATTTTTTTAAAGATTTTTTTCATAAATATTATACTTTTTAATTGTATTTATATTAAGTGCATCTAAAAAGTAAAAAAATTATTTAAAATATTAAAAAAATTCATTAAAAACAAAAAAATATGAAAAACTAAAAACTAAAAACTAAATTTTTAGAAAATTGAAATCAAACAAGGTGTATAGCTGCTCTCGCTGCTCTCGATTAGTTCACCATGTGTAGGACTCCAACCATAACATAATCCACAGTTCTATCATGTACTCCTACAAGTAAAGGGAGTTTGAATAGATATTGGTTTTGCTCGAAAAGTTATGAATCTATTGATAAATTCAATTCTAATATCTTGATTTCAAATAGCAATGTATTGTTGACCCATATGTATATATATATTGAAAAATCTTGAAATCCCCTAGATATTGATTTGTAATTATATATCAATTTTAAGCAGTAAATAACAATCTCAATCAAACAATCAAGACAAATCAACACAATGATTTTAACGTGAAAAAATCACAATTGGAGCACCTCCAATTGTAATAAAAAAATCACAAACAAAAGCCACAAAACAATCTACTAAGAAGACATAAAGGAATTACACAAGTGTATTCTCAATTACCTAACGAATCCACGCCCGAATCAACCGACTCCTATGTGCCTCTTCCAGCCCCGTCTTCACGTTGGAATTGTTTTACCCAACGTTGAATCCACAATGTCGATGTCGAATTCACGACGATGAGCCACTCCAAAATCCACCAAAGCTTCAGGCCTAAATTCCACAAAATCCACTGAAGAACAACTCTCTCTTTTTTTAATAAACCAAACTAAACAAACCCTTTGATATAATTCACTTAATTCATGATTAAACTCTCACAAATATCAAAGGAAACAAGCAAAGAAGCCTCAGATGAAAACCCTAATACCCAAGAAGAAGATCTGGAAGCCGTATCCTAAAATCGGATTGAAACACATATTTATAGAAAACAGATCCACGATATTCACTCGAGCGCAAAAATGACCGCTCAAGTGGAAAAAAAACAACTTCCAGTACTTTTGCAGACGAGTGAAACTTCTGAAAGGTCGCGATCTCCGCTTGAGCACAGGAATGGCCGCTCGAGCAGACAAGCAACTTCGACTGCAATTTTGCTTTTTGCTTTGGGGGCGCTGCCCCTCGACCCTGCCTGGGCACTGCCCCGGACCCGCCAAGGGGCGCTGCCCCTTGGACCCCTGCGAGCTAACCAGGCAGCTCGATCCCCGACATAGTCAGTGAAGTGGCAAACATGAAAGAATAGACATCACAAACTTCTCTGCAAAGCACAATTCGGGTTGGATTCGCATCTAAAACTCATAGCCTCACTAAAATAAAAGAACGAATAAAATTACAACTGAAAGGAGTTTTGTCAAACGGGGATTGCCAAGAATAAAAACCTAACATATATCTATAGATACTAGAAAGTGTGCACATTCATATATAGATGAGTAGTTACGTAAGAGTATTTGCAGTTACAAAAACTAACTACTTTTAGGGGTATTTTCAAAATAGAAATTTCGTGACATCAACACAAACTCTAACATTTGCTTTATTTAATAGTATAGATGCCATCCACCAATACACGACCAATTTCTATCTTCTTCGCATTACGAAAACTCATAGAAATACCTCAAACGATGCCACAATCTGTTTGATTTGGGCCCATGTCATCAAGTGGGACTCGGAGCTATTGGGGTATTGCCTTAGGAGCACAGAATAACTTCTCCATCCTATGGCCTTTTTAGTATTTAAAGCTCCTTCCCTTTTAGGCTTCTCTTTCCCTTTCAGGCTTCTCTTATTTATTTATTTTTCCTGCTACAAAATTCTACTAGTCTGCTAGGTTTTTGTAATTGGTAATCTTGTTTGACAAAACTATTTTTAGTTGTAATTTTATTTGTTTTTTGTTTCAGTGAGGCTATGAGTGTTAGATACGAATCCAACCCGAATTGTGTTTGTGTAGAGGAGTTTGTGCTGACATTCCATATCTTGAAAATTCCTTATTTGCTACTTCACTAACTATGTACGGAGCCCGAAGCCAAAAGTTGTTTGACCGCTCGAGCGGTCATTTGTGTCCTCGAGCAGTGAAGTGGATCATCCTGTATTTCAACCTGCATTCAGAACTTCTGGAAAAGGTGTTTTACTGCTCAAGCGGTTAGCTTATATGTTTTTCACCGCCTTTACTCACACCACTTGAGTGATGAAGTGTGCACTCGAGTGGTCTTCTTGGCTCCATTTTTTATAAAGTGTGTCGTTTTCTTTTTCTTTTTTTTGTTTAACCCATCCAAATTCTCAGAGAGAAATAAAATACAGAGTGTTTTACATTGGAGGATGTCTTTATATGAGTTTCCTTGATGTATAGAAGGTAATCGATTGATCAACGAGCTACATAGTGTCAAACATCAACGGTTGTTTTTGTTTTTTTATTTACATAAAGAGAGAGGTGTTCTTCGGTGGATTCCAGGGAATTTGGACTTGAGGCTTTGGTAGATTCCGAAGTGGTTCATCATTGTGGATTCTACATCGACACTGTGGATTCAACGTTGGCAAAGCAGTTTCGAGGTGAAAACGGTGGTGGAAGAGGCACATTGGGTTTGGCTCAATTCAGACGTTGATTTGCTAAGTAATTGAGAGTACTCATGTGTAATTCTTTTAAGTCTTCATAGTGGATTGTTTTGTGACTTTGACTCATGGTTTTTTATCACAATTGGAGGTGCTCTAATTGTGATTTTTTCCATATTAAATCATTGTGCCGATTTGTCGTTGATTGTTTGATTGTGATTAATATTCACTATTTTAAATTAAAATATAATCATGAATTAATATCTCGAGAGTATTTAGATTTTTTTATAGTCAAATATGTTTTCTCTAGATTTCTGTTTTATAGTTGTTAAATTGAATAAATCTTCTTTAATTGCTTTATACTAGGTCTGTTATCACTTGTTCTATGCACTAGTAAATCAATATATGTGTTGGGTAATCATTTGTTCTTTTTGTCATTTTAATCTTATTGTCATTCTATTCATTCAATATATTCTAATTCATTTGATCATTATGCTTTCACCAGAGACATTGACATCAACAGCAAAAAAAGAAAAAAAGAAAAAAAGAAAAATGGCACATTGTTCTAAAATTCGGTTATTTTTTTTCATAACTCTACTAGTGGCTTCAACCCTTACAAATTCGCATGCACGTGAAAATAACGAAAATGGCATGAAATCTGCTGTCTTTTTATCTCCTAAATTTGAGCTCAAACCCGGATCAGTAGCCAACAGAGTCTTCAACAACATTGATTTTCCAAAAGGTCATATTGCTATCAAGAGTTTCAATGCTGAAGTAGTTGATGAGGCAGGGAATCCCATCCCCCTCCATGAAACCTATCTCCACCATTGGATCGTACTCAGAAACTATCAACGCAAAGGCATCGAATCTCCAAAAAACAAATCTGACAACATCATAGTGAGTAACTCTGGACTTTGCAAAAATGGTCTAGAGCAAATTTTTGGGCTCGGATCTGAGACGCGAAGAACAGACACACACGTGCCGGATCCTTATGGAATTGAAGTGGGTAATGCAATAGAAATCCCTCAAGGATTTGAGGAGAGGTGGTTTATGAATGTGCACGCGATTGATACACGTGGTGCGGAAGATAAGTTGGGGTGTACTGAGTGTAGGTGTGTTTTGTACAATGCTACTAAGGATGAAAATGGGGAAGCTTTGAGGAAAGGGTACATTGGAGGCATGGATTGTTGCCATGATGGAACAAAGTGTAAGGTGAGAGAAGGGTTTGAGAGTGTGAAGAGAGCGCTATTTATGAGATATACAGTTAAATGGGTCGATTGGGATAGTTCTATTGTGCCTGTTAAAATTTATGTACTTGATGTCACTGACACTTGGAAGAAGGGTGATTCAAATGCACTCGACACAAAACATCATTGCCTGGTGAGTGTGAAATTTCACTATACATATGTTATTTTAGTCATTTTCAAGAAATGGTAGCCATGCAGTCCAATTTTTGAAAATATAAGACTTACAAATCTCATTCAAAAGCAAATTCATAGGCTCCAATTATTTTCTTATACAAGGCCTGTGAAAATATTCACCCTCTTTAGATGACATGACTTACCCACACTAGTAATCAATGGGGGAAAAAAATTAAATTTATTGTAGATGATGGATTTAAGGTAGATTCTAATTTGTATTATCTCCATACATGTATAACCGTTATTTTAGAAGTACCATAAAAAAAAAATTAAAAGCAATAATGAGGTTTTGGGTTGGGGAGGGGGGGGGGGGGATGTGAAATTCTATTGGAAAACCGTGCAGTCTTGTGTTGGTTTTTTTTTGGTTTTTCTTTCATTCATTAATTTGTCTTTGTTTCTAGATTGTAAAAAGTAATTGAAATTGTGTAAATACAGATAGAGTATGATGTTGAGGCTTGCTCTGGCACTGGTGTAAGTAATGAAGGTTGCATTGACAATAGAAGAGTAAGCTTGAGTATGCCCACTGGTGGCAATGTCATCTATGGTGTTGCACACCAGCATACCGGTGGAATTGGTTCTACTCTTTATGGAGAGGTATTTTTTCATACGTGTCCTTTTCACCTCATATATTTTGATTTTTTAGCCAATAATAGATCAGATTTTATTTTATTTTTTTCTTTTTTGGGTTTGATTTAGCCTCTTTAACTCCCAACGGTGATGGTTTTCATAGAGTTAATAACTTCTATGAAGATTATCATGAAAAGAACACTAGTTAATCATGTTTGAATACTCAATCTTCAAAACAACATCAATTAGAGAGTTCTATGTGTAATGACATACTGTATGATATGAACTAGATAGACAGTCCTATCTATCTGTAACAATATACTCTAAAACTATGATCTTGCTATCTAAGATCGTGAAATTGGTTTGTAGCGCACTGCCAATCTTTCTTCTCTTTTTTTTTTCCCTCTGAATTTTTGTGTTCTCTGCACTTAATTGAACTTTTTTCTGCGATGCATTTGATTTTAATCTTATCAAAATCTCAATGAAATCATTCTAGAATGAACACTTTATGGTATTGATGTCTATTTCAACGTTTGCACATGCGGTTGGTTTGAGTCAGGATGGACGGGTTTTATGCTCTTCAATACCAACATACGGAGAAGGAAAGGAAGCAGGGAATGAAGAAGGTTACATTGTAGGAATGTCGACTTGTTATCCTAATCCAGGCTCTGTCAAGATATCAGATGGGGAGACTCTTGTTCTGGAATCTATTTACAATAGAAGCCAAAGCCACAGTGGAGTTATGGGACTATTCTACATTTTGGTTGCAGATGATATGTTACCAAACAACCCCAATTCTGTAGTCCATGCTCCAGTTGAAGTAAGATTTTCATTTGCCTTAAAATTTTATTTTTTATTTTTAAATTTTGCATGTTCCAATCACAAATATATGGACAAATCTTGGGATAAAGAAATCTTCTTTATTAGTTAAGAGAGATGATGCGAAAGGTTAAGTATGTGCTCAATCTAATCCCTCCCAAATACCCATTAATGAGTACTAATTGAGCCTCTCTTCTTTTATGAGGTGATTTTATTCACATGACAAATCAGCTCTTTACACTCTCTTTCTAATTACGGTCCCTTCAAAAATTTGAATTTTTTTTTATCTCCTTTTTTTTTCACTTTAAAAGTTAACATTTTTGATTTGCTGAGACTAAAATATGTTTGGATATATATGCAAGGAAGATTTTACAAAATAAAAAATAAAAAATTGCCGATATGTATAAAGCTAAGTAACTGATAATCTTCAACATTGGATAAACATTACTCTGCTATTTTTTTTTCAACTAACTTTTTAGTCTTTGAATCTCTAATCTTGCTTCTTTTTTTGCAGAAACAAGAAAAGATGACAGTACCCAATTCTGTATGGGGTGTAACCTTGTTTGGAGTTGCAATAGCCATTGTTGCAGTTGTTGCTTACCACCGAAGGAGTAAAAGAAAAAATGGCTACCAATCAATAACAATGTCAACACAGCATAGTATCGAGTCTTCATAGACTTTGTGCAGATTCTGTTGATATTAGATCGTGTATGTAAGTAATACCGTGAAAAATAAATTGAAACTTTGTCATCTACAAGGTCATTTTGTTATCTAAATTCAAGTAACTAAATCTAACATGTAAAGAGATTGTTTGTGTTGCTGCCGTAGATTCTGATAGTCTAACGTTCTGCTTGTTTGGTAGGATTTTTTTTCAATAGAAGACATTACCTATTTTCTAGCTTTGTGTGCTTAGAATGAACGAATCTATTGTACCATGTAAAGCCTACACCTCTTTTTGGTATAGACTCTGGCCTTTTTTTCTTTTTTTTTTCCCCTTCTTTCTAAGTTTTCCAATAATGCCTATCACATTTAATAATTGCTTTCATCATTTGCCAAATTGTCCCTCAATCATCAAACCATTCAAACATTTAAATGTGAAATTGCTGCAGCATCGCGTCTGCACCCGTCGCTAATTTATATCTATGTATATTTATGTGCATACATGATCAGATTTCACTTGATCATGGCTTAAATATCACAAAGATACAAGGTTCACCAAACACCATTTATAAGCCGTACATGGTTTTCTGAGCTTAATGCAGCCATTGAGTACATAGAAAAGGACATGTAGCCACCAAAAAAAAAAAAAAAAAACTGCAAATGATAAAGCATTGACACACAGCCATGCATTTGTCACGAACACTAAGTAGTGTTCATGGCTTATATCTTGACCCACTATTACGGTACTAACACAACTCAATGAGCAAAACAAACCCTAGTTTAAGCCCAGAAAGGAACATGAAGGAGAACCTTTGAGTTGTGTTTAGATTTACTATTTGGGTAGGAATTTGTGAAGAAAATAGAAAAGGTGAGAAAATTATCAGTGAAATGTAAATTAAATATTTTCTATATTTCACTGACCTTTTCTTTTTCCTCTGTAAATCCTACCCAAATCCTAAACCCAAACACTACTTAGAAACCTGGAAGAAAGGCATTGCCTTCCCTTTGCCTCTATGACTTGCCTTTGCACCCTCTTCGGATGACATGTGGAAGTATGAAACCACATATGAATAAAACACAACTTCGGTCTAGTAAATGGATATCCAATTGCCAGAGAATCTATAGGGTTCACACTCCAAATATTCTCTCTCAATTGAATATACAGTTACAGGAGATAAGTCAATTTTTATAGATATATAAGTCATTCTCATTGTTGCCATCTTCTTCTTCTTCTTCTTCTTCTTCTTCCTGCACATCTTTGGTGCCACAGGGCCTCAAAGTTCACATACGCAATTGAGACAATGATCTTGTTGTTTTTCATAAAAATCCTCCCATTTGGTTTATGTATATATAATGAACTTTCAAACAAAAAACTCTGACCCGTCACGATTTCAAAGTTAAAAATAAAACAAGCACAATCAATAAAGGGTATCACATTTTGATTGGGGATCATACTTATCACCAACTGAGTATATTTTTATTCTTTTGACATGAATTAAACTAATCTGTAAAGGGATAAAGAGGGAGAGAGAGATTTGTCATTGCAAGTGGAGAAAAGCTAAAGGAAATAGATTTTTAAGATTACTAATAGCTCCGTTTGGTAGAGCTGTATGAAAGTGATTATATATTATAATTTAATAGATTATAATTTACAGCTATGAACATAAACTAATAATCTGTTTGGTGCAGCTGTGGGATTATGGATTTAAGCAGCAGAATAGTATTTAGTAAAATAAGCTGTAAAATAGTTTTTTACTGTATAATTGTCAATTTTGCCCTTATAAGATATAAAATTTGTGATTTCATTAATAATACATTTTTTTCTTTTTCTTTTTCATTTTACTTTATTTTCTTTTCTTTTTCACCTTATTTTCTTTTCTTTTTTTAAAATTGTTTTTTCTTCCCTTCTTTCTTTGTTAATTTTGTTTAATTTATTAATTCATTAAAATTAATTCATGTTCTAATTCTTATTAATGTTGTGATTTCATTTCATATTATTTTTTATATATTCATTTTAATTATTTATATATGTATTTATTTTCTTTATTATTATTATTAATTGTGATTTTAGTATAAAAATTATCAATTTGTTCATCAATTATTAAAATTAGTATCAATTATTAATTATTATTATTATTAATAATTTGTTCATCAATTATTAAAACTAGTATCAATTTGTCCATCAATTATTATTATTATTCTTTATTATTATTCATTTTAATTATTTTTAGTGATATTTCATTTTTCCATTTTTAGTAATTCATTTTTTCATTTGACAAATCCTTTCATTTTTTTCAATTTACATCATTTTTTTAGTGATATTTCATTTTTTCATTTTTAGTAAAATTATTTTATTTTTTTCATTATAAATTAATTAGTATCAATTAATTGCTTAAGTAGCATCAATTAATACTAAAATTATTAATTAGTATCAATGCTTAATTAATGGCTAAAATGGCTAAATTATTATTGATGGCTAAATTATAAAATGCTTAATTATTATTATTTATTTTTTTTTTTAAAAAAAAACACAGAAAACCTCAAAAAAAAAAAATTTGAGATTCATCGCCAGAGAGAGAGAGAGAATGAACTAGTCGACGGTTAGGGTTTCGATCGTGATCATCACGCAGTCGACGGTTAGGGTTTTTGATCGCGATCATCACGCAGTCGACGGTTAGGGTTTCAATCGTGAAGCTAGGGTTTCGATCCTCAACACGATGGTGGTGGTGAAGAGAGAGCGAAGAGAAGAGAGCTCTGGTTCGTCAGAGAGAGAGAGGGAGAATGAACCAGAGCTCGCCGGAAATCGCCTCTCTCTCTCTCTCTCTCTCTCTCTCTTAGAGAAATGAACAGCGATTATTTTTGTACTTTATATAATGGCAATTTGGTAATACTTCAAATGAATAAAGGGCATTTAAGTAATTTTACCCCTCAAGTTTTAGCTTCCCGCTTCAACTGAATGAATAAGCACCCCAGAAGCTACTCAGCCAAAAATCACTTTTTTGGCTTAATTTAAGCTACAAAAAGTGATTTTAAGCTTTTCCAAACACGCCACTTGTAACTTAAATTAAGCTAAAAGCTGAAATAAGTAACTTTTAAACTGTACCAAATAGGCACAATGTTAGAATGATCATATTTTCTCATTCCATTTTGTTTAGGATCTTATGTATTAGCCTGAGTTGATATAATTCAATTCTTATATCTATTCTCAATACAAATTGACATATAAAATAATAAACAAAATATAGTAATTATGATTATAAAAAAGAAAAAAAAAAAAAAGAGGATGGGTAAAGTTGGTTAACAAGTGGGCTGTGACTTGTCAAAAGAAGGTAATGAAAGGATAAACAATGGGAAAGGTTGCAAAAACAAAATAGGTGAGTCTAAAGGAAGAATATGTAAGTAGATATGGCTCTCTTTTTATGTGGAGTACAATCACTTTAGTTTGGACCCTTCACTTTTTTACCATGCATGCACCCCCATTCAAATGGTTATGATTGAATCTTACATGTCCAAGGCACTAATCAAATTGGTGGGAGACACATAGGAGCTAAATATGGAAAATTTTGTTTCATAGCGCATGAATACTTCCAAAACAATGTTTTTGACAACTATGGATAAGGAGCAAGAGAATGTACATATAACCCAATAACTCATATAGGGTTATAAATGTGCTTGTCTAGCTTTTTGCTCTTCACAAATTGTAAAATTTAGTAACCATGGTTTAAAGTCTACATTCATTCTAACCACACACACCAATTTTTTATTTATTTATTTAGTATATTTTATTGACAAGTGCCATCAACTATTTGCATTTAATTTTGTGGTGTGGGTTCAATCGTAAGAACTAATCTTTTTACGAAAAAATATGAATAAGATTGTCTATCTTTTATTTATTCTAATCCTTAGTGTAAATGATGCACAAGATACAATGTTTTATTTTATATTGATTTTGACATTTAAAATATTAATAACCAACTCTTCTTTTCGACAATCATATAGACAAAGTATTATTGGAGTTAAGGTCTTGTTTGGAATATGTTAGAATAGTCCTTTTTTAAAAAAAAATATCTTATTTTGGTTATATTAATTTTTATTTGGGTTATATCATTTCTCTATCACATTTTATATCTTTTCGTAAAAATTTAAGAAGTATACTTATTTAGATCATTTAAAACCATCCCTAAATAATATAGTAGGAGCCCTACAAGCCATTCAAGGTAGCCCCAGAAGTCACAGTATTTAAAAGGTAAGTTAGAGATTTTAGAAAATTAATATCAAGTAATTCTATTTTGAGCATTGATTCAAGATAAAAAATTAGACTTAGGCCAAGTTTGACATCTACTAAATAATATAAAAAATCAAAAGTCACTATCCTATTTAAGTCACATCATCTTATTTAAATCATATCACCTCTCTAACATATCACATCAAACTCAACCCAAACCCAACCCATATAAGTCAATAAGTCAAAAAGTGCACTTTTTTAGAACATCCCAAACCAACTCTTAATTTTTAAATTTAATGATGTGATAATCAATTAGGATATTAAAGATAACACATTCTCTCATATTTTCTTTAATCATCAACCAATCATATCACTTACATATTATTAGGTCTATAAAATAGGTCTAAAAAGTGGGCTTTGTGTCACGATCCAAACCCGGCCCTATGGGTTTAGCACCGTAACCGGCCAGTAATCCGAGATTACCGAAGGCCTGCTTAACAGTAATACAGTAAATCAGAGTACAGGGCCTGGCGGAAGCCATTACAGTAAATAAATAGTGTCCATTGAGCTTGACAGTCTGTATGCCAAAAAGATTTTTCATGCATTCACACATGCAGAACAGTACAGTCTATACAAAATTTATAGTCACACAGTACAGGGACCTAATCCCTGAATAACAGTACAGTCAGTATTCAGTTTATACAAAACAGTGAGACAGTACAAAGGGGGAATGCTAAGACACCCCTAAGCCCTGGCATGATAGGCTTGGAACCTCACAGTGAGGCACGTAGGCTGGCTTGACAAAACTGGAATAACCCCGACGTGTCTAGCTTTGGTCCGGTGCCTGTACACCTACATATATATATGAGCAGTGAGCTAAAGCCCAGTGAATAACATAAAGCGTAAAGAGGTTATGAATGAATGTCCTTACAGTAAAGAAAACAGTTCATTAAACAGTATTTCAGTCTTTCAGTATTTCAGTCAATCAGTCATATGTGGTACACCCATTAGCCTATAAACAGTAGGTCCAAAAAGACCGGGTCTTAACAGACCCAACAGTAATGATGGCCATCAATCAGTAACAGTATGGTTCCACAAGGGAACCGACAGAGCTCTATAACAGTAACGGTAAACAGTAAGTGCTAAGGATGCCACAATACAGTTCAGAATACAGGACATACATTCATTCAGTAAATAATATCAGTTCAATAAACAGTTCAGTTCAGTATTCAAAAGATAACCATTTTGAACATATTTTTACACAATCGTTACTCACAGAGATTGGGCTAATAGCAGCTAGAGCACGTCCCAGAGAGCCAACCTTAAACAGTTAACAAATAGAACACACACTAAGTTTCACAGTCGGGAAGGATGATAATTAAATCCCTAAATTTCCTCGGTGTGGTTCTACGTCTAAATCCTCATTAAGATGTCTTAAACTAGGCCTAAGAATGCCTAAGATGAGATGAGGATGCAAAAATACAGTTGGAAGGCATATTTCAAAAGTTGCTGAAAACAGGGGTCTCGCTCGAGCGAGCCTTCCTTCGCTCGAGCGAGGTTGCAAAATCAAAGGCTTCACTCGAGCGAACGATCCTTCGCTCGAGCGGTCTGATGAAACAGTAAAAGTACTGGTTGCTGGATTTTTACGCGCGATACCACGCTCGATGCTCGCTCGAGCGGAGCCCTGAATAAAGGGAGCTCGCTCGAGCGAGGAATCCTTCGCTCGAGCGAAGAAGCCAAATCTGGAATTTCCAGATTTGCCTCCCAAGCTCAAACCAAGCATTCTCAACCCAATTCTCGACCTCTTAGGCCCAAATTCTGGAAAATACATCTACATTCAATATACAACAAGTTTCAAAAGCCAATTTGTACATGCAAGGGCCAAGAGTTGGTCAATTAAAGCCATGTTTCAAACCCATTTTTCATGAACATGGAGAAATGCTAACATGCATGAAATTTAACCAAATTCAACCTTCAAAACTTGTCCAAATGGACTCATTTCTTTAAGAATATGCTGAAAACATGGACTTATGCACAAATGTGAGCTTGCATGTGAGATTTCCATGAAGTCCATCCTCCAAACTTGACAATATGAACATGCATGCATGAGATAAGCTCTAATTCAACTCTTTGAAACCAATTTATGGTTCTACTCTACAATGGAGCATGAATCATGCAAGAACAAGTTTAAGGACAACAATGAAGACTTAAATGTCTTACCTAGGTCTTGTACTCAAGGTTTAAGAGTTCAAATATGCCAACTTACTCTTCAATTCTTCAAGATTCAAGCTACCTCCCCAAGTTCTAAGCAAACCCACAATAATGAACTCAATTCTCCCCTATTCCTCTCTTGGTCGGCTAGAGTGTGAGAAAGAGGCTGATGAAATGTTTTTGACTAAGTGTATAATAGGCTCAAGTAGTAAGAATAGACAAAGCCCACTCAATGGCAAAAGTGTAATTTCGGCAACTCTTTAATTGGCTTAAGTTAATCTAATTTAATCATACCTAATCACATTTTAAATAAATATACCATTAAATCACAAATATTCTACTGATCCCAAAACTCTAAACGGTTCATAATTCGGCCGCCGATAAGGCCTTCAATTTGTAATTTAAACATAAAACACGAACATATAATCACATAATCAAAAGGTAAAAATGCAATTCAATAAACATGCTCAGTCAATTCGGTTTCAATTTTCAATCAGTCCGTTCAGTACTTCGTTTAATTCAATTGTCAATCATCGGCAGTCCTGTTTAGCAGTAATCAGTACGTATTTCAGTAAATTTCGGTAAACAGTATGGGGGTTGTTACAGTCTCCCCTCCTTATAAGGAGTTTAGTCCTCTAAACTCGAGTTACCTTCATTCTGGAAGAAAATAGGATTCAGCGGGAACAAATCAGGATATCGCCTAGCCATGTCATCCTCCCTTTCCCAAGTGGCATACACACCACCATGGTTCTGCCAGTCAACTTTTACTAATGGGATCTCTTTGTTTCTCAGTTTCTTGATCCGTCTGTTCACAATCTGTATAGGCCGTTCCTCGTAAGTGTAGTCATCACTCAACACGATACGAGTAGGCTCAATCACGTGGAAGGGATCTCAGAGATAATCTCTCAACATCGAAATGTGAAAAACATTATGCATATGCTCCATTTCAGGAGGGAGCGCAACTTGATACGCCACCGGATTGATTTTCTCAATCACCTCATACGGCCCGACATATCTCGGCGCTAACTTGCCTTTGACTCCAAAACGAGTCTGGCCTTTCATTGGTGTCACTTTCACAAACACGTGATCACCCACTTCATACTCTCTGTCCCGTCTTCTGACATCCGCATAACTTTTCTGTCTACTCTGTGCGGTTTTCAGTCTCTGCTGTATCAGTTTGATCTTTTCAGTCGTCTCATATACAATCTCAGGCCCAAGCAAAGGCCCATCTCCAACTTCTGCCCAGCAAATTGGAGATCTACACTTTCTGCCATACAATGCCTCGAAAGGCGCCATACCAATACTCGAATGGTAGCTGTTGTTGTAGGCGAATTCAGCCAATGGCAAATGACTTTCCCAGTTTCCCTGAAAATCAAGGACGCACATTCTCAATAGATCCTCTAAAGTCTGGATGGTCCTTTCTGACTGTCCATCTGTCTGAGGATAATAGGCACTACTCAGTCTCAATTCAGTTCCCAATGCAGTCTGTAGGCTCTGCCAAAACCTCGATGTAAACTTCGAATCCCTGTCAGAAACAATAGACACAGGCACTCCATGCAGTCTAACAATTCATCAATATAGATAACAGCCAGTTTGTCCGCATTATAAATTGTCTTGACAGGTAAGAAGTGAGCAGATTTGGTCAGTCTATCAACAATAACCCAAATAGAATCCATACCTTTCCTGGAGCGAGGTAATCCAACGATAAAATCCATCGTGATATGCTCCCATTTCCATTCTGGTATGGGCAAGGGTTGCAGTAAGCCTGCGGGTCGCTGGTGTTCCGCTTTAACTTGTTGGCAATGGAGACACTTGGACACAAAATCGGCAATTTCTTTCTTCATTCCCGGCCACCAGAAATTCTGTTTCAGATCGTGGTACATTTTTGTATTCCCGGGTGGATCGAAAACTTCGAACTGTGGCCTTCTTGGAGAACTCTTCTTTTCAATTCAGTGTCATTTGGTACACACAGTCTATCTTGAAATTTCAGTACATTGTTGTTGTCAAATTTGAACCCCGGTTTCGGTTTAGACTCTCTTTCTTTCTTCGATCTTCTTCAAAAAGTCATCCAGTTGCTGTTTCTCCTTAATTCTTCAATCAGTGCCGGTTGAGCAGAGATAGCAGCTATTGTTCCACCTTATTCTTTCAAGACAACTTCAATTTCAGATTTTTCAAGGTCACAAAGCAGCTCTTTCTGTCCGGTGATCAAACAAGCCAAGTTGGCAATTGACTTTCGGCTCAATGCGTCGGCAACAATGTTGGCTTTTCCCGGATGGTACAGAATCTGTAGGTCATAATCTTTGATTAATTCCAGCCATCTGCGCTGTCTCATATTCAGTTCTTTCTGTGTGAAGAAGTATTTCAAACTCTTGTGGTCGGTATATACTTCACATGTTGCCCCATACAAATAGTGACGCCAAATTTTCAATGCAAAAACCACTGCAGTAAGTTCCAGATCATGGGTTGGGTAATTCTTTTCATGCGGTCTCAACTGTCGGGAAGCATAAGCAATAACTCTCCCATTCTGCATTAAAACACATCCCAAACCCTTATGAGAAGCATCACTAAAAATAGTGTAACCATCTGTACCTGAGGGCAAAGTAAGGACCGGTGCAGTTACAAGTCGAGTTTTCAACTCTTGGAACGCTGTTTCCCTCTGGTCAGTCCAGTCAAATGATATCCCCTTCTGTGTCAACTGAGTCAGTGGTAAGGCAATCTTGGAGAAATCTTTGACAAATCTTCTGTAGTATCCAGCCAATCCCAAAAGCTTCAGACTTCGGTTACATTCGTTGGTCTAGGCCAGTTCACTACAGCTTCAATTTTCTGCGGATCAACAGAAATTCCATCTTTGCTAACAACATGCCCCAAAAACATCACATGATCAAGCCAGAATTCACATTTAGACAGTTTAGCATACAATTTCTGTTCTCTTAAGGTCTGCAGGGCAAGTCTCAGATGGTGTTCATGTTCTTCTCTACTTTTTGAATAAATTAGTATGTCATCAATAAATACTACAATGAAATCATCAAGGTATGGTTTAAAAATTCTGTTCATAAGGTCCATAAATGCAGCAGGGGCATTCGTGACTCCGAACGGCATAACTAAAAATTCATAATGGCCATACCTCGTTCTAAAAGTAGTTTTATCAATGTCTTCCGGTCTAACCTTCAGTTGATGATACCCTGATCTGAGATCAATCTTGGAAAACACTTGTGCACCCTGTAACTGATCAAATAAATCATCAATACGTGGCAATGGGTATTTATTTTTCACAGTTACCTTGTTCAATTCACGATAATCAATGCACAGTCTCAGTGAGCCATCTTTCTTCTTCACAAACAAAACAGGTGCACCCCACGGTGAAGTACTGGGTCTGATAAACTTCTTGTCTAACAGTTCCTGCAATTGCACTTTCAGTTCTTTTAATTCAGTCGGAGCCATTCGGTAGGGGGCTTTAGATATTGGTTGTGTCCCGGAATTACATCCACAGTGAATTCAATTTCCCGTCAATCAAATCCCCTGGCAGGTTATCTGGAAAAACATCTGGGAATTCTTTGGCTATAGGAATACAGTTCACATTAGTGTTATCATCAGTAGATACAGTCAATACAGAACACAGATATCCTTACACCCCTTCTAATCAATTTAACAGCTTTCACAGAAGAAATCAAATACGGAGGAGGTACTACTCCAATCCCATTAAACACAAATTCAGGTAAACCCGGTGGACGGAAAACAACTTGCTTGGTCACACAATCGATAGTAGCATGATATTTTTGTAACCAATCCATCCCCAATATTACATCAAAATGGTCAATGTTCAACGGTAGTAAATCAATAAACAGGTGCATATCCCCAACAATAATCTCACAAGCAGGATACATATATGCACATGTCATGGATCCCCCAATAGGTGATGATACAGCTAACAAGTAATTCATAGGTTCTAAGGGTCTATTCAATTTTCGTGAGAAAGCATGCGACACGTAAGAATGTGTAGACCCCGAATCAATCAATACATATGCATTTTGAGCACAAATAGAGAGGATACCTGACACAACAGTTTCAGTATTTTGCACGTCTCCCGGTACTAGGGCGAACACTCAGCCCTGCCTCATAGGCTCTTTCCCGGTAGCTTTGGGATTAGGCTTTGGTGCTACATTTGATGCGGCTGCGCTCGGTGTAGCTTTACTACTAACTGGTGGAGCAGAAGGGCAGTCTTTAATTCTGTGGCCCACCTTGCCACATCTGAAAAGGCTCCCGTTATGTTGTGACAAACTCCTTTGTGCTTGTTGCCACATGTAGAGCAGGGTGGAATGAATCCACTCCCTTGGCTGGGGCTAGTTGTTGACCCCATATTCTGTTTCTTGTTTGCAGGGTTATGCTTGCCTTTCTTAAACTTGAACCCATGCCTTTTACCATGCCATTCAGTTGTTGGTGTTTCAGTTTTCAGTGCTTCAATATTTGATTCGGCCATCAAGGCCCTGTCAAGAACACCCACATAGTTGGCAATTTCAACATGTTGACTCGGTCAAGGATAGCAACATTCAGGCCGCCTTCAAATCTCCTGGCCTTCTTGTATTCAGTATCCACCATATGTGGTGCATATCGAGCAAGTCCGGTAAACTTTGTTTCATATTCAGCAACTGACATTGTGCCCTGTTTTAACTGTTCAAATTCAGTGACCTTCCTGTCCCTAACACACTGAGGGAAGTACTTTTCGAAGAAGGCTACTTAAAAATGAGCCCAAGTCATAATGGTATTTGCATCGCGGGTCAACATCCACCACCTTCTTGCTTCTTCTTGTAGGGTAAAAGTTGCTAGCAACACTTTGTTTGCCTCGGAACACGGGAACATTTCAAACAATTTTTCTGTTTCAAGCACCCAAGCTTCAGCCTTTAGCGGTTCAAGGCCTCCCTGAAAGGATGGCGGTTTCAGTTTGCTGAATTTCTGGGTAAGAGCAATAATATCCCCATCATTCACATTTGCATTTGCCTCCGGCTGTACCGGAGGAGGAGGAGGTGGCTGTGGATTCTGTTGTTGTTCAAGTCTGGCAGTTAACAGTTCCATCATTCTTTCCATTCGGGCCATTCTTGCCTCGGTAGATGAGGATTCAGGTTCATTTGCATTGTCCATTTCACTATAAGCAGTTATAACAGTGATAGCAATTATAACATGAAACAGTTTAACATTTTAACATATAATCAGTCAGTCATAAGCACACACTTTTCCAGTTCATGAGATGCCCTAATCACTTTTCTAGGACACCCTATAGCTCATTTGGACACGTGTGTGCGGTATAACTCGTGGTTAAGTATCGCTCTGATACCACTCTGTCACGATCCAAACCCGGCCCTATGGGTTTAGCACCGTAACCGGCCAGTAATCCGAGATTACCGAAGGCCTGCTTAACAGTAATACAGTAAATCAGAGTACAGGGCCTGGCGGAAGCCATTACAGTAAATAAATAGTGTCCATTGAGCTTGACAGTCTGTATGCCAAAAAGATTTTTCATGCATTCACACATGCAGAACAGTACAGTCTATACAAAATTTACAGTCACACAGTACAGGGACCTAATCCCTTGATAACAGTACAGTCAGTATTCAGTTTATACAAAACAGTGAGACAGTACAAAAGGGGGAATGCTAAGACACCCCTAAGCCCTGGCATGATAGGCTTGGAACCTCACAGTGAGGCACGTAGGCTGGCTTGACAAAACTGGAATAACCCCGACGCGTCTAGCTTTGGTCCGGTGCCTGTACACCTACATATATATATGAGCAGTGAGCTAAAGCCCAGTGAATAACATAAAGCGTAAAGAGGTTATGAATGAATGTCCTTACAGTAGAGAAAACAGTTCATTAAACAGTATTTCAGTCTTTCAGTATTTCAGTCAATCAGTCATATGTGGTACACCCATTAGCCTATAAACAGTAGGTCCAAAAGGACCGGGTCTTAACAGACACAACAGTAATGATGGCCATCAATCAGTAACAGTATGGTTCCACAAGGGAACCGACAGAGCTCTGTAACAGTAACGGTAAACAGTAAGTGCTAAGGATGCCACAATACAGTTCAGAATACAGGACATACATTCATTCAGTAAATAATATCAGTTCAATAAACAGTTCAGTTCAGTATTCAAAAGATAACCATTTTGAACATATCTTTACACAATCGTTACTCACAGAGATTGGGCTAATAGCAGCTAGAGCGCGTCCCAGAGAGCCAACCCTAAACAGTTAACAAATAGAACACACACTAAGTTTCACAGTCGAGAAGGATGATAATTAAATCCCTAAATTTCCTCGGTGTGGTTCTACATCTAAATCCTCATTAAGATGTCTTAAACTAGGCCTAAGAATGCCTAAGATGAGATGAGGATGCAAAAATACAGTTGGAAGGCATATTTCAAAAGTTGCTGAAAACAGGGGTCTCGCTCGAGCGAGCCTTCCTTCGCTCGAGCGAGGTTGCAAAATCAAAGGCTTCGCTCGAGCGAACGATCCTTCGCTCGAGCGGTCTGATGAAACAGTAAAAGTACTGGTTGCTGGATTTTTACGCGCGATACCACGCTCGATGCTCGCTCGAGCGGAGCCCTGAATAAAGGGAGCTCGCTCGAGCGAGGAATCCTTCGCTCGAGCGAAGAAGCCAAATCTGGAATTTCCAGATTTGCCTCCCAAGCTCAAACCAAGCATTCTCAACCCAATTCTCGACCTCTTAGGCCCAAATTCTGGAAAATACATCTACATTCAATATACAACAAGTTTCAAAAGCCAATTTGTACATGCAAGGGCCAAGAGTTGGTCAATTAAAGCCATGTTTCAAACCCATTTTTCATGAACATGGAGAAATGCTAACATGCATGAAATTTAACCAAATTCAACCTTCAAAACTTGTCCAAATGGACTCATTTCTTTAAGAATATGCTGAAAACATGGACTTATGCACAAATGTGAGCTTGCATGTGAGATTTCCATGAAGTCCATCCTCCAAACTTGACAATATGAACATGCATGCATGAGATAAGCTCTAATTCAACTCTTTGAAACCAATTTATGGTTCTACTCTACAATGGAGCATGAATCATGCAAGAACAAGTTTAAGGACAACAATGAAGACTTAAATGTCTTACCTAGGTCTTGTACTCAAGGTTTAAGAGTTCAAATATGCCAACTTACTCTTCAATTCTTCAAGATTCAAGCTACCTCCCCAAGTTCTATGCAAACCCACAATAATGAACTCAATTCTACCCTATTCCTCTCTTGGTCGGCTAGAGTGTGAGAAAGAGGCTGATGAAATGTTTTTGACTAAGTGTATAATAGGCTCAAGTAGTAAGAATAGACAAAGCCCACTCAATGACAAAAGTGTAATTTCGGCAAACTCTTTAATTGGCTTAAGTTAATCTAATTTAATCATACCTAATCACATTTTAATAAATATACCATTAAATCACAAATATTCTACTGATCCCAAAACTCTAAACGGTTCCTAATTCGGCCGCCGATAAGGCCTTCAATTTGTAATTTAAACATAAAACACGAACAGATAATCACATAATCAAAAGGTAAAAATGCAATTCAATAAACATGCTCAGTCAATTCGGTTTCAATTTTCAATCAGTCCGTTCAGTACTTCGTTTAATTCAATTGTCAATCATCGGCAGTCCTGTTTAGCAGTAATCAGTACGTATTTCAGTAAATTTCGGTAAACAGTATGGGGGTTGTTACACTTTGTATGTCATTTTTTTGTCTATTTTTGCTATAATTTATAGGATAAACCATTAATAAGTCCTAATAATTGAACTTAATTCTCATAAAGTCCTATTAAAAATAAGTAGTAGTAAAATTGTAGATAAAAATAATTTTTTGTGATAATTTTTTACTTATGTGCTAAAAATTGACAATTAGTAATTTTTTTGTTATGATTTTTTATAAATTGTAGCTAAAACTTACAATTAATGACATTTTTTTGTAACGAATTCTTTAAATTATAGCTAAGAGTTGAAACATAGTTACATTTTTTTATGATGCTTTTTTTAAACTGTCGCTAAAATTTATAATTAGTAATATTTATTATGATAAAATTTTCAAACTGTCATTAAAAATTAACAATTATTAACTTTTTTTTAATAGTGTTTGATGAAAAATATCATTAATTATCACAGGATCTATTGATCAATAAGCCCGGTTAGCAATAAGTCCCCATAATATATAAATTAAATAATAAAATACACGCCTTTCTTCCAACCAGGTGGACGTGCCGGAGTGGTTATCGGGCATGACTAGAAATCATGTGGGCTCTGCCCGCGCAGGTTCGAATCCTGCCGTCCACGCTTTTTCCGCAGCATATTTTCCATACAAATTTGTTTCTTTTTATTGTTCAAAGATTAGAGAATTTTGGGGGATGCACCAATAAATCCCAAATTAATAACTTATGCACTATTTAGTCCTACAAATTTTCTTATAGACTGAAAGGTCCCATTACAATGTTAATAACATCAGATACAATGTTAATAACATCAGAGTCATGTTACAAACATTAGATTTCAAACATCTAATGTTCATCAAATTTCAATAATATTTGAAAATTTAGGATGAAAAACATCTAATGTTCATCAGATTTCAATAAATTTTGAAATTATAGAATGAAACATCAGATCATTTACATCATTTACATCAGGCTGATGTAAAATGGGACTAAATGGAGCATAAAAAATTCTCAGGACTAAATGGTTCAACGTTTCAAAAACTAAGACTTATGAGTAAATTTTTCAATTTTTAATGATGAGTCATTTTGAGATTTATGATAAAAAAAATATTATATATGTATAATGAAAAATGTGTAAAATATTTTTGAGTTACACATTTTACGTTCAAGTAAGGTCAAGTTTGGCATATATTAAAAAGTCAAAAAGTTAGTTAAAAAGTTAACATTATTCATCAAAAGTCAACAATTACGGCTGCACAACTCTCAATATTAATTTTTCCCTATAAATCAATTTTTACAATTTTTTATTACACATTTTTCCTTAAAAAGTCAAAAAGTTAATCCAAACATCTATATTTTCTTCCTCAATTTTTTAGTCCAAAAAGACAAAAAATGCACTTATTTAGGACATCCCAATATAACCTTAATTTTCACTTTTTATGTTCTTATTTTTTCTAAAAATTATTTTAATTAAATTTTTTAAAGTAATTTACTTTTAAAAATTAATAATAATATGAAAACTTTAAAATTTTCAAACGTTGTTTTTCCACAAAGATAAAAAGAATATGAAAATTGTGGTGTTTTCTGACTTTTTATTGTTTTTGTTTCCAAACCAAAGAAAACAAAAATACTACCGGACATCACCTCTTCTTTATTTTTAGGGTAAATTACATTGATCTCTCCTCAATTTTAGAAAAAATACAGTAAGTCTTATAAGTTTGACATAAATAGATTGGGCTCTTTGAAGGTTTTAATTCATATAACATGTAGCCCATTTTTATCAAAAATTGATTATAGGTGAAAAAATAATATTATTATCTCTTTTACATTGAAATGTATATTTTATCTTATTTGTCTTTATCTTCATACTATTTATATTAGTTTCAGTCTTTTAATTTTACTAAAAGAAAAGTCAATTTAATCATGTCAAAATTGTGGTGTTTGTTGTATTTTGCCAAATCTAAAGGAATGTGAGTGTAATTTACCCTCATTTTTATGTAAATGAATTTTTTTGGAGTTTGTTAACCAGCCTTTCAAAGAAATTAGTTAACAAAATTTAAAATGATTATACATTATATTATCTATGCCATGCAATTTAACAAAGGGGAAATTACCCCCACAGTGGTATCTCTAAAAATTTATTACACAATCACGAAAAACATCTTTAATTAATAATATTTATAAAACTTATCACTTTTTATAATTCAGTTTTCAAATTTATACTGATTTGAAATTTACCCTTTAACAAATGCGCTGTTGGTGAAATTCAAATATGCCCAAATATGGTCAAGTCATTTACTTGCTTGATGCCCATCCAGCCAAGCATTTGAGTCAAGTTCAATCTCTTTCCTTTTCTTTCTAGGTGTTTTTTGCGATGGAAAAGGAAGCCCGCGTTGATTTTCTCACCTCTCCGATCTTCCTCTCCTTCCCTTCAACCTCCTTTTAACCTAAATTTAATATTTATCTTCTTAGTTTGGTCATTACTGTCTTGCTTGCTTCACTCTCGAATCTAAAACTTTAAAATATGATTTTAAAAAAAAATTCACAGTTCGAACACCGACGCTGAATAAGGGATTTGTTTTACGCTAAGCGACTACCTTAACCTCAGTGTTCTATCTTGACTAGTGGAGGTAAGGTTTTCATATTCCAAGTTGAAGGCTATGAAGCAATGAAATTTTGGATGAGTTTAGCGGTAACGTGGATCTGATGTTTTTGTTTGATTTTCTTAATTTTTAATTTGGTAATGTAATAATCCTTCCTAAGGTTTGTTTTTCTCCCTTGGGAGGGTCTTTTCTCCTCCTCTATAAAGGATTGGATCCTTCATTATGTAGAAATTCTCTTATCAGATTAATTTAATCTTTTCTCAGTTTCGTAATGAAGATTTTCTTTCCGATTTAAAAAAAAAAAAAAAAAAACTCATTTATTGTAGCAATAGTTAAAATAAATAATTATAAAAAAAAAAAAAACTGTTTAGTTTACACTGTTTTTTTTTTAAATTCAATTTTTTATTTTTAATAAATTTTTTTAATATTTTATGTAATTTTTTTTAAATACACCTAATTTAAATACACTTAAAAGTATAATATTTATATAAAAAAAAAAATTAAAAACATACCAAATACCAAAAAAATATATACAAAAATACAAAAATTTAATACATTTTCATATTTTGTTGTATCTAATGAATTTCTTAAAATTTTTTGTACAAATTTCATACTTTTTAAGTACATCAAAATTAAGTGGATCTAAAGTATATACATATAGGGAAATGTTTGGTAGCTCTAAAATACCCTCCCCTAATCCCCCTAATTTCCTTTTTAGGAAACTGTTTTTTTTTTTTGAAGTTTTTTCTTACTTGAAATGGAAATTAGGGGGATTAGGGGGGGTGTTTTTAGGGGGATGTAGCAAGACCCGAAAAACAGAAAAACAGTCAAGGCAAAAGAAAAAAAAGAAAAAAAAAAAAACCCAAAAATGGAAATTTCGGGGCTTTAGTGCTACACTTTTTCGAGCTAAAAAGTTTTTCCCTTGTTTAAAATATGTTTTAA
Organism: Camellia japonica; assembly: GCA_030407325.1. Classification (NCBI taxonomy): domain Eukaryota; kingdom Viridiplantae; phylum Streptophyta; class Magnoliopsida; order Ericales; family Theaceae; genus Camellia; species Camellia japonica. Next base: position 78,168,852 of record JAPPVO010000059.1, on the reverse strand, counting down.
AAATCACTAATAGTATGAATTAAAAATTCAAAAAATTATTTTTAAAAACTCTAAACCAATTTTTTTTTTTTTTTATTATTATTATTATTATTTATTTATTTCCAGAAAGGATGCATAAAACAGAGACGAGAGGTAAGGTCCACGAAAATGTGGGGCTCCCGGATCTTACCTCTGTCCAGTAAACCATTTCTGTGTTATAACACTATCAAAATTACAACAAGACAAAAAAACTCATTAGATATTCTCAATTGCTAAATCAAGCATCAAGTCTATGATGAAGTATTTCCTGTGCTGTCCATAAAAATTCTTGCCCGCTTAATCACAACCCTCACAAAACAAAACAAAACAAAAAAAAACAAACAACAAACAACAAACAACAAGAAGTTCAATCACATTATTAAATCAGCTAATTGTCTGCCCCTCAATATATGACAACTCTCTGACTTCAACCATTTCTGGACATTTCAAAAACAAACTTGTTAGAGAACAACAAACAAACAAAAGAAGAGAAAGAGGAAAAAAGGACAGCCAGAAAAGAAAGATTAGTAATATTGAAAAATATATTAATAGTACATTATTCAAATCTAAATGCCACGGCTGGAATTTACAAAGAAATTTAGCCTAAAATAAAGTTAAATACATCAGTTAATGAGATTATGCCTTCCACCTGCTGGCTGCCAGCCTCAACAACAATAAGGCGCCGCACCACTGAAACAAAAGCACCAATATGTTATATTGCAAACTGTTTTTGAAGATTTTTATTTTTCGTGCTCTTTTGTCCTTCAGTGAATTTTTTTTCTTCATATTTTAGTAAATTTCTTTTACATTTCAGATGCACATAATTTAGATATACCTAAAAAAATAAAATATTTGTGGCGAAATATAAAAAAAGTTCATTGAAGACGAAAGAACACGAAAAAGTGTTGGCGTTTTGTTTGTCTTTAATGAACTTTTTCAAATTTCTTTATAAATATTTTATTTTTTAAGTGTATCTAAATTAGGTGCATTTAAATAATAATAAAAAAAAATCCAACTCAAAATCAATTTTTGAGTTCGAAAACCAAACAAGATGCTTAATATCTTAATATAGAAAATCATAGTCCCAAAAAATATGAACCTGGATCGGAAAGGCGCTCCATTACCACATACAGGGGATCGGATCGTGTACATGTTTGATATCTATGATGATCATCTACTAGCTCGAGCACCTGAATCAGATTTCAGAACATCATCGGTACAGAATTTGTACAAAAAAACATTCTAATTGATAACTTCCCCCGACCAAATAAAGCTTGAAAAAGGTATTGTTGATTGACTAAGTTTGTTGTGCATATAAAGGTAACATTTTGTCTAGGCCTCAGGTTTAAGATGCTCAGCTGCGTTGAGTCTGGTCACAATCCACTTGATAAATTATTTTGGTTCCTAACCCCCTCTAGAAGAGTTAAGTAAATTACTAAGATATTCCCAAATCGTATTTGGCGCCGAAAACTCAATTGGGATCAATTTGAACCATTTATAATTATGTTTCTAATATTATTCATATTTTATGGGTTTTTTTTAATGTTATCTAGGATTTTTTGATGAGTGGTATTTTGGTAATTTTCACATTTGTTGACATGGGTTGTAGAGGTCGCCCATGAGTCATCTTGCGGATCAAGTTATTTAATTGATATTTGTTTTTATTTTTTATTTGGTCTTAAATAGTTTTAGAAGTGAAAATTTTAGTAGTTTTCTATTTTGGAGTTCTAGTTGGTAAAGGAAGTTCCTATATAAAGTCATGTAAGGCTTTTAATTCAATAGAGTTGATATTTTAGAGAATTTCAACAGTAGTGAAGTTTTCTTATGGTATGATGCACAATCAAATCCTAGGTGTGATACCTAGGAAATTCTAAGAGTGATAACTAAAACTGTCTTCTTCTTCTCTTTTTTATTCTTTGTGCAGATACCATTAATTCTCAAGTTACTATTCACAACCATCTAGTACACTTTTCAGCCCCAAAGCCCTATTCAATCACCCCCAAATTAACCCTAATCCCTTCTCCTACTTATAAGCCTCCAATTACTCACTGTTTAGGCCATCAAATAACCTCTATTATGAAAATCCAACAAGCTGTCCTACATCAGCATCCCAACTAAACTTCTAAAACAATGAATTGTGTTAAACCAATAGCTGAGAATCCTATCTCGTAACCCTAATCCCAACCATGACAACAAAATTCTCTAGTCTTTTTAGAATCTCTCAAACAAGTGAATCCTGGAACAATCCTGTATATTCCATTAACTGGAGATTTTTTCCCAAACAACCTGAATAACACAAATAATTCCTGTATTTTTCCAAGTTTCTTGAAATATTCATGGAAGGAGAACTCATGTTTTTTAAATTTCTAAGCATACCTTGCATTGTTATTAAAAAGATTTCTCAAACTTTTCACAACTACTTGCGATATAGAATTATCTTATAATGAATAATTGAAGAATCTCAAATTTATTACGATGATCCCAACTTAAGAAATAAAAAACAAGGTGGACCAACCCATGAAGGAATAATTTCGTTATCCAAAATAAATAAAGAACATGGTGGACAAACCTATAAAGCAATTATAGAATTTAACGAGAAAACAAGTCAACAAGACTTACTTGAGACATAATTGTCTGATCAAGCTGAATACGAGTATACAGACTATCTTTTGCCAAAGAGGTGATATCACTAAATATAAAAAATTAAGTTGAAACCAACTTTAAAACGATGTAAAACTGAATATGTATTGGAGACAAACATGAAAATTTTAAAATGGCCTAAAACCAAGAAATTACCTTCTGGAATATACATTTATAAGGGAGCCTTTACCATCAACAATTGGAATTGAACTTATTTGAGCTGGAAAATAGAAAAGGAAGATGGGTGAAATCGGTAATATAAAACTGTATATGCACCCCACATAGTTGACCAAAATTTAGATAAATTACTCGCCCAAGCAACAACTTAACTGAAAATTTCAGATAAGAGATTTGTAGAATAAAAAAACAGACAAAAACATAAAAATCAAAGTTTGGCTTTTACAACCCATCTAGATATAATGTTTGACTAATTAGCAATCAAACTAATAGATGGTAACACCAATTCAACTGAAGAATGATGATATTGGATCATTAAATGTTTTTAAAATATGACAATGCATAAAGTAACGGCCTAAAAGGAACATTTTGCGGAACCAGCAATTTTGTGTAAAAAAAATAAATTGAGTGAAAAAATGTGTTCATTCAATAACAGAAATCGATTATACTGCAATGTCACACCAAGAGAGAGAGAGAGAGAGAGCACGCAGGCACATTTTTTATGATGGGAATTGTTCGTGTGTGGGGTGCAAGTCAGGTATACATAAAAGTAAAACATTAGGCTGAAATATTAGAAAAGTCAATGCACACCTTCTATCAATATATTAAGAGCATAACTAAGAGTTTCACTGGGACGTAATGCTAACAGATGAGCATGTGCTTCTCCAACTTCACTTTTCCATGTACCTAAAGGGAGGCTACCGACCGGTTGTCGTAGAATAGGTAGACAATCAAGATGGTTTTTAAAGTGCCTGCATATATCTAAGTTTTACGAGAAAAAGAGAGAAGAGAAGATAAGCTATTAACAACATATACAATATTACTAGAGAATGGATCTTTAAATAACTTGACAAAGCCACCCACATTTTAGTATTCCACCGAGGCATGCTATGTGTAACAACAGTGGGCAAGATTCCTCTATTGTTGAGTATATAATGGGAACAGTTGATATCTTATTTTGCAAAATCATCAGAGCCACATCTTTTAGAGACTCATCGGGACCAGCCTGTGGGTTACAGTAAAAGGGCAAAGAACAACAATATTAAAATCTATGAAACACTACCATATGAGAATATAACCATATATCTCATCAATTGAAAAAATGAAAAACTGAAACATTTATTAAGAAATCTACCACCAAGAAATTCAAGTTTCCTTTACCAAGTTTCGTGTGTGTGTTTTGCAAAAAGATGGAGGGAGGGGGGATTAGATGATGGGAACATGAATAAAAGCAAAAAGGCCAAAATCCCCTGAATATTCTATGTGGGCAAGAGCACTCACCCATATTAAAGGCCTACCAAACTTCAGCTGTGCAGCCCTAACCGCTTCTCCATATTGTTGGGATTTCCCTTCTTTCCAGGCAGATATCGTATGCACTTCCAGCTGTTCATCAGTCAGTGTTGCACGATTTCTATGAAGCTGCAGAAATTAACAAGGAAACATAAATTGATTATCCAAAAAACAAATATCTCAAGAAGAGAGCATGACATACATTGAATTACAAGGGATGCAAACAACAACATAATAATCAAGTCATATCTCCAAAAGATAAGCAATGAGTTGCTAGTAACTGATTGTAGAAGTCAAATTGTCAAAATTGAACTATTGACCAGCTAACCAAATGCATGCACCATCAAGAAAGACGGGAGCCCACAGAAACAATGTGCAGTGTAAAAGCTGTCTGCAACTTGCAGGTTTATGCTAGAATAGGCACCTAATTCTGGCTAGCAGATAAGAACATGCATTAATACCTCCATTAATATCAAAATGAAATCAGAAGCAGTCAGCATCCCCGAAATTTGTCTGCGATTGCTATCCCAGATTGGCACAACAGCAAGTCCCTGGAAAAAAAGAAAGAAAGAAAGAAGAAATAATCAACATGGTTAACATAAAAGAAAAATGAAAGCATTGATGCAAACAAGTTGAATTCCTTGAGGGAGAAGAAAAAAGAAAAGGAAAGAGAGCATATATATAACCTTATATACCCTAAAAAAGGAATTACCATACGAAGCATTAACAAGCCTAAACAACAATCTTCAGGCCGTTTGGTAATGTTTACATTTTACTATTTTTGTTTACAAAAAATATTAAAGACATTTATGTTTATATTTTTATCAAAATGAAACAAAAAAAACATGTCTCTAAAAACTTGTTTTGAAAACAAGTGAAGGGGTGACATGCGGGAGGTGGTAGCTGAAGGTGGTTATCGACTGTTGGAGATGGTAGTCAGAGGTGGTTATCAGCTGCTGCAGGTAGTAAACAAAGGTGTTGGCGGTTGCTAGAGGTGGTGGCTAAAGGGGGTTGCTGACAATCAAAGATGGTGGTTTGCTGATGAAGATGGCAGCTAAAGGTGGTTTCTATTAGTGGGAGGTGGTTGTCGAAGGAGGCCACCGTCGGGGGTGATGATGAGCGGGGTGGGTGGTGGCTGGAGAGGGTGGGAAAAAGAGGAAGGAATGAAAACAAAATTAGAAATAGTGAAACCAAGTTTTTTGTTGTTAACAGCACTATAGGAAACCTAACATTTCGAAATGTTCCTCTAAAAGGTAATATCAAATTTTAATAATTCATGCTGCAGGATTGGTAAAGTTTGGTGAATAAATATCTGTCAAAACACATAATAAAGTTAAGTTTACTTGACCAATGAATTCATATCATTGAAGATATCATGGCATCCAACTGGAAAGAATGAGGCTCAGCATTTATTTTTGTATCCTCTACGGTTCAGGAAAGGTATTGTTGAACTTCTCATTTGGGAAAAGTGAAAATCACCAACAAAGTTTCTGGATTTAGTGCTAGCGCCTCCGATCATTGGAAGCTACTGTTAATTGTTAACAAATCATAGGGTTGTGGAAGTTTTTGATTTAAGGCAATGGGTAAAAAAACCATAAAGGTTTTACTATTATCGGATTTCCACGATAAACGGAAAAATTGAAAGACATAATATTTGGAAATTCTATTTTAAAGGTGTTTGGTCTTAAATGAATCATCATCATCAATCAATAAAAAGACATGAACTATCTGTCATGGAGGGAAATGAACTAAGATTGGAGAATATTGATTCTAAGACTGCAAAATAGCCACACAAGCATGGGGAACAATACTTTCAGGTACGGGTTGGGTCATGCATCTTACATGATATTAGAGCATGACCATGCCTGCCCAAAGGTGGTGATGTTGGCATCTCACATCGCAAATGATGTCCAGGATGGACTTATAAGACGGCATAAGCCATTTTTAAGTAGGAGGCACCTTTTTGGACTACAGCAAACAATACTTCCAGGTGGGGGCTAGGCCACGTGTCTTACATGATATCATGGTGCTTTTATGAAAGTACAGTCACTAGTGGAGCTAATGGCTAATACCTTCCAACATTATCAAAGTCTGAAATCCAATTTCAATCGCTCTTTCTATATTCACAACTGAAACTTCATAAGTTGTACCTGTTTGTACATAGCATGGAATGCCTCTTTCACAGCCACTTCTGCATCCAATGCAAAGACCTACATTGTACATCCAACTCAGAAAACCTAATCAAATACACTAACCTACAATTGATAAAATAGGAAAACACCTATAAAAAACAGAAAACAAACAAAAGAAGGCAATCGAACCTTGCCTGAGTTGGGAATTAACTCATATATTTTTTGACTAGACAAATACATGCAAAGGTGACGACGAGAGATATCTATGTCACTAATCTCTGGTTCATGATGTCTGCCACCCGATGATGATGCCTGATTGGTATGACAAATCAAACAACAATTATGCAATTCAAGTGCATTGAGCCAAAAATATACATATGCAATAATGAGTGGACAAGTATGATTGAGAGAGAGAGAGAGAGAGAGAGAGAACTAAGTACTACAAGAAAACACATACAAAGAGGAAATAAAGAATAGATATGTTTTGACGCCGACCTCATTGTGTGGATTCCCACTGTTATCTATTTCCATGATAATTTCTTTTACAAGAATAACATTATTAATGCTTTCATACTCATCCTGAACATATAGCTGTTGATCATTGAATCGCCATACACCGTCTACCCAGAACTTGTACTGCATTAAACATTTATGGCCATAAAAGGTCACAGTAAAATATACAATATCAAAGAAAAGATTCTTCTATATTCCAGAACAAAACCATACTCAGAATATAATACTTGATAATTGCAATTTGACATCTGCTATGTAAATGCTCAAAACAATTACCAAATTCATTGCAACAATACAAGTAAACAGAGACACATCCAAAGAAGAAAAAAAAAAGTCATAAAATTGAGAACAAATATCCGCAATCCATCTCATGCATGAGCACAGAAGGTCAATACAATTGACTGTGGTAAAAAAGGCCAATAATTTAAGCAACACATATGCACGCACAATGTGAAAGCAGAATGGTGGTAAAATTGAAAATGGAACTGTTGGCATGTACACGGAAGTGTTAAAATGTTTAGATTCCATTCTAATAACTAAATCAGCACATGCACACAAAAACTGTAAATAGTGATCAACATAAAGGTGAAATCAAAAGCCATCCACATGTATGTGTGAAAACGTGCTCAACAAACAATGCAACGAGATATGTTACATCTAATTATGTACTTTAGTTATGATTATCGTGTTTATTAATAGGATGAACATGGAACATAACTGAATTGTCTCTTCTTCTACAACAGTTATAGTAAATTGAAGTCTCCATACAAAATAACAAACATAGTGTGTAACTGAGTTATTTTGAATATGCAACTACATATTAAGCAGTATTATTCTATAGAACTTCAAGTGAACCAGAAATGAAATCCTCTCTCCCTCCTTCATCCAAAATGCCTATGAGGTTCACATAAAAAAATGAAAAACATTTCAGAGAAAATATGTGTTATATATCCTCTACCCATATCCGTGTAGTGTTGACATCTAAAAAGCTCGAAAAAATTAAAACAATAAAATACATGGAATTAAGTCAAGTGTTTAACCGAGAATGACACAACTAAAGTCACAGGTATTCCAAGACTCCTTTTTTTTTTTTTTTTGATAAATAATTCAACTTTATTAAGAAAGCATGAAGGTAATGCAAAGAATACAAAACACCCCCAGATAGGGGAAATCACCAACCCCTAACCGATAACAACATCCAAGAAATCTAAAAAAGCAAACAAATCCGGTTCTACCTTCCTCTCCGTCCTACTATACAAAACTACTAAAAGACGACTCACTACCCAAGATACACAATGTTGAACCTCTTGAAAAGTACACCTATTCCACTCCAACCAAACTAACCACATCAAACAAAACGGCACCAATGACCAAACATGTCGGCGACGGCGCCCAACTTGAGCCCCCTACCAGCTCCAAAGCATGTCCCTCACCCTCCGTGGCTGTACCCAAACAATCCCAAAAAGGGAATAAATGAAGAATTAAAATTTATTTCCAAGACTCGTATTAAGATAAGAAAAGAAAATTGACGATTGTGAATTTATTTCCAAGATCGTTATTTCCAAGACTCCTATTAAGGAAAAGAATTAAAATTTTCTAATTCAAAATTTATTACCCTTCTTTGCATCAATATTCAGACCTTTACACAGGCAGCTCCATATTAGACCTTTACACCAAAATCCATTTAGACATTACCCTTCTTTACATCAATATTTAGACCTTCACACCAAACACGTTGTTGACGACGCCCAACCTAAGCCCCCGCCAGCTCCAAAGCATGTCCCTCACCCTCTGTGGGCGTACCCAAACAATCCCAAAAAGGGAATAAATGAAGAATGAAAATTTATTTCCAAGACTCCTATTAAGATAAGAAAAGCGAAGAAAATTGACGATGGTCAATTTATTTCCAAGACTTCTGTTAGGGAAAAGAATTAAAATTTTCTAATTCAAAATTCATTACCCTTCTTTACATCAATATTTAGACATTTACACAGGCATTTACAGAATTCAGCTCTCTCCTTAACATAAATATGTTAACTTTAAATGGGTAAATCTTTTTAACCATCAAATTGCACAAAAGAAAATCTAATCTAGTTTAATAACAAACTTCCCACAATTTTCATTTCATTAAGAAATTTAATTAGCATGCACAAACAAATAAACTTTAAAAAACTAAAATTAAAATCAAGGCAATAAAGTGGGAAAGCAAAATGGGTTTGAATCCGGATTGAAATTACCTGATAACAACCAGGAGGAAGATCACAAATTAGTTGGAAAATCAAGGAAGAACCCTCCACCAGAGTCATTCGTGTCCTGTTAGTCCACCTAACAAATAACAAAACCATCATACATACATATATGTATATATATATATATATATATAGAGAGAGAGAGAGAGAGAGAGAGAGAGAAAGAGAAATTGAACATACCCGGTGAAGGAAAAACAGAGGAAGACCTCGCGGCCTCCATAGGGCCATTGAAACACTGTGTAAACCATATTGTTATTCCTAATTACTCCCAAAACCAACCACTACAAGCTGATACACATATGTGTGTGTGAATTTGGAATGAAGGAATGAGGGAAAACTACAAATTCAAAAAGATATGAAATTCTCTTTAAATTCGCCGGCTATATGTATGTATGTATGTATGTATGTATGTATATGTGTGTGTACATATAAGTTTTTTTTTTTTTTAACAAGTTTGTTATTTGGCTTTTTAAGTTATTTTAGGGTTGGTTTGGGATAGGGCGGTGCAAAATACCGCTCAATCTGTTAAAATCGCATCGATTCGTATTTATTCGCATCGCTTTAACCGCTAATTGCGGTTTAAACTTTAAAATTTATAATTCGCCAACCGAACCGCAAACGTTCTGCTATAGTTAATACATATATATTTTTTAACCTTCAATGAAATATCAATGTAAAAATGAGTGTGAGAGAGATTTAAAATATGAAATTTATTACAAATTAGTGGTTATATATATGAAACATATTATGTAAAATTACTTTGTGGTATATATCTAAAAAATATTATACAAATTAGTGTTATATATTATGCAAATGTATGATAATTAGTTAGAATATTCTTCAATCCGCCAAAAACCGCCCAAACCGTAATTTGTCAATCCGCTAATCCGCCAATCCGCCATTTGATTTGTAAATTTACTCTCAAACCGTTCGAACCGCAACGCGCACACCCCTATTTGGGATATTGGTTAGTTTTTTTTTATTTTTTGGTTTTTTTTAGTATGTGGTTAAAAGATCTTGTTTGAGATAGGTTTTTGGCCTTCTTATTTTTGTGAGAGGAAAAAAAATAATTATGAGTTTAATGTGATATTTTGTCTTATTTAACTAAAATAGTATATATTAATTCAAATGAACATTCCAAACGGGACTTTAGTCTAATTAGTAATTGTATTTGAGAAATTAATTTTTTTTTAAATTGATTTGATAATTGTCAAAATAAAATAATTATAAATTATATAATATTTTATTTTATTAATTATTTTAATATATTTTATCACTTACTACTTTATTTTAACCCAATTTTCTTTCAAATCTTTTCAAACAAAATTCTAATTTGAGATTGGCCCCTCGAAATCTCCGACGGAGGGGAGAGAGAATTATTATTAATTATTAAAATAAGAAAGAAAAAAAAAAAAAAAAAAAAAAAAGCAGCAAAACGATAAAAGTATAAAGTCAGTAATGGCTAATATAATAAAGAGGCGATGCACCTCTTTTTCGTACGTCCTTCTAAAATGACTATTTTACTTCTTTTTTTTTCTTTTTCTTGTTTTTTTCTGTTTTTTTTCTATCCATTATTAATAAAGAGGCGATGCATCTCTTTTTGTTCGTCCCTCTAAAGTGATCTTTTTTTGTTTTTTTATTTTTTATTTTTGATTTAGCCCTTATGTTATGTGTTATCATTATATAATGTTATTTTGATGGAAAATTCTATGGTATAAATCCTTCTAAAGGTGTGTATTATATACATTTTTTAAATGTTTTTATAATGTATGTTATGCTTTTTTATAGTAAATGTTATATATATATATATATATATTTTTAAGAGTTATGACAAATTATGATCCATAAATAAAGTTACACATCTTTATGGTAATATTATACATTTTGTGATATTATTACAGACTTGGAGTCACTGCTGTGCCAAAGGCACATCAGTGACTGTTGTGCCTTATTTTGAGATGCATTATGAGCTTATTTTTACGATCTGAACCGTTATTTTGTAGGATTTATTGAGTATTTCAAGCCTATCAAAAATCATATTAATCGGATATCAATAACTATATGATCGAATTGCATATTTTTATACTATTTTTCAAAAGAAAAACTTCTTATTTATTTTTTTGATTATCAATCATATAGTTATTGGTATCCGATTAATATGATTTTTGCTAGACATGAAGTACTCAATAAACCTTACAATATGAACGGTTCAGATTATAAAAATAAATCCATAATGCACCACAAAATGAGGCACAACAGTCACTGCTGTACCAAAAGCACAGCAGTGACCCCAATTCCTATTATTACACACTTTATGATTAGAAAATGTTTAGATTAAAAAAATATATAACATTATAAAATAAATAAATAAAATACTTAACACTCACAAAATGAGTTCCTTAATTTTTTAACTACAAATTGTTGGAACTCTTAAAAAAAATAATAATAATAAAATAAAAATAAAAATAAAAATACTTAATATTCTATAAAATACATAACAATTATCACAAAAATATATAACAATGTGCCAATGGTACCCATAGCATTATCTTATTTTAATTGATAGACCAAATCTTGGGACCATAGCTTTTATCACATATGTTGAGAAAATTTGTTAAAATTGATTCAATATTATTGACACGGCTAAGCCCACAAAGGATATAGCCCACCACTTAGGGCCCAATACATAGTTCAAATACTAAAGCCCAACGTGCTAGAGCTCAACATGGCACTAAGAACCAATGACATCTAAACACGTGGCAAGAGAAGGACAAATCACATAAGCAAACAAAGATCCTGCAAAGTTATTGCACTGCATTTTAGCCATTAATGAAGTCCCTTATAGCATTTATGGCGATAACCCCTCTTTGTCGAGGCAAAACGGCCTCACCATGAACAAGGCAAGCTAGAGCATAAACTTTCGGCCAAAATGACAAGTCGGAAGGGACAACGAAATGATTTCCAGAGGATATAAGCAGACGTCGAAGACAAAGAAGAAGGTTAAACTTTCTATCACTAATCAATCTCTACACTCCATCTCTCTTTCTAACTTGCTCATCGGAGGGTTCGCTGGGGGACTCCCAGTTTCCCGTTGAACTCTTGAGCAAGTCTCTCCGTGAGCTTGGTACCTCAGGCTCCGGTTTGGGAAGCGTAGATCAGTCTGACCCGTCCCATCTGGGATACGCTGTATCATCAATTATTTATACTATAAATTTTCAAATTAAAATATCATAAATATCTATCGATATATATAAATCTGTTTGATTGTAGCGTTATTTTTATTTATAAGATAAGATACGATGAGATTATTGATAGGAATGTGAGGAATAAAATTATACTATGAGATTAGATATGACAAGATTATTGATAAGATTGTAACAATAAAGTTATACTATAAAATTAAATGGAATGACAAATTATGAGATAAGAATACAATGAGATTATTAATAGAATTGGAAGGATAAAATTATACTGTGAGATTAAATATATGATGAGATGATATATAGGGTTATGAAGGATAGTAAATAATTGAATAGATTGAGTGAGCTATTATATTTGATTAGGATTAAATAAAAAGATATAATTATTTTTTAGTGTGGGATAAAAAAAATTATATGGACACTATGTATAGTATCATTTACTCTCCTTATTTTTTTCCATTGAATTCTTCATACCAGTACTAAAATTATCCAAAATTTAATACCATGCAAAAATAAATACTGAATTGGATTATCTTGTAGAAACTATTTATCCCCCTCTTCAATCTCATCTCCCTTATCTCACAATCAAACACCATATTAATAAGAAAAAATTATGAGTAAGTGGTAATTTTTAAAAATCATTACACATAAATTAAAAAAATTATAATTTTTATTATAAATATTTATAATGTTTATAACTTTTTTCTAATTAATTTTTCTAACTTCCACTAAACTGTTATTTGTCCTATTAATATTTCGATCAACCCCACATATTCCCTTTTCAATCAATTCCCTTTTAATAATTCAATCAAACATGTGCATAAAGCATGAATGCTTCTCTCATTGTTTCCTTTGTCCATTATGGAAAATCATTTTTCCCCTCATTGCATCTACACGTTGTGGACTGTATTTGTAATTGAGACCAGACATTTTTTTTTTTTTTTTGTCACAAAGAAAATCAAATTTATTATTATTATACATATAGATATTTAGAATTAAATATATAAATTATCTTCAAAATTAGTGTTTTGTGTCATTTTAGTTATAATATTTTAAATGTGTCAATTTAGTCATAATATTTTTAACGAATATAAAGACTATTTAATAACAAAATTAATAGTCTACAATTGATAATGAGAGTAAGAGTATTTTCATTAAATTGCCCATAATAATAAACAAGTTGAGAATTATATTGGCACAATTAAAATGTTGAAAAATAATTAAACTAAAAGAAATAATATATTTTAGGGACTATTTTTATTCATATAATTATTATTATTTTGTATGACAAGTAATTTTATTTTTTATGAAAAAGTAAGCTTTTGTAGTAATTATTTAAAAATGTGTGTGTGTGTGTTTTTTTTTTAAATGTTGCGTTTTACACAATTTTTAATGTTTTAAAACAGGGTTAAGATTTATTTATTTATTTATTTATTTGAGAATTGTTAAAACGGATTATATTAATAAAATAAAAAATACATAAGTTCAGGAAAAAAAAACTAATATCAAAAGGAAAGTGAGTAGACACAACATCATCAAACTTAGAGAGAAAAAAACAAAGGCAATAACCTCATACGAAGTAGTAGCTAAAGTAAACACTTCCAAGGACAGACTCGAATAAAAAAGAAGAAAAGAGTCTCAAACATTGCACCAACCTACAAAGTAGTCACATTTAGATCAACACAAGTGGAACAATCTCTAAATGTGATGTTAAAGGAACTTTAAATTTAAATTAGAATACATGACAAAATTAGATCATTTTAACATTGCTTGTGTACGGGAAAGAAATAAACCTTATCGTATAATCCTGTTGATCAAGATTACGCTCCTTCGTACGACGTTGCTTTACTCCCTGAAAACACAAACGTGAGCTAGCCGGCGGGTGTGTGCCGGATACCTCTCCGATGCCTAAGTCAGTAAAATAAACAAATAGACAAAAAGCTCTGTGTATTCGGAAATCAAAGTTGTATTACCACTCCATAGGTGATGTTTGTGAGCTTTTGTAGGTTCCATATGGCACAATCCTAGTAGGACTTTTACTCCTCCATATAGAGTCCTCCTAGGATTCATACTCTGAAAGATAATTTATCCTTCAATACCCCCCACTCACTGCATAAACCAAGTGAGATGGTTTTACCATGGTCAGACTTCAATATGACCGAGGTAAGCATGGCTATGCTAAGCCGCAGACTAGACCGAGATAACTTTAGCTCGGCTCTTCCATTCACTGCTCTTACCTCGGCTCTCCCAATGCTAACCATGGTATGTTCTTGACCGGGATAACCAATACTCCGGTCCCAACCGGGATAACTTTGTGCTTGACGACCGAACTTACCGTAAGCTCTTTGGGACCGGAGTAACTTCAAGCCTCTCGCGGACCGGAGTAACTTTACGCCTCTTGCGGACCGGAGTAACTTTACGCCTCTCTTGGACCAGAGTAACTTCATGGTCTTTTTACTCAGCCCTTCGTACTGTGGCCCATAACGGCCCATCACCCAGCTCGGCCCAATTTTCATATAAATTACCCTCTCAATTGCCCCTTAATTCCATCTGCGTAGCATGATAGGGATTATCTGTTTATCGACCGAGCTAACAATTTTAGCCTGACGACCGAGCTAAATTCTTAAGCCTTTCCAGTCGAGCTAAAACTCTTCAGCTTTTCCAGCCGAACTAAAAAACCCTTTTAGCCTTTCCAACCGAGCTAAATTCACACCGGGCTGTACCTGTCTGGTCAAAACGTCTTTTCAATCATAGCAACTGAATCGCTTCTCATTCCAATGGACACGTGGCAGACTCTTATTGGCCCAGCATAGCTATTACGCCGTTCTTCGTACTTCACAATTTTTTAACAGTCTCGCCAAAAAGCCCTACACAAAGTAAAAAACCCTTTTTTTCGAATCATTTCCTACACTATTCACCTTCTCTTCCTCTTGCTCTCTTTCTTGCTTGAGTCTCCATTGTTTTGCAACTGTGAAGCTTGCGTCTGTGGCTGTTTTCTACTTCCATTTCCTTCCTCTTACCTTGGTGAGTAACACAAATCTGTTCTATTTTTCTTGTTTTCGCACTTTTTTAGTCCATAGCACTTGTTTTATGTGTTTTTGCAAAACATTTTTTACTTCCATTTTCTGCCTTGCCTTGCGTTTTCTGCAAAAACTTAGTAATAGAACCACTTTGATTCAAGAAATAATATGAAAAACACTAGTTTTGATCCAAAATCATAATATAACCGAACTAGGAAGTTGTTTGTAGTGGATGTCAATCTAGGCAGACCATTCAACCGAACTAACACTTCATGCTATATACCAGTAGTTTTAACAAGTCAAACCATCTTTTGATTTAACTTAGCCGAGCTAACAAACCGTACTAAGTCTGCGTAATAGTGTGCTCGATAGTCTCAACCACGGCCGAGCTATAACTTGGGACTAGGCCAGCCTCCATAGTTCAAACCGAACTAAGAGCGCTGCCCCTAGAGGCTCAACCAGGCTGACAAAACCCTTGCACAAACCGAGAAAACAAAACCCCCTTGCACGAACCGAGATAACAGTCCCTTGTGAAAACCGGGATAACAAAACCCTTTGCACAAACCGAGCTATCGAACCCCTTGCTCAAACCGAGCTAGGACTACATTTATCTTGCCTTTATTTCTTTTAGCACGGTCCCACGATCTGTGCTTAACACTTTTGTTTTTCACTTTGCAGACTTTAGGTTGCCCAGGCACTCCTTTGAGCGCTCAACCGAGCTACTCAGCACCTTTCTCGACCGAGCTAAGACAAGTTTAATTTATTCATAACTTATAAATGGGAAAGTATAGGTTTTTAGTAAACACCCTGGTGGAATGGCTGAATTCCGAAAGGATTATAACATCCCTGACGATGTTCACCTTACTCTAGCCGATCCAGATACCACACCATGGGGAAACCCCGGTTTTGTTCCCTTCACCCTATTGTCCATTATAGAAACCGGACTAAGATTTCCTGTTCAACCCTTACTTTGTGAATTCCTTAGGCAAACTAGGATATGCCCAACCCAGCTTTCCACAAACTCATACCGTATAATAAATGGTATAGCCGAGCTAAATCGCCGGGCTGGTATTAACCTCGGCTTAGCCAAACTCTTTCACCAATATTCCATAGGCTCAAAAGAGGACGGCTGGGTTTATTATTTAAGAATACGACGCCGGCGTGAGAAAATAATAAAGGATACACCAGACAAAGATTTAAACGATGATGATTTTTTCTGGGTATCTGGGAATTTTGAAAACCACCAAGCCCAGATCCTAGGCCGCAGTATAAACTGGAAGAAAGGAACCCCGTTATAATTACCTCGGCTCCTTTGCATGCTTCTTTTTATTTCGGTTTTCTATTCCTGAACCGAACTGACAGTTGTCTTCTTTATGCAGATTCGGCCCACCTCAAGTCGTTGTACAGTTACCTCAATTTGACACACTTCGCGCCGCCTGCGATATCCTGAAAGAAGTTGGGCCAAGCTATTGAATTTCGAACCGACATACCGATATAGCAGTCGGCGAAAAGCGAAGGTAACTGATTTTTTGCTAGAAGCCTCCCCTGAACCGGACCCAAACTTGCCTCAAATCAACTTGGTCCGAACAACCGCCGAACAAGAGATAGCAAAGAGGAACAGAGTAAGAGCTTTGCTAATCGAAACACACCAAGCCGGTGTACCACCAACCGATCAATCCACCGAGACCGTGGTAGCTCTTCCATCTCAACAACCCTCCTCATCTCGTCCAAGCAAGCGTGCCCGGACTACCCCAACCGAGCAACGCCTTGTCGATGAAGACGAAACCATTCTTCCACCCAGCCCTCCACCGAGCCCGCAACCGGAGCGCTCCGACCGAGCTAGCTCCTCCAAGTGGGCACCCAAAATTACTTTTCAAAACCGAGCAATTCAGGACACTGACTCAGTGGTTGCTGAGAAGGATCACTTAATGGCATTTAACCTTGCCAAGAGTGTTTGCCTTCCAGCAGACATGGAGCACCACAAACATCTGACCGAACTAAAGGCCATCCGCTCGGCCACGAAATCCATGGTGCTTGTAAGTAGCTTTTTCTGTTAATCCTTCTAATTTGCACAACTTTCATTTCGGTTTGATTACAAGTCTTCCCCTTCTTTTGCAGGCCATGCAGAAGAGCCACATCGTTCATAAGCGTGTGCTGGAACTTCTCAAAACTACAAGGCAAACAATGGCCGAAGTGACTGAGAAGATGGCCGAGCTAGAACAAGCCATGAAGCAAATAGCCGAGCTAAAATCCGAGAACGGTCGTCTGACCGGACTTGTTAGCTCGGCTGAAGCAGAAAAACAAAAAGCTGCAGTCGTAATAAAAGACAAATATCTGCGCGAATTGGCTAAACTTGAGGGAAAGAAAAACGCCGAGATAGAGCAGCTGAAGAAGAGTGCTGATGACGCCGAGCTCCGGGGTTACAAGGAGGGGGAGGCGACTTACATTAAACAATGTGAAGCTGCCAAGGATCTCTTCTTCAAATGCGGTTGGAGGGCGGCTGTAGAGCAGCTCGGTCATGGTCCAGAGACCGAGGTCTTCAACGCTCCTGCATACTTCATTCCGAGCTCTATGACGGAATATGCTGCTGCCCTTCAGCAACAATTTCTTGAGGACTCAGATGATGAAGAAGACACCGTGCCCAAAGATACCCTGGCTGTCAATGATCCTGTCGATCAGTCAGTTCGGTCGGAGCCAATGGTGGAAGACCTGTCCAACGAGCTGCCTATTGAAACCGTTCTTCCAACCGAGACCGTGCTACCGAATGAAACCGGGCTCCGAGTTGATATTGATGCCGACCTTGATGATCTGTTTAACTGACTTTGTATTTTGCTTCTTTTTTTGCTTTTTTTTCTTTTCTTTGCTTTTGGAAACAAATTGTAACCGGGCTAAGGCCTCACCCTTTGTACTTGCTTTGAATTTTCAATGAAGTCTGCTTTCTTGTTCCAACTCTTATTTCGGTTGATCTCCATACTTGTATTTTACTTTCTAACTGAAGTCTTGGATGAGGTACAACATCGTTTGCCGAGATACTTTATATCGGTCTTAACATTTGCAACTATAGTATACCTGCCAACCACTCTTTAGCCGAGATACCTACCTCGGCTGAAGAGTACTAAGAGTTGGTTTAGTCCAGCCAACCACTCTTTAGCCGATATCCTTACTTCGGCTAAAGAGTACCAAGTGTTGGTTTATCCAGCAACCACTCTTTAGCCGATATCCTTACTTCGGCTGAAGAGTAGTAAGAGTTTTTAATCCAGCCAACCACTCTTTAGCCGATATCCTTACTTCGGCTGAAGAGTAGTAAGATTGGTTTAATCCAGCCAACCTCTAAATTGGTTATTCCTGCCAATTTAGAAAAATGTTTGGTTATTCCGACCAAATCCTGCAGCCTGGATCCTTATCCTGGCTTAGGAGGGGTGTTGGTTTAATCCAGCCAACCTCTAAGTTGGTTTTTCCAGCCAACCTAGAGTAAAGTGTTTGGTTATTCCGACCAAACGTCCTGCAGCCTGGATCCTTATCCTGGGCTTAGGAGGGTGTTGGTTTAATCCAGCCAACCTCTAAGTTGGTTTTTTCCAGCCAACCTAGAGTAAAGTGTTTGGTTATTCCGACCAAACGTCCTGCAGCCTGGATCCTTATCCTGGGCTTAGGAAGGGTGTTGGTTTAATCCAGCTAACTTCTAAGTTGGTTTTTCCAGCCAACCTAGTTTACAGTGTTTCTAACTCACTAAAACTATCTTTCTACAGAAAATAACTTATACTGAAAAGAATCTACTTGTTTTATTGAGAAAGGAAAAGGAAAATTACATATGCTTGAAAAAGTTAAAAATAAAATAATTTGAGATTGGCAGTGTTCCATGGCCTGGGAATGGCTTTGCCGTCCTTCTTCCAAGTGGTATGCCCCTTTTCCTGCTAATCCAACCACTTTGTAAGGTCCTTCCCAATTGGGCCCTAACTTGCCATCTCCTGGTACCATGGTGTTTCCCATCACTTTGCGCAGCACCCAATCGCCGATCTTGAATTGCCTTGGATGCACTGTTTTGTTGTATTTCCTGGATAACTCTTGTTGGTATGAGGCAATGTGAACCAGTGCTCTTTCTCTTCTTTCTTCTGCAAGGTCGAGCTCCAATGCTATGGCTTCGCCATTTAAGTCTGGATCAAAATTTTCGCTTCGAATTGTGGGGAGGCCAACTTCTAGTGGGATTACTGCTTCCATACCATAGGCTAAGGAGAATGGAGTTTCTCCTGTTGACCGTCGAGGTGTGGTACGGTAGGCCCATAAAACATGAGGGAGTTCTTCGCCCATTGCCTTTTGCTTTTCTAACCTTTCTTCAATCCATCCAAGACGACCTTGTTTGATGCTTCTGCCTGACCATTTGCTTGGGGATATGCCGGTGTAGAATTGTAGAACTCTATCTTGTACTCTTCACAAAAGCCTCTAAAGATTCTGCCGTCGAACTGAGTGCCGTTGTCTGATATTAGGGCTTTTATGCCAAACCGAGTGATGATGTTCTGCCAGACGAACTTCTTCACGTCTTTTTCCTTGATTGATGCTAAGGCTTCTGCTCCACCCACTTTGTGAAGTAGTCGGTTGCTGCAAGAAAGAACTTCCTGTTGCCTGGTGCTGTTGGAAGTGGTCCTACTATGTCCAGCCCCACATTGCGAAGGGCCATGGGCTGGTTAAGGGTAGAAGTTCTCTGGCAGGTTGATGTATTTGGTGTGCGAACTTCTGACATTTCTCGCACTTCTTCACATACTTCTCTGAGTCTGCTTGCATGTAAGGCCACCAATATCCTTGCGAGATTGCCTGTATGCTAATGACCTTCCCCCTTGATGGCTTCCGCACACGCCTTCGTGTATTTCGAACAAAATGCTTCAACTTTGCTGGGATGAACACACTTTAGGTAGGTCCTGAGAATGATTTTTGTACAATGCCAAAGATGGGGAGAGCCAAAATCGTTGTGACTTTGCTCTTATTCTGTTGGCCGCTTTCTTTTCTTCTGGTAGGGTGCCATCTTTTAAGAACAGTATGATGGGGTCCATCCAAGAAGGGCCTAACTCGGCGCAACATACCTCTTCTGCTTCGGGGTCTTCAATGCTTGGTCTAGGTAGGTAGTCGATCAGCAATGGATGAGGGATGGAAGTATCTGCCATTGAAGCAAAGCCTGCTAATTCATCTGCTCTGCTGTTTTCCTCCCTGCCGATTTGTTCTATCCTGACTACTTCAAATTTCTTGATTTCTGTTCTGACCAACTCTTGGTACTTAGCCATCCTGTCGTCCTTTGCTTCGTAGTCGCCTGAAATTTGGTTTACCACCAGCTGCGAGTCGCTGTAAACCATTAGTTCGGTGGCCTTCATGTAGAATGCTGATTTGAGGCCTGCAAGAAGCGCTTCATACTCCGCTTCGTTGTTTGATGCTGGGAAGCCCAGGTTGACTGCTTGCTCCACTACTAGGCCGTCTGGAGAGATGAGGACTATGCCGAGTCCTGCTCCATGCCGGTTGGATGCTCCATCCACGAAGAGCTTCCACATCTCTCCAACGAATAACTTCCAGCAAGTGGAGGGATCAGATGATGCCTTGGGGTCCAAAATGTTGCTGGTGTTTTCTTCAAGGTCCATGCTTGCTGTTTGCCCCTCGCTATCTGATTGTACCAAGTCTTTATTTGTTGGTGAGTCTTGGCTTGGTGTAGCATGGTTTGCTTCTTCCTTTTGTTTTCTTTATTCTGGTCTGCCTTGGGGTCTGACTGAGTATCCTGTACCAGGGGTTGCGCTATTCCGGCGTCAACTTCCATCCCTAGTTCGGTTGTGTCAGTCAGGTCGACTGGGCAGATATGATGACTTCCTGGGGTAAATTCACGAAGTCTGCCAAGGCTTGAGCCTTTATCGCGGTTCTGGGTTGGAACTTGATGTCGAATTGTCCCAACTCTACTGCCCACTTCAAATTCGCCCAGAAAAGTTCGCCCTCTCAAACAAAGCTTTTAATGGGAAAGCTGTGAGGACGACTATGGTGTGGGCGTGAAAGTAGTGTGACAACTTCCTTGAGGCCATCATCAAGGCCAAGGCCAGTTTTTCCAGTGGCAAGTATCTTGTTTCGGCGCCCAGCAATGTCTTGCTGACATAAAAGATGGGCAGATGTTGGATTCCTTCCGCACGGACCAACACTGCGCTAATTGCGTGCTGAGAGACTGCCAGGTACAGGAAGAGTTCTTCTCCAGGTATTGGGGTGACAAGCAGTGGTGGAGAAGACATGTATTCTTTCAAGTTTTCCAGAGCGCGGTCGCATTCTTCGTCCCACTCAAATTTGGCCTTTAAAGCATGGAAAAATGGTCGTAGTCTGTCTGACGACCGGCTATGAACGATTGAGTGCAGCTGCCATGCCGGTGAGATGCTGCACTTCTTTTACTGAATTTGGCCTCTCCAGGTCCTGAATTGCTTTGATCTGAGAGGGGTCTGCTTCTATACCCCGGTTGGTCACCAGGAAGCCCAGGAATTTGCCAGATCCTACTCCGAATGCACATTTAGACGCATTGAGGCGCAACTTGTGCTTCTTTAGGATCTCAAACATCTCACCTAGGTCCTTGAGATGGTCATTCTTATCCTTGCTCTTGACCACCATGTCGTCGATGTAAGCCTCCATTGTTCTGCCTAACAACGGCTCAAACATCTTGGTGACCATTCTCTGGAATGTTGCCCCTGCGTTCTTTAGGCCAAAGGGCATGACCTTGTAGCAATACAGTCCTCTTGGAGTTGTAAAGGACGTGACCTCCTGGTCTGGTTCGTACATGGCGATTTGATGGTAGCCTCTGTACGCATCAAGAAAGCTAAGTCGGTTATGCCCCGCCGTTAGGTCTACCAGTTGATCTATCCGTGGTAGGGGGAAGCTGTCCTTTGGGCATGCTTTGTTAACTGTCTTGTAGTCGACGCAGACACGCCATTTCCATTCTTCTTTGGCACTACGACTGTGTTGGAAATCCATCTGGGGTAGTGCACCTCTCTGATTGCTCCTGCCTCTCAGGTTTCCTACTTCTTCCGCCACTATCTCGGCGTGGTGGAGTGCCGATCTGCGTGTGCGCTGAATGATTGGTCTGGCGGATGGGTGGACATTGAGTTGGTGACAGATGAAGTTGGATCAATGCCTGGCATGTCGTATGGTGTCCAGGCGAACACTTCGATGTTAGAGGTCAAAAATTCCAAGACCTCTAATCTCTCAGTGCTGGACAACGACGAACCGAGCAAAAAGAACTTATCCGGGTTCTTTTCATCTATTCTTACCTCTACCAAGTCTTCCACCGCTTTTTGATTAGCTGCTTTGCCGACATCTGCGAACAGTTCATTACTCTCAGGTTCTTCCACCGAATGAACATATCCCTTGGCAGCGCGGCTGCCATTCACAGTGACAAAGCATTGCTTGGACATGATCTGGTCTCCAAAGACCTCTTCAATTACCCCGGCTTCGTTGGGGAACCGCATTACTTGATGGTAGGATGACGCTACCGATCGCATGGCATGCAGCCATGTTCTTCCCAAGATTATGTTGTAAGTGGAAGGGACTTTCAACACCCAGAATTCCACTTGTTTTGTCACGCTTCCTGCTCTGACTGGTAGGATTATTTTGCCGACTGGCCATTCTGGCATTGAGTTGAATCCAATCAGGGGACACGGCGGTGCCAAGTCTTTGTCTTGTAGCTTCAATTGTTTGAATGTTTCGTAATACATTATCTCACATGAACTACCCTGGTCAATCAAAATCCGCTTGACGTCAAAATCCTTGACTCGGAGAGTGACAACCAGGGCATCATTGTGGGGACAATATATCCTCGCCAAGTCTCTATCTGAAAAAGACATGATGTTCGTGGCCTCTGTCTTCCCTTTTTTGATGTAGGTTGTGCACTTAGTACCTCCCTTAAGTGCTCGGCCTTCTTGATTGACCTTTGAGCTCGCATACACGCTCAGGTTCGAAGATTCCATGTATCACATTGATTACGCCTTGAGGTGGGGCGTCGATTGGCATCCCGTTGGGGTTATTGTGGTCCTGGGGGCTGGTTGCGTCCCTCCTTCAATGTATTTATCCAGGTGACCTGCTGCCACCAACTCCTCCAGGTGCTGTCTCAATGGCGTGCAATTTTCAGTGCGGTGCCCCTTTTCTTTATGGAAGGTGCACCGTGACCTTTCGTCGTAGTCCTTCTGAGCCTCTCCTAGCTTAGCAGGCCATCTGACGAAAGGTTCATCGCGTATCTCGCTTAGAATCCGATAGATTGGCTTTTTGAATACCGTGGTAATGGCAGTGCGGACTCTCAACCATCTTTTATCCTGGTCTTCTCCGTTGTCCCGCCTGCCTCGTCCGTTTTTGCTCGGACGGTCTACCGTTGACCTTTGCTGAGGCCTTTTTCTCGGTATTGCGGTCGTGCCAGATTTTGTTTTGGCACGGGCGCCATCCTCTTCCACCCTGATGTGCTGATGCACTCTTTCCATCAAGGCCTCCATGGTGAGGGTGTGTCATGGTGATTGAGTCCCTTAGTCTGTTCCCGACTGGAAGGCCTCTTTTGTACTGTGCAATGGCTAGATTGGTGGGGCAGTCCCCAATCTGGTTGAAGGTCTCCCAGTAGCGACTATTGTAGGATCTAAGTGTCTCCTTGTCGCCCATGTCAATGGAGAGAAGCTGGTCGATCTCCACTGGCGTTTTGGTGTTCGTTCTGAACCTTGTTACGAACGCCTCTGCTAGTTGCGCCCAGGAGGCTATGCTGCCTTCTGGAAGTTTTTCGAACCAAGTCAGGCCTAGGTCGCCAAGGCTTGATGGGAAGAGGATGCACATCAAAGCCTCGTTGCGTCGATATACCGCCATAACCTGGCGGAAGTGGCTTAGGTGCATGTAGGGGTCTGTCTTCCCCTCGTACGTGGTGAATTTGGGCTGAAGGAAGCCTGAAGGTAGGGGCGCGTTTTCAATTGCCGGAACGAACGGCGAGGTCTGCAGCCTCGCTAATGCTTTGTCCGTTGGTTCGTAGGCAGGCGCGTGGTAATGGCATTCCAACCTCGACGCTTCCATGCGTCCGAGGAGCCAACCGCTGAAGGGCAGATACCCTGCGAGGGTCGCGCGCCCTATTATCCTCCTTCCATCGTGCCCTTTCTTCTAGCACGGTCCGTAAGTCGGATGATCTTGGCAACTCCGTCTGCCTGGATGATGTCTGGTGTGTGCGCGAGGGCCGATAGGTGCTTCCCTCAGTATACGACCTCTCAGTCCTCGTTCTCTCAGACCTGGAGCAACGAGTCCTGGAGGTTCTGGATTGAGTATCGCCCGTCCTGAGGCTTCTACTCTCTGTTTGTGATGGCGTGGTATGCCTACTGCGATCTTCTGAGTGGCGAGGGGGCGTGTTGCCTTTACGCCCCTCTCCTGTCGCCACCCTTTTCCCTTGATCTGGCGTTTCATGGCCTCCATATCCGCCGCCATCTTCCTTATTAATTCATCCTGTTCTTTCACGCGATCCTCCAGAGTTTGGGGTTGATCCTCCGCCTTTGTCTGTCAGGACTTTGTGAACGAGAGTGACGGGGGCTGTTATTCCGCCTCCCCCTAGCATCCCTCCTGGGGTTATGTCGTTGGGGCTCCAAGTCCGCCATGGGAGGGACAGGAGGCAAACCTTCGCGCCTCCCACCTCCTTCTGGGGTTTGTCCATCAATGGCGGACTGCGGCAAATCTTCGTTGTGCGCCATTACTTTTTATTAGCAAGGAAAACTTAATCAAGAGGTTTTGTTCTAGTCTGATTTCCCACAGACGGCGCCAATTGTACGGGAAAGAAATAAACCTTCTCGTATAATCCTGTTGATCAAGATTGCGCTCCTCGTACGACGTCGCTTTACTCCCTGAAAACACAAACGTGAGCTAGCCGGCGGGTGTGTGCCGGATACCTCTCCGATGCCTAAGTCAGCAAAATAGACAAATAGACAAAAAGCTCTGTGTATTCGGGAATCAAAGTTGTGTTACCTCCATAGGTGATGTTTGTGAGCTTTTGTAGGTTCCGTGTGGCACAATCCTAGTAGGACTTTTACTCCTCCATAGAGTCCTCCTAGGATTCATACTCCTGAAAGATAATGCTTATCCTTCAACACCCCCCTCACTGCATAAACCAAGTGAGATGGTTTTACCATGGTCAGACTTCAATATGACCGAGGTAAGCATGGCTATGCTAAGCCGCAGACTAGACCGAGATAACTTTAGCTCGGCTCTTCCATTCACTGCTCTTACCTCGGCTCTCCCAATGCTAACCATGGTATGTTCTTGACCGGGATAACCAATACTCCGGTCCCGACCGGGATAACTTTGTGCTTGACGACCGAACTTACCGTAAGCTCTTTGGGACCGGAGTAACTTCAAGCCTTTCGCGGACCGGAGTAACTTTACGCCTCTTGCGGACCGGAGTAACTTTACGCATCTCTTGGACCGGAGTAACTTCATGGCCTTTTTATTCAGCCCTTCGTACTGTGGCCCATAACGGCCCATTACTCAGCTCGGCCTAATTTTCATATAAATTACCCTCTCAGCTTGTACCTATAGTTCTCTAAAAATATAAAGGCAAATTTCAAAGACAATCCAATGGGTTATGGTTAAGATTGAAAATTATATAAAAATGTATGAAAATGTATTTAAAATAAGAAATATATAATAAAAATATGTTAAATGTGCATTGAAATTGTAAATTTTATAATTATTATTTAAAAATTAACAAACACTCATTGAACGGTGAATATCGTCACCATAAAATAAATTATATATATTTTAAACAAATTATCAATATAAATATTATAATCTATTATAGAAACTAATTATATTTAAACAAGAAATTCCATTTAAAATATTTTATTTGTATATATTATTTTTATTATGAAACAAAATAAATATAAAAATTAAAATTAATTATATTGGGCGTCGCTTTCTCACTAGTGTGTGTATATATATATATATATATAGAGAGAGAGAGAGAGAGAGAGAGAGAGAGAGAGAGAGAGAGAGAGAGAGAGGGTGCGCACGCATTGAATAGTTGCAGAGAGAGAGACAGAAGGAGAATGTGTTTCTGGTCCTTTATTTTAAGGAAATTTTTTTTGAGTTTGTTGTTATTCATAAAAAAATAAAAATAAAAAATTGTGTAAAAAGTATAAAAAAAATATTTATGTATAATTTTTATATAAAATTTAGAGTAAATTATAACTATACATTTATTTAAAATATGAATCATCCCATATAGTTTGAAAAATTATAAATACTTCCTTGTCATAATTTTTTATTAACAAAATTAATTGAAAAAATAAAATTCTTCACTATTTTGCTATACAATAATAAAATTATCTGAATTATTAATGAGAATTAATTTTTGACATCATTAAAAACTATTAATTGACTTGATGATATATTAATAAATGGACTATTTGTTATGAAATTATAAATTTCAATGGGTGGGATATAATTTTTAGAACTACATGAAGGAATTTGTATTTTAAGCAAACTTCAGGCAGTATATTCATAATTTATTTTAAAATTTAGAAAAAATTAGTGAAACATACCTATCCAATTTTGTGTAGTAGGAGAGATCTAAGATTTTCTTTTATTAGTTAAGGTCCCTTGATGAAATTTTCCCGTGAAAATTGAAATTTCTCTGTGTTAGAGCCGAAATTTCTCTAAGTCAGATTTTTTCTATGAAAATATTGAGAAACTCCAACTACCAGGGCCTTAAAAAAATCTTTATTGTTAAGATATATTATTTTTACACTATGAGATTACATATATTAGATATTTAATTTTGTTAAAAAAAAAATCAAATTCAAATGTCATTTTCCAGTTCAATGAAAAAGTGATAGGGAGAAGACTTTTGTTAAAATATTATAAGAAAAATTGTAAAAAATTACAACAAAAAAACTCAAGGTTTGAGTATTGTAATAAATTATGAAATTTTAATTGTTTTAATTTAAAACTTAATTTTTTTTAATTTCAATTTAAACCATCATCTTATTTCTATTAAGTAAAACAGTGGAAAAAAAAATATATTTTAGTCATCAAATTTAATAAAAATAAATATTTTAGACATTTTTCGTATACTTAAATTGAGTTTATGATTAAATAATTTTTTAGCAGTTTAACTGAATGAAAATAGACGGATAATTTAGATTGAAAATAGATCAAAAAATTAGTATTTAACTTGATAAAATTAATAACTCATGATTTATTTTGTTATAAAATTCAATTTTTTATTTTTTTAAAGTTTATGTCTCATAAATTTTAAATATAAAAAAATAAAATAAAAATACGAAGTAGTCAGACCATGGGGCCCAATTGATGGCATCTGCTAGGGAGCAAAACTTTTGAAAACTTATAAAAGAAGATATATAATAGTTTGGGAAAACTACGCTACAGTAGTACAAAAAGAATTATAAAAATATATAAAGAGTAAGTGATTTTATGATATGGTGTAAGTGAAAATCTATATAGACTTGCATCACTTCATATTTATGGAAAAAAAAAAAAAAAAAAATCTGTCCTACTGACATGTAATTCCTCCTAATAGTTTTGGTTTCAATGAGGATTCATTTGATCAATCATGAACAATGGGATAACTCTTCTACCTTTGGAAAGAGAATGGTTCATAAAATCACTTCCAAAAGTATATCAGATATATATCCAACCTAATTGATTACCCAAACAATGCTTTATCACATGGCATTGGTTCATAAAATCACTTCCAAAAGTATGTCATGTATCCTACCTAATTGATTACCAAAACAATGCTTTATCACATGGCATTGGTAAAAGCTATTAAAAAAAAAAACTTCTTTTGAAAATTTGGTTGCTTTAGGAAATATTGATGGGGGAAATCTCAAAACGTGAGATAGTGATAAAATAATAATAATCACCTTGCTTGTTTCCACTTTTCAAAAAATATTTTTCAGAAAATTCTACTTTCTTATTTTTCATATTTTTTTTGTTTTTATTGAATTTTTTAAAATATTTTAAGCAATTTTTTTACTTTTTAGACACGCCTAACATAAATACACCTAAAAAGTAAAAAAATTATAAAAAAAATCTTTTAAAAATTCACTAAATACAAAAAATACAAAAAAAATACAAGAATTCAGTACATTAATTTTTTGTATTTGGGCAAATTACAAACACCCCCCTCGAGGTTTGGTGAAAATACAGATTCCCCCCTGAGGTTTGAGAAATTACATCCCTCCCCCTGAGGTTTATATTTCCATAACAAATTGTTCCCTGAGGTTTTTATTTTCATACAGATTTCTCCCTAATTTCTCCTAATTTGTTATGAAAATTTGACCCTCAGGGGCAATTTGTAATTTCTCAAACCTCAGGGAGGAATCTGTATTTTTACCAAACCTCGAGGGGGGTGTTTGTAATTTGCCCTTTGTATTTTTATGTATTTATTAATTTTTTAAAATATTTTTTCACAAATTTTTTACTTTTTAGATACATCTAAGTAAGGTGCATCTAAAAAAGTAAAAAAAAATGTTTAAAATTAAAAAATATTCACTAAAAACAAAAAAAATATGAAAACTAAAAAAGTCAATTTTCAAAAAATTTAATCCAGAAAGCTCAAACCAAACACACTGAATATTTTTCAATGTATAAATTATTTTTATGTGTCAGACGTATACTAAGAAAAATATCATCTGTAATACAATTATTTTTTCACCATTCATTCAACTCAAATATAATTAATCCAAGATTGAGATATATATGTATTTTCAGGGAAAAGAAACTGAAGAAGAGTCCTACTTTCTAAAAAAATGAAAAAGAAAAAAAGGGGTTGAGGATAAGAAAAATGTTTGGGAGTATTAATTTAGCAATCATCAATCCATCTCTAATGACATGAAATGGACCATGTGAAGGGATGGGTCCACACTTCTCTCTTTATCTCTCTCTATTTTTTTTCTCTCTTTTACATCATTAGTGACAGATTAGAAATGCTATATTGGTGGGATGTAACATGATTGTAAAGATAAACGATCTTTAGATAGCTAGACAAATTGCAAAAGAGGAGTTCATTAAGGCATTCATAATTGTAAGAAGAATGCAAAAGACATCTTTCATTCATAAAGCTTATTCCAAGTTACTCAAGAAAGTAGAATTTTCACCAGCCAGCTACTTTGTTTTGATTGTATTTTGTGTCATTTAAAGAATTTGATTGAAATTGAATGACAAAAATCATGTAAATATATAAAGAATTGTACACTCCAGTTAGTTATCCAGTTTTCATAATCAAATTTTGAGTTTTAAATTAGTATTTTTTATTTTTAGTGATTTTTTTAATATTTTGATCAATTTTTGTTTATTTATTTATTTATTTTGAATGCATCTAATCTAGACATACTCAAAAAGTAAAATATCTATGAAGAAATCTTTAAAAAATTCAATAAATATTACAAAATACAAACAAACAAACAAAAAAATTTACAAGAATTCAGTATATTTTTATATATTTTTTGTATTTATTGAATTTTTTAAATATTTATTCACAAATATTTTAGTTTTTGAGTACATCTAGATTTGATGCATCTAAAAAAATTATAAAAAAAATTACTAAAAATAAAAAAATATAAATTAAAAACTCAAAATCTGATTTTAAAACTTAATAATTAAATTGTTTTGAAAGTTGGATTTGTGGTCGATCATTTTTTATTTCTTTGATAAGAAATAAGGCAAAAAGACTTTTTTGGGTTGTTTTGGGAAGTTGGTAAAAAGCTGACTTTTGGCTTTTTACCAAGCTTTTTGGCTTTTTTGGAAGTGATTTGGAAAGTTGATAAAAAGTTGGCTTTTTGCTTTTTAGTTTAATATTTATTTATGGTGTCAAATCAAATTAAAATGACCAAAATACCCTTTCCCAACATAAGAGATTTATTTTTTTATTTTTTTCATAGGCCCTAATTTGTAATTTTAGGCTGTGTTTTTGGCACTTCCCAAAAGAATTTTGTTGCGTTTTTGGCAGCCACGTTTTTGGATATTTTGTCCAAAAACGTGACTTTTTACTATGTTCCCAAAATGGCACGAAGCTGGACATGAAGAAAGCATATGATAGGGTTAGTTGGACCTTTTTGGAGCAGGTACTTAGGAAATTGGGATTTTCGAAGAAATGGGTTCAATTGCTAAATCAATGTGTTTGAACGGTCTCTCTCTCTATTTTAATAAATGGTCATCTGTCTCCATTTTTTGAACCCAAATCAGGGTTGCGTCAATATGATCCCTTTTCCCCATATTTATTTCTCCTGGTCGTGCAAATCCTGTCTGAAGGTTTTGCTCACTTAGGTGCAAACAATATTTGCCGAGGCATTTCAATTAATCGGAATTCACCTCCAGTTTCCCATTTACTTTTCGCTGACGATATATTTCTTTTTATGAATTTTTGCCTGGAGGAGGTTCAGTGTCTCCATTGGTTTTTGCAATCATTCTGTGATGCGTCGGGGTTGAAAATTAATTACCATAAGTCTGAGTTGTTTGTTAGTCCTAATATTATTTCTCAACATGTACACCTTCTAGACTTTATCTTTAAGATTCGTCGGGTGAGTAAGCCAGGTATTTATTTGGGGGCCATTATGGATTTCACAAGCACTAAAAAAATTGAGGTTTTTCGAGCTTTGGTTGAGAAAATTCAGAATAAATTTCAGAGTTGGAAGTGTAGTCTTCTCAATATGGCGGGGTGTAGTACTTTGGTTAGACGTGTTCTCCAAACTATTTCCATATACTCATTTTTCTTTTCTTTTTTAAAGATTCCTAAATATGTGTTAGACAAATTATCTTCAATCATTCAAAAAAATTTTGGGGGTTCTTCTAATGGCAAAGGGTTTTATTGGAGGAGTTGGGATTGTTAGAAAAAAAATAGTTTTATGGTGACTTTAATGTGAAATTAAAGTAGGTCTCAACTATTGGTTGAGGTAGAATCAAATGTGTTTAGATTTTTTGTAACAAGATTTTTACACCACAAAAAGAATGAAAAAAAAATATTAAGAATTGAATGAAAAATTATCTCATAAAGTTAGTTTCATGAATGAGGTATTGAGAATTGTGTATAACTACTAATCCCAGATTGATTGTAGAGGAAAGTATTGATAGATATTTAAATCTCAAGATTTTGATAAGGGCATGAGCCCTTTTGGGCATCCAAATTTTCTGAAGAAATGGAATTATGGATGTTTTAAGGATGGGCTTGGGCCAAAACCATAGTCTAAGTTGGTTATGCAAAAAATCACCACGTGTCGCCCGCCATGACCGGGCCCAGCTGGGTTCGGGTCTATTGTAAGAATCTGAATTTTTGGACAACTAATTAGCTTGATTAATAATAATATTAAGTCAATTAACAGTGATTATCAAATGGGGAACTGACCCATAAATCCCATAAGGTGAAATTAGAAATTGATAAGTCCCAATTTTTTTTCTTTACACAGAGTAGTCCTATTATGTAGTGGTTTACGTTGTTGCCTCTTATGGGCTGGGTATTAAGTTTGGGGAAATTTGTTTCAGGCTTTGGTTGAGAAAATTTAGAATAAATTTCAGAGCTAGAAGTATAGTCTTCTCAATATGGCGGGCCGTAGTACTTTGGTTAGACATGTTCTCCAAACTATTCCCATATACTATTTTTCTTTTTTTAAGATTCCTAAATATGTGTTAGACAAATTATCTTCATCATTCGAAATTTTTTTTGGGGTTCTTCTAATGGTAAAGGGTTTTGTTGGCGGAGTTGGGATTGTTGCCCAAAAAAATAATTTTATGGTGACTTTAATGTGAAATTAAAATAGGTCTCAACTATTGGTTGAAGTGAGATCAAATGGGTTTAAATTCTTTGTAATAAGATCTTTACATCACAAAAATCATGGAAAAAAAAAAATTAAGAATTGAATGAGAAATTGTCTCATAAAGTTAGCCTCATGAATGAGGTATTGGGAATTGTGTATAATTACCAATCCCACATTGATTGTAGAGGAAAGTATTGATGAGTATTTAAATCTCAAGATTTTGATAAGGGCATGAGCCCTTTTGGGGCATCCAAATTTTTTGAAAAAAAGGAGTTACGGATGCTTCAATGATAGGCTTGGGTCAAAACCATGGTCTAAGTTGGTTATGCAAAAATTGACACGCGTCACCCGCCATGATCGGGTCGGGCTGGGTTCAGGTCGATGATCCGTGTGTCGTGGGTCTTAGGCTTGAGACTTGTTAGAATGGGTTAGGTTTGGACTAGACCAGATTGGTGGTCCACGATCCTAATCTTTTTGGACCAGGTTTGTTTGATGGCTGCAGATATACACACATGTGTATATAGAGTTTGTAACTCACACAATTATTTTTCATCAGCTTTGTGCATTACTCCATCAGTTTTGCAGAAGTAATAGGTTGTATTTGTTGCCAGCCTTCAATGCTGGGAGACTCATCCTCTCTCCTCTATTGTGTATAAAAGGAGGCCATCTTCCTTGGTTTCAGAACAGAATTTTTGGCTTCCATACTATACAGTCAGTTTGCTCATACATTCTTCTTCATGTGTGAGAGAGTGCTGCCATTGTCCGTTTGCCGAAGCTAAACAGAAAGTGTTTATGCATTAGCGGGTCTGTACCTTCGTATCATGAGACATAGACACTGATATACCTCTAGCACTCACGGTGAGGCGGCGCATTTGTTTTAAAGAGACTGTGGTATGGCACAAGTTTCAGTTTATTTTTTTTCCTTAAGTTTATTATATGTATTTATGTTCATCAAGTTGTATGACGCAATCTCATGATTTCTTATTCTGTAAATCAATTTAATTTCATATGGATCTATTTGTTTATTTTATTTAAACACATAATTTGTACAACAGGGATAAGGTCTGTATGCCTCTTTGCTGGGGAGGTCTTGGATTTAGGAATCTTAGCTGTCTAAACCAAGCTTTGTTAGCTAAACAAGCTTGGCAGCTTTTCGTCTAATCTGGATTCTCTGCTTTCTAGAGTCCGATGGGTAGATATTGTAGTAAGGAGGGGTTTGAAAAGAGTAATACAATTATTTTTTCACCATTCATTCAACTCAAATATAATTAATCCAAGATTGAGATATATATGTATTTTCAGGGAAAAGAAACTGAAGAAGAGTCCTACTTTCTAAAAAAATGAAAAAGAAAAAAAGGGGTTGAGGATAAGAAAAATGTTTGGGAGTATTAATTTAGCAATCATCAATCCATCTCTAATGACATGAAATGGACCATGTGAAGGGGTGGGTCCACACTTCTCTCTTTATCTCTCTCTATTTTTTTCTCTCTTTTACATCATTAGTGATAGATTAGAGATGCTATATTGGTGGGATGTAACATGATTGTAAAGATAAACGATCTTTAGATAGCTAGACAAATTGCAAAAGAGGAGTTCATTAAGGCATTCATAATTGTAAGAAGAATGCAAAAGACATCTTTCATTCATAAAGCTTATTCCAAGTTACTCGAGAAAGTAGAATTTTCACCAGCCAGCTGCTTTGTTTTGATTGTATTTTGTGTCATTTAAAGAATTTGATTGAAATTGAATGACAAAAATCATGTAAATATATAAAGAATTGTACACTCCAGTTAGTTATCCAGTTTTCATAATCAAATTTTGAGTTTTAAATTAGTATTTTTTATTTTTAGTGATTTTTTTAATATTTTGGTCAATTTTTGTTTATTTATTTATTTATTTTGAATGCATCTAATCTAGACATACTCAAAAAGTAAAATATCTATGAAGAAATCTTTAAAAAATTCAATAAATATTACAAAATACAAACAAACAAAAAAAAATTACAAGAATTCAGTATATTTTTATATATTTTTTGTATTTATTGAATTTTTTAAATATTTATTCACAAATATTTTAGTTTTTGAGTACATCTAGATTTGATGCATCTAAAAAAATTATAAAAAAAATTACTAAAAATAAAAAAATATAAATTAAAAACTCAAAATCTGATTTTAAAACTTAATAATTAAATTGTTTTGAAAGTTGGATTTGTGGTCGATCATTTTTTATTTCTTTGATAAGAAATAAGGCAAAAAGACTTTTTTGGGTTGTTTTGGGAAGTTGGTAAAAAGCTGACTTTTGGCTTTTTACCAAGCTTTTTGGCTTTTTTGGAAGTGATTTGGAAAGTTGATAAAAAGTTGGCTTTTTGCTTTTTAGTTTAATATTTATTTATGGTGTCAAATCAAATTAAAATGACCAAAATACCCTTTCCCAACATAAGAGATTTATTTTTTTATTTTTTTCATAGGCCCTAATTTGTAATTTTAGGCTGTGTTTTTGGCACTTCCCAAAAGAATTTTGTTGCGTTTTTGGCAGCCACGTTTTTGGATATTTTGTCCAAAAACGTGACTTTTTACTATGTTCCCAAAATGGCACGAAGTTGAACATGAAGAAAGCATATGATAGGGTTAGTTGGACCTTTTTGGAACAGGTACTTAGGAAATTGGGATTTTCGAAGAAATGGGTTCAATTGCTAAATCAATGTGTTTGAACGGTCTCTCTCTCTATTTTAATAAATGGTCATCTGTCTCCATTTTTTGAACCCAAATCAGGGTTGCGTCAATGTGATCCCTTTTCCTCATATTTATTTCTCCTGGTCGTGCAAATCCTGTCTGAAGGTTTTGCTCACTTAGGTGCAAACAATATTTGCCGAGGCATTTCAATTAATCGGAATTCACCTCCAGTTTCCCATTTACTTTTCGCTGACGATATATTTCTTTTTATGAATTTTTGCCTGGAGGAGGTTCAGTGTCTCCATTGGTTTTTGCAATCATTCTGTGATGCGTCGGAGTTGAAAATTAATTACCATAAGTCTGAGTTGTTTGTTAGTCCTAATATTATTTCTCAACATGTACACCTTCTAGACTTTATCTTTAAGATTCGTCGGGTGAGTAAGCCAGGTATTTATTTGGGGGCCATTATGGATTTCACAAGCACTAAAAAAATTGAGGTTTTTCGAGCTTTGGTTGAGAAAATTCAGAATAAATTTCAGAGTTGGAAGTGTAGTCTTCTCAATATGGCCGGGTGTAGTACTTTGGTTAGACATGTTCTCCAAACTATTTCCATATACTCATTTTTCTTTTCTTTTTTAAAGATTCCTAAATATGTGTTAGACAAATTATCTTCAATCATTCAAAAAAATTTTGGGGGTTCTTCTAATGGCAAAGGGTTTTATTGGCGGAGTTGGGATTGTTAGAAAAAAAATAGTTTTATGGTGACTTTAATGTGAAATTAAAGTAGGTCTCAACTATTGGTTGAGGTAGAATCAAATGTGTTTAGATTTTTTGTAACAAGATTTTTACACCACAAAAAGAATGAAAAAAAAATATTAAGAATTGAATGAAAAATTATCTCATAAAGTTAGTTTCATGAATGAGGTATTGAGAATTGTGTATAACTACTAATCTTAGATTGATTGTAGAGGAAAGTATTGATAGGTATTTAAATCTCAAGATGTTGATAAGGGCATGAACCCTTTTGGGGCATCCAAATTTTCTGAAGAAATGGAGTTATGGATGTTTTAAGGATGGGCTTGGGCCAAAACCATAGTCTAAGTTGGTTATGCAAAAAATTGCCACGTGTCGCCCGCCATGACCGGGCCCGGCTGGGTTCGAGTCTATTGTAAGAACCTGAATTTTTGAACAACTAATTAGCTTGATTAATAATAATATTAAGTCAATTAACAGTGATTATCAAATGGGGAACTGACCCATAAATCCCATAAGGTGGAATTAGAAATTGATAAGTCCCAATTTTTTTTCTTTACACAGTAGTCCTATAGTTGTTGCCCCTTATGGGCTGGGTATCAAGTTTGGGGAAATTTGTTTCGGGCTTTGGTTGAGAAAATTTAGAATAAATTTCAGAGCTAGAAGTATAGTCTTCTCCATATGGCGGGGCGTAGTACTTTGGTTAGACATGTTCTCCAAACTATTCCCATATACTATTTTTCTTTTTTAAGATTCCTAAATATGTGTTAGACAAATTATCTTCAATCATTCGAAATTTTTTTTGGGATTCTTCTAATGGTAAAGGGTTTTGTTGGCGGAGTTGGGATTGTTGCCCAAAAAAATGGTTTTATAGTGACTTTAATGTGAAATTAAAATAGGTCTCAACTATTGGTTGAAGTGAGATCAAATGGGTTTAAATTCTTTGTAACAAGATCTTTACATCACAAAAATCATGAAAAAAAAAATTAAGAATTGAATGAGAAATTGTCTCATAAAGTTAGCCTCATGAATGAGGTATTGGGAATTGTGTATAATTACCAATCCCACATTGATTGTAGAGGAAAGTATTGATGAGTATTTAAATCTCAAGATTTTGATAAGGGCATGAGCCCTTTTGGGGCATCCAATTTTTTTGAAAGAAAGGAGTTACGGATGCTTCAATGATGGGCTTGGGTCAAAACCATGGTCTAAGTTGGTTATGCAAAAATTGACACGCGTCACCCGCCATGATCGGGCCGGGCTGGGTTCAGGTCTATGATCCGTGAGTCGTGGGTCTTAGGCTTGAGACTTGTTAGAATGGGTTAGGTTTGGGCTAGACCGGATTGGTGGTCCACGATCCTAATCTTTTTGGACCAGGTTTGTTTGATGGCTGCAGATATACACACGTGTATATAGAGTTTGTAACTCACACAATTATTTTTCATCAGCTTTGTGCATTACTCCATCAGTTTTGCAGAAATAATAGGCTGTATTTGTTGCCAGCCTTCAATGCTGGGAGGCTCATCCTCTCTCCTCTATTGTGTATAAAAGGAGGCCATCTTCCTTGGTTTCAGAACAGAATTTTTGGCTTCCATACTATACAGTCAGTTTGCTCATACATTCTTCTTCATGTGTGAGAGAGTGCTGCCATTGTCCGTTTGCCGAAGCTAAACAGAAAGTGTTTATGCATTAGCGGGTCTGTACCTTCGTATCATGAGACATAGACACTGATATACCTCTAGCACTCACGGTGAGGCGGCGCATTGTTTTAAAGAGACTGTGGTATGGCACAAGTTTCAGTTTATTTTTTTTCCTTAAGTTTATTATATGTATTTATGTTCATCAAGTTGTATGACACAATCTCATGATTTCTTATTCTGTAAATCAATTTAATTTCATATGGATCTATTTTTTTATTTTATTTAAACACATAATTTGTACAACAGGGATAAGGTCTGTATGCCTCTTCGCTGGGGAGGTCTTGGATTTAGGAATCTTAGCTGTCTAAACCAAGCTTTGTTAGCTAAACAAGCTTGGCAGCTTTTCGTCTAATCTGGATTCTCTGCTTTCTAGAGTCCGATGGGTAGATATTGTAGTAAGGAGGGGTTTGAAAAGGTTAGACCATGTTTTCATGCATCTTGGGGTTGGCGGAGTATTTTATAGGGCAGAGATTTGCTTCTTTCTTTTTTTGTGGAATTAAGTGGGTGGTGGGAAATGGGAAACAAATTAATCCTTTAGAAGACCAATGGATTCCTTCTATGAACAATCCGTTGATTGGGCAAGGCTTATCTCGTCATTTCTCTTCTTTACCTGCATCTCATTTCGTTGACAAACAAAAGAATTGTTGGCGATTGAATTTATTGAGGTTGTTTTTTCCTGAATTTTGTATTAAGCATGTCCGGGGCATTCATATTCCTGTTATGTCTCTGCCTGATAGACAGATATGGAGCCACACTAAGTTTGGGGATTATTCTGTTAAATCTAGCTATTGGCAAGTTTTGGAACATATGATGATTATACAAAAACAGCTTGTTATCTCTCCTGATAATCCGATTTGGTTCTGGTTGTGGAAACTTAAAGTATCCCTCAAATGGTTTATGTTTCTATGGAAATGTCTTCCTGTTAGATATACTTTAAAATGTCGGAATGTGATGAATGATGCCATATGTCCAACATGTTTGAAGGAGGAGGAGATGATAGAACATATGTTCTTTCAATGTTCCGAGTCACATAGAATTTGGAGATGTAGCAATTTGGGCTTGGATTTTTCAATTGGTGAGCCTATGATTTTTTTCTGCCTGGCTAGATACTTGGAGACAGCAAGCTCATGGTTTGGATGTGATTCGGCAACTTATTGCTATGTAGTGGGCAATTTGGAGACAATGAAGTAGTGTTGTGTTTACAGATAAACCTTTATCTTGTCAACAAGCCATTGGTCTAGCCAATGAATTGGTACATTCTTTGACTAAAAGGCATGGCACACAAGAGATTGATAATTTCTAGATGGAAGATTCTGTGAATGAACCATCTTACTCAAGTAGGGAACATAATTATTATCTACTTACAACTAATGATTTCATTGATGTTCGTTTACAGGATTTTAAAGTATTGGTGGATGGATCGTGGCGACAAGCAGATGGCAGTGCGGGAATAACATGGGTTTGTTACCAGGTTGATGGGGAATCAGTGGCACAACGAGCTTTCCAAATGCAATTTATGTCACCATTTGCGGAGGAAGCAATAGCTTGTTAGAAAGCGATACAGTGGCCAAAAGAGCGAAATTTTGGCAAAATTAGTATATGGACGGACTCATAGCTTTTGGTGGATGTTTTATGTAGTAGGGTCAGTACTTTTTGATCTTCTGATACTATTATAGCAGATGTAAAGTCGGCTTGTAAGTATTTTGATTATCTGTGTTTGTAAAGTTAAGCGTCAGGAACTAAAACCTGCACATGATTTGACGTGTTCTGTAAATAACTTCCCTACTTAGCATAATACTTGATGTTTGTGTGTTTCTCAAAAAAAAAACAAAAAAAGAAAAAAAAAAAAAGAGTACTTATGGGAAGTTTGGTGAATTTCCCATAAGAGGAACCTAAATAGCTTGGTCCCTTCCTATTTTTTTTTTTTTTACCATTAAAATGTATATTTACCTTTTTTACTAAAATATATAATTCCCAAAAATTTCTAACTATACTCTTATAATAGCTATTTTAATAAGTTGGTAGAGCTCTACAAACAAATTTCAACAAATATTCCTAGCCTAAGTGGACATATATAAACTACCAAGCATGATGTTCGGCTCACTAGTATGTTTTTCGCCTTAATAGTGAAAGAAAGCACGTTTATATTTCATTCATGAATTTTGGTAAAAATTTTAAATAATATATGTGAAAGTTGTGTATTACATTTTCTCTTTCTCAGGCTCAGCCTGAGATTTCTGGAGTTCAAAGTCAATAATCAATTAATAAATTTTTGGGGTCCTTCATATATTTTTTTTTCATTGAATGAAAAAAAATGGAAAAAAAAAAAATGAAGTTAAAAGACAAAAAATTTGTGTCAAAATCACAAAAAATACTTAGTATTACATTACAACAATTAATAAGTGTCGCTTGATCATCGCTCTTCTTGCATTTTTAGAAGCAAATAAATCAATCATACTTGCATAATCTAGTTTTTTTGCAAAATCATTTTCAATGGATAACAATGCTAATTATTTTAAATGGGCCTTTTAATTTTTTAATGAGTCAATTTATTTTAAGTTAGTTTGGGTCTTCCTTAATTTTTTTTTGATTTAAAATATACCTAATATATTATAATAAACTATAATAGAAGGACCCTTTTTTTGGTCTATTTTCAATGGATAACAATGTTAATTTTTTTGAATGGACCTTTCAATTTTTTAATGGGTCAATTTATTTTAAGTTAGTTTGGACCTTCTTTAATTTTTTTTTAAACTTAAAATATACTTAATATATTACACTATACCATAATTGAAGGAGACCCCTTTTTTGAGTCTATTTTGAAGGCCCTAAGCCATGGCCTTGTTGCCCATGCCCAGGGCCGGCACTGCTCTTTCTCTTTTCAAAACTTTCATTAAATTCATGAACCAAATACAATCTAAATGAATCGATCAAAATATGAAGAGTTTAAGGCATGACATATTGAAGGGTCACAATTTAAATATGAAGAGTTATAAATTTTTAGAGGATTGACTAATAAATTCCATGACTTGGACTTGTAATCCAAATAGTCGCATATTTTTTTGTATGATCCATTTAGTCATTTTGAATGTGTAATGACTCATTTGTCATTACAATCTTCTTAATTGTTGTTATTTGTTGGAATGTTATATATTGGAGTGTTACATTTGAGAAAAACACACTAAAGAATTTTTTTGGAATGTTACATTTGGAAAAAGTATACTGAGGAATTTTTGGAGTTTTACATTGGAGTGTTACATTTAAGAAAAATACACTAAAAAATTTTTGTTTGTTGAAGTGTTACATTGGAGCCAATATTACATCATACCCGCCATATTGGAGTGTTACATTTGAAAAAGAGTAAAAAGTCTTCGAATGATATAAAATAAATTTAAAAAGACCTCTTGAAATACGTTTTGAAACCAATAGGACTTATCAGAGTAATAGAAAAAATATAGGATTGATTGGAGTAACTTTTCTTGATATGGGATTTTATGATATTTCTCTTTAAAATAAAAAGAATTTAATTAAAAATTCACTAAAAATTTTAAAATACAGATTAAAAGGCCAATTTCTTTCTTTCTTCTTCTTCTTCTTCTTTTTTTTTTTTTAAACAAACTCAAAACCAAAAATGGATTGTTAGGTACTGTTTGGTAACACTTACGTTTTCAGTTTCCTGTTTATATTTACAAAAATTTAAAAAACTCAAATAAAAACTTGTTTGGTAAAATTTTTGATTTATAAATCAGTGGTCTCAGTTTATAAATTTGGCCAAAAAATGAAAACACAAAAATGTGTTTCCATTTTGAGTTTTCAGTTTTTTTTTTTTTTACCACCCAACACTAGCCACCATCTGCCACCATTTTCCACCACCGTCTTCCGCCGCCATCACCCACCACCCACCCCCACCACCACCTGCCACCATCACACACCGCCACCACCACTCACCTGCCACCCACTCGCCACCACTACCCCTACCATTCACCCGCCACCACCTACCACCGGCCACTACATCCACCACCCGCCGCCGCCACCACCACCCGCCACCTACTTGCCACCACCACTCACCACCCACTGCCACCACCATCCACCACCTGCCACCACCAGCCACCACCCGCACCACCACACTACCACCACCACCACCACCCCACCTACCCACCACACACCCGCCACCCACCTGCCACCACCACCCACCACTCACTCGCTACCACTACCACCCGCCATCACACCACCCACCACCACCACCACCACCACCCGCCATCCGTAACCCACCTGCCACCACTACCACCACCACCCGCAACCACCACCACCACTACCACCACCACCCACTCGCTACCACCCACCACACGCCACCGTTACCCACACCACCTGCCATCCGCCACCCACTACCACCACCACCCACCACTCGCCACTGTCACCCACCCACCACCACCACCCGCCACCTACCCGCCACCACCCACCACCACCGCCATCCGCCACCCACCTGCACCACCACCTACCACCTGCCGCCGCCACCAACTACCATTCACTCGCTACCACCTGCCACTGTCACCCACCACCACCACCACCGTCGCCACTTTCCACCACCGTCTTCCGCCGCCACTTGCCGCCACTTGTCATTTCTCACTCTTTTTTATATTTTTAAATTTTTTAAAACATTTTGTCAATTACCAAACACGTTTGTAGTTTATATTTTTCTAAAAATAAACAAAAAATAAACAAAAACCAGTTTATAAAATTTTTGTAAATATAAACTGAAAACGTAAACGTTACCAAACACGTTGGCAACTTCTATATAAACCACATTTTTCTTCGATTATTTTTTTTGTCTATAGTGATTTTTTTTTAAAAATTATATTAAATTCTTTTACTTTTCAATTGTGTAAATGAATTTAAAAAATAATTTCTCTAAAAAAAATTTAAAAATGAAAATAAGTCAAAATTTTTTTTTTTCTTCTTATTTTTGAATGTTCTAATTTTTTTTTTTAGAATTTTGTAGTTATTTTTTAAATTTTTCATTCATGTAGTCGAAATAAATTTAGAAGATTAAATTTTTTCAAAACATTTAAACAAAATTTATTAAAGATGAAAATAAACAAACAAAATAGATAAATAATACAAAAAACAAACCCCAACAACTCCACTTACACATTGGCCTCCTTTTCTTTTCTTTTCTTAAATTATTTTAGTCTTATTAAAAAAAGTTATATTTGGGAAGGTAATTAGCTTTTCTTTTTTTTTTTTTTTTTTTTTTTTTTTTTTTTTTTCAGTTGATTTGATGATCATGAAATAAAAAGTAAAATGATTTTAGATTGAATGTGACATTTTATTTTATTGACTATTTTAATCTATTTTATTTTTTTAGTAGACTATTTTACTCTAACTCTCTTCCAAATTAAAATGAGTTTTTCTATGATTTGTGTTGGTGATAATTACAAATAACACACCAGAAAATACAAGTAATAAAAGTTACAATGACTACTATAAGGGCTGAGGCGCGGGAAACTCGCTCTCTTTAAGGAGATTCAAGCCCTCTGCGGTTAGGCAAAGCCTCACATCGGTGCAGCAGAAAAAAACCTTGACTTGTCCCCCCCCAGGATACAACAGCCCGACTAAGTCGTATGGTTCACCAATACTGCACAATTGGTTGAACCCAAAACTTTATCACATACACCCTTTTTTATTTGCCTGATAATCTCACACAAGACATAACAAAAGAACAAAACTTCTTCTCGTATATACCAAGATAGGAGATAAGCTCAATATATATATAAGTGAAAACTTAGTGGAGAAGTTAACAAAAGACTAGACCAAGACCAAGACCAAGACCAAGACCAAGACCAAGAAAGCTTATCTAGGAAGACAAGGTGGATAAGATAGGATAGACTTGGAGAAGACTTGAAAAGATAAGCATGGGAGACTAGGCAAAGACTTATCTTGGAGCTCGGAAGATCATTATAATATTAAAATACATGCTAACATTCCCCCACCTATTTTAATATTATAGGTAACAAAACTGAGATTATTAGGCAAATAAGGATATTATGCATCATGATAGGTGTGCTCTGCATTGAACCTCCATTAGTGAAACAAAATCTACTTCAGAGCCAATAGTATGCTCAGCATTGAACTATGACTACTTAAAGGAAATAATAATTATTGCACACACATAATATTCCAAGTGTTCACAAAAGCTTTAAAAGCTAGCACATTACGGCCTTGTGCAATCCCAGGATTCATGAGTGTGTTTGAGAATTAGCCCAAATCTCATAGGTAGCGGCCCCACTACCACACTCACATAGGTGAATTCTGTCAAGGGTGCTCCTGTAACTATGACACCCCACTCACTAAGAGCTACAGAAATTCATTAAGAGTTTTTTAATAACTCAACCTTTACAACGTTACAGGATAAATGCACTTACATCATAGAGATAGGTAAAAAGTAATTTAGTGCATTTCTCACGGCCATCATATGATCGTTTTTCTCATTGAACCAAGTTACAGGATCTCTGGTCCCTGGGTTGAGTATCCTCATACATGGCTCCTGCTATATTCAATGGGCATCAACCCCATCCCCCTCGATGTATTCCAGACTCTATCTCTTGCTAAGGCCTTAGTTAATGGATCTGCAAGATTATCACTAGATTTAATATAATCCACATTTATAATGCTATTATTCATATAAGATCTCACAGTACTGTGTTTTCTTCTGATAGGTCTGGATTTACCATTATAATAACGGTTATTAACTCGACCAATTGCTGCGGTGCTATCACAATGAATCAATATAGGTAGAATCGGTTTTTCCCAACAAGAGATTTCATTTAACAAATCTCTTAACCATTTGCTTCTTCACTAGCTGTAGCTAAAGCAATAAGCTCAGCCTCCATTGTTGAATTAGCAATAATGGTTTGTTTTTTCGATTTCCAACTTATAGCACACTCCCAATGTAAATAAGTAACCAGTGGTTGATAATGAATCACCTGACAAGGTATTCCAATCGGCATCACTGTAACCTTCAAGTACTGCAGGATGCTTATTATAAAACAAGCCATATTTTATGGTACCAGATAAATATTTCATAATACGCTCAATGGCTAGCCAGTGATCACTGCTAGGCTTGCTCGTAAACCTGCTAAGTACTCCAACTGCATAGGCAATGTCAGGTCTAGTACAGTCAGTTGCATAACGCAAGCTACCAATCATACTAGCATATTCCTTTTGATTAATTACATCCTCATCATTTTCAATAAGAAATAAATGCACATGAGGATCAAAAGGAGTAAGAACATGCTTGCAGTTATAAAAATTATATTTTCTCAAAATTTTCTCAACATAATGCGATTGATCAAGAAATATGCCATTACAGGTT
Organism: Camellia japonica; assembly: GCA_030407325.1. Classification (NCBI taxonomy): domain Eukaryota; kingdom Viridiplantae; phylum Streptophyta; class Magnoliopsida; order Ericales; family Theaceae; genus Camellia; species Camellia japonica. Next base: position 78,124,335 of record JAPPVO010000059.1, on the reverse strand, counting down.
TTGGTAATTTTCATTCCCAAAATATAATTAGCCTCACCAAGATCTTTCATATCAAAATGGCTACTAAGCATATTTTTAGTTTCCACAATGATATGCAAATTAGAGCCAAATATAAGTAAATCATCTACATAGAGGCTAATAATGACATGTGAATTTTCTTCAGATTTATAGTAAATGCATTTATCACATTCATTCGTTTATAGCCATTCTCAATCATGCAGGAATCAAATTTCTCATGCCACTGTTTAGGTGCCTGTTTTTAAGCCATGAGGGATTTAACTAGCTTGCACACTTTGCTTTCTTGACCGGGTTCCACAAAACCCTCAGGTTGATCCATATAGATTTCTTCACCCAGGTCTCCATTTAAAAGGCTGTTTTAACATCCATTTGATGAATTTTTAGATCATGAATTGCAGCTACTGCAATTAATAATCTAATGGATGTGATTCTAGTAACCGGAGAAAATGTATCAAAAAATTCAAGATCTGCTTGTTGTTTAAAACCTTTTGCAACAAGCCTTGCTTTATATTTATCAATAGTTCCATCTGGTTTAAGTTTTTTTCTCAAAACTCATTTACAGCCAATAGTTTTACAACCTGGTGGTAAATCTACTAATACCCAAGTTTTATTGGATAATAATGATTCCATCTCATCATTTACAGCCTCGTTCCAAAAAACAGAGTCAGGAGATGCCAAAGCTTCTTGTAAAGTTAATGGAGTTTCCTCCACATTAAAAACATGATAATCAGAGCCAAAATCTTTTTCTAATCTGGCTCTTTCACTCCTTCTTGGTTCAAAAACTACAGTATCTTGGTTTTGTAAAAGAGGAGTAGAGGAGCCGGTTTCAGATAAAATATTTTCTTGATAATTTTGACCCTCACCATTTTTAGATTTAAAAGGAAATTTTTCTTCATGAAAAATTGCATCACCTAATTCAAAAATTATTTTGTTTTCAATATCAAAAAATCTATAGGCTGTACTATTTGTTGCATATCCAAGAAAAGCACAAGTGGCAGCTTTCACACCTAATTTAGGTCTTTTAGGGTCCACAAGTCTAACAAAAGCTAGACAACCCAAACCCTCAAATATCTCAAATTTGGCTTATGCCCTTTCCACAACTCAAAAGATGTAACTTTTGTTTTTTTATGTGGCACTCTATTCATAACATAACATGCAGTTAAAATTGCTTCTCCCCACAAATTTGAAGGAGCACCTGCTTCAATTAGCATAGCATTTGTTAAATCCATTAAAGTTCTATTTTTCCTTTCTGCTACACCATTAGAAACAGGTGAATATGGTGGAGTAGTTTCATGGATTATTCCCAAAGACTGAGCAAACGAGTTGAATCCAAAAGATTCATACTCCCGGTCTCTATCACTTCTATATCTTTTAATCTTTTTACCCAATTGATTTTCAACTTCAAGAAGGAATTCTTTAAATTTTTCAAAAGCATCACTTTTATTTTTCAACAAGTATACATAAGTGTATTTTGAAAAATCATCAATAAAAGTGATAAAATATCTATTTCCACCACGTGTTAAAATTCCTTCAAATTCACATAAATCAGTGTGAATTAATTCTAACAATTCAGTATTTCTCACCACACTTTTATGAGGCCTTTTAGTTATTTTTGCTTGACTGCAAACTTCACATTTCTCAAACTTATTTATTAGTCTGGGAATTAATCCTAAACTACTCATGACTCTCACATATCGGCTATTAATATGACATAGACGAGCATGCCAAAAATTCATAGAAGACAGCATGTAAACAAAAACATGTACTTTATTATTCTCAACATTTAATTTAAACATTTCATCACAGGCATATCCTTTTCCCACAAATATGCCTTTTTTAGTGATTACATATTGGTCAGATTCAATAGTCTGCTTGAAACCAGCTTTGTTGAGCAAATAACTCGACATCAAATTTTTCCTCTTGGACGGTGTGTACAATACATCTTTTAAAACAAGCACACGTCCAGAGGTAAAATTCAGCTCAACATTCCCATACCCGAGCACTTTGGTTAAATTGGAGTCACCAAGCATGACAGTCCTCTCCTCATTAAAAGTAGTGAAATTTTTGAACCAATCTTTATCATAGCAGACATGCCTATTGGCACCAGAGTCTGCCCACCACCCTTCTGCAGATTGAACCATAAAAATATCTGTGATCATAGCCACAAATGGTTCCTTGGTAACATTAGCCTGTGGTCAAGACTGTTGTTTCCGAAATTTACAAGTTCGAGCAATATGCTCACTTTTGCCACACACAAAACATGTCATGTTTGTCAAATCTTGTGAAGGGGGTTCTTGGTTCCATTTCTTTTGCCTCGGGTAATTTTTGTTTTGTTGCCTCCAGTATTTTTCCAAATTTTCTTAACTGGTTTCAAATGACTATTTTTATGAAATCGACCTTTAGGTAAAGTATTTCCAGAAATTAAATTTACCTTTGTAGTGAAATGCTCTTGTGTCATAAGCACATCTTGTCCTCGTGCTTCCTCCTCCACCCAAATCCGTGTGATGAGAGTCTCCAAGGACGTCTCTTTTTGCTTGTGACGCATCGACTTCTGCAACTCCCTCCAAGATGATGGAAGTTTGTCAACAATACCTGCTACAACAAGATTGTCTCCAATTTTGATGCCTTCAGATCTAACTTCAGCTACTAACATTTGAAAATCTTGAACTTGCTCCACCACTGATTTTTCGTCTGTCATCTGATAGCGGAAAAAACGGCTTGCAGCATATTTTTTAGCGCCTGCCTCTTCAGTGTCATATTTATTCTGCAAGGCTTTCCAAATTTTCTTGGCAGTGGTGTAAGTAGTATCATAATAATCATAAAATTGATCTGAAAGACAATTCAAAAGATAGTATCGACATTTATACTCATCTGTGTTGTATTTTTCGAGTTTTTCAAGATGAGCAGCATACTCCTCGTCGGTCATCTCTTCAGTGGGGACTTTGTTTGGATTTTTCTCGGTTAGGATATACGCCACCTTGAGGAGACTGAGGTAGAAAAGCATCTTGCCTTTCCATTTCTTGAAATGAGCTCCCTTGAACCGGAAGGGCTTATTGAGATCGCCGGTATTCTTGTTGGGTTTCTCCAGTACTGGCTCCATGAACTTTTGCTATTTGAATCTCCTTAAAATTGTTGATGATAATTACAAATAACACACCAGAAAATACAAGTAATAAAAGTTACAATGATTACTATAAGGGCTGAGGCGCGGGAAACTCGCTCTCTTTAAGGAGATTCAAGCCCTCTGCGGTTAGGCAAAGCCTCACACTGGTGCAACAGAAAAAAAACCTTGACTTGTCCCCCCCAGGATACAACAGCCCGACTAAGTCGTATGGTTCACCAATACTGCACAATTGGTTGAACCCAAAACTTTATCACACACACCCTTTTTTATTTGCCTGATAATCTCACACAAGACATAACAAAACAACAAAACTTCTTCTCGTATATACCAAGATAGGAGATAAGCTCAATATATATATAAGTGAAAACTTAGTGGAGAAGTTAACAAAAGACTAGACCAAGACCAAGACCAAGAAAGCTTATCTAGAAAGACAAGCTATCACTACCCTAGTTTAGAGTGAACGATTCGTATTACTTGAGATGGTTCGTGCTCGTACATTGAATGTGATGATCTTCTTGTAAATGCTTCGAACTTGTAGTTGCGAAACATTAATCCGTTCAAACCATAGCATAATTGATTTCAATTGAAACCCTAATTATGTGGTTAGTGGTGAATTCTCTACCCTAGGATTTTTCCCCAATTCAGTAAACCTAATTTCAATTATTCTTGATAATTTAATTCCTTAGTTTAATTTATTTTTATTAAATTAGGTTATAACATTCAATCTTTTTATCAAAATTAATTTAGGAATTTACAATTAAATTAGTTTAATTTCACAATAGTCCCTGTGGATCGATACCTGGACTTGCCATTATTCTATTGAATTTGGTATAGTTTAGTATTTAATTTTGGTGTGTTCAACGACCCATCAAATTTTGGCGCCGTTGCCGGGGACTTCTGGCGAAATTAGTTAATTTAAAGTTACATTCTTATTTTAATTTTTAGTTTAGGATTTTATGCTTTTGGTGTTGCTAAGTGTGCAGAGCGTTTGAAATTGGAGCTATCATTGAAGTGCAAGCGGAGCGCAGCCGAGCTTAAAAAAAAAAAAAACCGCAGCACTAAAGTGAGTAAACAGAAGCAAACACTCACAAGCAAAGCACCAAAGTGCTAAAACGAAAGTCAAAGCTCAATGGGGGTTGGAGACAACGTCTACACGTCAAGCATCCGCAAGACGAGTAAAGCGTTTTCGTTAAACCGCTGTGAGTATTTCTTCCTTTGGTATTTTGCTTTCATACTTAGTGCACAGAGTCGAACTTTTGTGTGTTGTGGGTAGTGTATGCACGGGCGTCGTTCTTGTCGCCCTGAATTGTGGTTTTGGACCTTGAACTAGAAAGGACCCTTAGGAGACTTAGGGCTTCTGCCCGTGTTCCTAGGCTTGAGTATTCATATTCATACATTGAGCCATTAGAGATGGCAGATCCTAATGTCCCGAATGTGCCCAACCGGACACTTAAGGATTATTTTACACCCACTGCATATACATCACCATCATGCATCCAATTGCCCAACACCACTGCTGCTCATTATGAGATTAAGTCCAGCACCATACAAATGCTCCCATCATTCCATGGACTAACTCATGATGACCCTTATAAGCATTTGAATGAATTTCTGGAAATTTGCTCGACAGTGAGGATCCAGAATTTCACAAATGAGGCCTTAATGTTGCGATTGTTTCCATTCTCGTTAAAGGATAAAGCCAAACACTGGCTAAATTCTTTACCTGCTAATTCAATCACAAGTTGGGACCAATTACAGCAACGGTTCTTGGAGAAGTACTTTCCCATAGGTAAAACCAACCAACTTAGGCGAGCCATCACAAACTTTGCTCAAATGGATGGCGAGCAATTCCATGAGACGTGGGAAAGACTTAGAGACCTTCTCCAACAGTGTCCCCACCACCAAGTGCCTGATTGGCAACTTGTTCAAACATTCTATTATGGCTTAACTGAGCCACACCGCCAAATGGTGGATTCGTCCTGTGGTGGGACATTTATGTCTAAAAATGATGCCGAGGCATGGCAATTGTTTGAGAACTTAAGTGATAATTCCCTTCACCATGCCTCCGCAGCCCGGCAAGTCCGGCAACCGTAGTTGGAGCCCCGAAAAGAGGGGGCATTTATGAGGTCGGGCAAAACCTAGAGTTAGCCCAACAAGTAGAGGCATTGTCCCGCAAGATGGACCAATTATTAGCTACGGGACATGCCCCTACCCAGCAAGTTCAGCCTCAATTCACGAGGCATGTGTTATTTGTGCGAGCCCTGCTCATGACTTGAGTGAGTGCCCTTCGGCATCACAATTTCCAGTTAGTCCAAGAGCATGTGAATGCGGCTCAAGGATTCTCCAACCCGGGTAATGATCCATACTCCAACACATACAATCCGGGATGGAGAAATCACCCTAATTTCTCATGGAGACCCCCTTCACAAGGCACTTCTTACAATCCTCCACCACCAAGGCAGAATTTCAATAATTTTGCCAACCAATCATCTTACCGACCACCGCAACCTTATAGGCCCCCACAACCATATCGGCAACCACAACCACAACCCCCGCCTGTTCCTCAGGGCAACTCTGCCTTTGAGACTCAGGTGTTGGAAGTTCTCTCAGAACTTAAGGGGTTAGCACCGATAGTTCACTCCCACACTCACTCTATTGCCAAGATAGAGACCCAATTGGGTCAAATGGCTAACAACATGAATCGGAGAGAGGAGGGAAAATTACCAAGTCAAACTGTGGCCAACCCTAAGGGACAATACGGGGCAGAGAGTTCGGGTGGGAATGGTAAGCAACATGAGCAAGTGCAAGCGGTGGTTGCTTTAAGAAGTGGTAGGAAGTTAGAGCCTCAGTCAGTTGCGTCTGATGCAACTAGAGTTAGGAAGGGTGACCACGGTGGTTCACCTAGTGAGAGCAAGGGTGAGGGGGAAACAATTAAGAGGGATGACTTAGTCCCTAGTACTTCATTGAGCCCAAGGCACCATATGTGCCTAAGGCACCCTTTCCCCAGTGCCTTGACACACCGTCCCCTTTTAATAAGAAGGCGGCATCTATGGAGGCAATGATGGAGGTCTTTAAACAGGTAAAAATCAACCTCCCCCTGTTGGAGGCGATTAAGCAAGTACCATCATATGCCAAATTTCTGAAGGACCTTTGTACGCAAAAGCGTAAATCTAGGACACATGTGTCCCAAAAGGTCCTACTCACGGAGCAAGTAAGCTCCATCTTGTTGAATGACACACCTCCTAAGCTTAAGGACCCGGGTGCCCCAACCATTGCATGCATTATAGGGGACCATTTCATTGATAGGGCCTTATTGGATTTAGGGGCGAGTGTCAATTTGTTGCCGTACTCTGTGTACGAGGAATTTGGGCTTGGCGAGTTGAAGCCCACTACTGTTACTCTTCAGTTGGCTGACCGGTCCCTCAAAGTGCCACGTGGCATGATTGAGGATGTATTAGTTAAGGTTGATAGGTTCTACTTCCCTGTTGACTTTTTGGTTTTAGATATGGAACCGGTAGCCAGTTCGAGGAAACAAATCCCGGTGATTTTGGGTCGACCTTCTTGGCTACGGCCAATGCATGCATTAATTGTCGGACCGGGGTTATGGAAGTTTCATTTGGTAACATGCAAGTGAAACTTAATGTTTTCCAAGCATCACAACAACCTCATGAGAGAGAGGAGTGCTTATTAGTGGATGTTGTGGATGAGATTGTTGAGGAGGCTTTGCCCTCCATTCTTGTAGAGGACCCTTTAGAGGCTTGTCTAGCTCATTTTGGGTTTGAAAATTTTGATATAGATGGGTCAGTTGAGGAGGTGAATGTCTTGCTTAATTCTTCTTCTACACCGGATTTTCCTCCATGGAAAGCCCGGTTTGAGTCACTTCCTCCTCTGTCGAGAGAGCCTGCCACACCATCTTTGGTCACACCACCTACACTTGAGTTGAAGCCACTTCCGGCCACACTCAAGTATGCATTTTTAGGGCCCCAGGAGACTTTACCAGTTATCATTGCATCTGACTTGACTGCTGAGCAGGAGAGTCAGTTAATGAGTGTTCTCGTGGCACATCGGAGTGCTATAGGGTGGTCAGTGGCTGATTTGAAAGGGATAGATCCCTCCGTGTGCATGCATTATATACATCTAGAGGAGGACACCAAACCTTCTCGCGAAATGCAACGGAGACTGAATCCTAATGAAAGAGGTGGTGAAGAAGGAGGTTTTGAAATTGTTGGATGCGGGTATCATATACCCCATCTCGATAGCAAGTGGGTGAGTCCCACACAAGTGGTGCCCAAGAAATCGGGCATCACTGTTGTTGAGAATGAGGGAGGAGAGTTAGTCCCCACACGAACCACTACTGGGTGGCGAGTGTGCATTGATTATAGGAGACTAAATTCCTCGACTAGGAAGGACCATTTTCCCTTACCTTTCATTGACCAAATCCTAGAGCGGTTAGCGGGGCAGGGTTTATTGTTTTCTTGATGGCTACTCGGGGTATAATCAAGTCCCGGTGTACCCCGCTGACCAGGAAAAGACCACATTCACATGCCCTTTTGGCACTTTTGCTTACAGGCGCATGCCCTTCGGGCTATGTAATGCACCGGCGACCTTTCAACGGTGTATGATGGCCATTTTCTCCGACATGGTGGAGAAATTCTTAGAGGTTTTTATGGATGACTTTTCGGTGTTTGGACCGTCTTTTGAGGAATGCCTTAGGAACTTGACTAGAGTGTTAGAACGATGTATTGAGGCAAACCTAATCTTGAGTTGGGAAAAGAGCCATTTTATGGTTCGTGAGGGTATAGTGTTGGGACACATTGTGTCCCCTCGAGGTATAGAGGTTGACAAGGCTAAGGTTGACCTCATTGCAGGCCTTCCTCCACCCAATTCCGTGCGTCAAATCAGGTCGTTCTTAGGGCATGCAGGTTTTTACCGTAGGTTCATTAAAGACTTCAGTAAGATATCACGTCCTTTGTGTAGTTTACTAGTTAAGGACGCGCCTTTTGTCTTTGATGAGGCATGCTTAAAGGCATTTGAAACACTGAGAATGGCCTTGACCACTGCCCCAATCATGAAATCACCAGATTGGTCACTTCCCTTTGAAATCATGTGTGATGCCTCTGATTATGCTGTCGGGGCTGTGTTGGGCCAAAGGGTCAATAAGGCACCATTTGCTATATATTATGCTAGTCGCACTCTCTCGGATGCTCAATTGAACTACACTACTACCGAGAAAGAGTTGCTAGCTGTGGTCTTTGCCTTAGACAAATTCCGGTCTTATCTCCTAGGTTCCAAGGTCATAGTCTTCACTGATCATGCCGCTTTGCGGTATTTATTATCTAAGAAAGAGACCAAACCTAGGTTGATTAGATGGATTTTGTTGCTTCAGGAATTTGACTTAGAGATCCGTGATAAGAAAGGATCCGAGAATGTGGTGGCGGATCATCTCTCCCGAATCCTTGTTGAGTATAATAGTGACCCTCTTATTTTGCATGATTCGTTTCCGGACGAACAACTCTTTGAGCTGTCACAAGCGAGCCCCCCGTGGTTTGCGTATATTGTGAATTACTTGGCCATTGGGCAAATTCCACAGAATTGGTCTAAGCAAGACAAAGATCGATTCTTTTCGCAGGTCAAGTATTACTTTTGGGAGGATCCGGAGTTGTTTAAATATTGCTCCGACCAAGTGATCCGACGGTGTGTGCCGGAGAGTGAGGTGCATAGCATTCTTACATTTTGTCATTCTTCTGCATGTGGCGGTCATTTTAGTGGGCATAAAACGGCCGCCAAGATTTTACAGAGTGGGTTTTATTGGCCCACAATTTTTAAAGATGCCCATCAATTTTGTAGAACTTGTTTGCGCTGTCAGCAAATGGGTTCGATGTCTCGGCGTGACATGATGCCAATGTCCCCTATTCTTGTGGTAGAAATATTTGATGTGGGGGATTGATTTTATGGGCCCTTTCCCGTCATCATTCGGGTTTGAGTACATTCTCTTGGCAGTAGATTATGTGTCTAAGTGGGTGGAGGCAATAGCTACCCGAACAAACGATCATAGAGTGGTAATCAAGTTTTTGCATGAAAACATCTTTAGTCGTTTTGGGTTTCCTAGAGCCATAATAAGTGATCAGGGTACACATTTTTGTAACCGGTTCTTTGAGTCGGTAGTTAAGAAATACTCTATCACTCATAAAGTTGGCACTCCATATCACCCTCAAACTAGTGGCCAAGTGGAAGTCTCAAATAGGGAGGTAAAGCACATAATTGAGAAAACTGTGAGACCGGATAGGAAAGATTGGTCACAAAGGTTAATTGATGCATTATGGGCTTACCGCACTGCTTATAAGACACCCATTGGGATGTCACCATATAGAGCGGTGTTCGGTAAAGCTTGCCATCTCCCTGTTGAACTTGAGCACCGAGCATTGTGGGCCATAAAGAAGTTTAACTTCGATATGGCCGCGGCTGGGCTCAACCGGAAATTGCAACTGAATGAGTTGGAGGAAATCCGGAATGATGCATATGAGAGTTCGAGAGTTTTTAAAGCTCGGACTAAAGAATTTCATGACAAGCACATTAATAGAAAATCCTTTGAACCCGGCCAAAAAGTGTGGCTTTTTAATTCAAAATTGAGACTCTTTCCGGGTAAGCTAAGGTCTAGATGGGATGGACCCTTTGAGGTTGTTGAGGCATTTATTCACGGCGCCGTTGAGGTGCGAGATCCAAAGACCGGCCACACTTTCAAAGTGAATGGCCAAAGATTGAAACCATATATAGAGGGGATTGGGAATGGGGATATGATTGAGTCCATTGCTTTGATGGACCCATTTTACTACGATTGATGATTAATTTATGTTCTCTTTTTTTCCCTTCTATGCTATTTTGTTTTTCTTTGTCTCGTCATGCTTTACTTGCGTCTAGGAGACTTTAAATCCTCTAAAGGTGTAATTCCTTTGGTGTTTGCCGTGCCCGAACGGCATCTGACGGTCTGGTATAGCCACCTAACCGTGTTTGTAGTGAGTTCCTAGGAGACCAACTGAGACGGTGGAAACTAGAGTTCGAATGGCAAAGCCTAGAACACAAAGGTTTGGGATTTCCGAGACTAGAGTCTGGTTTAAATACCCAGGGGTGTGGAGATTGCTTCAAAACTACCTCGGCTTGAACTCTGTATGGTAGCCCCATAGGTTGAGGTAGCTTTATGCGCCTCGATTCTGGATACCGAATCAACCTAGTCTGTCACCCTGTTGGAGAATAGGGAAAGTTACAAACACAGTTAGGGAGAAAAGTAGTACCCGTGGTTTTCGCGTGAAGATTATACCTTTAGTGGCATTCCGTATGTCTTTTGTGCTATATTTATTCGGATGTCAATTGAAGGTAGAAATGTTTAGTTTCTGTGTTTAAAAGTATGCTTTCATGTTTATTTTCTGTGTTAAAAAAAAAAAAAAAAAAAAAAAAAAATGTTATACTTGTTCTTAAAAAAAAAAAAAAAAAAAAACATGAAATCGCCGCACGTGCGGCCTGGGCCCCGCACGTGCGGCAAAATTGAACCAAAATGAAGGCGCACTCTGCTAAATAAGCAGGTGCGCGAAGGTGCGTGCGTTGACCTCCGCACGTGCGGCTTGGGCCCCGCACGTGCGGGACGACGTTTGGCCAAAAAAAAAAAAAAATCAGCGTGGAGATGAAATCGCCGCACGTGCGGCATGGGCCCCGCACGTGCGGGAATTTGGCAATTTGAAAAGATGCACCCTGCTTTAAAAGCAGGTGCGTGCAAGTGCGGGACTTTTAATTTTTTTTTTTTTTTTTTATTTTATTTATTTTTTTTCAAAAAAAAAAAAAATTGTTTGGTTTTGATTTATGATTATTAATTTTTATTTTCTTTTATTTTTAATTTATTTAAGTAAATAAATTTTTATAAGTACATAAATAATTTCAAAATAAATAAATAAATATACAATTATTGTATTTTATAATTATAATATATTTATATAAAAATAGTTTTTAATTATTTTATTATTATTTATTCATTTTTATTTTCTATTTTTTTTTTCATTATTATATTTTCGTACCAAAAAAAAAAAAAAAAAACCCAAACAAATCTTATCTAACTCTCCTCTCTCTCTCTCTCCAATCCCTCTCACTCTCAGATTCACTCTCTTTCTCCCTATCTTATCTCTCTCTCTCTTCTCAACCCCACACAAACCCACTTATTTTCCTTCTTCTTCTTCCCTTTTTCTTCTTCTTTCTTCTTCTCCCACCACCATCTCACCGCCGGTCCTATTTCCTTACCGTCCGTCGAAACTCCGGCGACCACCATTTTTTCCGGCGGACCTCTAATTTTTTCTCTTCTTTTCGTCACTTTTTCAAGGTAATTTCTTTTTTTTTTTGTAGATTTGTGGATGTAGGATTAATTTGTAGAGTTTTTATTTTTGTGTATTGTTGATCTATAGTTCAAAATAAAAAAAAAAAAAAAAAAAAAAAAAAAAAAAATGTTCATAAGTGCTTTATTTTTTTTTAGTGTTCATTCTTTTTCTTTTATGTTTAGTTTTGTTTTAATTTTTTGTTTTTCTTGAGTTGTAGAATGCATGTTCAGTTAGTGTGTTTAAAAAAAAAAAAAAAAAAAAACTCAACACTGAGCATCTGCTGGAGAAGATGAACGCCGCACGTGCGGCTTGGGCCCCGCACGTGCGGGAATTTTCAAATTTAAAAAAAAAAAATAAAAATAAAAATTCAGAAATCATGTGCTAATACTAATCTTAATTTAGTTTGTTTTTATTTCCTCTATTTTGTTTAGTTTATTTTGTTCGTTAGTGATTCTAGTTAGTTTAATTAGTTATAGATTGTTTTATTTTTATTTTTTATTTTTAGTTTTTAATTTTGTTTGTTTAGTTAGTGATGTTATCTTTATTTTTTATTTTTATTATTTTTTTTATTTTTCTCTTTAATGTAATTGTTCATTTAATTATTTTATAGTTTAGTTAATTTAATGTCATTTCAATTTATTTATTTAATTTCGTTAAAGGAAAAAGAAAAAGAGTGGGAATTGCATGTGGTACATAAGTGGGCAAACTTGTGCTTTCATATTTTATTTTATTCTCATAATTGGTTCCACGGGTTGTGTCTATTTGCTGTTGGTATGTGCAGGATATGAGTCGACGTGTTTCTCGAGCCTCCAAGAAGGCCAGAGGTTCCTCCTCTTCGGCGCCACCACCGCCACCGTCACCACCATCCGCGCCACCACCACCGGGTGACTCACCCCGGCCGGAGTGGGCTTCACGCCCTCTTCACAAGCTCACGCAGTTCAATCTGCAATTTTTCCAGGGTGAGGCAGACACTACTTGGGCCGTTGAGCAGCTCCGACTCCGGCAGCAGTTGGGCATCTGCACTGTGACCGCGCCCACTTATCCTCGTCTGGTACGACTCTTCTACCAGAACCTATATGAGTCACCCACTGAGGCTGGACTGCTCTCTAACATTGATGGTCAGGCTGTCCAAATCACCTCATCCATGATTGCCACCGTGTTAGGGTTTTTCGCCAAGCCGGAGTATCAGCCATTCCCGGAAGTTGAGGATCGACAGCCCATCCATAGCCTCATCCAGCAATACTTCCCGGGGGCCCATGGTGATCTCAGTTTCACATGCTTACGGCGGAGCAAGCTGCCTAGCCGCTTGCTATTCCTGGATTCAGTGGTCCATAAGAATGTCCTTCCACTTGGGCATCGAGCTGAGCGACGCTTGGAGTTTGTTCGGGTTCTACACGGGTATCAGTATGGCTATCAGGTCCCCCTGGCGCGTATCATCTTCATGCACTTGCAGAAATTTCTACGAGAGGCAGTTCGGCCTGATCCTATGCAAAACTTGCTTGGCCACTACCATTTGCCAATCTGCTGACACTTGTGTTTCAGCTGAACCACCTCCACATTGCTGAGGATGAGGAGATTGATAGAGGGTATCCTACTTTCGGCCAGCGGGAATGGCAACATAGCATATCTCGTATTCCGCAGCCGGTTGGTGCCCCAGTTGATGAGGCCCAGGATCCCGTACATGACCACCCAGCTCATCTGTTCCCCCTCCTGCCTCCCCAAGGGGACCCGCTCTACATGACTCGCGAGGAGTACTTACAGCTTCAGCACTCTGTGGATCAGGTCCACAGTACTCTTCGTGAGCATCACCAGAGTCTCATGGAGTTGCGCACGGATTTTCAGGCGCATTGCGACTATTCTCGGGCGACCTTCGACCACTGCTCGCCCACCAGCAACGGATTCAGGATGACGCCTTTGAGACGCGCTCTTTGATGCAAGCTTTGTTCGCCCAGCATTTCCCGCCACCACCACCACCGGCTTCCCGTAGTCCCCACCTGTATATTACTTTATCTCTTTTTTTATTTTTCTTTTCCCTTTTTAGTTCTTTCTTTTCTTCAAAAAAAAAAAAAAAAAAAAAAAAAAAAAAAACAATGTGTGACGTTATAGATGTTACTCTCTGCCTACCTGGATGTGCACCTACAATTCAGGTAATATTCTCTCATTTCTCTTTACTTTTCCATTGAGGACAATGTCATATTCAAGTTGGGGGATGAGGGTTATATTTTCTTTTGTGCATTTCTATCTGGCTCATAATTCATGCTTATACTTTTTCACTTTATTGCATTACTTCACTTGATGTGACTTTTTGCTAGTAGGGTGATGATATTTGCATTATGTTAATTGGAGAGCATAGTAGACTTGTATGAAAAGGATTTACTGGGTAGATACTTGCATGCGATGTTTGCACGAGGAGAGTTGTCTGTGTTTGTGATTTTAGTACACTTGTCATGAGTATGTCTTAATTCACATGAACACACTATCATAGCGGTGATCTTTTTATTATAATCCCTGGTGTACATCATTGATAATAGCTAGATTGCAGAAAAAAAATAATGAGGAGTCCAAGATTCTTTAAAAAAAAAAAAAAAAAAAAAAAAAAAACTTGACTTGTTTGGGTTCGTAGCCTTTTTAACTCGAGTTATTAAGCCCGTAGGGGTGTCTTTACACCTAATGCCCTAAAACCGTCTGGTTTGGGAGTCATTGGCCCAAAACTTGCTACATGGGTTAATTAGAAAGCTTAAGGGACTTGGACATTGCACAGTTAAGAAAATAAGAAGAATGACTTGTTCGGATTCGTAGCCTTTTCAACTCGAGTTATTAAGCCCGTAGGGGTGTCTTTACACCTAGTGCCCTAAAACCGTCTGGTTTGGGAGTCATTGGCCCAATGCTTGTTACATGGGTTGATTAGAAAGCTTAATGGATCCGGACATTGCACAGTCATTTGAAAAAAAAAAAAAAAACAAAAAAAAACAAAAAAACTCTTTGAGAATCTTGGCTGCAACAGGTTAGTTTTTCTGTATATGTTGGGTGTTATTATGAGTTACACTGGGCTATTATAATGGATAGTTAACTAATATGGAGATTGCACTTTACACTGAAGGTACTCATGACTTGTCTACTAGCATGCACAAGTATAGGGGACTTTACTTTTGTATTAACTGAATTGTGGTTTTGACTCAATAGGTTCCTTCATGCTTGTCCACTGTGTCTTTAATGACTCATGATGTCTCAATATCACACTGTAGTGGCACATAAGTTGATTGTTAGGTGGAGTAGTGTGGTCATTTGTTGTTGAGTATATATGAATATGTTAATGTTTGTGGGTATCATTTCTGGAAACCCTCACGAGACTTTACTCGTCCACTTGGGGTAACCTTGTGGTTTAAAGGCTTGTTGCATATGCTAAATGCAACCGTTTCCCACGAAAGAGGAAATAGATAGATTTTGTTTATTTTATTTTTATTTTACTTGCTTGAGGACTAGCAAGTAGTAAGTTGGGGGATGTGATTAAGGCCGAAATGTACATCATTGAGGCCGTTAATTAGAATCTCTTAACTTCACTTGCTGGTCAAACCGTAAATTTTATGTGTGTTAAATGTCAATCAGGTTGTACATCGTCGGAGCATAAAATGGGCAAAAAGACAAAATTTGGACAGAGTTGACTTTTTCTGGAAAAGTCAAACTGATGTTTTAAACTGTTTGGAAATAATAGAAGTATAAAAAGAAAGAGGGGCTTTTCTAGGGTTCTGAAACTGTTTTAACCTAAGGAGGGAGGCTAGGGTTTGGAGAGGAGAAGGAAAGCAAAAGCTTCAAATGTCTTCCATGGTGGTTCTTCTTCTCCTCTTCCTCTTCCACTCCTCCATGAGTGGCTAGTCATCTTTTCTAGGGTTTTGAAGAAACCCTAGCCATGTAATAGGTTGTTTTCTTCTTGATTTTATATTATGTAAAGGTTTGAACCATTGTATGGTGTTTTAGAAATTCTTTATATATAATTTTCATTATTCTTTTGAATATTTACTTTCTGTGATTGTTAAATGTTATCCATACAATTGTTTTCTTTTCCTTCACATTCAAGGTATGGGACGAACCATACTACGAGGAACGAGTCGTATCACTACCTTAGTTTAGAGTGAACGATTCGTATTACTTGAGATGGTTCGTGCTCGTACATTGAATGTGATGATCTTCTTGTCAAATGCTTCGAACTTGTAGTTGCGAAACATTAATCCGTTCAAACCATAGCATAATTGATTTCAATTAGAAACCCTAATTATGTGGTTAGTGGTGAATTCTCTACCCTAGGATTTTCCCCCAATTCGTAAACCTAGATTTCAATTATTCTTGATAATTCAATTTCTTAGTTTAATTTATTTATTATTAAATTAGGTTATAATCATTCAATCTTTTTATCAAAATTAATTTAGGAATTTATCAATTAAATTAGTTTAATTTCACAATAGTCCCTGTGGATCGATACCTGGACTTGCCATTATTCTGATTGAATTTGGTATAGTTTAGTATTTAATTTTGGTGTGTTCAACGACCCATCAATAAGATAGGATAGACTTGGAGAAGACTTGAAAAGATAAGCATAGGAGACTAGGCAAAGACTTATCTTGGAGCTCGGAAGATCATTATAATATTAAAATACCTGCTAACAATTTGTTTTGCAAAAAAGTTAGGGTCGCAGACTCAAAATGTATCCAGAAATAGTTTTGGACGGTGAGAATTAAATTGATTAAGTGTGGAATCCTTCCGCATATAAAATGAGTTTCAACTATTAACATAAAATTTTAAATAATTTTTAAATTTTTATTTCTTTGTTTTTGTGGAAATATGTCAGAATTGGTGATTTGGTCGCAGACATATGTCTTGTTTGATGAATTGCCAGCAAGGAAAACTATAGTCATTTGCTTTTGTCAAATAATACCCTTATCAATTTATATAATATATATATATAGTTTGGTGGTTTGGTTTCAACATGCTCTATGCTCTTTTCATTGATTGCTTCCCCTTTCATATTCTTTCCCTTCTATGCTTTAAAAACACAATAACAATAATAATAAATAAAAGGAAAAATGGAATAGGGGTTGATGATGTCGTCGGAAAAATAGTTTTGTTGGTAGAGCATCTTGAACAGATGAGGCATAAGAGTATTTTAGTCATTTCGCCTAATTTCATCACAAAATGGGCTCCGACAGGACAAGCATCACTGTAGGTATTTTGGCTCATCATGGTTTGGATAGCTACATTTGAAGCGCACTGGAGGTCAGACAAACCAATTTCAAGTTGAGAGACTGTTGTTGGACTACACACTAGGAAAAGTGATTAAGTAAAACACAAATTGTACGTTTTGATGTTTTTTGGTAGTCAAACTACTTGGAGTTACTCTTATGTTGTCTTTGGTTGGAGGATTTGGGGAGGGATTTGGAAAGGGAATGGGAAAAGGTGTGTGAAACTATGTGAAATATAAGCATGTTTTATTCACATTTCACCTACCTTTTCCATTTCCCTTTCCAAATCCCTCCTCAAATCCCCCAACCAAACACAACATTAGGGACGAGGATGGGGTACTAAAAATATTCCCTATCGGGAATCAAGATGGGGACGGGAAAGCGTTGGGGGATTGGAGATAGGGAGTGCGAAAATCGCCCTACCCCGCTACCATCCGTATAGCACATACAGGCTGGTTGAACCCTGGCTCATTTGACATTTTGACTTTTGACTACTTGAGAGATAGAAAAAAGAGGGGCTTAGTTGGATTTTGCCCCAAAACGAAAAACCCTCTCAACATTAAGCCCCAAAACGAAAAACCCTCTCAACATCAACTGACAAATTACACCTCACTTTATCTCGCTTTCTCTCTCTTACTTTGAATTTTTCCTTAATGTCTAATTCGGTATTATGTATACAATAAGAAACATGGTCATGACACACATTTTGGCACGAATTTTTTTTTTTCAAAAAAGGGAAGAACTTCACAATTGGTGGATATGCACAAAATATATGATTTTATGTATTGATAATATATTATATACAAAGATAAATGATTATTATATGTCATGTATACGAAACTTTAGTTCAAAGAAAATAATACATGTAATGTAGCATTAATTTCTAAAGTCTAAAATAAGTGAATAAGTTTAAAATTATTTATATTTTTTAATCATTGAATTTCAAATAAGTTCGAACAAAAACATATTACACTAAACCCCAAAGGATTGACCCGGTGGCAAGGCCTTGGGTCTTGGGGTGTGTTGTTGTACAAATTGTGTATTTAAATAAAAATAAATAGATTCATAGTAAATTAAATTGGAAAAATCACAAAACAAGAAATCATGGGATATTACATCTTAATGAACAGAAATACATATAACAAATCAAACACTGAAATGAGGAAAAGAAAGCAAACTGAAACTTGTGTGATACCACAGTATCCTTAAAATAGATTTGTCGTCTCACCGTGGGTATTGGAGGTATGTTGGCGTCTATCTGCTACGATACGACGGTTAGAACCCGTTAACGCAGAACCACCTTTTGTTTAACTCCGGTAGACTAACAACGACAACACTCTCTCACACAAGAAGTAATATAGGAGCAAATTGACTATAATATGAAAGTAAAAATTTCTCTGTTGAAACCAAAGAAGATGGCCTCATTTTATACACAATGGGGGAGAGAAGAGGAGCCTCCAAACCGTGAAGACTGGTAACAAATGCAGCCAATTACTACTGTAAAATTGATGAAGTAATGCACCAAAACTGATGAGACATAAACCCAATCTTAAGTGTGGAGGTTACACACAATATACACATGTGTGTATATCTGCAGCTACCAAATAAACTTAGCCCAAAAAGATTAGGTTGATGGGCCACCAATTCGGCCCAGCCAAACCTAACCCATTCCTACAAGCCTCAAGCCTAAGTCCCAAGATCTAAGATCCATGCATGACCCACGACCCACAAATCACAAACCCGGACCCGTACCCTACCCGATTTGGTTAGGGCGGGTTGGCGACATACGCACTCGTGTGGCAATTTTTGCATAACCAACTTGGACTATAGTTTTGGCTCAAGCACATCCTTGAAGTATCCATAACTCCATTCCTTCGGAAAATTTGGATACCCCAAAGGACTAATGCCCTTAACTAAAACTTGGGATTTAAATACCCGTTAATGTTTTCCTCTACAATCAATGTAAGATAGGTAGTTATACACTATTCTCAAAACCTCATTCATGAGGCCAACTTTATAAGACAATTTCTCATTCAATTCTCAATGGTTTTTGGTCATTCTGTTTGTGATGTAAAGATCTTGTTACAAAGAATCTAAACCTATTTGATCCCACCCCAATCGGTGGTTAAGACCAATGTTAATTTCACATTAAAGTTACCATAAAATCATTTTTTCCAACAATTCCCCACATGAATAAAAATTTACCGAATAAAGAAAACGGACAACGTTTAACAACAAAGACTTGAAAAGAGAGCACACAGACTAACCATGCATTAGAAAAGGTAGCTGTTGGCCTTGAACCTTTCGTAGTAAAAGCCTATTGAATTTACTGGCTGACCAATAAATGTGATGTCTTGAACTGTTCTACCGTTTGTGTAAATCAAGACAATAGACCTCACACAGAAATTAGTCCAACCATTGTTCATGTTCTCACTGGCATATCTAGTATAGCCCTAGAACACTAGCCTGGTTCAGTGAGTATTTTTAAAGAATTCGGCCTTGTCAATTCTTAAAGAAACGGCCCCACTTCGCACTCACATAGGTGACCTATATAAGGTATTTCACTATACCACGGTTGATTATTTACATCACTTAGGTCATTAAAAGCATTATCTTAACCTTCCACCCCCACAAGGTATCACCATATAGAGGAATGGGCAAGAGGATTTACCTCTTTAGTGACTCACCCGTTACATGCAGTTGGGTTGTCCCTTTGAACCTAGATCTTGAGATCTCTAGTCAGCTAGGTTGGGTTTTCCATTCCGGTAACATTTACTAAAGGTCTTGACCCCATTTCTCTTGACGACATTTTTATTAACTCTCGAGTTAACCCTTTGGTTGGTGGATCCACAATGTTGTCCTTAGACTTTACATAGTTTAAAGAGACAACTCCATTAGAGAGTAGTTGTTATATGAAATTATGTTTACAATGGATATGTCTAGACTTTCCATTATGCATATTACTCTATGCCCGTCCAATCGCCGATTGGCTATCACAATGAATATAGATAACAAGCACATATTTCAACCAACGTAGAATATCTTCAACGAATTGGCAAATCCATTCAGTTTGTTCAGTTGCTTTATCCAAAGCATTAAACTCAGATTCCATCTGTCACGATCCAAACCCGTCCCTATAGGTTTAATGTCGTAACCGACCAGTAATCCCGGGATTACCAAAAGCCTCTGAACAAATTAAACAAAATACACGGGCTAGCGAGAGCAAATATAAACATATAACGTCCGTGTAGACATACATGGGACAAAAAATTTAAAACCTATGTTGATATACAATGCATGACATCATAATTACATTAGTCTTATGTCACCACTTTACAGATAAACCAAAAGTTGAGTTCAAACTTAAACAAAAAGGAAAACAAAAGTCATAATAAGGTTTACAAACTTGACCACAAACATTTCGAAACCTCCTCGGGAGGCATACTGGTTGGTTGACTCAAACAGATATCTAGGCAACCTCATTGAGCTTGGTCTCACGTCTGATCACCTACATACATAAATAATCGAATGAACTGGAGCCCAGTGAATAACAACAGAGTAAGGGGTTATGAACGATGTCCAAAACATATTTAGAAATCAGAGTTCATATTAGAAACAAATTTAGATTCACATACTGATACAGATTTCATAAGCAGTTATATATGGTACATCCGTTAGCTATCAAATCAGATTGGTCATAAGACCCACATGCATGGTTAGTACCGACAACCACAAAGGTCAATATCTTTGTGCACAAATAGCCATTGTATTGTTACCCCCCAAACAAGGGCCACGTAAATATAGGCCTCGATATTGTTATCACTAGGCAAGGGTCACGTGCATATTAGACACGGTATTGTTACCCCAGGGCAAATGCCACGTAAACTAAGAATGCCACAAAAAAATGAACATTCATTCATGATTCATAACATAGCATTTCAGAAAATAGATCATATCATTTCAGTCAAAAAATACTTATAATCAAACATAGTTTTACAGAGTTGTTACTCACAAATAGCTCCAATAGCAGAAGAGTCAAAACAATCAGATCAACGATCTATGGCGCGTGACCTACACAAACATATAACGGATACACATTGAAACACATGCTCAGGAAAACACTTAGCTCATTTCTTATCTATCTTGGTGTGTTTATAATCCTTATCCTCATTATTGTGTCTTAATTAAGGCTTAGGAATGCTTAAGATGCAATGAAGATGCCAAAATATGAGTTGAAACACTTAGTCAAATTTTCAAAAACAGGGCAGTCCGTTCGAGCGCAACTTTGGTCACTCGAGCAGTCTACAAAGTCTACAAAAGTACTGGTTGTTTGACTTTTATGCTCGATAGTCGCTCGAGCCAAAGACTGAATAAACAGGGTCTCCGCTTGAGTGCAACTTTGGTCATTCGAGCGGTCTGTAAAACTCTGCAAAACTTCTGGGAGCATGAAATTTACACTTGAGCCAACTTTTGTTCGCTCGAGCTGAGGTGCAAAACAAAGGGTGATCACTCGAGCGTAGCTTTGGTCGCTGAAGCAATGATACAGAATTCTAGAATTTCCAGATTGCAGTTCTGAGTTCAAAATCCAATTCTATTTCACCAAAGCATGTTCTTTTGGGCCAAAACTTGAAAAAACACTTGTAAACTTATAAAATATCATGAATTAAAGATCATTTCGCAAAATCAAGGCCCAAAAGCAAGCCAATTATGCAAAACCAAACTTGAAACTTTCAAAACATAAATGCATTAATTGTTATGAACTCAAGCCTTCCAAAACATGATCAAATAAAGTAAAATGATGGAAAACATGATGAATTCCCAAAACTAAGGTAGAATTGTTACATGCATGTGAGAATTCTTAAAAATTAAGCTCAAAATGTAAGAAAATATGCATGTATGTATGATATGACTTAAATTCCTTCATTTCTAGCGTAATTCTCATACTTGATGACAAAGTCTCCTTAGATTCTCTTCATTAATGACTTAGATACAAAGATTAGGAGTTAAATACTCACCTAAAGTCTCCAATTGAGTTCTAATCAACAAATTCTTGAGCTCCTACAAGCCAAACCTTCAATTCTCTACAATTCCAAGCTTGAGGTCAATTTATTTTCTAAGCTTCTCTCTCTCTCTCACATTTTGATGAAGAAAAAGGTGATAAAATGGATTCTAGAGGCTAAATTGGCCTTATATAGGCCCACTTAGTTTAGGTTAATAAAGTAGGATTAAGTTAAGTTATGCTAGCTTATTTAATCTAATTTATTCTAATTATTTGATTCCGAATCAGATTTCAATTAAACTCAGCATAAAATTCTAAAAATTCCAAATAACATATAAACCAAGTCAATTTCGTGATCAGATGTCGATAAGGCCTTCAACTTGCATAATGAAACAGAAACACAGACAAATCTTTCTACAACAGACAGATATATAAATGCAAATAACATATAACTCATGTAATTAACGTAGAATTTCATCTTAATTACTTATTAAGCATTCTTAATCATGGATTATAGGCTAATTACAGATTAGAGTTGTTACACCATCGTTGATTTCGATATACATGTTTGTTTGAAAGATTTCCATAACACGGCTACCCCTTTGAGGAAAAACACATAACTACTAGTGGATTTAGAGTCCTTTATATCGGATATCCAATTCGTGTCACTATACCCTTCTAGTACTGTTGGGTATTTGGTATAATGCAACCCATAATCCCGTGGTGTAGCATAGATAACTCAACACTCGCAATAATGCCCTTCCAATGAGTAGCATTAGGATTACTCGTGTATCTACTTAGCCTGCTAATAGAGTAGGCTATATCTGGCATTGTGCAACTCATCAGATGCATCAAACTCCCAATGACCTGAGAATATTTTAGTTGAAAGATATATACTTTTACCATTATTCTTAGTCAAGTGTAGACTCAACTCTACCGGTGTCCTAGACACACTCATAGTTGATTTATCAAATTTCTCAAGTATCTTCTCAACATAATGAGATTGAGAAAGTAAAATGCTACCAGATGTTCCGATAATCTTAATATCTAGAATCACATCTGCAAGGCCCATATCTTTCATGTCAAATTTAGAATTTAACAATCTCTTGGTAGTTCTAATCATCTCATTATTACTACCAACAATGATTATGTCATCAACGTATAGACACAAAATGACATAACCTCTATAAGTGCCTTTGACATATACGCATTTGTCACACTCATTGATTCTAAATCCATTTGATAACATAGTGTTGTTAAACTTCTCATGTCATTGCTTAGGATGTGAGACCCCTAACTTTTGTAAACCCTATTAAGTCTCTTACTTTTAAATTATTTCTTTGAAATCGCTCAATTTCTTAAATTAATTGCAATTTTAACCCTAGAATTAAAATACATGCACCAACTAAAAACTCGCAAACCCTGATCGATTTTGATAACTTAGAAATCATTCTAATACCCTAATACTAATTAATTGACTCCATAAACGTAGAATTACCACTTGAAAACTCTAGGTTTTTCTGGTTTTTATCACGCTCGTCGGTTGATAGCCTTTTTATTCGAAACAAGAAATTCAAATCGAATTAGATTCTCTAACCCTAACTTAGTTAAATTCTACTCTAAAATAAATGTTCCAATCCATAAATTAAGGTCTTAGCCCTCATAGTTTACTTAAATCACAAATTGACCCCAAGTTAGTACCATTCTGTATATATATATATATATATGTTTGAACCTCTTATTCATCAAATCTTTTTGTACACAATATCTATGGAATTTGTACACAAAATAAATAGGAAAATCTCTCCAAATCTTAAGCACATGGCTGGCCATCATACCTCTTAGGCTATAATCATTGTACTTTAGTACAAACAAATCCCTTGAAATCTTGGAGCAATAATAACCTTGGTACCTATAAAGATTTGCTATATATATGAGTGTACTTCTAACTAAAAGGTATTTAAATTATCCCTAAACCTAACTAGATCATAATTAAATACATAAATAAGGTTCCAATACATGAGTTTAATTCCAAGCCTTCACTTCTTTTATTAATTTCAAGATTTGCCCCAAACTAGTTCATGCATTTTTTATACTATAGTACCACCAAATCAATTTGTGGATCTATATATACATTGAGAATATATCCATAGTAACATATATTGAATAGAATATTCTCCATTTTCCTTCCCCATGGCCAGCCAACCTAGGAGAGTGTGAGGGATCAATTTTCAAGGCTTGTAATCATAGCAATCTAGAAGCAAAAGTACCAAGTACCCCCTAAATCTAGGGATTTTGTCCCCAACCTAGTTCCATTCCAACTAGAGACTAAATAAATCTTGTCTAATCACATAATTAAGTCCCCTAATCACTCCCTATTCCATTAGACTCCAAGTAAATCCAAATTTTTCAATCCAATTCCAACTAATGAGCCTTTGTGTCTTTTCACACCAAATTTGCCTATATAAACAACCACCCACTTAGCATAGCATACACAAACAACATACACACACCTACATTCGACCTAGAGGAGAGCAAGAGAAAATTCTTCAGAGGGAGAGGAAGGAAGAGGAGAGCAATCTTGTTCAACTTGGCTTGGCCTAGCCTAGCAAGTAAGCCACAACACAACTCTTTCTTTCATTTTCCTTTTTCAAATACATGCTCTTAGAAGTTTTAAACATTCATTTCAGATGTGTTTTGATGGTATTCTTGTGTTAGAAATGAAAGGAGTTGAGCCTTGATTCTACCCTTCTTGTATTTCTCTTAATCAGTATATGACTACCTTTTTCCATATCAAACTCTCAAAATTTCCAAAGGCACACCTTCACCTTAAATTTTTGAGTTTAATACATATTATTTAGCAAGTTTTCATCACAAGATAAGTGGAAAATTTCCCTAGTTGACCTCTTTTCTCACAAAATTTCTATTTTCAAGAACTGTGCCAGAAAAATCTATTTTTATCCAACTTTCAAAATTTCTAGAAAAATTTATAAAAATATTATGGACCTCAATTTTATGTCAAAATCTTCCTTAAGGAGTTATCTTTCAGCTAAAATTGGTTTCATTGAAAACGAGTGAGCGGTTTTTGAGAAAATCTGATTTTCGTAACGATCGACGAATCTGGACAGCGCTGGAACATTTCTTAAATAACTAAAAATCTAGAAAAGCTATCACATTTCCGAAATATGTTCTAAAAACTAGATTAAATTCTCTACAAACCACAGGAAGGCTGAGTTCGGTAAAAATCTAAAATAGCCCTTTTGATTTTAATCTTTAAATGGTACTGAATCTGAAAATTTAGTTTTGCATGGGTGTTTTATGCTCTTGTGTTCATGAATATGCTTATTAGTTTATGATCATATCTTAGTATGGTATTTCATGTGTTATGGTTATGTTCTTATCTTCTTCATTTCAATGATGCTCATGCTTATGTGGATATTACTATCTTGTTAAGTTTGTTCTAACTTGACTTAAAACATTGATCCAAACGAAAAACTTAATTGGGATGGTATTGGGTTTTCGATCACTTAGATATTGAAGAGATGATAATGTGTTATGTATGGATTGATGGGATGTGCTCCCTAATTGAAGGTCAAGTCTTGTGCAAGCGGTTGTCACGTAAACCCTAGAATGGAACGGACGTATTCGGACTCTTTGCGACGGTTTGATTGGTTAGATAAGGTTGGGTCCGGATGGGACATTCAGGAGGATAAAACTTTTTGGAAGGATAAGGTTGGGTTCAGGAGATAAAACCTTTTTCTTTTCGCTGTCCCTTTTGAGGCCCTGCGGTTGGCGCTACGCGGTATATAACTGTTAGTAGGCATCCGAGGTTAGTTCTGCAACAAAGCAGCAAAAGGGGGAGTTCTGAATAGTACAGTGTCCAATTCTTGTGGTTGAAAGGATGAAATCTCTTTGGGGGATTTCTAGAATACTAACCACTAACATTATAACCTTTGTTATCTATTTGAATGGCATATTCCTTCCTCTGTTTTTAAAATTTGTTGTTATTAACTTGAATATCATGCTTCACTATTTGCTCGCTGTAAACATGATGGTGTATTGGATTGGAAAAAAGGGACGAGGTGTGTGTGCGTTTACTGGGCATTCAAAGCTCATGGCGTTTCATGCCAGGTATTGAAGACTATTAGACCGATAGAAGGCAAAGCTGAAGCGTTTGAGGACGTACGGCTATCCTAGGAGGATTAGAAACTAGTTTGTAAACGTGTTTTGAGATTGTAAGTGATAGATCCCATGTTGTATTTAAGACATGATTTTGTAACTTGTATCTATATAACATTTGTAACTTATCCTTATACTCCGTCAACTCATGTAGGCCTTGTGTTAATACCTTGTCAAGATCTGTCAAAAAGGTAGCTTTGCTATCTAAGGTAGTTGGACTTAGAAGGGAGGCTATTTTGACTCGTCCGACCTTCCTGGGATCTTGCTTGGTTATTAACTAAAGGACTCATTAGTGACGTTTCCTACTCTTGTAACCTTAGATAAACCCTGTATTTAATGGTTAATATATTATCTGATGTTCCCGATTTTTGGGGCGTCACATAGGAGCTTGCTTCAAACAATACAATGATTTGACAAGCTTATAGACTTTCTTATTTTGCCTTGGAGTTGAAAACCCCTCAGGTTGTTCTATGTAGATTTCTTTATCTAAATCTCCATTTAATAAAGATGTCTGTACATCCATCTAATGTATGTCCAGATCACGTAAAGCTGTTATCACAATCACCATGCGAATGGATGTAATCCTTGTCACAAGTGAATATGTATCAAAGTAATCCAAGTCTTTTTGCTACCTATATCCTTTGATAACTAGCCTAGCTTTATACTTATCAATTGACCCATCTGCTTCATCTTTCTTCTAAAGATCAACTTACTCCCTAAAGCCTTACTACCTGGAGGTAGATCAACCAACTCCCAAGTGTGGTTTTGTAAGATAGACTCAATCTCACTCTTACTTTCTTCTTTCCACAAAGGACTTTCAAGTGAAGTCACAGCTTCATGAAAAGTTCAAGGTTCTCCCTCTAACATATAAGTCAAGAAGTCCGGACTAAAGGACTTGGAAGTCCTAGCCCTCTTACTCCTTCTTAGCTCATCTACTTCCTTATTTTGATCACTATTGCTAGGATCATCTTCAAATTTCTTCTCAGAACTTTGATCCTCTCATTGGGTTCGGCAAGGAAACACCCCCTCAATGAAAGACGCATTCATTGACTCCATAATAGCGTTCTTGTATATATCTGAAATATCAAACTTGTGCACAAGAAACTTATATACACTACTATTTTGTGCATAACCAATTAATATACAATCTACAGTTTTTAGACCTATCCTAACCCGTTTGGGTGTAGGTACCACCACTTTTGCAAGACACCCCCTACGGCCTTTCCATAATTCATACGGTTTCTTGTCTACTTTCTTCCGATGTATTCTATTTAGAATGTAATTCGCGGAGAGAATTGCTTCCTCTCACAAGTTCTGTGGCAACCCAGAACTTATTGACATTGCATTCATCATTTCCTTCAACGTCTTATTCTTCCACTTAGCCACACCATTTGAATGAGGGAAATAAGGCACTGTAATTTGGTGAATAATTCCAAATTGAGCACAAATCTCAATAAAAAGTAATTCATATTCTCCACCACGATCACTTATTAAAGCTTTAATCTTTCTGCTTAGTTAATTCTCAACTTCATTCTTAAAAAAAATAAATTTATCAATCGCCTCATCTTTGCTTTTAAGAAAATACACATAACAATATTTAGTGCAATCATTAACAAAAATGATGAAGTACTTGTTATCACCAAGTGATTGTACGACTTTTAAGTCACATACATCATTATGCACTAAATCTAAAGGCTTGGTACTTCTTTCAATAGAATGAAATGAAGTCTTTGTCAATTTTACTTCTACATAAGTTGTTAATCATTTTGTTTAATTTTGATGATGTCTAAAATATTAATTGAAAATTTGTAAATAATATACACATTTTATATTATTTGACACAAAATATTATCTGTTTAAAATATATTTTGTATGATACATTTGCTATAGAAGTAAAAATATTTTGAAAATTTTACTATTCATGTTTTGAAAAATTTGGTTGATCACTATTCATCTTTTGACAAAATTGGTGTGATTGTCTCTTTTGAGTAAAATTGTATTATATCTTTTTGATACATATTGCACTAAATTCAAAATAATTTGCATTTTTTTGTATGCAATATACCCACATAATGAGTCATGTGCATTTATTTTATGTCCTTTAAATATATTATATAAATATATTATACAATATATAGTTAGCTGAGTTGGGAATTAAATTTTATATAGAATATATTAATTATTTAAAGTGGCATGGCTGAGCGGTGTAGTATATTTTTTTTATCCTTTGCATATATATATATACACATTTGATATAATATAAAAAGAAATGGTTACAAAATTACAACATATTTCACATGTTGAAGTTTGAAATTGAAATGCTATAGTTACATCTTTATATAAATTAATGTGGACTTTGCAGGCATAATCTTTTACCTCATTTCTTTATATATATACAATATATATTAGTCAAAACCCACATGTTAGTAAGTTTTGTTCAACATTCAACCACAATGTTTTGACAAAAGGAAAGGGTGTCACATGATAAAAAGTTGAAAACAAATAGATGCCTTGTGATTTGTCAAAGGAGCGTATGCCTCTCCAACGGGTATATTTTTGGATATAAATAGAAGTGTTTTGTGTGAAGAAAAATCAACAACTTGAAGAGAAAAATATGTGTGTTCCAAAATTTTGAATGTATTATGTGACGCCCTGAATGGTTAATTAAATACCACATAAATATTTATAATTATGATTGTATGTGATATATATATTACTAAAACAATAAATAAATAACTAAATAAATAAATAGCATAGAAGCATTTGAAGAATTGGACCAAGGTGATACCAAAAGTTAAATAAATAAATATAATAGTAGTAATAATAATAATAAGATAGTTATCCAAACAAATCTGTGAATTAATTATGAGGGAATGTGGCATTTGTGAGTTAAGACACCTGTACAGAATATATATGATTTTGGATTTAGTCATCATTATGAGGATACGAGCCTTGTGTATATAGGCAACCAAGGCAGCAAATTGAAGGTACCAAAAAGAAGGAAAATTCAGAGAGATACTGTGTAGAAGGGAGTGTCGAAAAGATACGAAAAATCGGAAGGAAATAGTAGGACTCAATCTTAAAGTGAGTTATATTAGATCTTGAGTCACCATAATATATTTTACGTATGTTTTGAATTACCATAATTTATTTTATACAAGTTATGTTTTATAATTTACATTTATATTTCAATTATATTAATTATTTTCTGAACTCTATTTGTTTTATAATTTATATTTATATTATACCTGTGACCTCTGTTCTGTTCTATTCTGTACTTTGGTTATGGTTATTTATTTATATAATTTCCGTATTTCATTTTCTGCCACTTTAAATAATTTGTTTATTCAAATTAAGTTATGTAAATGTTTTAACTTAACTAACTATCGATGGTTATTTTGTGTTCCCTATACTCTTGGCATAATATTTCTCACTCTATTGTGTGCTTATAGCTGTTACCCTTTCAGGTGATGAGATGTAAGGAAGACCCAAAACCTCGTGTAGTGGAACCCGCACAAGAATTTGATGCTGATCCGTTATTTTGTGTTTTTCTTTTCTTTTCTTCCTTTTGTTTTTACTGATGGTCAGTCACTGAACAATAAAATAATAAAAGCCCTATAGATGTACTTTTTATCAACATAGTAGAATGAAGTTAATTTTCTGTTTAATTATTTCCTACTTCCATTTTGCCTCTGCCTGCGCCATTTAATTTGTTAAGTTTAATAAATTGCAATTCCAGTCCTAAGCCCCTAGGGATGGGTCATGACAAAGGTGGTATCAGAGTAACGGTTTTAACAAAAAATATATATGTATACATATACACCTAGAACTACATAACTTGCGACGTTAGTCCTTTTCTGTAAAATCTCACGTTTATTCTAGTGATGTAGGAATGTCTGAGATTAACCTTGATGAGGCATTTTGGGAGGAGCTTAGGGCCATTTATTTGAAGGATATTTTAGCAGAGCACCCCGCCTCCGCCTCACTTGAAGGATAGGGAGACTCAGAGGATATAATTAGGAGACTGCATCCAGGCCTTGCCCAATTGATGGTTCGGCCGATATATGTACAGACTGATCCTATTGATGTACCATACTTACTGTGGAAGCAGAGCCGTGCCTATACGCGTAGACAATTTCTCGGACCCACCCGTGTCTTCGGCCTTACTCCAGGCTATGACCACCCACACTACATTGTTGGCCCTTTGCCCCCAGATTTTGTAGCAAGAAGGGGAAATGTGTACCCCGAGGACTATATCTTTACCCATATCCTAGCCCGTTAGAAATTATTAATATTCAAAATGTTGATTTTAGTAATGACCTATCATACATTGAGCAACCGAGATACATAGTCGATCGAGCATTTTGGGGCTACATACAGTCCGTCCCCATTTACACCGTCCAGACAGTGTGGATGTGTTTTGGTATGGTACAATTAGGATAGGAATTTGAGCTTTTTATGCAATAGTACTTTCCGTGGTTGTTTGACCCGTTTGACCCACCACTCTAGATTTGGTAGAAGAAAACTTTTTGTAAGCTAACCACTCTAGAAATAGTAAAGTTGGTATTTTAGATATGCAATATATATGCTGCGTTATGAATGTAATGTCTCATTTATTACTTTGTAGAATGGCCAATAATGGTAACGGAAGCGAATCATCAGTTAGTGGCACTGAATCAATAGAAAGAATCGTGGAAAAAACGGTTACTAGCTTTCTGCAAGCCTTGCAGACCAACATCAACAATGGGATGCCAGAGCGGCGAGAAGAGCCAATTACCATAAAACAGTTCCAGGATCCAAAACCCACCACATTTACCGGCGGTCCAGACCCAATGGTAGCGGACGCTTGGGTTAAAGACATGAAAAAGATTTTTCGTGCTTTACCTTGCACCGAAAGACAGAAGGTGACTTTTGCCACTTTCACTTTTAAAGATAATGCACAAGAATGATGGCTTCTCACTCTGGAGAAAGAAGAAATTGTGACTTAGGAAGATTCTTGGTAGTATTTTATGCAAAATACTTCCCAGATTCGTTGTAGGAACAAAAGGCGTCGGAATTCATACATCTAAAGCAAGGAACCATGACGGTGGCCGAATACGAGAGCAAGTTCACACAACTCGCTCAGTTTGTGACATATGTCATCCCCACCAAAGCACGAAAAACAAGGAAATTCGAAGCAGGATTGGATGTTGAAATCAAAGATAGGCTTAAGGTTTTGAAGCTACCAACCTATGCGGAAGTGGTAGACTGAGCATACATTGTAGAAAAATGGATTAAAGCCTCACATTCCGGGAAACCAAACCAAAAGAAGCAATTTTGGGAAAGAGACAACAGAAGATCTAGTATTGCATCTCCCAAGAGGGTAAATACGAGTGCAACCAGTTCAGGAAATTGAGGTCCTACTAATCCCCGAGGTGGCACTATTCCAACATGTCCTACTTGTGGAAGGGCTCATTGGAGACAATGCCATCGAGATATGAGAAAATGCTTTAAATGTGGTCAAGTTGGCCACTTGCTGAGAGATTGTTCAAAGCTTACCAATACTACCGTCAGCTCCTCTAGATTAGTCAGAAAACCAGCAGGACCTGGAGGAGAGAGAAAGGACCAAAAATGCCAAGGAAGGGCTTTTGCCTTGGTACCTGGAAAACCAGAAATTACCACAAATGTTGTATTAGGTACACATTCTGTTTGTAGTCATTTAGCTCATGCTCTTATTGACTCCGGGTCAACTCATTTTTTTGTTGCACCACACTTTGTTGCCAAGCTGGCATCGACACCTAAACCCTTAAGATATATATTGTCTGTGTCTTTTCCTTCTGGTAATTCTGCTTGTAGTACTAATGTGTACAGATCATGTACTATGTCCTTAAAAGGCAAAACATTATACGTAGACTTGATTTCCCTCCATATTAGGAACTTTGGTGTGATCTTAGAAATGGATTGGTTGGCTGCCAACCACGCCTCTATCGAATGTCAAGGCAAAAAGGTCTCCCTTCGGCTACCAAACCAACTCAAACTTGTCTTTGATGGAATTAGAATTTCCACCCCTCCATATCTTATATCCTCTATGACAACCCAACGATTGCTAAGAAAGGGTTGTTGTAGTTATATCTGTTATGTGATTGATACACAAAAAGAGGCCCCCACCGTTGATGTAATTCCTGTGGTTCGAGAATTCCCGGATGTCTTTCCTGAAGATCTACCCGGTACCCCGGTTGATCGGGAAATTGAATTCACCATTGAAACCCAACCTAGCACACAACCAATATCAAAAGCTCCTCATCGTATGTCGATAACAGAATTGAAAGAGCTACAGACTCAACTCCAGAAACTACTGGACAAAGGCTTTATTCGACCAAGTACCTCACCCTAGGAAGCTCCAGTACTGTTCGTAAAGAAACAAGATGGCACAATGAGATTATGCATTGATTACCGGGAGCTGAACAAGGTCACCATCAAGAATTGGTACCCTCTACCATAAATCGATGACTTGTTCGATCAACTTCAAGGCACCCAAGTATTCTCAAAAATCGACTTGCGTTCTGCCTACCATCAACTAAAAGTCAAAACGGAAATCATCAAAAAGTTTGCCTTCAGAACTCATTATGGGCACTACGAGTTTCTCGTCATGCCATTTGGCGTCACAAATGCTCCAGCGACCTTCATGGATCTCATGAATCGAGTGTTCAAACCCTATCTTGACGAGTTCATCATTGTTTTCATTGACGACATTTTCATATACTCCAAGTCACCAGAAGACCATGAGCAGCACTTGCGAACGATTCTACAAACACTACGTGATCACAAACTTTATGCCAATTTGAAGAAATGTGAATTCTGGATCACTAGTGTACACTTCCTTGGTCACGTCATTAACAAAGATGGCACCTCGGTTGACCCCCAAAAAGTTGCAACAATCGTGAACTGGCCACGACCTACTAATGTGTCAGAAATTCAAAGTTTCTTGGGTCTAGCTGGCTATTATCGACATTTCGTGCAAGATTTCTCAAAGATAACATCACCCTTGACCCAGCTAACTCAGAAGAACACACACTTTGAATGGATTGACAAACAGGAGCGTTGCTTCGAAGAATTAAAAAGTCAGCTTGTGTCAGCTCCTATACTAGCACTCCCTATAGGAGCAGATGGGTTCGTAATTTATAGTGATGCCTCATACAATGGTTTGGGTTGCGTTCTTGTGCAAAATGGAAAAGTCATTGCTTATGCCTCGCGACAACTAAAGACTCACAAGAAGAACTACCCAACTCATGATCTAGAATTAGCTGCGGTGATCTTTGCCCTCAAGATCTGGTGTCATTATCTCTACGGTACAAGCTGCGAGATTTACACTGATCACAAGAGTCTTAAATATCTGTTTACACAGAAGGAACTAAATATGAGGCAACGACGGTGGCTAGAATTTATAAAAGACTATGATGTAAAGATCCATCACCATCTAGGCAAAGCTAACATGGTGGCAGACGCACTAAGCCAAAAGATGACTAGAAGTTTGGCATGTACCATCGTTCCCCGCAAGATCAATGGACTGCTCGCCAATATAACCGTGGAACCTGCATTGATTAAAGAAATTAAAACGTGCCAATGCAAAGATAAAATTTTGAAAAAAAAGTACAAGGAGCAAAGGAGTACGCCTGATCCTTATTTCACTATAAGCAATGGGATACTAAAATTTTGAAATCGAATTTGCGTACCCGACATTCCGAAACTCAAGAAGAAGATATTGGTGGAAGCTCATAGCTCAAGATTTGCAGTCCACCCTGGCAACATGAAGATGTACTATGATCTGAAGGAACATTATTGGTGGACAGGAATGAAAAGAGACATAGCAAGCCATGTCTACAAATGTCTACATTGTCAGCATTTTAAAGCAAAGCATTAAAAACCTACAGGAATATTACAACCACTCTCTATTCTTGAATGGAAATGAGAGCACATTACCATGGACTTCGTGGTCAGGCTACTTCAATCAGTCTTAAAGAATAATGCAATATGGGTTATAGTAGACCAATTGACGAAGTCGGCACATTTTTTGCCAATCAAAATCATGTACTCCCTTAATAACTTTACGACTTTATACATCAAGGAAATTATTCGTTTGCATGGTACTCTAGTTTCAATCATGTCTGACCAAGACCCCCACTTCATGTCTCACTTCTGGAACAAATTGCAGGATGCTTTGGGGACTACACTGAAGTTTAGCACTGCTTATCACCCGCAAACTGATGGACAATCCGAAAGAACAATCCATACTTTGGAAGATATGTTACGTATATGCGTGTTGGACCTCAAAGGTAACTAGGATGAGCACCTACCTTTAGTGGGATTCGCCTATAACAACAGCTACCAAGCAAGCATTGGAATGGCACCGTACGAAGCTCTATATGGAATGAGGTGTCGATCACCTCTGTGTTAGGTGAAAGTCGGAGATAGGAGGTTATTAGGCCTTGAGATCGTACAGCTAACAAGTAATAAAATTTAACTCATTCAGCAGCGAATTCGCACTGCCCAGAGCCACCAGAAAAGTTATGCAGATACACGGAAACGGGACTTGGAATTCCAAGTAAAAGATCACGTGTTCCTAAAGATCTCACCAACAAGAGGGGTTAATCTGATTTGGAAGCCGAGTAAAGTTAAACCCACGATACATTAGGCCATTCAAGATACTAGAAATGATTGATCCTGTAGTATATCGTCTTGCGCTACCACCTAAATTGTCCAATGTTCACAATGTGTTTCACGTTTTGATGCTTCGGCGATATCTTTGAGATCCAGAGTATGTTGTAGAGTATGAGGACTTAAAGGTTCAAGAAGATCTCTCATATGAAGAACAACAAGTGCAAATTCTCGGCTGTCGTAATCAGGTTCTCTGAAACAAGACCATACCTCTTGTAAAAGTCTTGTGGAGAAATTATCGTATCGAAGAAGCGACGTAAGAAACTGAAAGTCAAATGCGGACTAAGTACCCACACCTCTTCGAAAACCAAGGTACGTCAAGTTTGAGGACAAACTTTTATTTAGGAAGGGAGAAATGTGACACCCTGAATGGTTAATTAAATACCACATAAATATTTATAATTATGGTTGTATGTGAGATATATATATATATATATATATTACTAAAACAATAAATAAATAACTAAATAAATAAATAGTATAGAAGTATTTGAAGAAGTAGACCATCGTGATACCAAAAGTTAAATAATAATAATAATAATAATAATAATAATAATAATAATAACAATAAGATAGTTATCCAAACAAATTTGTGAAATAATTAGGAGGGAATGTAGCATTTGTGAGTTAAGACACCTATACAAAATATATATGATTTTGGATTTAGTCATCATTATGAGGATACGAGCCTTGTGCATAAAAGGCAACCAAGGCAGCAAATTGAAGGTACCAAAAAGAAGGAAAATTCAGAGAGATACTACGTAGAAGGGAGCCTCGAAAAGATAGGAAAAATAGGAAGGAAATAGTAAGACTCAATCTTAAAGTGAGTTATATTATACCTTGAGTCACCATAATATATTTTACGTATGTTTTGAATTTCCATAATTTATTTTATACAAGTTTTTTTTTATAATTTATATTTATATTTCAATTACGTTAATTATTTTTCTGAACTCTATTTGCTTAAATTGAAACCCATGGATATGTTTGTTTAAATTTTAGAAATTATTTGACAATGATTTTATAACCAATTATGTTTTGTAAGTACCACCACAGGAATCACATGCCTTGAGGGACTTAAATAACCATTGGCCTCTGTCTGGCCACTTTGTGGTCCTCTGTTTGTCATGGATCCATTGACCTCTGTTTTGATTGTCACTCCTATGACCTCTGTTCTGTTCTATTTTGTACCATGGTTATGATTATTTATTTACATAATTTTCGTATTTCAGTTTCTGCCACTTTAAATAATTTGTTTATTCAAATTAAGTTATGTAAATGTTTTAGCTTAACTAATTATCCATGGTTATTTTGTGTTCCCTATACTCTTGGCATAATATTTCTCACTCTGTTGTGTGTTTATAGCTGTTACCCTTTCAGGTGATGAGATGTAAGGAAGACCCGTAACCTCGTGTAGTGGAACCCGCACAAGAATTTGATGCTGATCCGTTGTTTTGTGTTTTTCTTTTCTTTTCTTTTCTTTTCTTCCTTTTGTTTTTACTGATGGTCGGTCACTTAACAATAAAATAATAAAAGCCCTATACATGTACTTTTTATCAACATAGTAGAATGAAGTTAATTTTCTGTTTAATTATTTTCTACTTCTATTTTGCCTACGCCTGCGCTATTTAATTTGTTAAGCTTAGTAAGTTGTGATTCCAGCCCTAAGTCCTTGGGGTTGAGTTGTGACATATTGTATTCTGCTATTTCACTTTCAGATCTAAGTGTAGTCTTTGTTCTTACACTTTCATATCTACTCTTTGTGAGAAAATTATTGTAAAAGAGAGTTGAGTACCTATTATCTTTATTTATCATTTTGTAAAGGAATTTTGAAAGAGTGGGGAATTTATTGTTGAATAAGGCTCAATAGTAAAAATAAGTCCTGTGCAAAATTCACAAGCTTGGTGAAGTCTTGGTGGTGTATTGATTCATTTTGATAGTAAAGAAATTCTCAAGGAGGTTCCTTGAGGAGCGGACGTAGGCTTGGTGTGCCGAACCACTATAAATCTCAGTGTTTGTTTTTTCTTTGCCTATCTCTCTTACTTTTATATTGATAATTATTGTTCTGTTTTTTATTTGTTAAAATTCGAATATTGTGTTATTATTATTTTTAACATTGTAAATTTTTTTTAATAACCCAATTCACCCCCCTCTTGGGTTGTCTGCTTAGGATAACAATTGGTATCAGAGCTTAGACTCTAGTTTGTGTGACTTAATCGTCTTAGAGTAGATCATGGCAACCCCTAGTTATTCCTTACTTGAGGGACAAGCATCTAATAGGCCACCACTGTTTAGCAGTACAAATTTTAGCTATTGGAAAACTAGGATGACCATACATGTTCAATCTAATGATTATGAATGTTGGAAAATTATTTGCAATGGCCTAAAAATTCCTACCAAAATCGTAGATAGCCTTAAGGTACCAAAATCTGAAGATAAATGGAATGAATCAGATACTAGAATGGCCCAAATTAATATCAAAGCCACAAACATGTTGTATTGCGCGTTAGATGCCAACAAGTTCAATAGTATCTCCACATGTAAAACTACAAAAGAAATTTGGGATAAGCTTATAGTGACTCGTGAGGGAACCAAACAAGTTAAAGAATCTAGAGTCAGTTTGCAAATCCATAATTATGAACTCTTTAAAATGAAACCTGATGAAAATATTTTCCAAATGTTTACTCGCTTTACTAATATCATTAATGGTTTAACCTCTCTTGGAAAAATATATACTAATGCTGAAATTGTAAAAAAAAAGTGCTTAGGTCATTGCCAAAAAGTTGGGAGACAAAAGTCATTGCCATTACCGAAGCCAAGGATTTATCAAAGCTAGTCTAGATGAGTGAATGTGATCTCTCTTAACTTATGAGCTCATAATGCAAAAAGGAAAGAAAGAGGAGGACAACAAAAAAAATGAATAGCCTTCAAATCCACCTCGAAACATTAAGAGGATAAGGAAGATAATTCGGATGATGATGAGGAAATGGCATTCATCACTAGAAAGTTCAAAAGGTTTGTAAAAAAGAAACAAGGTGTGCGAAATTTTTTCAGAAAAGACTTCAACAATAGGGATTTTCAAAGAGGAGAAAATCACAAAAAATCTGAAGTTACCTGCTACGAATGCAACAAACCTGGACACTACAAATCAAAATATCCGGAACTTAAGAAACAATTCAAGAAGGACAACAAGAAAGCCATGATTGCAGCATGGGGAGAAAATAGCGATGAAAGCGACTCAGAAACCGAAGTTTGCAAAAATAAGGTTGCTAACCTATGCTTAATGGCACTTGGAAACGAAGATGAGGTAAATGATGAATCTTTTACGTTTGATGAATTACAATCAGCTTTTGATGAATTACATGCTGAATTTAAGAAACTTAGTTTGAAAAGTAACTGTCCAAAGAAAGTGATTACAAGTTTATCAAAAGAAAATGAATCTTAACATCCAAGATAAATGATTTAGAAAATAAAGTCATGAAAATGAAAAAGGAAAATAAGATTTTAACTCGAAAAGAGTCATAAATTTCTGAGAAAAAATTAGTTGTATTGCAAAAAGAAAATGAATCTTTAAAAAATGAGCAAATCGTTTTGAAAGAAAATATTGAAAACTTAAAAAATACTCTTTCTAAATTCACTCAAGGTAGAGAGATTTTAGATAAAATTCTTAAAAATCAAAATCGTACTTTTGGTAGAGCTAAAATTGGATATAAACCTTTTTCAAAAGTAAAAACTATCAAAAATGGTTTTATGTTTGCATTTTCTAGTCACTCTCATCTCACATGTCATTTTTGTGGTTTAAAAGGTCATATTTCACCTTCATGTCTTGTTAAAAGAAATCATTTTGCTAAAATAAAAAAGATGTGAGTCCCTAAAGACATTTCAAGAATGTCGAATTCTAACTTTTATAGACCTAAGAAAATATGGGTACTGTGTGTGTCAATTTCCGACCACACTGCCAAACTAGTACCCAGCTGGAAAGCACCGGCAGAATAGATTAAGCCCGAACGACTTGCAACAGAAAGAAGAGTCTCCGGCGGTGGCTCGTCCACCCGGGGGCACTCCGACGATCAAGTCAGTACTCAATATCTCTCAAAGATAGCAAAAGTGCTTAACTCACTAGATAGAATATCAAAAGCATACCTTAGACCCATGAGGGTGCCTCTCTTTTATAGCCAACACAATCCTAGTCCCAACAGGAGCCTAGCTCTAATGGACTTAGGATTACTGCTAATCTTGGACTCCCAGTAGGATTAGAATAAACTCTCTAAGAGCCTCATCTTTACCCAAACTGAAGTCTTCTCCCATTCTAGGACTCTTGTCCCTTATCCGCTTATCTCGGATTCCGGTTTCTTCGCAGATAACCTCGGCCTAGCCGAGATGATCTCGGCGTCATGACCAGGACACGTGGCATCTCGGCTGGCATTTCGGTGACACCTCGGCCACGTGTTGTCATTAAAAAATTATGTCCCCACAACTGCCCCCTAGGTTTTATTACCTCGGCATCCTGAGGTGATGGAACCTATATCATTCATTCTTTTAATCATGACCCCGGTTTAACTTCAACTTGTAAACTTTTCTCAAGTTTCAACAAGTGTTAAACATCATCTCGTTTAACTTCAACTTGTAAACTTTTCTCAAGTTTCAACAAGTGTTAAACATCATCTCGGTTTAACTTCAACTTGTAAACTTTTCTCAAGTTTCAACAAGTGTTAAACATCATCTCGGTTTAACTTCATCTTGTAAACTTTTCTCAAGTTTCAACAAGTGTTAAACATCATCTCGGTTTAACTTCAACTTGTAAACTTTTCTCAAGTTTCAACAAGTGTTAAACATTATCTCAGTTTAACTTCAACTTGTAAACTTTCCTCAAGTTTCAACAAGTGTTAAACATTATCTCGGTTTAACTTCAACTTATAAACTTTTCTCAAGTTTCAACAAGTGTTAAACATGACATCGGCTTGTGAAATTCCAACTCCCAAGCATCATTCTTCAACCCTTTGTTCTATCGCACGTTGCAGGTGGATTTCAAAGCATTTTCATGTTTTTTTTACATAGGCTTCAACTTCCTTTTGCATGCAAGGCCAAAAGAATCCCTACGATATTGCTCTAAAGGCAGGGGATCTGCCCCCTGCATGGCTTCGACATACTCCTTTGTGGAAAAAATTCTTTAACTTAGGCCAAGCTTTTCGCTTCTTGGACTTAATCATCTAAGCCGAGATCTTATCTTCTAGGATCTGGAATTCGAGATCTGGAATCTGGGATCTGCTCACTTGGGCTAAGCTCTTGTCTTCTCGTATCCAGTGTTATCTCGGCTTTGCTTCAGCAAACCATTTCTCTTCTCTCGTTTGGACGCCTTTGTCCCCGGCGTGTCTTCCTCGGCTCTGGCATACTTTTCTATTCTGGCCATCAGCTCCTCCATGCTTTTCAGCAATGTCTTTGCCAGTGATTTTCGAAGCAGGCAGTCATCATTCAAGCCGTTTTTAAACGGCACAACCGCCACCTCTTGGTTGCATTCTGGTATTCGGTTGAATACCTTATAATACCTTTTGGCATAGGCCCTAAGGCTTTCATCCTCGCCGATCTTCAGGGCCATTAGAGCGTCTACCCTCAATGTCTGTAGTTTGTTTGTCACGAACCTGGCCACAAACATCTCGGCCAGGTCTTCCCAGGTTTTCACAGTTCCTTTCGGCAACTTGTGAAACCAGTTCGATGTAATTTCCCCGAATGATAAGGGGAACACTTTGCAGAGCAACGGCTCGTTCCCAGAGTATAACGCCATCGCGTTCAGGTATAATCCGACGTGAAAGTTGGGGTCCGACTTCCCATCGTATATCTGGAACCTCGGCATACTGAATCTCTTCGGGATCTCAACTTTGTCTAATTCTTCCGAGAACGGCATTCTCGGCTTGACCGGGGAGGTTACCTCGGCATCTTGTTGTTTCCTCTGTAGGTGATCTCCCAGATCCTCTTTAGTTCGTCTAGGAGCTCGGCTATCTTCGGATTTCAGCCTCTTTGGTGCACTACTTCTAGTGTCATTGTGGGTCCTTTTGGACCTCCCTCCACTGGTCGTGTCGAAACAGAGTTCCTTCCCCTGAACCTCCCGATGTTCTTTGATGCAGGTTTCTTTTGTTCGACGTGCCTTCTGGGATTCTCTATGCCTGACCTCCCGTGAAGGCCGGTGAGAAAGTCCCTTGGTCCCGCCATGCTGAGGGACTGCAGGAACCGTTTTCTGCTCCCCTTTCTGGGCACCTTTCCTGGCCGCTGAAATCGGCGTATCTTGTAGTGGGAACGGTAGCTGCATGATGTTGTTCTGCATTATGAAATTGATGACCGTTTGCAAGTCCGCCAATTTGTCCGCCATTCCCTTTATCTCATCGTCCCTCCGCAGGCATCTATTTTTCCATACCTGGAGGTCGTCCTTGTTATAGTACCCGCTCCAGTTTGATTTCTTTGGTACGTCGCCCTCCTGGCAGACGTCCTTTCCTCCATGATTCTTATCACGAGTCTCTTCGTTACAGTTGTCTTCTTCGACGTTAAGGTCAATATGTTTCCCACTCTCATTAGGGGTGTCGTCCCCAACCTTTTCTTTCTGTCCGTCGTTGGCCATCTATTCTCCTTTCTTTCCCACAGACGGCGCCAAATTGTGTGTGTCAATTTCCGACCACACTGCCAAACTAGTACCCAGCTGGAAAGCACCGGCAGAATAGATTAAGCCCGAACGACCTGCAACAGAAAGAAGAGTCTCCGGCGGTGGCTCATCCACGCAGGGGCACTCCGATGATCAAGTCAGTACTCAATATCGCTCAAAGATAGCAAAAGTGCTTAACTCACTAGATAGAATATCAAAAGCATACCTTAGACCCATGAGGGTGCCTCTCTTTTATAGCCAACACAATCCTAGTCCCAATAGGAGCCTAGCTCTAATGGACTTAGGATTACTGCTAATCTTGGACTCCCAGTAGGATTAGGATAAACTCTCTAAGAGTCTCATCTTTACCCAAACTGAAGTCTTCTCCCATTCTAGGACTCTTGTCCCTTATCTGCTTATCTCGGATTCCGGTTTCTTCGCAGATAACCTCGGCCTAGCCGAGATGATCTCGGCGTCATGACCAGGACACGTGGCATCTCGGCTGGCACTTCGGTGACACCTCGGCCACGTGTTGTCATTAAAAAATTATGTCCCCACAGGTACCAATAGAAAAATCAAATTTTTGTAGTTATGTTTCAAGACAAAATCCAGTAACGTTAGATGGAATCTTGATAGTGCATGTTCGAGGCACATGACCGGAAATAAAGCTATGTTCGCCACACTCCAACCAAAGGATGGTGGATATGTGACTTTTGGCGATAATAGCAAGGGTAAAATCATTGATGTAGGAAGTATTGGTAAAAATCCTTTTCCTATTATTGAAAATGTTTTACTTGTTGAAGGTTTAAAACATAATTTGTTTCATATTAGTCAATTATGTGATAAAGGTTATAGAGTTATTTTTGAGAAAACTCATTGCAGTATTAAGAACACCCTAGAAAACAAAACTTTATTTGTAAGTTATAAACATGAGAATGTCTATGTGTTTGATTTGCATGATTTGTCTTCTCATTTAATATTAAATGTTTATCTGCTATAAATGATAATGGTTGGCTTGGGCATAGAAGATTAGGACATGCTCATTTTAATTTAATTTCTAAACTTTCAAAAAATGAGTTAGTCATTGGTTTACCAAAAATTATTTTTGAAAAAGATAAACTTTGTGATGCATGTCAATTTGGAAAACAAAATACAATTTCTTTTAAATCCAAAAACATCATTTCAACTACTAAACCACTTCAACTCTTGCATATTGATATATTCGAACCATCTAGAACATCAAGTTTATGAGAAAAATCGTATGCTATTGTTTGTGTGATTATACTAGATATACATGGGTATTATTTTTAGCACACAAGGATGAAGCTTTTTATAATTTCTCAAGACTTTGTAAAAGAATTCAAAATGAATTTTTTTTTAATATTTGTAGTATTAGAAGTGATTATGGTAGAGAATTTAAAAATGATGATTTTATTATGTTTTGTAATGAGTTTGGAATTGATCATAATTTTTCTACCCCTAAAACTCCTCAACAAAATGATGTGGTTGAAAGAAAAAAATAGAACTCTTGAAGAAATGGCCCGTACTATGCTTTGTGAAAATAATTTGCCTAAATATTTTTGGGTGGAAGCCGTTAACACTGCGCGCTATGTTGTAAATCGAGCTATGATTAGACTTATTCTTAAGAAAACCCTTATGAAATTTGGAAAGGTAGAAAACCTAATATTAGTCACTTGCATGCATTTGATTGTAAATGCTTTGTATTGAATAACAATAAAAATAACTTAGGAAAATTTGATGCTAAATCGGATGAAGCTATATTTCTTGCTTATTCAATTTCTAGTGAAGCTTATAGAGTATTCAATAAAAGAACTCTACTTGTTGAAGAATCTGTGCATGTTGTTTTTGATGAATCTAACAACATTATTTCCAAGAATCTTGTAAGTAATGATATTGCAGAAAATCAACCAAGCATGGAGAGCATTTACATAAAAGAAAATAAAGAAAATCCATTACGCGAACATGAAGAAGAAATGACAATGGAGAAACTTCAAGAAATATATAGTCTTCTAGAAA
Source organism: Camellia japonica (assembly GCA_030407325.1). Taxonomy (NCBI): domain Eukaryota; kingdom Viridiplantae; phylum Streptophyta; class Magnoliopsida; order Ericales; family Theaceae; genus Camellia; species Camellia japonica. The sequence goes on along the minus strand of JAPPVO010000059.1, from coordinate 78,081,062 downwards.
ACGACTCTAATCTACCAAAAGAATGGAAGTATGCTCATGGCCATCCCAAAAACCTTATCATAGATAATGCGGCGGAAGGTATAAAAACTCGTTCCTCTGTTAAAAATGTCTGTGGTAACTTAGCATTTGTTTCACAAATTAAACCAAAATCGTTTTTAGAAGCTGAAAATAATGAAAACTGGATTTTAGCAATGCAAGAATAATTAAATCAATTTGAAAGGAATGAAGTTTGCTTTTTAACCCCTCGACCTAAGGATCATCCCGTTATTGGTACAAAATGGGTTTTTCAAAATAAAATAGATGAATCCGAAGTTGTTACTAGAAATAAAGTTAGATTAGTAGCTCAAGGTTATAATCAAGAAAATGGTATTGATTTTGATGAAACTTTTGCACCAGTTGCTAGACTTAAAGCTATTAGAATGTTACTTGCTTTTGCATGTTTTAAAGATTTTAAATTATATCAAATGGATTTTAAAAGTGCTTTTTTAAATGAGTACGTTTTGGAGGAAGTTTATATTGAACAACCTTCCAGTTTTGAAAATCATAAATACCCGGATCATGTTTTCAAACTTTCAAAAGTCTTATATGGCTTAAAACAAGCTCCTAGAGTATGGTATGAAAGATTGAGTAATTTCCTACTTAATAAAGGTTTTTCTAGAGGAAAAATTGATACAACTCTTTTTATAAAAACCAAAAAAAAAAAGATATGCTAATTGTTCAAATTTATGTTGATGATATCATTTTCAGTGCTACTAATGAAAATTTGTGCAAAGAGTTTGTTAAAGATATGTAGGGTGAATTCGAAATGAATATGAGGGGGAGTTAAATTACTTCCTCGGTCTACAAATTAAACAAACCAAGGATGGGATCCATTTAAATTAAACAAAATATATCAAGGATTTACTTAAAAGGTTTAAAATGGAATCATCAAAGCCTGCAGCAACTCCAATGAGCACATCAATAAAAATTGACAAAGATGAACAAGGTAAACCGGTAGATGAAAAGAAATATCGAGTATAATCGGCTCCTTACTCTATCTTACTGCTAGTAGACCCGATATAATTTTTAGTGTTTGTATATGTGCACATTTTCAATCCACACCTAAAGAGTCACACATCACCGCAGTCAAATGTATTTTCAGATATCTTGTTGGCACTCTAAATTTGGGACTATGGTATCCTAAGGAAAGTACCTTTCAATTTTTTGGTTACTCGGATGCTGACTTTGCGAGATGTAGACTTGATCGAAAAAGCACAAGTGGTACTTGTCACTTTCTTGGACACTCACTCACTTCTTGGTTTTGCAAAAAACAAAATTCAGTGGCTCTGTTAACTGCTGAAGCAGAATACATTGTCGCCGTTGGGTGTTGTGCACAATTACATTGGATGAAACAATAACTTCAAGATTTTAGACTTCACTATGATCATATTCCTATAAAATGTGACAACACAATTGCCATTAACCTTTCAAAAAATCCTATTCAACACTCACGCACTAAACACATTGAAATAAGGCATCATTTTCTAAGAGATCATGTACTCAAAGGTGAAATTGAACTCGAATTTGTGCCTACAAATCGTTAATTAGCTGACATATTTACGAAGTCTCTTAATGAAGAACGATTTTGTTATATTAGAACTGAACTTGATATGATGAAACTCCTATATGATGTTTATTTTTTTTACATAAATAAATAAATAAAATTAAAATATATATATATTTTATATATTCTCTCTCTCGCTCTAGTTCTTTCTCTCTCGCTCTCTCTCTGATTCTCTCTCTCTCTCACTCTCTCTCGTTTTCTCTTTCTTCGTTTCATCCTTAGACACCATTTTCATCCTCACCATCGTCCACCACCAACTCCACCATCCACAACATCATCCATAAACTTCATCACAAATATCTTCAATCTACATACATTTGCATCCGATCTACACAAAACCACCTCAGATATACAGAAAATTCATCCCCAATTTTCTCCATCATTTCCGTTCATCACCATCATCATCAACCCAAATTCCTCACCAATCTAACCAAAATTCATCCCAAATCTACATAAATCCATGACCGATCTACCAAGATCTATCTCCGATCTACCGTTCTTCACTATTCTTTCTGATCCTCTTCATCGAGGCAGATCTACATCATCATCACCGTCTTTCACTATTGTCACCGATCTTCATCGTTGTCGACAAAATTTACATCCGCCAACATCTTTTCCCCTATCAATATGTTAAAATTATTTTTACACTTTGTTATATTTCTTATATGGTTGTATGTGGTACAAACTCTCTTGTATTTAATAACAATTGCTTCTACTTGGTATGGAGAAATTGTTTTTATTTGTATTTTCTCTTTTTATGCTAGTGCACTTGGTGTAGTTGTTTATGGTCGGATCTTAATGGCCCTTGGTTTTATAAATTGGTAATCATTTTCTTACAATTTGTATAATTTTCTTTTGTGCATTAATTTAGGGGGAAACTCGTATTATGTAATCTTTTGAGATTAAATCAATAAAATAAAAAATAAAAATACGAATAATCTTAAGAGTGCATTTATATATTCTATGCATAATTTTAGGGGGAGTATATATCATTATCAACTATTTTTTTTTTTCTCCTTATCTATAATTTTTTTTTATATATATAGCAAAGACATAATTTTTTAGAGAGAAATACTTGCAATTTTATTTCAGAAAAAGAAACTACTAATCGATTACATGTATAGGTTGAGAAGGCTTCTTATATTTTTTGCGTTTCACTTCTCTCAACAACTTTTCATGAGCCTCATTTACATGCCTCTCTCTATTTTCGACTTCTATGAGTCTTGGCATTATAACTGTTGCATAATATTGCACCGTATTCTCCAACTGCAAATTTTTCCTTTCTAGCTCTCTATTCTCCTGACGAATATTAGTCAGTTGTTGTTTTAAAAAGCACACCTCGTCTCTCCATTGCTGATTTTTTTGTATTCTTACTTGTAATCGTCGAGCTATATTGGAAACAGCAGTCATTGCCTGTGTACTAAGAGCCATAGTGTTATTAACAACATCGATATCATTCTGATTACCAAAAACGCTAGAACTCTCAATTACCGGAATAGCATGTGACTACACCATTGGTAACCTCTCATTTGCCTGCATTACAGACACCTCATGCATGTCAGAACCATTGATGGCTAAGGTAAGGAATGACATGATTACACAAGAAAGTAAAATAAAATTTTCTCTACCAACACTTGGCAATTTCGTATCTCTACTTATCATCTTTGCCACTTTTTATACACTCCATCGATCCAATACTCAATGTATATCTGCTCAAATCTCTTGTTTGTTAACATTTTGGGCCCCGCTGCACCATTTTTCAGGAGATGCTCCTAAATCTCCACAATGATCCCGACAAGACATAAAAACCATTATTATATAAAAACCTAAATCTAAACCTCTTAGATTATTTTCTCAAATGTGTTTGTCTGATTTTTGTTTTGATCACTGAAACCTTCCTATCTCCATTTGTGTTTTGATGATGTCTAAGGAAGAGAAAACTATGATTTTGAATTGCTGTGCATGTGCTTTAATATGATTTAATTATATGTTGCAGAGTTATCCAATATTTTTTTTTATTTTAATTTTGTGTCAAATATATTCATGTATTGCCATCATCAAAAATGGGAGATTGTTAATCATTTTGTTTAATTTTGATGATGTCTAAAATATTAATTGAAAATTTGTAAATAATATATATATTTTATAATATTTGACACAAAATATTATCTATTTAAAATATATTTTGTATGATACATTTGTTATATAAGTAAAAAAAATTAAAAATTTTACTATTCATGTTTTGAAAATTCGATTGATCACCATTCATCTTTTGACAAAATTGTTGTGATTATCTCTTTTGAGTAAAATTGTATTATATCTTCTTTATACATATTGCACTAAATTCAAAATAATTTTGCATCTTTTTGTATGTAACATACCCACATAATGAGCATCATGTGCATTTATTTTATGTCCTTTAAATATATTATACAATATATAGTTAGTTGAGTTGGGAATTGCATCTTATATAAAATATATTAATTATTTAAAATGGCATGGTTGAGCAGTGCAGTATATTTTTTTTTTTATCATTTGCATATATATATATATACACATTTGATATAATACAAAAGGAAATGGTTGCAAAGTTGCAGCATATTTCACATGTTGAAGTTTGCCATTGAAATGTTATAGCTATATCTTTGTATAAATTAATGCGGACTTTGCAGGCACAATCTTTTACCTCAATTCTTTATATATATATATACAATATATATTAGTCAAAACCCACATGTTAGTAAGTTTTGTTCAATTTTTAGCCACAATGTTTGACAAAAGGAAAGGGTGTCACACGATGAAAAGTTGAAAACAAATAGATGCCTCGTGATTTTTCAGAGGAGCGTCTACCTCTCCAACAGGTATATTTTTTAGTATAAATAGAAGTGTTTTGTGTGAAGAAAAATCAAGAACTTAAAGAGAAAAATCTGTCTGCTCCAAAATTTTGAGTGTATTGTATTCTATTTTTTCACTTTCAGATCTAAGTGTAGTCTTTGTTCTTACACTTTCATATCTACTCTTTGTGAGAGAATTATTGTAAAAAAAGTTGAGTACCTATTATCATTATTTATCATTTTGTGAAGGAATTTTGTAAGAGTGGGGAATTTATTGTTAAGTGAGGCTTAATAGATAAAAATAAAACTTGTGCAAAATCTACAAGCTTGGTGAAGCCTTGGTGGTGTATTGATTCATTTTGATAGTAAAGAAATTCTCAAGGAGTTTCCTTGGGGAGTGGACGTAGGCCCGACGTGCCGAATCACTATAAATCTCTGTGTTTGTTTTTGTCTTCCTATATCTCTTACTTTTATATTGATAATTATTGTTCTGTTTTTTTTTTTAAATTTAAATATTGTGTTTATTATTTTTTTTGAACATTGTAAAATTTTTTAATAACCCAATTCACCCCCCTTTTGGGTTGCCTACCTGGGATAACACAAGTTTTACATTTTTGATTTAGATTAATCTTGAAAAGAGTCAAAATTCACATGACCTAGTCTACTATGCAACAATTCAGGGACTCAAGCATATAAGTAGAAGAAGACGCTTTCTCATTCATTTTCGGGATAATAGTCATTACATTGAGCTTAAATATAGTGCCCGACATATATCTCTTCCCCACATAGACTCCACTTTTGATCAACATGACCTTATTAGACTCAAACACCATGTAGAAGCTATGCTTACTTAGGAGAGACCCCGAGACAAGGTTCTTACGAATGTTCGGCACAAACCGAACATCGTTCAGAGTCATCTCTTTTCCTGAAGTCATCTTCAGGACCACTTTGTCTTTCTCCTCAACAGTTGAGGTTACAAAGTTCCCCATAAACAACTTCTCACCATTTGAAACCAGTTCAAAAGTTGTGAACATCTTCTTCTCAGCACAGATGTAGTGAGTGACCCCAGTGTCCACCTACCATTCCTTCGGGTTGGCTCCGCCATGTTCACCTCAGTGACGACAGCTGACAAATGCGTGTCGTTCACATCTTGTGACAGATCCTCTATTTCAGCCATGTAAGCTCAACCTTTATTCTGTGGAGGTTTCTTCTTGTAAGGCTTCTTCTTCTTGCAGAAATTAACCATCTGATGCCCATCACTTCTACAGTTAAAGCACTTTCCATTGAACCTAAAGGTAGGTTCTTGTGGCTTGTAGATCGGTCTATTAGAGACACCACATCTAGCCTCCAGCTTCAAGCTTTTGCTGGTTGGTGACTTCTTCTTAACCCCCGAGGACTGGCTATGCTCAACCATATTTACTTTCACAGTGGAGTTACACCCCCTTTCTTTCTGTTATCCTCCTCAATACGGAGCCTGACAACGAGCTCTTTGACTGTCATCTCCTTTCGTTTGTGCTTCAAGTAATTCTTAAAGTCTTTCTAGCTGTTAGGCAGCTTCTTAATCAAAGCAGCTTCCTGGAATGATTCACTCAGTAACATTCCCTCTATATGAATCTTGTGTAGAATTACTTAGAAATCTTGAACTTGGCTAATGACGGTTTTAGAGTCCACCATTTTGAAGTCTAGAAATTGGTCAACGATGAATTTACTTACCCTAGCATCCTCGGTTTTGTACTTCTTGTCCAGAGCATCCCACAGCTCCTTTGCCTACTTCTTGGCATAAAACACGTTGAACAATGTCTCTGCCAAGCCATTTGTAGCTCGACTTTTTCACGCCCCCTTTCAGAAGGCGAAATAAGCCCTATAGTTCAGACTTCCGCGGTTCTGAATCTAATCTCACAAATGCAATGTGAAATTGATAAACACCAAAGAGTCCAAATCTGACAAATCTTTTGAAAAATCAATTTTGAATCAAAAAATGCCAAAATTGGATTGCTTTGCCAGATACAGAGTCGCCACCTAAATATTTTTGAAAAATTTAGGAAACCCACGACTCGTGCCAAAGGCCACATGTCCATCATCACCAAGATTGTCTCGGCTCTGGAACTTAGGTATGAGAGGGAAAGGTCATGAATGAATTTGAGCACCCTCGCTCGCCCGATCAAAGATCGGCCTCTACTAATCATGATATGAATCTTATATATATTATATGCTCTTGTTCCGGTTATTAGGCTAGCATTACTATGTGATGCGCATACACACAAGTATGGACTAACTTGCAAGAATTGGAACATTTCGATTCATGTTTGTTTGCAAAATTGTTTCGAAATATGTACCACTTGAAAAAGTGATTGCATATAAACATTACTCAAATTATTCCAATTCAAGCAATAAGCCTTCATCCACAGGCATTCAAGCAGTTATAGCACTTTAAGCACTTAGCCTCATGGCAACAATCACATGCATGCGATATGCTAAAGCAAATAAAACTTACCTTGTACTCCAAGCCAAAAGAGAAATGAGTTAGAAAAAGATGCATGATTCTTAACTATGCAATTTGACTAATGCAACACATGCGATATGTAACTAATAGGCTTGGCTACTAATATGGCATATGAAGCAATTAAATAGCATGCGGTCTAAACACGTATTCAAAGAAGTATATTAAATTAACAATGCAGTTAGAATGATGAACCGAGCCTCGGTGCATGCAATACAAGTGGATGCAAACATGAAGAATGCTAAACAAAACGTGATGTCCCTAAACTAACTATCATAAGCTAGTAAATAAAAAGGAGAAAGACGTGGGGTTGGAAGACATACACGTTATTACAACATTGCGCTCTCACGAAGGAGAGTCCGAATGAATAAACTAGCTAATTAACTAACTAATTAAAGCTAAGCTAATTATTACAAAACCAAATGAAATTAGCTAAACTACTTAACTAATTATTACCACAACGGAGTAATTAACTAACTATTCTAGCTAATCAAATTATAACACTTTACAAAATTAACTAGCTACAACATATATTTAATCTAAGTATTTAAACTTAAACAAGCTTGAAATACGAAGAATGCTCATGTACGTGCTCGGTTTCCACCCGAAAAGCCACTGTTTTGCTTTCGAAGAGCCTCTGTTGCACAATAGAACACTTACACTTTTGCCCACTTTTAAAATAACTCTATTTTGCCTAAAAAACAAATTGCTAAATTTTGTATCAGTGGTTGGCCGGCTAGTGATGAGGGTTACCGGCCACCAATGATGGTCGGCCGGCCATCAAAGGTGGTCTGCCGGCCATCTGTCGGCCATGGAAAGTGGCTTGCCGGCCATTATTGCCCAGTTCACCTTGCTGCAACAGAGGACAAACAGAGTATGCACAGGGTATTTTCAAGGGTTAGTTTGCACAACTCACCCCTCATTTTCATGAACAAATCAAAGGAGTAATGCAACAAAATAAGACTCTAACCTCCTCCCTTCCATGAGTTGATCAAAGGAGGTAGTGACCTTGGATACTTGAACCATTTCATCACTAATGAGTATGAAATGCCCCAAGCTTTCATGTGTTCAATTAACGTCTGATTGAACACAATACTTTTTATTATCTTGCACCATTTTAGTCCAAAGTTTTAATTACTCCATTTTAATTACCATCCATCCTTTAATTCAATTGAGTCCAATGGTAAGTTTAAGTACTCTAAATAGAAAGAAGGCTCAAACTAAAAGTTGTTTTAGGCATGAAAGAGACATCATACTGTTGGTAATGAACCCTAAATGGATTAAACCATTAAGCATGACATCTCAATCTCATGCTTTGAACAAACAAGTTATTTGAACCACTTTCAAAGCAAAATAAAAGCCAAGAAAGGAGGGAGGTTGCAGAGGTGATTAATGGTGATCACAAGTATGGAAAATCATAAATAAATGCAATCAACTCAAAAGAGATGGTGTCTAAGGCCTAGAACACCAAACTCATGAGGACTATTTCACTATAAGCATACAAAACAAAGCTTAAATACAACTATCAACCAAAAACAGTACTAAAACAGGTCTAAAACAGTCCTAAAACATGTTGGAATTAAGCTAACAAGAGCTAGATTAATATGCTAAAACATAGCACAAGCTAGACTAGTAAGCAAGACACAAGGAGGGGAGGCTAACCCCTCCAAATTTAGACTTCAAAACATGATTTTGGCCATTGAAATAACTCTGAAAATCAGTGTTTTAAAGCTCAAAAATAGATGATAAAAGGATGGGAAACACAAGGGAAGAAGCCTCTAAAACAAGATACAAAGAAGGGTAAACCACCCCTCAACCTTCAATGACCTTAAAACCCAAGTTTCAGCCCAAAAATATAGAAGTTTTATAGCCCAAAAACACTTGGAAAAATGCAAGAAAAGAGTAGAGAAAGCAAGCTAATAGACAAAGCCTTATACTTTTTGAAGAGGAAATCAATTCCAAGTAACCAAACCAAGAAAACAACACCCTCAAGAGCTCCAACAAGGCTCTAGGATACCTAAGCTCAAGTATGGAGAGATTTGGTTAAGGGTGTATATGCAAAGGTTAAGGATTTGTAGGCAAAAGTGTAGGAATTGGCTAGAGAGAGAGAGAATTGTAGAGAGAGAGGATAAATTTTGCTCAGAAATGTTTCCAACCTTAAAACATGAGAGGGAGGCCTCCTATATATAGAAAACATGAATTCTCCTCAAGGACATCCAACCTTACACGTGGGTGAAGATGCATGCATTTGTGTAAACAGCTGGCACAACTGTCACAAAATATCTGCAAAAGAAACTAGTAGCCGACCTGCCATCACTGGTAGCCGACAAGCCACATCAGTGGCTGGCAACCAAGAAGTGATGGCCAACAGCCCAAAGGAGTGGTCGGCAGGCTACTAGAGGCTGCAAGCTTGAAGAACCAAGGCTTGGTCCAAGAATAAGGCAACAAGGGTGCAAGGTGTGAAAGGCTCAAAGTTATGCCATTCTGCTGAGGAGTTCGAGCACTTGATGAGCAAATAAACTCATCATCGGGTGTGCATGCAATGACGTCCAAGTCGTAAGGGCCAAAAAAATGGGGTGTCTACTGCTTCCAAGTATCCAAAGCCATGAGCTTCTGCTTGTCTTGATCATTCTCTTCTACGGTTGGTGGATCCTCACTCAAAAACCTTGCAAGGCTAAGAGTATTCAGGTAGAACAACATATTTTGCTACCACCTCTTGAAATTCACTCCAGTGAACTTCTCTAGGCGCTTATGATGGTTAAGCGGTCCTCCCGAAACAGCAAGAGTAGCAACAAGATTGACCACAAAAGTCATAGCAACAATGTTGACCACAAGGGTCACAGTAGGGGTTGGTAAGCCAATTGACCCAGGGTTCTAATCCGCACCAACATTAGCAGTAGCATAAGTTTCAGTTGCCATTTCTGAAAAATACAACAGGATTTCATTATTCTTTGTTTCTAGAAACTAAACTTAACAGTAGAAAATCCCAAAGTTGGAAATTTAATTCAAAACTAGTCTCACCACTTACTCTAGAATCGAACATGATAAGGAAAGTTTCCGGGAAGACTGGAAGGGTCACAGCGATCCCACTTAAGGCGCAGTTAACCTTAGACAAAACTTTCAAGAGTATGTTGACTCGTAGTCCATGGGATACAAATTTAGAATTAAGTTTTCTACGGGATAAATTAGGTTAAAACAAACTAAGTTCCAAAACTTACAAGCAATTAAAAATTGCTACAACAATATATAAGCAAATAAAATGCTTCCAACAGTACAAGCAAACAAACTTGTTGCGATAAAAATTGGTAATTAACCACTACTCGAACTCAAGCAAAAATTGTTTCAATTAGAAGAATAATAAACCAATCCAGCTAAGGATTCTATTTGGCCCAAAAAATTCCTTTCCTCACTTAGGTATTTCTATTTAACAAAAAAGGTTAGTAGTCCAAATTTTTGGTTTTTTAGTCTTAAATTCTATTCATTTGGTTTTGTATATTTTTTCCATTCCCTTTCGCATAGGTATTCCTGTAAAAAAAAGTTAGTAGAAAAACACAACACAATACAAAAGAAATAATTGAGAGAAACTGTAGCAATCTATTTAAAAAAAAAATTGCCTAGGTTATAACTCCAAAAATTAAATTAAAATTTAACAGCCATGAGGTATTTGACATTACTACACAATAAACATGTAAATAATTTTATCAATAAAATTATGCAAATAATTTTAGAAACTAATAAGCATGTAACATAAACTAAAATTCAGGAAAATTAAAACATGCAAATTATCATACAAATCTAGGATCTAAATTAAACTAGGATCTAGAAAAGAACGGACATGTATATTATACTAGAAAGTAGGAAATCATTAATATGTCAATTTTAACTCAAACATTTAAATACTTATGAGCATGCAAATTATATTATAAAACTATAAAATAATGAAGCATGTAACTCATGATAGGAAACTAAAATCATCCTCATAAAATTATTCAACTAATAAACAGTGGACAATTTATTTATGAAATTTCTAATTATCAACAGCATGTAAATAAAACTATTTTCCCTTGTCTAAAAGTAATAAGCATGCAGTTTACTAGAAACCAAACTAGAAGCAAACAACATGAAACAATTATTTAATTCCTTGAATTTCTAATCATGAATAGTCGACATTCTGGAAAATTTTGATTTTCTGGAAACAACAACAAGCATATATTACTAATATATGAAAATATACACAAAGAATTTGTGATGACCATGGTGCCTGGGAAAACACAAGTTCACTTTTTTTAAAATTTTTTTTTTTATATATACTCATTACAAATAGAAGCCCAGCACAAACACAGTGGGCTATTCGATTTTACAATTTCCAGAGAACTCATACAGTGGGGAAATTAATCTAGTACAAATCATAATGAACCTATTTGTCCAATTTCTTGCGAAACAAGTAAATATGTTTTAAGATTGTTGTACAAATTGTGTATTTAAATAAAAATAAATAGATTCATAGTAAATCAAATTGGAAAAAAACCACATAACAAGAAATTATAGGATATTACATCTTGATGAACAGAAATACATATAACAAATCAAACACTGAAATGAGGAAAAGAAAGAAAACCTAATCCTGTGTAATACCACAGTCTCCTTAAAACAGATTTGCGGCCTCACCTTGGGTGTTGGAGTTATGTCGACGTCTGTTTCCCAGGATACGATGGTTAGAACCCGCTAATGCAAAAGCACCTTCTGTTTAACTCTGGTGACCTAACAACGGCAGCACTCTCTCACACAGGAAGAATAATATTGAAGCAAGCTAACTATAATATGAGAGCAAAAATTTCGGTGTTAAACCCAATGAAGATGGCCCCCTTTTATACACAATGGGGAAGAGAGGAGGAGCCTCCCAGCCATGAAGGTTGGCAACAAATATAGCCAATTACTCTTGCAAAACTAATGGAGTAATGCACCAAAACTGATGAGACATAAACCCCATCTTAAGTGTAGAGGTTACACACAATATACACATATATGTATATGTAGACGTCCCCGAACGCCCCGGGAGGGTTAGGTCCCATTCTGTTCATATTGGGGTCACTACAGTTCAAGGACTCAAATGTCACGGTTCTTAATCTTGAACCAAAGAGTCCAAATCCGGCAAATCGTTTTGTAAAAACAGATTTTTGAAAAAAGTGCCAAACATGGACTGCTTTGCCAGATAACAGAGTCGCCACCTAAATATTTTTTAAAATGGGAAATTTAGGAAACCCTGACTCGGTGCCGAAGGCCACGTGTCCGTCATCACCAAAGTTGGCTCGGGAACTTGGGTACGATTGGGGAAGGTCACATCGTGAGCACCCCCGCTCGCCCGGTCAAAGACCGGCCTCTACTAACCATGATATCTGATTTTGAAAACTTTGTGAGTTCTTATTCCGGTTATTAGCCTAGGTTACTATGTGATGCTCGTGGCAAACAAGTATAGACTGAATCGCCTGAATTGGAACAAAACATTTCATGTTTGTTTGTTTGAAAATGGTTTGCTACCCGCAGGTAGGCTTAAAATGCGGATTTGCCACCCTCGGGTGGGCTTAGAAAACATGATTGATGAATTGTTCCAATTCAGATAACTCAACCTCCACCCACAGGCATTCAAGGCAGTTATATCACATAAGCACATAGCCTCATGGTAAGCATACTATCATGGCAACACTCACACGCATGCAAGGATGCTAAAGCATAAAACTCACCTAGTACTCCAAGCCAAAACAGGAACTAATTAGAAATCAATGCATGATCCTAATTTATGCTGAAATGCCTAATGCAACACATGCAATAATGCAACTATAGCAGGCTCGGCTGTCTTAAACATGGGATGTGAAATGCTACAACTATCACGTATTCAATTTGGAATTGAAATACAGATGCAGTTTATATGATGCGCCGAGCCCGGTGCATGAAAAACAGATGAATGATGCAAACATGCTGTCATACTGTATGCTAATCGAAATATGCCCTATATCTAACCATCGTAAGCAGGTAAATAAAAGGGAGAAAGACGTGGGGTTGGAAGACATACAACACACTCACCCACACTCATTACAATTATGCCCTCGCACAGAGGGTCCGAATAAATAATAATACAGTCCGAAATGAAAGAATATTACAGATTTTCTAAGTAATTAACAATTAACTAATAAAGCTGTAAATCGGTTTGCAAGCCGGGGGCTGCCTCGCTTCTGATGAATACTGCATTTTTGGGGTGCTTTGGCGTGGAAATCCACTGGGATGCCCCAATTAGCCTCTGTTTGCACTTTTCTCGAAATGCGTGCCAAACTCTGAAAAGTTGTTGATCCTTGATTTTGCTGCAACAGAGAGCAGGAAAAGGGCATAGCAATGTATTTCACAAATATATGCATGCCTCGATTCTCGTGCCACCAATCACGCATACCGATGCATGATGGCCGAGGAATCGGATTGCACAACTCACTATAGAATGAATGCATGAATGCTACAATGAAAACCTAACTCCATCATGGGTTATCCGGAGTGTCGGTGACTGGGGAATTGAGACCCGTTCCGTCACTCGGAGTACGAAACGTGCCTCGTTTCCCGTGCCCGGGCTAACTCATATCCCGAACGTGATGCAATATGCATGATATGCATGAAATGCAACTAATATACAGTTCTAGCATGCACAATGCTATGAGAATGAGGTGCCTCGAAATGCGCGCACACGGGCACGCATACCGAGAAAATGATGTGAAATGCAAATCGGATAAAACCGAAGTGCCTCGAAATATGTGCCCACAGGCACGCACACCGAGGCGATGATGTGGAATGCAAATCGGATAAAACCGAAGTGCCTCGAAATGTGTGCCCACAGGCGCGCATACCGAAGCGATGAAGAAATGAGAAATCGGATAAAACCGAAGTGCCTCGAAATGTGTGCCCACAGGCACGCATACCGAAGCGATGAAGAAATGAGAAATCGGATAAAACTGAAGTGCCTCGAAATGTGTGCCCACAGGCACGCACACCGAGGCGATGAAGAAATGAGAAATCGGATAAAACCGAAGTGCCTCGAAATGTGTGCCCACAGGCACGCACACCGAGGCGATGAAGAAATGAAGAAATCAGATAAAACCGAAGTGCCTCGAAATGTGTGCCCACAGGCGCGCATACCGAGGCGATGATATACAGGCATGAAAAAAATGTAGATTGGGCTTACACTAACATGAGAGGGCCTCAGCCACACTCACCTCAGATGCCGGAATGAAAACGGAGTGCCTCGAAGTGCCTCGAAGTGCGTGCCCGAGGCAATGCAATAAGGCATGAATGACATGGGAAATGATATGCAAACATGCAAAACAAATTCCAGCAACTAAATGAAGGGAAAACAGCCCCAAAATAGTAATAAAAATGCACCCGATGCCCAGAATGCTCCCGAAATGTGATATTTAGCCCCCGAAATGGCCTACAGCTATGCTATACATGCAAAATTGACACATGGCAGCAAAAACAGTAGCAAGGCAGCCCCAAAAATAGCATCTTTTCAGTACAAAACAAGGCCCAATTATGATCACAAGTATGGCAACAATAGCTTGCAAAAATACGGAAAAAGAGAGGAATTACAAAGCAAGTGGTATCTACAATGCTTAAACCCAAAAACTCAGTTTTACAACATTAGAGAGGGACTAAAAATATGCATTTTTAAAGAAGATGACAACCTCAAAATCAGTGTGTAGATATACAATACATAGCATGCAAAATAAGGGTCAAAAGAGGTTTATAAAGAGAGGTATCATAAGCAATGACCAAACAACTTAAGACCCTTAATAAAACTTGAAGAATAGACCAAAATAGGACACTTCACAAGCCTGATGAAGGCCAGAAACAGAAGCTAGAATGGCCTAAACAAACATGCAATTTTACGGTAAATTTGAAGAATTTCAAAGCAAGTACTAAAACAAATTACCAAATGGCTTAAGACTCTTCACAAAGCATGACGTGTGGACCAAAATAAGACTCCTTCAAGGCCTGATGAAAACCAAAAACAGAAGACAAAATAGTCTAACAAAGCATGCAAGATAGGCATAGAACATGGATTCAAAGCAAGTGTATGATAGAGGAGGCAAACATGGTTGAGCCCTTCTTCAATGTTGAAGAGGGGCTCAAAATGAGCACAATATCAGTAGGTTGCATACTCCAAATCAGATCACAAATAGGCTAATTAACTCATGCAATTTTATGGTAAAATTGAAGAATTTCAAAGGAAGTGCATGCTAGAGTCACCAAAAATGATGGAGCCCTTCTTCAATGTTGAAGAGGGGCTCAATACAAGCCCACTAACAGTTTACATCAGTCTCGAAATCAGATCACTCATAAGGCAAATAAAGCATGCAAATTAATGGCCTAAAGAGTGCTATTGAAGGAAGTATATCATGGAGACACCAAACAGGGTTGAGCCCTTCTACAATGTTGTAGAGGGGCTCAAAATGAGCACAAAACCAGAAGGGGTCAGAACCCAAAACAAATCACAAGTAGGGTAAAACTTTGAAGCAAAATAATGCTAGAAAAAGGGAAATGATCACTTACCCTTGAAGATCAAGTTTTTGCTACCTCTTGCCTTGATCAAAGTTGCTTCTTAGCCCTTGAGGAACCTCTTCTTGCTGCTGGAATGGAAGTGGGGATGGTAGAGCTTAGGGTTGATGAAGGATTGGCCTAGGAACTCAAATGTTTTTAGGGTTTTTTGAATAGGAAAATGGAGGTTTTGGGAGAGGTGTTCTTGAGAAGAAATTGTGCAACCCTAGCAAAGGAGGAGGCAAGCCCTTCAAATAGGGAAGAAAAGGTGTAAAAGGGGAGGGAATTGCATCCAAGCATTCCCTCCCAAAATATCCCCCGGATGGGGGAGATATTTCGAGAAAATATCCGGACAGCTGGAATGGGCTGGAAAGCAGAAAGCTGGCCGGCCAGGGAACTTTCTGGGAGGTGGCCGGCCGGCCACCCCACCTGGTCGGCCAGCCACTCACCCTGGCCGGCCGGCCATGCCCAAAAATGAAGTCACAAATTTCTGGCCGACCACCATGCAGTAGTGTCCTCCCAGATGTGTAGAACAAGGCCCCAAGGTCGGAATCTGGCAACTCTGAAGCAGGAGTCACAACATAGAGCTTGAAGGAGAGGCTCAAAAATGAATGTAACAATTGCTGGCCGACCACCAACTTTTAGGGTCCTCCCAGATGTGTAGAACAAGGTTCCAAGGTCGGAAATTGGCAACACTAAAGCAGGAGCCACAACATAGAGCTTGAAGGAGGGGCTCAAAAATGAAATTCACCATTGCTGGCCGACCATCACTCCTTAGGGTCCTCCCATGTGCCTCATCACAAATATGTAGCTTTGGTTGGAAGAAGATGGGCCTAGGGTGTTCAACATTGGCCCGGAAGTGAGCAAAACGGGCGCCGGAGGAGCGAAATTGGTTATCTGGGATAATTGCTGGCCTTCTACCCTCCAGTGATCTTTCTAATGCTGAAACAGAGGTACCTGCCAAATTTGAACAAAAACAAATGAGAAATGAACGCTCGGGGCCCAAACCGCGCAGTTCGGGGTCCCGGAAATGGGCTGTAGGCACCGGAAGTGGTGTTCAGCAGCGAAGTGGGCATCTGAGGCCCCAGGGTTTCTCGGTACGACAAAACAGAGGTACCTGCCAAAAACCGGAGAAATTCGATGCAAAATGAAAGCTCGGGGGCCAAACCGCGAGGTTCGGGGCCCAAAAACCGGCTACAGGTGCCGGAAATGGCATACGGCCACGAAGTGGGCATCAGGGGCCCCAGTGTTCCTCAAAATAATAAAACAGAGGTACTAGCCAAGAACCGGAGAAATCGGAGATGGTTGGGCGGTCCCGAGCCGAGGCACACGGCCTGACGGCCCCGAAAACCGGGAACCGGGCTCCGAAATGGGCAAAATGACCTACGGCCACGAAAAGTAGCTCACGGCCACCGGGAGATAGTCTACAAGACCACTCCCTTCCCGCGGGAAAGAAAACAGAGAAAATCGAGTCTGGTTCACAAACCGAGGCAAGGCACAGAAGAGGATTCGGAAGTTCGGAGGCGGGGCGCACGGCCGCGACTATGAGACTTCTGAACGAGCACAGTATGCAACATCACCGAGCGCTCAACCGGTGACGTCTGAGTCTTAAGGTCGGTCAAAAATGGGGTGTCTACAGTATATCTGTTGCCACCAAATAAACTTAGCCTAAAAAGATTAAGTTGATGGGCCACCAATTCAGCTTAGCCTAAACCTAACCCATTCCCTCAAGCCCAAGCCCAAGTCTCAAGATCCACAACCCAGTTCAATCTGGGTAGGTGGCTCGCGCGCGTGTGGCAATTTTTGCATAACCAACTTGGACCATAGTTTTGACCCAAGCCCATCCTTGAAGCATCCATAACTCCCTTCTTTCAAAAAATTTGGATGCCCCATAGGGCTCATGCCTTTATCCAAAACTTGGGATTTAAATACCGATCAATACTTTTCTTTATAATCAATGTGGGATAGCTAGGTATACACTATTCCCAAAACCTTATTCATGAGCCTAACTTTATGAGACAATTTCTCATTCAATTCTCAATAGTTTTTGGTCATTTTTTTTGTGGTGTTAAGATCTTGTTACAAAGAATCTAAACCCATTTGATCCCACATCAACCGGTAGTTAGGCCTCATTTGGCAAGTGGCTATTTTAGCCAAAAAGTCAAAAAGTTACTAAAAAAACCAAAAAGCCAATAACCCATACCAAAAAGTCAAAGATTCCCTTTTCTCTCTACTTTTTGCACATCTTTTCGTAAAAAGCCAAAAAGTCATCCCAAACATACTAGTTTTTTTTACATCACATTTTAGCCAAAAAGCCAAAAAGTTACTAAAAAAGCATGTTCCCAAACGAGGCCTTAGGACCTACTTTAATTTCACATTAAATGTAATAACCCGACCCTCTATATGTTTTCTGGTATACTTTTTGTCCCCTATTATGTGTATTTATCTGGTTAATATGGAATTTCATGTGAAATTAAATATAATTGTGTGAATGATATGGTTAGGGAATTATATCTGTTAATCAAGAGAAAAATCTGTTACAATTGTGACATTTGGATCAGAAATTGAAAGCCTTAGAGGCTTAATAATCCGAAATCGACTTTATCATTGTGATGAGCATAATTTTTAGTTCTTAATACGAATTTCTATAAAAATCTGATTCGGAATGATTAAACTAATTAATTTGGGTCTAACTCTTAAATAACCCAATTATATATTAGTTGGTCTTTTGTGTATCACTTAGAAATAGCTCTTCAAAGAGAAAGAGAGAGTGTAGAGAGGGAGAAAAAGGAGAGAAGGCTTCATCAAAGTAGAAGATTGGTTAATTGAGGAAGATTTTGGTGATTTGAATTCAAGGTATGTTCCTTCCACCTAAAATGATTCCTTTCTTTGACTTGAGTAAGAATCTCTCTCCATCATGTAAGTTAGGGTTATTATATAGCTCAATTATGTGTTAATTGAGTAATTGGAATGATATCTCTTGTGTTTGATTGATTTGGAAGTATATTGAGTTATATGGGAAGAAATTACATGTTATCATCTCATTTTGAGTGTGTGAACTCCATCATGTGTTTAGAAGATGATATGTATATTTGTAAAACTAAATATTATTAGAATTTTGAAGAAATTGGGTATGGTTATGAATTTGGAAAAAATAAGCATCCAATTGGGCTTGTGACTATGGTGTTATTATATTCTAAAAATTGCATTGTTGCTTCTATTCTTTTACTCTTCAATGTGTGGCTTTGTTGAAATTGTGTTTTGGTTCGGATTACAAAACAAGAAAGAACCACCGCACGTGCGGGGCTCACAGCCGCACATGCGGGAAACAGGGGAGATGGAAGCTGGGGCTCTGCTAAAATTGCACGTGCAGGACGCACGTGCGGCAAACCTTCCCGCACGTGCGGCCCATATGGGAATTTTTTGTGTGCTCTGTTTTCCTTGTTTGACCCTCTGGGATGATTAAAAATTGTATTTGAAGCTTTTAAAATGCTTATTAATTTACTGGGAATTAACGAATCAAATGCGAATTAAAAAGGAAATTGGACTAATTTGTGGGTTACATGTGTGCGTAGGTCACATACCGGAAGGAACTATCGCTCCGTCACAGCACTATGAGTAATAGTACTGTAATGACGTATTTTGTTTATTGTTAATAGCTCTTATTAACATTCTGTTATCTGCCACTAAATGTGGGCAACTCTATAACTGAAGGAGGTGATGACATGTCAATGTTTCACCGTCCCTAATTTGATCTGAATGGATTATGATTCATGGCCTACGGCCAAGGGAGGTAGTGTACATGTCGATGTTCTACCCACCCTCCATTGTGCAAACAACTGTTGATCTGTGGGCCCAAGGCCGTTCTGTACACTATGTTGGGCCTAAGGCCGTTCTGTATAATATTAGGCCTGAGGCCGTTTTGTAACTGTTGGGCCTGAGGCCATTTTGGAAATGTTTCTGAAATAAGATCAAACATGTAATCTATACATTTATGTGTATTGTAATTCATAATTGTTCATCTGAAACTTGCTACATACTATTATTCACTGAGCTTGCTCACTCCGTGTTATGTCTGTCTCTGTAGGCAATCAGCTCGAAGGTCACCCCTAGCCCAGCTCTAGCAGCTTTTCTTTCGTTAACCCCGCAGTGTCCAAGAAGTTTGTTGAAGCTCATTCATTTTTGTGGAGTTCTTTGTATAGCTCATAGCTTTGGCCTCTAGCCTTTTGTCAGATGTAATTAACCATGTATAACTCCCACCACTAATGTTTTGGCTATACCCCCAGTTGCAGAGTTGGGATTGTACTTATGTATGTATAGTTGTTGCTCGTTTTTATGTTTCATTATGGGTTAGACTATTCGAATGGTATGTTTTATGATCCTGGCATATAAGCATTAACTCAATGGATGTTGTTTTAACTCGACGATTCCTTCTGTTCAGGCCCCATATTGTATAATTATTGAGTTTTGAGACCGTTATCGAGTTGGTCATGCCCAAACTTTTAGGGGCAAGTTTGGGGTGTGACATTAAAGTCACCATAAAACTATTTTTTCCAACACGCGTTCCCTCCAAGGTTTAGGGATCAAAACCTCTTAGGTGCTAACAATTCCTTAGGGCCATCGAATTAGAGAAAAACTCTTGTATTAATCGTGGTGCACTTTCGAGAAACTTCTTACCGAGGGCCTATGCACTTTTGGAGATTAGTCGGGTTTTGATCTGGATACTCCAATGCCCATCCAAAAAAAAAAAAAGCGTGATACTGTAAACATGCAAATAAGCAAAATTAAAAAAAAAAAAAAAAAAATTGTAGGACAGAAGATGTGAGGGACACAAAAAAAAAAAAAAAAAAAAACATATATTTTATATGTCATATATTTGAATATTTCATACAAAGATAATGAAAAAATGTATCATACTATGATAGAACTAATTAAAATCGAATAACCACAGATTTCGTAGCATAACAGTCAAAATTATAATTGCAACAGGTTTTCCTATAACTTTTTTTTTTTTTTGATATCTCGGTATCCAGTCCTAAGGACTTTAGACGTCCCCGAACGTCCCGGGAGGGAATCCCCCGTTTTGTTCATTGGACTCACTACAGTTTAGGACTCAATATCACGATCCTGTATCTAATCTCGCGGAGTGCAATGCAAGATCGAAGAATCATCAAAGAGTCCAAATCCGGCAAATCGTTTTTGAAAACATATTTTTTTTGAAAGAAGTGCCAAACATGGACTGCTTTGCCAGATACAGAGTCGCCACCTAAATATTTATTCTGGGGGAATTTAGGAAACCCTGACTCGTGCCTAAGGCCACGTGTCCGTCATCATCAAAGTTGCCTCAGCTCGGGAACTTGGGTACGATTGGGGAAGGTCACTTCGTGAGCACCCCCGCTCACCCGATCAAAGATCGGCCTCTACTAACCATGATATCAAGTTTTGAAAACATTATGCGTTCTTATTCCGGTTATTAGCCTAGATTGACTACGTGATGCGCACAACATACAAATATAGACTGGATCGTCTGAGTTGGAACAAAACATTTCATGTTTGTTTTTGAAAGTGGTTTGCTACTCGCAAGTAGGCTAAAATGCGGATTTTGCCACCCTCAAGTGGGCTTAGAAAACATGGTTTTGCCACTATCTAGTGAGCTAAAAACTCGCAATCAATGAATTATTCCAATTCAGATAATCCAACCTCCACCCACAGGCATCCAGGCAGTTATATCACATAAGCACATAGCCTCATGGTAAGCATACTATCATGGCAGCCACTCACACACATGCAAGGATGCTAAAGCATAAACGCTTACCGAGTACTCCGAGCCAAAACAGAAACTAGTTAGTAATCATATGCATGATCCTAGTTCATGTTAAGATGGCTAATGCAACACATGCAAGATGCAACTAAGCTAGGCTCGGCTATTCTATAGATGGCATGTGAAATGCAACAGATAACATGTATTCAAGTTAGATTTGAAATACTATGCAATTAGTATGATGCGCCGAGCCCGGTGCATGCAATACTGATGAATGATGCATACATGCATAGCATAAGGATGCTAATCAAAACATGTCCTAATACTAACCATCAAAAGCATGTAAGTAAAAGGGAGAAAGAAGTGGGGATTGGAAGACATGCATCACACGCACGCACGCTTATTACAAATTCGCCCTCGCTCGGAGGGACCGAATAAATTATACAGTCCGAATAAATAACTAACTACTCTAGCTAATTAAATATTACAAAACTTCTAATTAATTACAAAAAGAAAATGGCCGCAGCCCTGCCTCGGAATGCGTGGATGATGCATGCTTGATTAACAAATTAATTAAATATTACAAAACTTCTAATTAATTAACAAATTAATTACAAAAAGAAAATGGCCGCAGCCCTGCCTCGGAATGCGTGGATGATGCATGGTTGACTCGTCTTGCTCGGAAACTCACTGCCATGTCAAAAGCTGCCTCTGTTTACACTGCCTTGTCCCTCTAAAATTTATGAAAGTTTCCAGAATCCTTCTGAATCACTCTCTGATTGTTGTGGAGTGCCACCGGCCACAATTCAAATCCACCGGCCATGAGAATAGGCTTATCGGCCAAATATTGAACCATCGGCTGGACACTGATGGTCGGTCGACATCAAAAGTGGTCGACCGGCCATTTCTTCATGCAAAGCCCTGTTTTGACAGCAGCAGAGGACAGACAGTGCATGGCATGTACTTTTCAAAGCAATGTGTGCATGGTCACTCTCCCTATCATGCTATGGACTCAAGGGAGTATGGCCCTCGGTCCTCGGGCCACCAATCACGCATTTTGATGCATGATGGCCAAAGGCACCAAGTTTGCAAATTAATGTAAATGCATGCAACAAAACTCATGAGTGCTACATGCCCTATCATGTTGAGATCAAGGGCATCGGCGACCGACGGTTAAGGCGTGTTTCATCACTTTGAGTACGAACACACCTCACCCCTCATGCTTGGTTTGACACCCCAAACCAAGCAAAATGCAATGCATGTATGCAAAGTGACTCAAGTATGCAAAATGGCCCAAGTATGTAAAATGGCTAAGTTAACAAAACATGCCAAATTTAATGCAAGCTAAACATGTACAATGTGCTAAGCATGCAAGATGCAATGTAATGCAACCTAACATGTAATGCAAACATGGTAATACAATAGATATACAATGATGCAACCTAGACAAACAACTATACAAAGTGATAGACATGTACCAATACACAAATGCATGATCTATGGACTTACACTAAGGTGGAGGAGCCTCAGCCACACCCCAAAACAGTGGCCAAAGTGGCATAACAAGAGCACAAATCACATATGCACGTATGCATGCACCAAGGCCCATCACTTAAGGCATAAAAGAGGCAACTCTAAGCATACTTAAAAGAGGCAAACATGGGCATTTCAACCAACATATTAAGCTCTGAAATACATGCAAAGGGGATGATGCCAAGTCAAACAAAACATGCAAACAAGGCGCGCAATAGGGCCCAAAACTTGAGGCCAACAAGGGGGTATTCCACTACAACTATCATGACCACACATGGCATGGATTATGCAATCAAAAACAGAGTTTCAATGCATCAAAATACACCCCAAAACCCACTGATATGGCAGCCCAAGGTCTTAAACAAAAAGGCATGCATAATGACTCATTTTAAGGCACAAAAGAGCATCTCTTTAAAGCATGGAAAGGATGATGGATGCAAGCATACAAGCATGGATTATGGACTGAAATAGTATGAGAAGTGATTCCAAATCACTGAAACAACCCAACTAAAGCATGCTAATGGCTTACACACTCAAGGCTCACAAGCCAAAATGCATGGTGGCTATACCAAACATGGCAAACATGATCAAATCAGTACCCAGCAGACCTCAAGCATGATGAAATATGACCAAAATCTTCATGAAGTCAAGCTAGAACATGCAAGCATGGAGGGGCAAATGCATGGCACATGTTATGACAATAAAGGAGATTACTAAGCAAGTATGTGATGCATGTAATGGACAATAAATCTGACCAAAAACAGAGGTATAATATAACCAAGTAACACCCAAAAACCTCTGAAATGAAGCTAAGAACAACTAGGCATGCATGCTACCCTTATGAGCCAAAAACATGAACAAATGAGACACAAAGGGAGAGGGGGGGAGAGGGGTGTCCCTCCCCTATGCAAGACCTCAAAACCTCTTCTTTACCACTGAAAATCCTCTGGATTTCAGTGGTAAGAAGGCCAATGCACAAAAGTATTCAAAGCTCAACCAAAGAAAGCACAAAAGAGGCCAAACAAGGCCTAAGAGGGGGAGGTCGACCCCAAACACAAATGAGACCTTAATAAAACATCTTAAGCATGAAAAATCAGAGTTTTTATCAGTTATACACAAAGCTCAAAACAGCATGAAAAGTGGGTTAAAAACTAGTGCAAGAATGGGGAATATAAAGTAACTAGCTCACCCTTGAAGAACACTTGAAGAACAGCAAGTCCAGCCCCTTTCTTTTGATCAAAACCAACTCAAAACTCTAAGAACAACCTCCCAACACCTCAATAACCCAAGTATGGTGTAATACTAGGTGCCTTAGTGCAAAACTAAGAACAAAACACCCTTTTGAACCCTCAAACACACACAAATGAAGAGAGAGATGGAGACATAGAGAGAGAGAGTGATATATGAGATATATCAAATGTATAAGTCTGATTTGTTCAACCCCTTCAAAGGAGAAGCAAGGCTTCCTTATATAGAGGAAGACAAAGTGTTAAGCTTCTAAGGGAAGCTAAAACAAAAGGGTCAAGGGGGTCAAGCTTCTCAAGGAAGCTAAGGCAAAGGGTGCAAACTTCTTGAGGAAGCTAAGACAAAGGGTCAAGCTTCCTCAAGAAGCTAAGGCAAAGGGTGCAAGCTTCTCTAAGAAGCTTAGAACAAAAAGGGTGCAAAGGGTGCAAGTCCTCCATACACGTGTATAGAGGACAGATCTGTGTGCTCCAGCTGGCATGCACAATGCCTAAAAAAGGAAAAAAAAGAAGTCCCGGCCAAAAAATATGGCCGATTGACCAAATCAAAGGCCGGCCGACCACCAAAGGTGCCGACCGGCCATCACCAATGGCCGGTGGCAAGAGAGCATAGCTGGTGACATCATGCCAAGGCCAGTGGGTTCCAAGGGTAGCTAACAAGCTACTCTCTACCCTCATAAGCAAAAACCAACAAGTGTTTGGTCCAACCAAGCACAAGATAGTCAAGTCGAGAGATCTTGATGCAAGGCGCGCAGCCGAGACCTCCGAGAACTCAAAACGAACACGAACATGGATGATCACCGAGCGTTCAAACGGTGACGTCCAAGTCTTGAGGACGGTCAAAAATGGGGTGTCTACAAGGACCCACTAATCCATAGGTTTGGTTCTCTATTAATTGTTGATCTTGTTAAGGTCATTTACATTGGACCTAATTTGTCATTGTTTGTTGTGTTTAATTTCCTCTGTACATTTTTTTTTTTTTTTTGTAATTTTTCACTTTGACTTCACTTAAACATTTTAAATTTCGTTGTGATCCCGGGTGTGTTCCTAAGGTGTCCCCAACACGTTCGTAGTGTGTCTTCAGCGTGTTTGTAGTGTGTTCCCAGCTTGTCCAAACAAAAATGAAAAATAAAAAAAGGGAAATCGACACTCCAATTTGCCTGTTTGACATGTGTCCACCGCATGTCCTATGTATGTCCATGTCTGACATGTATCAAACACGAGTATGTGGCTTGGCCTCCAAAGAAGTGTTTGTGCTTCATAATTTAATTCTAAGTTATTTTATTTAACCTTGCAATGTGTTTATGTGCGTCTTAGCGATGCACGTGTCAAGAAGTGACAAATAAGTGTCGCGTCGTGTTGGTGTACGACACGATATCTAACATGACATACCACCAGTCCATTCTTCTTAGCATATACATTCATGAATACCGCATTATTGAGTTTACATTCTACATTTCTAATTTTGTTGGATTTCAAAAATATTAAACTTGGGTTGGAAACAAGCTATGGTGTCCAATGATTGTCTTGCTAGCTATAACCAAGGCTACCCAACCAGTATATGCATACAAGTAATTGAGGGTTAATTGTGTGAGTTAATTTAGAGCTTGAGCAAACTATGTAATAGACAAAAGAGTCATGGGAACTTCAAAAGCTTTTTTCCTAATTAACTTTGTAATGTTTTCGCCAGAATTTTTACTTTTGGTGATGGAACATGAGTCTTTCCAAGACCAAACATCATCAACATTTTCTTTGGCTAATGAGGATCATTGTAACAACTCCGACCTGTGATTAGCTAATAAACCTTACTTAAGAATGCTTAATAAGTAATTATGATGGAAACCTGTGTTAATTGTGTTATATGTGCTATATGCTATTGTATCTGTCGATCGTAGAAATATCTGTTTGAGTTTCTGTTTCATTATGTGAATTGAAAGGCTTATTGGTGTCTGAACGCGAAATTGACCCCGTTTATGTATTATTTAGAATTTTTAGAACTTTATGGTAAGTTTAATTGGATTTCAATTCAGAACCAAATAATTATAATAAATTAGATTAAATTAAGTTAAGTCAAGCTTAATTAAGTCCACTAATCAAGCCTATATAAGACTTATACACACACTAGAACTTTCTTTGT
This sequence comes from Camellia japonica, assembly GCA_030407325.1. Taxonomy (NCBI): domain Eukaryota; kingdom Viridiplantae; phylum Streptophyta; class Magnoliopsida; order Ericales; family Theaceae; genus Camellia; species Camellia japonica. Next base: position 78,054,879 of record JAPPVO010000059.1, on the reverse strand, counting down.
TCATCATTTCTTAAGGAAAAAACATGAGAGATGGAGAGCTAGAGTGAGAGGGGTGAATTCAAGAAGGAAGAATTGTTAGAGAATTAAAGGGGGGATTGGAGAAATTGAGCAAGAACTCACTAGAATTCAAGGAATTGAGAACCTTATGTAAGAAATTTAATCTCTAAGCTTTGTGTTTAACTAATTTAATGCATGAATTCAAGAGGTTTAAGTGTTTTTACGTGAGAATTGAGTTTAAAAGGTAGAAAGAAGAGCATTGCATGCATGCATGTCCATTTCATTACAATTTGAGTTTGATTTCAAAGAATTCTCACAGGCATGTTCATATCTTGGCTATGTTTTAGGAATTCAACATGTTTTTGTGCTAAACATCTCAATTGATCATGTTTTGGAAGGTTTGAGTTCATAACAAGTCATGCATGTTATGCTTACAAAATTTCAAGATTGACTTTGAACAATTCACCTGCTTTTGGGCCTTGATTTTGCGAAATGATCTTTAATTCATAATGTTTTACAAGTTTACAAGTGTTTTCTTAAGTTTTGGCCCAAAAGAATGTGTTTTGGTGTTTTGGAATTGAAGCTTGGAGCTTAGAGAGCAATCTAGAAAGTCCAGAATTCGCACTCTTCACTCGAGCGGTGCAGTCTGCGCTCGAGCGAAGAATGCGAGCTCCCAGAACTTTTGCAGAGTTGAGGGTTGGCTCGAGCGACAGGACCTATGCTCAAGCGACAACTCTTATTTTTTAGCCTTGGCTCGAGTGACCAAAACTTGTGCTCGAGCGTAAAATGAGAGTCCCCAGATGTTTTGCAGACTAAAGGGTCCACTCGAGCTACCAAGTTGCGCTCGAGCGAACTGCCTTATTTCAGAAATTTTGATAATTGTTTTCTATGTACGTTTTGGCATCCTCATTGCATCCTAGGCATTCATAAGCCTTAGTTAACATATCATAATGAGAATAAGAGTTAGAAGCACACGCTAAGAGAGAAAATCGATAAGTTAAGCAGTTTTGGGGCAATGTTCAAGTGTATCTGTCACGTGTTTGTGTAGGTCACGTGTTAGCACCGCCTGATCAGTTTATTCTGTCCACGTGATCTGTTTTGCCATTGGAGCTATCTGTGAGTAACAACTCTGTAAAGCTATGTTTGATTATACGTATTTTCTAACTAAAATAAGATGATCTGTTTTCTGAAATGCTATTTTATGAATCATAAATGAATGTCCATATTTTTTTCTGAAATGTATTTATGGCATCCGTAGTTCACGTGGCTCTTGCCCGAGGGTAACAATACCGTGGTCTATGTTCATGTGGCCCTCACCTGGAGATAACAATATTATAGCCAATATGCATGTGGCCCTTGCTTAGGGGTAACAATACTGTGGTCTATGTTTATGTGGCCCTTGCCTGGGGATAACACTACCGAGGCTTATGTTCACATGGCCCTCGCTTGAGGGTAACAATACCATGGCTATATGTGCACAGAGATGTTGACCTTTAAGGTCGTCGGTACTGACTATGCATGTGGGTATTTATGACCAATCTGATCTATTAGTTAATGGATGTACCACATATAACTGTTTATGAAATCTATATAAGTATGTGAATTTGAATCTGTTTCTAATATGAACTCTAATTTCTAAATTTGTGATGGACATCATTCCTAAACCCTTTACTCTGTCGTTATTCACTGGGCGCCAACTCATTGTATTATTATGTATGTAAGTGATCAGGTGTGGGACCAAGGTTAAGCTGTTACCTGGAATTATGTTTTATCAAGCTAACCACATTGCCTCTCAAAAAGGTTCCTAAGTCTTTCAAGCGTTCAATCAAGTGCACGTGGTGTCTGTTTTATCTTTTACCCTTTTCTCTTTTGGGACAAGACTTTTGTCTAGACTTTATATAGGGCTAAGTCCCGTTTTATTTTATCCACTTTTGAGTGACGTAAGACTAATGTAAATATGACGTCACATATATTTGAATATAAGTTTTAAATTTTACTGTCCCATATATGTCTGTACAGCTCTATAGACATTATATATTTGTATAATTACTTCTGCTAGGCCCTTATTTTTTTAATCTGTTCAAATGCCTTCGGTAATCCCAAGATTACTGGCCCATTACGATGCTAAACCTATAGGGGTGGATTTAGGTCATGACAGAGTGGTATCAGAGCATGAGTTATATTGCACACACAAGTCCATATGAGCTATAGGAAGTTCTAGAAAGGAATTAGAACATTACATCTGTATGTGTGACTGTGTGACATCATGTGAACATATTTGAATCAATGTGAAATGACTATGAAATGAAATGAACTGAACTGAACACTGTGATAAGATTATTCCTGTGTTTAATTAGTGCTTTGTTTACTTATAGAATATGGAAAATACAAGAAGTAATGATGCAACTAAATCCTCTAATACCCGCTTTAACAGGCTCGAAAGAATGATGGAAACATTGACTAAATCATTGAGACAATAACAGGGACAATAACATTTGTCCCCTCCGCCATCGTCGGTGCAAGTAGAGCCGGTAAACAACGACATTATTAGTTTGACTATAAAATTTAACAAGATGAGGCCACCAATTTTTCTGGGTGGTATTGAACCACTAAAGGCTGAGGCGTGGATGCTAGAAATAGAAAAATTATTTGAAGTGTTCCCCTGCTTTGAAACTCAAAAAGTTTTGCCAAAAACTTACACTCTGAAAGAGGAAGCCCGTCGTTGGTGGATGCTTATACGAAATGATAATGGGACTATGACATGGAGCCAATTCAAAGAGGCCTTTTATGAGAAGTACTTCCCTCACTGCTTCCGAGATAGCAAAGTGGCAGAATTTGAACAATTAAAGCAAGGCAACATGTCTATAGCTGAATATGAAGCCAAATTTACTGAGTTGGCCTGGTTTGCTTCACACATGGTGGACTCAAACTACAAGAAAGCTTGAAAATTGAAGGAAGCCTTAACCTGGATGTATTTGATCAGATTGGTGTGCTAAAGTTGCCTAAATATGTGGATATGTTTGATAGAGCCTTAATAACAAAAGCCAATCTGGCAGCTATGAAACAAACCAAAGCCCCAGCAACCAAATAGAGAAACAAAAGATCTGAATTCAATTTCAGAAGAGGCCGTTCATTTTCAACGAATAAGAAATATGGGTTCAACTAGTAGCTCCAATCAGGGAAGTGGTTCCGTACCTGCTTGTCCAGAATATGGTAGGAAACAAAAAAGTGTCTATTACCGAGTCTTGAGTGCTTGTTTTCGATGTGACAAAACTGGCAACATAGTAAAAGACTACCCACTCATAGCTAAAAATGCCAACTATCCTGCTGCAAGTTCAGCCAGATCTGCTCCTGTATCGAGATCAAATGTGGGAACAATGCTGGGAAGGAAACCCTAAAGCAAGGTCGAGTTTTTGCGCTTGTACCGGGGGACGTCCAGAACACTGAATCTGTGGTGTCAGGTATACTCCCTATTTGTATTCAAAATGCATATGTGTTGATAGATTCTGGTTCTACACATTCATTCGTGTCACATACTTTTTCTCAAAAATTGACTAGACCACGAGAACCTATGAATTATTTGTTATCTGTATCTACACCCTCTGCGGGTTCTATGGTGTGTGCTTATGTGTATCTTGCATGTGACACCATGATTGAGGATGTGTTATTATATGTTGATTTGCTATCATTGGACATTGTTCATTTTGATTGTATATTGGGTATGAATTGGTTGACTAAGTACCATGCAACTATTGATTATGTGAATAAATCTATTGTCTTCCGACCACCTGGCTTGTCTGAATTTGTGTTTGCTAGGAATGGGATAGTTCCACCTCTGTATATGATTTCTGCTATGAAAGCCGCCAAATTGCTTAGAAAGGGATGTAGAGGTTATTTGTGCAGTTTTTTAAATGTGACTTCTGATAGCCCTAATATAGAAATTATTCTTATAGTCTGTGAATTCCCTGATGTCTTCCCAAATGAACTGCTTGGGGATCTAATTGATATAGAAATTAAGTTTACTATTGATGTAGTACCTAAAACCCAGCCAATTTCTAAAACCCCTTATACAATGTCAACTTCTGAATTGAAAGAATTGAAAATTCAACTACAAGAACTGTTAAACAAGAAGTTCATTCGCCCGAGCACTTCTCCTTGGTGTGCCTCAGTGTTGTTTGTTAAGAACAAAGATGGGTCTTTGAGGTTATCCATTGATTATCGAGAATTAAACAAAGTAACTGTCAAGAACAAATATCCATTGCCCCGAATAAATGATTTATTTGACCAACTTCAGGGAGCCAAAATGTTTTCAAAGATAGATCTTAGATCTGAGTATCACCAATTGAAAGTTAAGGTAGAAGTGTCATAAATTAGAAGTTTTATGGGGCTTGCTAGCTATTATAGAAGATTTGTGAAAGACTTCTCCAAACTTTCCATGCCATTGACACAGTTAACACAGAAAAAAGTACCATTTGATTAGAAAGATTAAAGAGAGTCTACTTTCCAAGAATTGAAGACTAAACTGGTGACTGCAACAATTCTGACTCTACCTAGTGGTACATATCGGTTTTAGATTTACAATGATGCATCGTACAAAGGCTTGGGATGTGTGTTAATGGAAGATAGGAATGTAATTGCATATGCTTCACGATAACTCCGACTATATGAAAAAAACTATTCGGCCCATGACCTTGAACTCGTAGCTGTGGTTTTTGCTCTGAAAATTTGGTACCACTATCTGTATGGAATGACTTGTGAAGTGTACACTGATCATAAAAGCCTGAAATATTTCTTTACTCAAAAAGAATTGAATATGAGACAGAGAAGATGGCTCGAGTTGATAAAAGATTATGATTTGCAGATTTTGTACCATTTGGGAAAGGCAAATACAGTTGCAAATGCTTTAAGTAGAAAATCCATTGGGAATTTGCGTGTTTGCTTACTGGTCAGAAAGAATTGTTGTACGAGCTAGAAATAAATGAAATTGAGATTGTTTTGTGTGAACATGGTGGAGTTCTACTCGCCATTTCTGCACAACTAGCTATATTAGAAGAAATTAAAGAAAAACAACTACAAGATGAATATCTGAAGAAGATTGTTGATGAAATTGTATCAAAACCAAGGCCGGGATTTGTGTATGAAAATAATGTGTTGAAATTTCAGGGTAGACTTTGTGTATCGGACCATTTTGACCTAAGAAAGCGTATTATGACAAAAGCTCACAATTCGAAATTTGATATGCATCTGGGAAACACAAAGATGGCCCCGTTTGGTGTAACTATTAAAACAAATAATAGATTATAGCTTAACAAATTATAGATTATGACTCTAATCAGAAGTTGTTAATCTGTTTGATGTAGCTGTTGGATTATAGATTTAAGTTGCTGAGTAGTGTTTGTTAAATAAGCTGTGAAGTAGCTTTTTGTTGTATAAATGGCTTTTTTACCCTTGTTAGTTGTAAATTGAATTTCCTTTGACTTGTTGTTAGTACTTGCATATTACGAGATCATTCCAACACCAAATTAACATAATGATTTTATTTTTAGATAATAACAATGATATAAACATTACACAAAAATAAATTTATTATATTTTAATAATTATTTCCTTGAGAAATTGACATTAAAATCTCATATCTTCTCAAATCCATCTTATAATCATCATTACGAATTGGATGCCCATGTCAGTCTTCCCTTACCATTGCTTCCTCGTCAACAGGGACATACTCAATATGTTTATCATAGGAGTCAAGTGCAATATGCCTTAAATTAGTCACAAACAAATTGCCGTTGACAAACAAAATTGTAATTGCATGGAATATCTTTGATAAAAGGCCATCTTGCTTTCCAAACACCAAATGATCTTTCTATTATGCTCCTGAATGATGAATGTGTTTTGTTGAATCTTTCATGTGCAGATTGAGGAGGTCGATGGTCAAATTGAGCTAAATGATATCTTTCTCTTTTGTACGGCGCAAGATAACCCTTTGTGTTCGAATAGCCAGAATCAACCAAATAATACTCATCTACAAAGTAAAATATGAACTCATTACAAATATAACTAATATAGAATAAATGAATAAATCTTAATTTGTGTTACATACATACCTCCTTCTGGATATGGAAAATTATTGTTTGGATTCCTAATTGTATCCCAAAAAATTCGTGTGTCATGTGCACTTCCCTCCCAACCAGGCAAGCAAAAGGTGAAACACATATCAAATTCACACACTGCCAATATGTTTTGTGTAGTGTATCCCTTCTTACCTATGAAACGGGGTAAGTATTTTGCTTCCACATGAGCTTTGATATGTGTTCCATCAATTGCCCCAATGCAATTTTACATACAAAAAATATCATAAAATATTTTTTTTAATAGAGAGATAATATTTCTAGTTACCTTAAAATAAGGGTAATATTTTCGGTTATTCTTTATGTACGGATAGACCCCATTTCTCTGCCAAGGCTTCACCCAATCCACGAACATTTTTACACACTCTTTTAAAATAGAATGGAAGCATTTTGAAATAGTTTCACACGATAATTGAAATCTTTCTTGAGCATTTCTATTGTTTGCATGTTGACCAACAATAAACAAAAAAAATAGCAACTTGTTGTTGAACCCCAACTTTTTTCCTACTTTGTAGTTCATAGTTAGTCTCTAATAAATTGCACAATTGATTATAAAAATAAAATAAAAAAAAATCCCTATCCGTTCTAAAATTTTCATATATTCTTGTAATATTACCATGTTGCAATTCTAACATCCATTGATGTCCTGTGAGGGCAGATGTCCTACATAGTTGTTTATTTAGGTAATTTTCTGCATAAATTGTTCCTGCCACTACTATTGCTATTAGGTAAGGATTCCCATACGGGTGATTTGGTTGTTGTGAAGATCCAGCGACATTGTCATCATTATCATAATCACCATCATCGTTGAAATTGTCCTTCTTTTTATACTGCATAGAAATTGGGGTCATGTACCACATTCATTCAATAAGAAATTAATTAACACATAAAATAAATATAAAATAAAAGAATATATATAGACAAAAAATAAAATTAGACAACCATCAGCATAATACCTGTAAAGATTGAAATGCCTCTTGGTTGTTTAACAATTCGAAATGGCAAACAAGTTCACCATGAAAGTTTATATAGATAGTGTCATTACAATGACCATCATTTAAAATAAATTTTTTTTTTAAAATTGCTTTCCAATCTTGCAAGCAAATGGACAAATAATAGCTAAAGCCTGCGACCTATGACTTGGAATTACAAGGACAAATAATCACATGGCACACAAGTGGGCAAATACAACTTGCAATAATACAACTTCACATGGCACACAAGTGGGCAAATTAAATCTACCAATGAGGCAAAAAAAAAATACAACATCAAGCCAAATTAATTGAAGACAGTCCTAATATCTTTTAAAAAAAAAAAATCCGCACAATGAACTAATCACGATAACCAAGAATGCGAGCCTTTTCCAAAGCAATTTCAAGATTAATAAACTTCAAACGCAACACATCATCAGGCAAAGCCATGAAAGACTCACGAAGTGAGGGTTTCATGAACAACCTTGCAGCCCAAACTAAAAGGTCATCGTCTTCACTAATGCTAGAGATTGTGCTAATCTTAGCCAAACACTCAATTATTGTGTGTGGCTTTTGCATAGCAACATTTTTTGTACCAGTTGAAGATGATGTCTCCACAGCATCGACAATGTGGTTAAGTGTCTTACTCAACTCACCGGCAACCGATTGTTTTTTGTTCCCCTTTTGCTTCTTTGATAGACCCTCGTTTTGATGACGACATTGGTTACTTAATTCAGACGGATGGATTTTCGTATCAGTATCATCACCAAGTGGGGTGTGAGATCCCTCTGTGTCAAGAAACACTCCAGAGCTTAGGGTGTATGCCCACTCACCAGTTATAGAAACATCAGAGAATAGTATGTCCATGTCATCGGCCAATGTCAATGGCTTCTCACAAAATTTGGCCGTATCAGGATACCTCTAAAACAAAATATGGAAAAATAATTATAAATATATAAATCATAAAGCTCAATTACAAGTGAGCAAGAAAAAAAATTAACATAATTCACTGATTTGCAACTTCAAATTCCACCAATCATCAGATGCCATGATAGCTCCAGTCAAGGGATCTAACCCCGGCCCAGTCTCTCTCTCAATAGATTTTTCCAAAGACCCCACTCTTTTTTTAAGGTGTCCCAACGATTTTTAACCTGAATGCGAACATATGACTTTCCAGTTGCAATTTTGAACTTGTTAATAACTGCTTCCCAACCAACCCTATCTAAGTGCGTACCAGGTCTATGACTTGCTTTCACTTGCTCCACACAAAGTTTGACAAAAATTTCAGTGGATTTTGTGTCCCAATGTGCCTTTAAACCTTGTGAGGGTTAGGAGTTTTGGGAAGCTTTTCCTTTGCTCTTTGTAGTTGTTGGAAATTATGGTGGTGGTTAGGAACTCATTTTCTATTAAACAAACCATAATAATAAAAACACTTGAATTGTAACAATGGTTTGAAAAAACCATTACCCATATTATTAAAAATCATATCAACAGAAAAATAGAAAATAATCGAAACCAAGTTAATTTTACCTGGCCTTGTCCCATTTTGAAAACATTGGATATGAATAACATGAATTAATAAGAACATATAAACAAAATAAACTTCAGAATAACAATGAATATCATATGGAAAACTTTGGCCTTGTCACACTTTAACAGGCATTGTTTAAGTGTATATCAATTAATTCGTAGTAAAATCGTGACCTAATTAAAAATATACAGTAATAACCTATATGTGTTCTTGAGAGCATTATCTATGATCTTAGACATCATACAAGTTCATCTATTGATTGAGGGATCAAAGAAAATTCTGAATATCAGATAGAAAATATATATATAATCCAAACAAGTCTCATTGTTCAAAAATCAGTTTCAAAACATTTCGAACTTTAAGATACTAATTGTATAACATAAATATCAAATTCACATCTCCAACAAATACATAATCCAAACAACTTCAAGGGGTCATACAGTCACCTATAAGAAGTGTAGCAAAGAAAGCCTAATAGTAATACCAGAACAATAGTCTTTAATCATAATTGTTAATTTTTATACATTGGCAAAATAAACAAACAAACAAATGTCAATTTTTCAAAAATGAGATTCAAATGGAGGGAATCCTCCGTTTGGTTGCCCAGAAACTGCAGAGAAAAACAAATAAAAAAAAATTACAACTTTTTTAAGTAATTATTTTTCATCTAGTTGACTTCAACATATTCATAGATCATTATTGAATGTGTGGAAAATAATCTAAAATTATGTGAGATCCAAAAGTTTGTTTCAATCTTTTCTCTCCAGAATTTTCTGGGCAACCAAACACTATTTAGATAGAGCAACCCTAAAATTTTCAATTGTCGAGCTCTGAATATGAATTTTAACAACAAAAACACACACACACACACACACACACACACACACACACACACAAAATAATAAGAAGAAGAATTGGAAACTAATTGATTCGAACATTTTGATTTGAAGAAGATTAAGGTCGAATTTAGGTTTGTAGAGAGTCTCAGATACTAATAAACCAAAATCAATGCAATGGCAGCCAACATCCTACATAAATTTTTAATATCAAAGCATGAATAAAATTTTCCCAAATTTTTCCTAAACCCTAAATATTCTTATTTTCCCCAATTTCTACAAATTTGAAATAGACAAAATCACAAATAACCAAAGCAATACATATATATATATATATACACACATGCATATCGAATCCCAAGCAAGAAAGAAAAGGAAAAATCGAGAGAGATGAAGGAAAAGAGGTGAACAGAGAGAGCGAGAGTACGAGAGAGAAAGAGAGAAGAGATCCAGAGCTGGAAACGAACCAGAGCCACACGTCACTGAAAGTGAACCAAAGCCAAAAACTAGAGCCACACGTTGCCGGAAGCGAACCAAAGCCACAAGTCTTGCTGCTGCGTTGCTGCTTGCTGTTACGTTTTCTCTTGCCAAAGAGAAAGATTAGGGCTAAAAAGAATATATATATATATATATATATAGGTGGCATAAGAGTAAATACTTCAAAACACTAAGGGCATTTAAGTATTTTTACCGTCTTTCACTTGGGGGTGAGAATCTGAAACACCTTGGAATAGCTTTTGAAATTCAGCTTATTTGTACTTCAAATAAGCTAATAAAAGTTTAAGTTTAAGCTAATAGAAGTTTAACAAACAATTTGCTTCTGTTTTTCTTAAGCTAAAAGCTATAAGTTGAGTTAAATAATCTGGAACAAACACCCCTGATGTATCATGATTTGAAATAGAATTTCTGGTGGCCTAGAATGAAAAGTTGTATTACCGATTTTGTAGCCAAATTTCTACATTGCCAACAAGTTAAAGCTAAACATCAATGACCCGCCGGGCTACTTTAGCCGCTTCCAATACCGGAATGGAAATGGAAGCATATTACGATGGACTTTATTATCGGTCTACCTCGTTCTTCTAGAGGTATGGACTCTATCTTGGTAATTGTTGATCGTTTGATTAAATCCACCCATTTCTTACCTATCAAAACTTTTTATAATGCGGATAAATTGGCTAACATTTATGTGAATGAAATTGTGAGATTACACGGTGTGCCCGTATCCATTATGTCTGATAGAGATTCAAAGTTTACTTCAAGATTTTAGCAAAATTTGCAACAAGCTTTGGGGACTGAATTGAGGTTAAGCAGTTCATACCATCTATAGACAGATGGCCAATCAGAAAGAACGATATAGACTTTAGAAGATATGCTTAGGGTGTGTGTCTTAGATTTCTAGGGAAATTGGGAAGCTTATTTGTCACTGGCCGAGTTTGTGTACAATAACAGCTATCATTCAAGTATCGGGGATGGCTTCTCATAATTGGGAAGCTTATTTTTCGCTGGCTGAGTTTGTGTACAATAACAGCTATCATTCAAGTATCTGGATGGCTCCTTATGAGGCTTTGTACGAAAGAAAATGCCGATCTCCGATCTATTGGGCCGAAGTAGGCAATAGACCGTTATTGGGACCAGAACTTGTGCAAGAAATGACTGAAAAAGTGAAGTTGATTCAGCAACGTTTGGAAACTGCACAAAGTTGTAAAAAGAGTTATGCAGACTTCTGGAGGAGAGATAGAGAATATGAAGTCGGTGATCACGTGTTTATCAAAATAACTCCAATGAAAGGTCAAACTCGATTTGGGATTAAAGGAAAGTTGGCACCGCGGTATATTGGGCCATATGAAATTATTGAGAAAATCAATTCGATGATGTATCAGCTGGCTTTACCTTCGGTTATGGAGAACATGCATAATGTTTTTCATGTTTCAATGCTTTGGGAATATTTACGAGATCCGTATCATGTTATTGAGCCAACACATGTGCTCCTGAATGATGATTATACGTATGAAGAATAGCCAATTCAGATTGTAATCCGTCGAATTAAAAGACTGAGGAACAAAGAAATTCCATTGGTGAAAGTGGATTAGCAAAATCATGGAGAGACGTATGCGACTTGGGAGACCGAAGAGGATATGATGAAGAGATACCCTAATTTGTTCCCTCTGGATCCGATATTCTTTCAAAATGAAGGTAATTCGAGTTTGGAGGACCAACTCTTTAAGGGGGAAGACTCTAACAACCCCGACTTGTGATTAGCTAATAAACCTTACCTAGGAATGCTTAATAAGTAATCATGATGGAAACATACGTTAATTGTGTATTATATGTGCTATATGCTATTGTATCTGTCGGTCATAGAAATATCTGTCGGAGTTTCTGTTTCATTATGCGAATTGAAAACCTTATCGGCGTCTGAATGCAAAATTGACCCCGTTTATGTATTAGTTAGAATTTTTAGAATTTTATAGTAAGTTTAATTGGATTTTGATTTGAAACCAAATAATTAGAATAAATTAGATTAAATTAAGTTAAGCCAAGCTTACTTAAGTCCACTAATCAAGCCTATATAAGGCTTCTATACACACTAGAACTCTCTTTGTTCATCATTTCTTGAGGAGAAAATGTGAGAGAGGGAGAGCTAGAGTGAGAGGAGTGAATTCAAGAAGATAAGAAAAATTGCTAGAGAATTAAAGGGGGAATTGAAGAAATTGAGCAAGAACTCAGTAGAATTCAAGGAATTGAGAACCTTAGGTAAGAAATTTAATCTCGAAGCTTTGTGTTTGGCTCATTTAATGCATGAATTCAAGAGGTTTAAGTGTTTTTACGTGAGAATTGAGTTTGAAGGGTAGAAAGAAGAACATCACATGCATGCATGTCCATTTCATCACAATTTGAGTTTGATTTCAAAGAATTCTCACATGCATGTTCATATCTTGGTTATGTTTTAGGAATTCAATCTATTATATTTGAGTCAACATTTTGGTATCTTCTATAATTTTATTTTATTTTTAAATTGAGAAGTTATCATAACATTGGTAATTTTTTTTATAGCTCCGTAAGATCCTATGTAAAATTTTTCTCCTATCCGGTTTATAAATTCTTTTCATTACATCAAATTAAAACTAAAAAATAAAGTGAAGGACTATTGCCAGAACATTACTTGCTGCTTTTGATGCAAATATTCATTTATGAAATTGTGGAGAGGTGGTTTTGGAATACTCATTCAATCCAAACAAGTCCTTGGAGGATCTTCCCTGGGGGTCACCTGAAACAGAAATAAAACTCCAATCGGTGGTGTCGGAATTAGCACTCCGACTAGCAAGTTAGCCTCTATAGAAAGATTAGTGTTTTCAATTTCTTGAAGTATATGTTTTTTTTGCACTTCCCTTCTTCTTGGGCTTCACTCCTCCTCTTATAGAGTTATTCTCCTTGATATTTTCTCTATGTAGCCTAACCCTTCATCATTACCTTGTCAGGGCCAAACTCCTTACTATACTTTTACTCAAAAAAGGGACAACCTAGAGTCGCCTAACCTAGTTGAGCCGACTTTCCCCATACACTTGTGTCACGACCCAAACCCGCCGCCCGTGGGTTAAGGACGTAACCAGCCAGCAATCATGAGATTACCTACGGCCTCGAACCCATCCAAACATATGTAGACAGAGTTAATGGGGGCCAAACGGAAGCAATTTAAAACTTTGTCCATAGAGCTGTGCTTACATGGCACATCATGACAAACCATACTGATACATGTTAATAACTCACATCAAAATATGTACTAACACAAAGCTTCGTACATATAGGATCATAATAGTCTAAGTCACCCCGTCAAAACTATATACAACAGACACAAAGTCTTCGCCAACATGACAAAATATAAATACAAACAGGAGGGCGAAGACGGGTCTCGTACGTGAGACGCAGGGGCTAACTCTCAAAGACTTGGTTGTTCCACACTGGCTTCACAGGGGCTGGGTTTGGACCTCTCATAGCTCACCTACAAACACACGAATGAGCGTGAGCAAAAGCCCAGTGAATAATATCAAATACAGAAATTACATAACAATGTAGAACAACATGTTCCACATGGCCTTGGGCCCAATTCATGTTTCTATTTAACAGATATATAACTATACGAAATTCAAATCAAGTGACTGTAGTTCTAAACATCCTGGCCTTTGGCCCATTCAGATTTCCATTCATGTCAAAACGGCCTTCGGCCCATTCATTTATGTCAAAATGGCCTTAGGCCCATTCATTTATGTCAAAACGGCCTTCGGCCCATTCATTTACGTCAAAACGACCTTTGGCCCATACATTTGTGCCAAAACGGCCTTCGGCCCATACATTTGTGTCAAAACGGCCTTCGGCCCATTCATTTCTGTCAGAATGGCCTTCGGCCCATTCGTTTATGTCAAAACGGCCTTTGGCCCATACATTTGTGTCAAAATGGCCTTCGGCCCATTCATTTCTGTCAGAATGGCCTTCGGCCCATTCGTTTATGTCAAAACGGCCTTTGGCCCATACATTTGTGTCAAAACGGCCTTCGACCCACTCATTCATGTCAAAACGACCTTAGGTCCATTCATATATGTTAAAACGACCTTCGGTCCATTCATTTCTATCAAACGACCTTCGGTCCGTGCAGTTCTATCAAAACGACCTTCGGTCCATTTATGTTTATCAAAACGACCTTTGGTCCATTCATGTTTATCCATGTCGGACTTTTGTCCACAATCCCAATTAGCAACTCATAAAGCTTATAAGGAATAACAATTGAACATTCACAAGCATTCAAATATCGATATTACTCACAGTGATCGGCTTGTGGATTTGCCCTGGAACTTGACCCTACATATTTCATGAACACAAAAGGGTCACTAACAGTTCAATCCGTTCTTTAATTCACATATTCCTCTTTAGGCTTTATTCTTATCTCATTAACTCATTTACAATGCTTAACATATGCCTAAGAGTGCTTACAAGTGAAAGAGAACGGAAAAATATAACACGGAATGCATTTTCAGAATTTCAGAAAACAGGGTCCCCGCTCGAGCGTGGACTTCCCCGCTCGAGCGGACCCTTAAGCCTGCAAAAGTGCTGGTTACCTCAAATTCCCGCTCGAGCGTGAACTCGGCCGCTCGAGCGGACTGCCTGTCTACATAACTCCCAGCTCGAGCGTGAGATATCCCGCTCGAACGCACATCCAACTCTGCAAAAAGTGCTGGGAGCACGACTTTCCCGCTCGAGCATCATGTTCCCCGCTCGCGCGGACCTCAAAATTCTAGAAAACCCATAACTATGTTCTTGAGCTTCATTTCGACTTTCCAGCCACAATACTTGCATGCAATGACTCAAATCCCAATATAATCATACTAACATGCCATAGACACTAAAAACATCACAATGGAGCTCAATTTCTTGTATTACTTACATGCATGTCTCAAATTAATCCAAATTCATCACCAACACATCACATTCAAACATGCAAAGCTTACACTTACATGATTCATTCTTGCATGTGAGAAATATGCCTTCATATCAACTTAATTGGTGGAGAGAGGTCCCAATACATGGGTTTTAAACAATATTCAACACAAATCATACACATTGTGCTCAAACATGGAGATTCATGGCCATTTCTTACATGCATGTACATATTAGGCTTCAATTCAACAAATACAACCCAATTTCATTTCAATCTTACTTTTAATCACCAACTTAGCTTGAACACACAAAATTGCAAACTATAATCCAAGAATTACTCACCTAGAAGCTTTGATCTTCTAAGCTCCATCCAATTCTTGAGCTAAACCTCCAAAATTTCCAAGCTTTAAGCCAAATCACCCAATTCTCTCCCTCTCTCTCTCTCTCTATATGGCCGGCCCTCTCTCTCTTTTTGAGTCCAAATCAGCCAAATGAGGTTATAAGGAAAGAATAAAAGGTGTAATGCTTTAAGGCAACAAACCCCACAAACAAAATATTTTAATATAAAATATTTGGGCACTTAATTCATCAATTTAATCAGTTTAATCTGACCAGAATAAATTTTCAATTAAATTTCACCGTAGGCTCTAAAAATTACGCTATTCACAAAGGCATAACCAATTTTGGGTTCTGTGGCCGATAGGGCCCTCAATTTAATTCCCAAAGCAGATTATTCAACAGATATTCCTATGGTGAACAGATAGAACTTCAAAACCACATATTTTTCACATAATGGAATACAAAATCATATCAAAACACATAACCACATCATATTAAGGACCAATTAACATATTACGGAACAGGGTATTACAACTTGGCTCAACCTTATGGTTCAATTACCCTTTACTCGGCATACTCTCCATCCTGCTGTGTATATTCAGCAATGGTCCAACATCTGATGGGCTTGGGTTTCATTCAGCCCATCTGTAATGAGCTTGAATATACTCTGTTTGCCGTTCTAAGTTATGCTGTCTCCTGTGAGATTTGTACTTAGCTTTCAGAAACAACTATTTGTGGAAAGAAAAAAATGCAAAGAAAACTACAAGTGAATGTGTTCCCTGGGCCAGTGTCTTTCATTCATGACTCGGGTTCAAACCCTGTAGTTGTTTCTTTGACGTGCACACACACATGCGTGATGCGTATGTAATGTATAATGAAGAAGTTCTCAAACCAAAAGAAGATCATTTTGCATTGGGAGGAAATTTTTAAAACTACACTTGATGGAAATGTGATTTGGTGCATAATTTTTAAAGTTTTTCTGTAACATATTGATAGTAATACTTAAATGTCTTGATTCATTTGGGTGATTATCCACCATTGGAAGATAGTTGAGTTTGGAGATTGTGATTTTCGGATTATAACAAGTCTTGGAAGTTAGGACCACTACAGATTATGAAGCACAGATACGGGTACGGATATGAGTATGGGTATTAGTATGATACGATAAATTTTTTAAAAAATAGGGTATGGATATGGCTTGATGCGTTTATAAAAAAAAAAAAATTATTTTTAATTTTGAGTAATACAAAAATTGATTAAATGATTTAATTTGTTAAGATCCAACATATAATTAATATTTAATGCCACCAAATTGTCATTATAAATAACTTACAAACCATAACTTAATTTTAAAATCATGTTAAGCATAAAATTAAAAATAAAAGGAAAGTCTAGTGAAATGAATTTTGTTAATGTAGTAGAAGAAAATATTATTTTGACCGAGGTATGATACGACTTGAATATATATTAGGTACGTCTGGATATGTCAAAAATTAAAAAAAAAAATTTAGATACGTGTTTCGTATAACTGGTACATATACAGAAGTACCATATGTCGGTAAATACTCGACATGGGTACATGTTTGTCAAAATACTCATATTCATAGACTACAGTGATTCTAAGAGTTGAAATTGAAGTAAATTGTTAAAGGGTGCAGGCCAAGTGGGAGACCAGACTTGGTCCATCCTTAATATATATGAATTGTTTAAAAGACACTAATAGCTCCAGATGAGTTAGTAAATTTTTATTTTTTTAAATGTCTGTTTGTTTTTCTTCCTACATAACTTCTTCCCTTTTTTTTTTTCTTTTTTTTTTTTTTTAAATTTGTTATGTTGTTTATGTATCCATAATGATTTGTGTTTAATTTCTTTATTTCATTCTGCGGGTACGGCATACCTCATCCTTCAGATGTTCAAGTGTACTTTGAATTGCATTTTTACCTTGGCATGACGACTCTTAAAATCTAATGTCAAACTTCTCTGTTGCTAAGGCCAACAAAAAATGTTCAATTTATGCATCTTGATCCTAATTAATTTCCTTATTAACTTTGTTTGGTTTTGAGTTTTCAAAAACAATTTTTGAATATCTTTTTTTATTTTTTATTTTTTATTTTAGTGAATTTTTTTTATTATTTTGGTCAATTTTTATTTTTTTATATTTTCAGATAGATCTAATCTATATGTACTTAAAAAGTAAAATATTGGAGAAATTTTTTTTTTAAATTCAAAAAATATAAAAATGTATTGAATTTTTGTATCCTTTTGGATTTAGTGAATTTAAAAATAAAAAAAAAATCACAAAATTATACTTTTCAAGTGTATCTGGATTAATTGGATCGAAATTGTAAAGAAAAAATGATCAAAATATTTTTTTTTAAAAATTCACTAAAAACAAAAAGATATGAATTGAAAATTTAAAAGCTGCTTATGAAAACTCCAAAACCAAACAGAGAAACCTTGCTAATGTCAGAAGAAGTTTCTCCATCCAGGTCAGCTGGTTTTGCATTTGAAAAATGCTCGGGACCCACATTTTTTGGAAATTCCTACAATCCCCTTTGGATCTCCACCATTAATATATGTGTGGGACCCACTCATGTATGTGTGAGGCCCATACCATCAATGGTGGAGATCCAAAAAGGATTGTGAGGTTCTAAAAAAAAAAAAAGGTCTCAATCATTGTTTTTTATATTTTAGGTTAAATGAGTAATTTGAATATCTGCCAGCTCTACAATTTGGGTTAGTCAGTCCAAACATGGGAGAGCCAAATCATTAATGACACTCGAGGGCTTTCTAGTGATTGTTGAAACAGTGGTTTCATATAACTGTAGCATAGTATATCAGCTTCCTATCTTAGAATAGGATTTGACACTAGGAAATTAATTCTTTCATTTACCTTGAATAATGCTCTGGACCTGTTTGATGTATTATTGTACAAGCCAAGTGCCTCATCTAAATCAATGCAAAGTCTATTTGTTGATAACTTTTGACCACATGAAGCTGTAAACTACGCCTAAGAAGCATGGATATGGGTACGGAAACACCACGCGAATATGGAAAAAATTATATATTTTTAATTGCTATGTATATTAATATAAATTTAGAGTATATAAAAGGCGTTGATGTATATATAGGGGTTTTTTGTATTTTTGTTTTTTTTTTCCCCCGCTTATTTTCTTTGTTGCTTTCATATATTTTATTTTGACCCAAATAAATAACTTTGTTATTCTGAGGCTTATCCAAACACAAAACACGTATGTCTTTGAAGTGTCTTCAACGTGTCCTACAAATAAATAATAATAAAAAATTGACACACATGTCCACCGCGTGTCAGTGTCCAGTATGCGTTGCACTCGGTACCTAGTTTGGAGTGTCCAGCTTTCTAGCTGCTTGGGTTGCATTCTCATTCGCTGCTCATTACTGTTGGTCTTGATCCTTGAAGAATTGGTCTTTGAAGTAGCAATCTCTATATTGTAACTTCCTACTCTCCTACTTCTCCATATTTTTTTTTATCTTTTTTATTTTGTGGCCGTTGCTTAAAATTTTACAGGTGATCCAGCGAGCAAGTTATTGAAAGACGCTTGCCAGGACCTGATGCTCGTGTGCCAGCACGTCAGGAGCACCTTCGATCAGGCTGTTGCTGCTGATTTTTAAAATGCCCAAGCTCTTAAAACCATGGACATTGAACATTGAAGAAAATGCTGGACTCATCATCTCAAAATTGAGTTCAGATGAAATAGTTAAATCAACCATTAGTATTGAACCCTAATGTAAGTTCAATTTGATGTGCTTGAGCCAATTGATTGTAAAGAACCTTGAATTCAATTAGGCAATAGCAGACTGAGAAGTGCCTCTAGAGTCGTCCACGTGTCACTTCTCAAGATTGGAGCATGACACAAGCCGTGGGATTGAAGTGACATGGCAATGACGTGGCACATCACGTGACTAATTCGACCCATGTACACCCACACATGCTTAAAATGAATGGAATCATAATAGCGCTTTCCATTCCGCATACATACTATATTCTATTGTGTATAATGCACATTGTGGGAGTGATTCTCATAAATCTCCAGACACTTCCTGTTCATCTTATTGCTTACATTTTGACATGCATGGAGAATAAATAAAGGGATATCTATATCTACATATATATATGTATATATATATATATATATAGAGAGAGAGAGAGAGAGAATATATATTGACTAATTCCAAACACCAGAGGTCAATAAGGTGGATGTCCTCTCTGTCTTTGAGAATCCATTCCTGATTGATATCCAACTAAATTATGCTTAAAATTATCTATTAAAAATGGGAAGTTGCTATGCTACCATTAAAATGCACATAATGAGAGCCCCCTAGGCATTTGATTCCTTCCCTACAGATAAGGTGTGAAAGCTATTTTTATTTATTTATTTAAATTTTAAAATTAAATTTTTTTTTAACAGGAGTTGGAGTTGCACACATTTGTTGATGTCTTGTCTTGAGTTGTAAATCCATCATGCAAAAATATGAGGATCAATGCAATGGCAAACAGAAATTGAAGCTTCAATGTCTAGTCCCCACTTGTATAATTAATAGGGGAATTACAACTCAGCGGTATTTTGAAAAAATATTTATAAATAAATAAAAAAAATTATTTTTAATTATTAAAATTTATAAAATTTACAACTGATGTGTAAATTTTGTTTTTAAATTTGCAGTTAATTTTAGTATCCCACAAATAACACAAGTCTTTGGAAAGTCAACAAAAAAAGCATAAAAGAGAACTTGTCCACTGGGCCAAAAATTATTCAGTGGCACTAGGTGGTCATACCACAAACTAATAATAAAATGTCACTATTTTATGTTGTTTAAAATGGTGATATCCACAAGAAAAATATTTGGGACATCTGATTTATCACTTTTAAAAATCACCTCTAATAATGTGTCTAATAAGTAAATTTTAATTTGTCAAATATTTTATCATATGGAATCTAATTTCAATACCACATCATTAGAAGTGGCTTAAAGATAATAAATTAAAAGGATGTAAAATTTTCGTATCCACAATATTCATCAATCATAATCATCTTGTGGTACTATTGGGTTATATCCTAGGGTACTGAATATCATATCAAAGATTGGCTTCATAGACAAAATAATCTCTTGTTGGATATAATGCCTGAGTTTAAGTTTCACCTGCAATTTTTCCTTTTCCCAATCTTCTTCTTTTATTTATTTTTTTAATTTATTTAAAATCTAGTTGAAATGGATTCTTAAGGTTCTATTTTTTTTTGTTTTTTTTCTTTTTCAAATTTAATATAAAATGGTAACACCCACACATTCATCAATCATAATCATCTTGTGGCGCCATGCTCCATATCCTAGGGGAACTGAACAACAGCTCTGTGAAGCTTTCATAGTAGATAAGATAATATCTTGTTGGGTATAATACCCAAATTTAAGTCACACCAATATTGATGCAATTATTTCTTCTCCCATTTTACTTTATTATTATTATTATTTATTTTTATTTATTTTTTAAATATGGTTGAAATGGATCCTAAAGGTTCTATTTTCGCCAAATTATAAGCAAGTAATCATTTTACTTATACAATGAGAGGTTTGATATGGAAAGAAAATTAAGAACACTATGCAAAAAACATGGTCTCATTTTTGGATGTATAGATGTCAACTATAGTCTATACACATCTACAAATAATAGAATAACACAACAATGTCCAATAACATAAAATATAATGAATTTAACAAAGGCAACACACAGTAAGATCACAAACCTTACACTTCACCTACATAAAGTATATATATCTCTTAGTGGAAGAAAATTTTGTGGGCCATGTTATCTCTTTGTCCTTTGTTCATATATAGGTGGGTCCACAAGCAGGGTTGCCACAAAAGCCAATAGTCCTGAGCCAACTTGGCCCAGGATATGCTGTATTGTGCTTAAAAATTTTAAATATGACCAAATAGCAAGCTTGCCCTAAGGCTGAATTTCCAAACAAAAAATGTACCCCTTTTTTTTACAAACATAAATTTCAAATTGATCAGTCAAGTTCAAGCCTTTTTTTCTTTTTCTTTTTCTTTTTTGCAATACGATAAAATGTTAGTAAGTTATATTACAATAAAATGGTCACAATCATTCCATCGACTCGAACTTTGAATTTCTGATCTCCACTATCTCAAGAAACAATTACATGAACCACTTAGACGACTGTCATGTCCCAATCAAGCTCAAATCACTCAAGTTAAGCTATTTGGATTACACTCTTAAACCGTGACTTCTATAACAGAGATTGCAACCGTTACTTATGACTATGGTAATGCACAATCATAAACTCATGACATTATCATATATAAATTATATGAGAACTTGATATAAACTAAGATATGGATTCTTAGACTATATGTAGATAGATGGATAGGTCATAGTGGCCTTTCTTGCTTGTAAAGTGAATAATATATATATATGTTGTTCCTATTAGAAAATTAATTCTAGTAACCATCAAAGTCTGAATTCTCATGAAAAAAATATATATATTAGACATTCTCTTGACCTTTATAATGATCATTCTTTATTCCTCTTTCAATCCATTAAGCATATAATACTTGTCAGTCCAAATGCTTAGTATGATTCACTTTTTTCATCTCCAATGCACTAGACATATGATTAGGCATTTTAACTCAACTCATTCACCAGTTACATGTAGCTAGCCTTCAGAGGTTAGGCAAAATATATTTAATCATTAGGATCATTTATCTCCATCTTTGTTACATGATGTGACATTCTATAAAGTTAATAGTATTTGGATGAATAGCTAAAATAAAGAGTATGGTTGGAATAAAAACATAAAAAAGTTGATAAGCAAAATAAAATATATACTTTATAGTAATGTTTAAATAGGTAAAATGTCTATTATCGTTGGAGATGCTTTAATGTGCATTGACTCTCTATATAATATGCTTAGTGGAGACTAAACTAGGTGAACGTTTTTTTAAACGACTTTAAGAAAAAATTATTCAGTGCGCATGGAACAATAAATCACATTAATATGGCTTAAACTTCGATTATTCTAAAGAGATAACACAGTGGTGTAAGATGGTGATGTTTCCAACACAACTAGAGAAGGGGGTATCATCATGATCATCTCTATATATACCCCCAAGGTTGGCTTGTTTAAGGTAAGGCGGTGAGAGAAGAGTTCGATGAGTACTACTATTTGCCAGAGAAGTTTCTAATTGTCCTCAAAGACTTCCAATATTCCAAGCATTGGTCTCAATGTGGAACGTTGGGAGTCTTTGAGGGTAATTGAAGGCTTACTCTTGAGTGACTTTTTACATTCTTCACCATTTTTCAAAGGATGATCATGAAGTTTTTTATGCCATAATATATATCCAGAGTTTTATTTTCAGGTATATCTTGATTTGGGTTCTAAAGAAAACTCATTTACAGTATAATTTATAATTAGCATATGAAGAAATTTGTATTGTAGTCGTTTGGGTTGATCTTAGTTTTAACATTCAATGATAAAATATTCACCCAAAAATTTAATTATTCACCCAAAAAACATTCAATGATAAAAAGAACTGCTGCAGCTCTAATCCATTAATTTGTTTAGATTTTTATTTAAAATAGAACCTATATAAATAATAATATTTCACTATATTTATTCAATAACAAAAAATATCGATCTCTAGACAAGTTATCCATTCTCCAAACATTGTCTATATCAGCATAACTTACCTCCAAGGATGACTCTTCGAAGAATTTCTTATTTTTCTTTTTTTATTTATTTTTTAATCGAATTATGACTTCAGTTTAACTACATAATAACTAGGATTCATTTTCCACCTATAGAATATGATCTTTTCATTTTTATGGATTCAATTAATCAATCATAATTTAGAATTGTCCCAAGTCCTAATTCCATTTAGAGTTGGATGACTAGCATGGCCAACATGGAGCTTTAATTTGCTACTTGTGGTGCAAGCAAGCCAATTTTTGTTTCACTGAGGACTCCGAAAATATTCCAAGATTCATTTGTTGTTAATTTCTTTGCAATTTTCATTAATTTTCTTGTTGAGACATGCCTTAAGTTTACTCTAAATTTATAAAGTTTTTTAAAAAAAAATGCTTCTAACACCTTGATATATATCATATAGTCATGGCATGCTTCTATGCATGTATATATTGCTGTACTCGATCGGTGATGCTCCATTTGGACCATTTTGAAGGTTTTTGAGATCCAACTTTCTTTGAATTCTCTCCCTCAATGCCTACTCTTAGCTCAACAATCCTGTTTAGCTTTTGAGGAGCCGTTGAGGGGTGAGAGTTCAAAAAAATGTTAGATTTCTATATCAGTTTGGTTTATTCACATATGCACAAATCAAGAAAATTTTACTTGCACAGAATCTATTGTGAGGCTCACATCTCTCTCTATTGCATATTTCTATGCAAGTAGCACAACTCGATAGTATCAAATATAGTATCAGGTAAGATAAATGTTTTACAAATGAAATTTTCTATACTATACTTATGTTTAAATTTTCCAGTGGTGAAAATTATACAATAATAATACTACGTACTCAAAAAAACAGGACCGGTCCAACTCTCAACGAGGCCTAAAGTGAAATCTCAATGTGAGACTCGTTTATATTTAAATAATATTCATTAACTTTTAAAGTTTATTTTTTATGTAAAATTTAAATTTCTATTTTGTAAATAAAATTTTGGGGCCAAAAAGATTTTTTTGCTAGTTGGACCTTTGTAGGAGGAGATTATTTTTTACTTTATTATTTTTTTCTGAACCTTTGGACAATATATTTTTTGTTTTGCCTTTACATTGAGGCCTTTAAATATGAAGTTTTATAGGTTCTTGGATAAAATGGTTTATAATGGGCCTTGGGACAAAAAAATGTGTTTCTTTATTATTAATTAATAGAAAATTATTTACAAATTTTCAAATTAGACAATCAATTATGTAAGAAAGTTCAACAAAACATATCCACAAACCTTACACTAACAGCAAACACAATGTTGTTGCAAAAATGAGTCGAATAATGAGAAAGAAATAAATAACTAACAAATAATTTCTTGGTCCAATTCAAAAAAAAAAAATTAACAAAATAAAAAGTTGGATGACTTAACAGACGACTAGAGTGGTTTGAAGAAAGTCTCAACTTCTTCCGCATAGCTAAGATATTGGGAATTTGGGAGCTAGTTTTTACCAGTTTACAATTGCTTGAGCGGTCGTAGCCAATGACAAATTTATGGGTTTTCAAATTTAGAATTCAGTCTCCCAATTCAACCCCAAGAACTTTTTAATTTGTGATTTTTTTTTTTTTTTTTTGAAAATTTTGACACTACACTACTACAAAATCATAAATAGATCACACTTTTTTTGTATGATATATGTTATTTAATCATATCTTTTAAAGTATGATATTTGAGAGTGTAATTAAAATCGGGTCATTTTTAATCACATCTTTTAAGTGTCATTAAAAAATGATTCCATCACATGTTTTGAGTGCGATAATAAATATTTAGATCACATCTTTTAAATGTCATTAAAAACTGATTCCATCACATATTTTGAGTGTGATAATAAATATTTAGATCACATCTTTTAAGTGTGATTAATAACTAATAAAATCTGTGATAATAAACATTCAAATCATAGATTTTAAGTGTAATTAATATCTAATAAAACCTGTGATTAATAATCAGATAAGATCACACATTATATGTATTTCTCATCACAGTTAATGCGTGTGATAAACAAAGAGTTCGACATATTTGAAGAATAATCAATATTATTTTTGTATGCACATTTGAATAATGTAATACACACTATATACTATATTTTGAATCACAACCACATATTGAATGGAATAACATCATATATTTCATAATTGAAAGTTAAATGTTCAAAAGTATATACAAAGAAATTAATAAAAGTTTTTAATTGTGATTACATATATTAAAAAATGAAAAAATTAAGTTGTTGAATTCTTTGACCATATTTTGCATCTCTTCGAGAAATTTCTAACCTAAAAAATAAAAACACAAATTAATTCAAAAATGAAAAAATTTGAACCACAAAGTCTTTGAATTCTTTGACCATATTTTGCATCTCTCCAAGTAATTTCTGACCTGAAAAATGAAAACACAAATTAATTCAAAGGCAAAATTTGCCTCCTTTTTAAAATAATTTTGGGCTAAAGGCAAAATAAGGTAAGAAATTGACAAAGATGTGTGTTTGGATTAAAATAATCGAGATTAGAATTGTTTTGATAGAAGGTTAGCAACTCAGACTTAAGTCATTTAAAAAATAATGTTACATTAAAACTATAATTTTAAAGTCTAATGGCTACTGGTACTACATGGTTAATAACACTAGTGTAATGTAAAATTAATGTAATGTAAGAATAACATCAAACTACCAAAAATAAGAAAATATTTTCCTTTCCAAAATTACGAAGAGTTGATGAAACAAACCAGAAGGATAACCTTTATAACAGTACACAAAAATGTATTTTCTCCATATCATTTTATAGTTCAAAATAGAACAACAAAAAAAAAATATATATATATATATATGAAATGCCTTGAACAAATGGAAAATGCTAGACTCATAAATAATTATATGCAACTCATCTATAACATAAAATTTAGTGTTGAAATATTCTATTTTAATGCAATCAATCATGTGGTACCAGTAGTCATGTTGATAAAAACATCCATCAGAAGCATGATATTCTAGGTTTAGGCATTTAACTAGGTAATGGCAGAGGTTACTGAGTCCCCAATGTAGGATTTACTATGCAGCAACGTCAATCCAAAATATAAATTAGAAACAAAATTACTATAGGAAAATACGGGTGAGCACCAGATATGTGTGCCAAAAAATAGGAAGCCGGAATATTGTCAATCCTACCTGGAGCAGTCACAAATTGAGGTGGTTGAGGGACATTTCTCACTGCAGTAGAATCATCCCAAAGGCATATGTGATACATAGATTGTAGAGTTCACTATGAAGAAACATCAATCCAAAATATAAATTAGATAACAAAATTACTACAGGAAACATAGCTGAGCACCAGATAAGTGTGTCAAAAAGCTAGAATGTTGTCAATCCTACCTGGAGCAGTTACAGATTGAGGGGCTTAAGGGACATTTCTCACTGCAGCAGAATCATCCCAAGACATATTTGATAAATACATTGTATGGTTCGCTACGCAGCAACATCAATCCAAAAATAAATTAGAAAACAAAATTACTACAGGAAATACCAATGAGCATCAGATAAGTGTGCCAAAAAAGGGGAAGCTGGAATGTTTTCAGTCCTACCTAGAGCAGTTACAGATTGAGAAACGACATATAGTTTTATTCATGCTTTGAGTTACGTTGGCCAACTTTAAACAATAAAACTTCTCTTCCATTTTATTTTTCAAAATATATGGAGTGCATGACAATATTAGAACTTTGGAAGCATTAGACATGGTTTCTTGTGGTTCAAAGAAAAAGAAACCAAAAATACGGATGCTTTGTTTTCTGACATAGTAACAAACTAATTCGACCACAAATCAAACACATCCTCTAGAAGAATGCATCCTCACAATCGCAAATGAATCAAAACACATAGCATCTATATATATATAAGGGAAAATAGTAAGGAAGAATAGAGGACATCTCTCCATAAATTCCATTTTGGGCATTGTCAAGCATTTTCCCAACCTGCCGAGCCATATTAGCGGACATGTGAACAAGCCTCTGCATATGTTTTTCTTTTGCAGTTTTTAGAACTCACAGTGGCTGAGGGACATCATTTATCATTTAAAAAGTGTTTGACGAAAGAAAAAACATAGAAATATCAGCCAAATTTCATAATGTGGGATAAGTGATACCAGTCCAAACATCAAAATTATCTTCAATGTGTCCAAATCTGTCTGTTCTCCAAAATTCAAATACACAATACTCATTCATAAGAAAATGCAAATGCAGAAGAATACAACTTACTGTAACAAGATTACTAGAGTGGCCAATATATTTTTGTACAGAAGCCCCTTCACACACACTATATGGCTTGCATTGCAACCAACAAACCATTTATTTAAAAATTTAGCACCTTCTGCGGCAGCAACCTTGACAACCTACCACAACACATCCACATCTCAGGCACGTGCGAAAGGCAACAATATTGTTCTAATTCATCTTAAATTAGGAGGCTTTAGTCTGAATTAATAAAAATGAAAAAAAAAAAAAAAAAAAATGATACTTCGTTCCACAGCTCGCACACCAACAATGTACACAGCAAATTCTACATCAAGTTTCCAGAGGAATTCACATAAAAGTGGAACACTTATATAGCTTTCAATAACAGGAAAGCATCATATTTCACCCAACAAAATATTGAGGCTACATACGTTTACCTACATATCTAACACAAGGATGCTGGCAATGACCAAGTTTCTTTTTTCATTTTTTTAAAAATTGGTTAAATGAACATAATTTGGTTTAAAACGTTGATCACCTAAATCAGCTAATAGTAACCACAGCCATCAGGTTACAGAAAGGTTATTGATCACTGCAGGCACAACTATAATACCTCATCGAAAACAGGCACACTTCCCCCTACAAGACCTGCATTTCCACCTTGTCGCAATCCAAATTGGAGATATATTGACCATCCGGAGTGATATAGTCAGGAGTACTGCATTCAAAAAAAAAAAAAAAACAACTACGTTCAAAACAAACCATTGCAAGAGATAGTTAGTCAATTCGATTGAATGTACATTAGGTCATTCGAGAAAACACAAAATCAAATCAACACAAAACTTTGTTGCATATAGCATACGCACAAACATGTATTGTGTATAAAAAGTGTTGGAAAATAATGTTTTTTGGTGACTTTAATACAATATTAAAGTGGGTGTCAATCCTCAATGAGGTGGAGTAAAGTGGGTTTAGATTCTTTGTAGTGAGATCTTTACACCACTAAAAGAATGACCAAAAACCATTAAAGTTTGAATGAGAAATTGACTCATTAAGTTGGCTTCGTGAAAAAAGTGTACAACCTCTATCCCACATTGATTATAGAGGAAAACATTGATGGGTATTGTAGACACCCCATTTTTGACCGACCTTAAAACTCAGACGTCACCGATTGAGCGCTCGGTGATGTTGCATGTTGTGCTCGTTCAGAAGTCTCAGAGTCGCGGCCGTGTGCCCTGCCTCCAGACTTCCGAACCCTCTTCTGTGCCTTGTCTCGGTTTGCGAACCAAACTCGGTTTTCTCTGTTTTCTTTCCTGAGGGGAGGGAGTGGTCCCGTAGACTATCTCTCGGTGGCCGTGCGCTACATTTCGTGGCCGTAGGCCATTTTGCCCATTTCGGAGCCCGGTTCCCGGTTTCGGGACCGTCAAGCCGTGTGCCTCGGTTCGGGACCGCCCAACCATCTCCGATTTCTCCGGTTTTCGGCAAGTGCCTCTGTTTTATCATACCGAGGGACACTGGGGTCGTAGATACCCACTTCGTGGCCGAACACCACTTTCGGTGCCTACAGCCCATTTTCGGGACCCCGAATCTCGCGGTTTGGGCCCCGAGCATTCATTTTGCATTAGTTTTTGTTCAATTTTGGCAAGTGCCTCTATTTTATCATTCCGAGGGACACTGGGCCTCTGATGCCCACTTCGTGGCCGAACGCCACTTTCGGTGCTCACAGCCCATTTTCGGGACCCCGCGCGGTTTTGGTCCCCGAGCTTTCGTTTTGCATTAGTTTTTGTTCAATTTTGGCAGGTACCTCTGTTTTAGCACCAGGAAGATCACTGGAGGGTGGGAGGCCAGCAATTGTCTCAGCAACCAGTTATCTGCTTGGTCAAAAGTGGTTCAGCATGAATCTGGGAAGGAGAAAAGTCTGCGCGGCTTCACCGAAACAAGCGTAACTCTTTGCACAAGAGGAATTAAAATATGAGGCCACCACCATTGGAAATCTTACTTCCGGGGCTTCATTTTTCACTCAAGAATATCCTAAGTCCAAATCCGGGGGGAGGAGATATGGTTGGTTAAAGTCCGGTTGGACTGAATCTGCGCGGTTTTACGGAAACTGGCATAACTTTTTCTACAGAAGGAATTTTGATGCAAGGTTTGCGGAATTGGAAAGCTAACTTCCGGGGCTTCAATTTGGACACTTGAATGGACATTTTTGGACTTATCTAGCACCCACCAGCCAGTGGTCTTCTCGGTAGTTTTTTTTTTTTATCTATCTAGCTGGCCAGCCACCCCTTTTGTAAAATGACGATTTTGCCCCTGTGAGCTGGCCGGCCCTATTCCTCTCATTGAGTGTATTCCAGCTATGCATTGGTTGCCCTCAAAATATCTAGATTTTGCATTGGTTGCCCTCAAATATCTAGATTTGGAAAAAGATCTTTAGAGGGAATACTTGGGTGCATTTTTCCACCTTTTTGGCCCTCCTTTTTCACCCCTCTCTTGGACATATAACAGCAGCTCCCAGCTGTGTTTAAGGGTAGAAAAAAAACCCCTTGAGAGCTCCATACACGTCTCTCCTCTCCCTCTCCATTTCCAAGTTCAAAACTTCCAAGTTCTCTACCATTTCTACATCAACTCCAAGCTCTATCATCACCATACCATTTCCAGCAGCAAGGGAAGAATTCCAGCAGCTAGGAAACATCCATTCTTCAAGCAAAAGGCAGCCAAGAAGTTGTCTACAAGGGTAAGTCCTCTTTCCCTCTTTTCTAGCCCTATTTTGGCTCATTTCTTAGACCTATTTGCTTATGGTTTTGAGCTCCGAGATTAACTGGAAATGTCACTATTTTGAGGTGTTCTTCATGTTTGTTTAAGGTCTCAACATCATTTGGGGTCCCTATCTCACACTTGTTTCAATATCTCATCGTATGCCATTGTTTTTGCAAGCTTTCTTTGACTCATGAGTAATCTGATTTTGCATGACATAAACTGTAAAAGTGCATATTTTGAGCCCCTCTTCAACATTGAAGAAGGGCTCAACCTTGTTGGTGAAAGCTTGTACCACCTCTCTTTGTGGCCCCTTGGTGGCCCTATTTTGCATGGCATTTCTAGCATGATTTTATTCTGAATTGGAGGCTTCCATCTACTGTAAATATGCATATTTTTGGCTCCTCTTCAATGTTGTAGAAGGAAATTTTGCTGTTTGAATTTTCTACATACCACTTGTCTCAATACCTCTCTTTGGTTCGTTATTTTGCATGCTTTGTTAGGCTTTCTTAGCTTTTGTTTCAGCCTCCATCAGGCTTGGAAAGTGTCTTAAAATGACTCATTCTTCATGTTTTTTCAAGGGTCCAAAGTTGTTTGGTGTATGCTTTTGGTACCTCATGTTATAGCCTTTGTTGGCTCATTATTTTGCATGCTATGTTTAGCCTATCTACCTACTGAATTGGGGGATGTTATCTCTTATAAATGTGCATATTTTTGGTCCCTATTTAATGTTGTAGAATGTTTTTTTTGGTTTGAGCATTGTATATACTACTTGCTTTGTAATTCCCCTCTTTTTCCCCATTTTTGCATGCTAATTTTGCCATAACTTGTGGTTGTTGTTTAGCCTTGCTTTGTACTGAAAAAATGTTATTTTAGGGGCTGCCTTGCTACTGTTTTACATGTCATGTGTCAATTATGCATGTTTAGTAGGGCTGTAGGCCATTTCGGGTGCATTACATCGCATTTCGGGCATCGGGTGTAATTTTGTCATAATTCGGGGGCTATTTGTGCATCATTTTAGCTGCTGAAATTGGCATTTTCCATATGCCATATGTCACATCTCATTCGCATGTCATTTCTGTGCCTTAGGGCCATGCCTCGGTTTGCGTGCCCGTGTGCATGCATTTCGAGGCACTTCATTTTTGTCTCACGGCATCTTATGTGAGTGCGGCTGAGGCCCTCTCATGTTAGTGTAAGCCCAATTTGCATTTTCATGCCATTTCATGCTTTTATGACATTGCCTCGGTTTGCGCGCCCGCGGGCACGCATTTCGAGGCAACTCATTTTCATCTTACGGCAGCTTATGTGAGTGCGGCCGAGGCCCTCTCATGTTAGTGTAAGCCCAATTGCATTTCGTATGTCATTTGCATTGCGTATGTCACCGCCTCGGTTTGCATGCCCGTGGCACGCATTTTGAGGCACCCCTTTTTCATCTCACGGCATCTTATGTGAGTGCGGCTGAGGCCCTCTCATGTTAGTGTAAGCCAATTTGCATTTTCATGCCATTTCATGCTTTTATGACATTGCCTCGGTTTGCGCGCCCGGCGGCACGCATTTCGAGGCAGCTCATTTTCATCTTACGGCCTCTTATGTGAGTGTGGCTGAGGCTCACTCATGTTAGTGTAAGTCCATTTTGTATTTTGCATATCATTTTAGTCTCATTGCATTGCGTATGCCACCGCCTCGGTTTGCGTGCCCGTGGGCACGCATTTCGAGGCAGCTCATTTTCATCTTACGGCCTCCCGTGTGAGTGTGGCTGAGGCCCTCTCATGTTGGTATAAGCCCAATCTGCATAGTGTATGTCATTTCATGCTTTAATGCATCGTCTCGGTTTGCGCGCCCCGCGAGCACGCATTTCGAGGCACTTCTTTTTTACCCGACGGCCTCTTATGTGAGTGTGGCTGAGGCTCACTCATGTTAGTGTAAGTCCATTTTGCATTTTGTATATCATTTTAGTCTCATTGCATTGCGTATGCCATTGCCTCGGTTTGCGTGCCCGTGTGCACGCATTTCGAGGCATCTCATTTTTATCCGACGGCCTCTTATGTGAGTGTGGCTGAGGCTCACTCATGTTAGTGTAAGTCCACTTGCATCGTGTATGCCATTTCATGCCTAGAATCATTTCCTCGGTTTGCGTGCCCGCGGGCACGCACTTCGAGACATCTCATTTTAACCTCATTACATATCACTTCCATGACATTTTGCATTCTGTATGCATCGCCTCGGTTTGCGCGCCCGTGTGCGCGTATTTCGAGGCATCTCATTTTTATCCGACGGCCTCTTATGTGAGTGTGGCTGAGGCTCACTCATGTTAGTGTAAGTCCACTTGCATCGTGTATGCCATTTCATGCCTTAGAATCATTTCCTCGGTTTGCGTGCCCGTCTGGCACGCACTTCGAGGCATCTCATTTTCATAGCATTGTGCATGCTAGGATTGTATTTTAGTTGCATTCATGCGTATCATGCATATTACATCGTGTTCGGGATGGGAGTTAGCCCGGGCAACGGGAAACGAGGCACGTTTCGTACTCCGAGTGACGGAACGGGTCTCAATTCCCAAGTCACCGACACTCCGGATTACCCATGATGGAGTTTGGTTTTGTTGTAGCAATATCTGCATTGCACCCTATATTGAGTTGTGCAATCTGATTCTTCGGCCATCATGCATCGACATGCGTGATTGGTGGCACGAGGATCGAGGCATGCATATATTTGTGAAATACATTGCTGTGCCCCTTTCCTGCTCTCTGTTGCAGCCAAATGAAGAATCAGCAACTTTTCGGAGTCAGGCACGCATTTCGAGAAACATTGCGAACAGAGGCTAATCGGGGCATCCCAGTGGATTTCCAAAAAGGCAGCCCAGCATACATCATTCAGCGGAAATGAGGCAGCCCCTGGCTTGCATGCCAGTTTACAGTTTTTCTTAGCTAATTTGTTAATTAATTAGGAATCTGTATATTTATTCGGACTGTATTATTCGGACTGTAATATTCTTTTATTCGGGACTGTATTATTATTTATTTGGACCCTCTGTGCGAGGGCATAATTGTAATAAGTGTGGGTGAGTGTGATGTATGTCTTCCAACCCCACGTCTTTCTTCCCTTTTATTTACCCGCTTACATGGTTAGATATAGGGCATATTTCAATTAGCATACAGTATGACGGCATGTTTGCATCATTCATCTGTTTTGCATGCACCGGGCTCGGCGCATCATACAAACTGCATTTGTATTTCAATTCCAATTGAATATGTGTTAGTTGTAGCATTTCATATGCCATGTTTAGAATAGCCGAGCCTGCTATAGTTGCATTATTGCATGTGTTGCATTAGGCATTCTGTATAATTAGGATCATGCATTGATTTCTAATTAGCTTCTTTCTTGGCTTGGAGTACTCGGTGAGTTTTATGCTTTAGCATCCTTGCATGCGTGTGAGTGATTGCCATGAATAGCATGCTTACCATGAGGCTATGCTTATATGATATAACTGCCTTGAATGCCTGTGGATGGAGGCTGGGTTACTTGAATTGGGACAATTCGTCAAACGTTTGTTTTAAGCCCACTAGATAGTGGCAAAATCATGTTTTCTAAGCCCACCTGAGGGTGGCAAATCCGCGTCTTAGCCTACCTGCGGGTAGCACCATCAAACCATTTGCAAACAAACAAACATGAAATGTTTTGTTCCAATTCAGGCGGCCCAGTCTATACTTGTTTGCTGTGCGCATACATAGTAATTCTAGGCTAATAACCGGAACAAGAACTCACAATGTTTTCAAAATAAGATATCATGGTTAGTAGAGGCCGGTCTTTGACGGGCGGAGCGGGGGTGCTCACGATGTGACCTTCCCCAATCGTACCCAAGTTCCCGAGCCAACTTTGGTGATGACGGACACGTGGCCTTTGGCAACGAGTCAGGGTTTCCTAAATTTCCCATTTAAAAAATATTTAGGTGGCGACTCTGTTATCTGGCAAAGCAGTCCATGTTTGGCACTTCTTTCAAAAAATCTGTTTTCAAAACAATTTGCCGGATTTGGACTCTTTGGTTCAAGATTAAGAACCGTGACATTTGAGTCCTTGAACTGTAGTGACCCTAATATGAACAGAACGGGACTTAACCCTCCGGGGCGTTCGGGGACGTCTACAGTTTCTGGCGACTCTGCTGGGGATTTAGAGAACTTGACTCGAACTCATGATATCTCGTTTTGACTATACTTGTGTGTTTCTTTGCATTGCATATTGCATTGGTGCGCCTAGGACACCGTGTTTGCCATATGCCATTCCCGAACGATTTGCCGGAGGCTTGTCTTGTCAAGGCATGTCCATAAGGCTGATCGGCTCTGGGCTCTGACAGCATGGGAACACAAACCCCGGTTTTACCGGGGCACCCTTTTTTGACCATTCGACTTAGTGCATATTCGGATCCATAGTGACCATTCCAAACTAGGACAGGTTGCTTACCCGTTTATAGGTTGTTTGAAACCGCTGTGTGCGTAGTGAAACCCTAGCTCCTGACAAAATAGGACAGGGAAACCCTAACCCAACATAGGGGTGTTTTGGCTCTCACTTATCTGCTATGTGCTTGTTAGAGTGCGTCTCTACAGGAATGCATGTATCAGTTGAGTTTGGGCATCAGGCCTGCGGGCATCAATCAGTATCTGAGAATCAGTTGTCTGCGGATATCCGATTCAGTTTTGGGGAACAGTGAAACAGGAACAATGATCAGTGGTTGAGGACAGTGTATTTCCAGCTTATCAAAACTGCGTGTTGTATGCCCGACTGTGTGTTGTGTGTTATTTAATTTAAGCTGTTATGCTGCCCGTTTTTCTGGTCATTTTATTTCCTTTTTGTTATCTTTTTTGCCTAGGGCAGTTTTTAGCACGATTGCTTCCGAGCTAGTAGATACTCCCCAAGCACTCTGGACACGAGGTCGCCGACTCAATCGATCCGAGGATCTCGTTGACGGACATCCAGTGTTCCACTCTCTGCCCCCAATTGTTAGAAGAAAGAGAAGAAAGCCCAGGGAACGCAGTGTATCAGAACAGAGGTTGCCGGAACCGTGGGTTACTTCATTAGAGGACATACCAGTCAATCCAGATGGAACAGCAGAATACATCAGTGGTAGAGGCGATGATGCGCCAGATGCAAGAAAGCATGAGGCAGATGCAAGAGGATTCCATCCCAAACGGAATTTTCGAAACAGCAGGCCGCTGTCATGGCCCAGCAGTCCGAACTGATTACCAGATTACAACAGCAGAATGCAGCATCTGCTTCACACCAGGTCCTCCTCCACTAGGGGCGCATCAGGCCCTCCTCCGCCAGGAGCTCCACTACCTGAACAGATACCTACTGGCCAGAATGCCCCTCAAATCCTCAGAATACCAGAACACCCAGAATACCCTCCAGATCCACAGAATGCTCCGCTAAACTTCCAAAACACTCAAGAGGACACGAGTCTTCCAACGGGGCTGGCTCCGCCCCCGCTTCCGCCGCAACTTGTCCAAGAATCTTACACCTAATCACCCGGACTCTCCATTTGAGTTCGAGGTAGACCAGACAGCTCTGAAATTGAGCAAATTGGAAAAGCTTTTTAAGAAATCACAGGGGGTGAAGGCCATCCCAGACATTGAAGACGGCTACACTGACGTGGCCGTGACACTGCGGACAGATTTAAGATGCCGCAGATTGACCGTTTGATGGGTCTGGAGATCCTATGGTCCATCTCCGACTGTTTTCCGACCGACATCTTAAGCCGATGGGCTTAACCCGATCACAGAAGCTTTCTTTGTTCGGTAGAACTTTGTCGGGGGTTGCGGCCATCTGGTACGCAAAATTGGAAGATGATGTGAAGAGAAATTGGGATGAGCTAGCCGAGGCCTTCGTTGCAAATATTCATATAATACTCAGATCGAGATTACAACGCGTGATCTCGAAACGACGAGGCATGAACAAAAAGAGACTTTCTCTGATTTTGTAACTCGGTGGAGAGCAAAGGCATCGATGATGACCTTAAGGCCAACTGATAAAGATCAAATCCGGATGATTGTGCGCATCTCCAACCTAAGTTAATGCAGAAGAAATGATCGTACCCCTTCCACCCCTTTTCAGATTTACACGAAATGGGGGTTACAGATCGAAGATGCGATGAAGCAAGGATTGATCGATCAGGATCGGGAGCAGCCCGAACGAAGAACGTTTCAACCGTAATAACAATTGCAGGCCCGAGTGGCTCTGCCAATACAAGGACTCCAGAGGTCGGTATGGTCACAACCACTCCCCCTCCCCAACCAAGGCCCGCAGCGGCCACACCTTTTTCTGATGCATCTGGGAGCAGTAACCAAGCCTCAAGATACCAATCCAGAGGCCAACGAACCTTCTCCCCACTATATATGCCTTTGTCTAAAGTCCGGGGTTCTAGTCAGAAAGGGGCATCTGAAACCCCTGGAACCGAGGCCCCC
The DNA here is from genome assembly GCA_030407325.1 of Camellia japonica. Lineage (NCBI taxonomy): Eukaryota > Viridiplantae > Streptophyta > Magnoliopsida > Ericales > Theaceae > Camellia > Camellia japonica. The sequence goes on along the minus strand of JAPPVO010000059.1, from coordinate 78,018,440 downwards.
ACCAAATCCACTCCCCCCTTCCCACAACCCAGCCAAATACTGCACATACCACCAGCAGCATGGTCATGACACAGACCAGTGCTACCGGCTGCGTCATGAGATTCAGGACCTCATTGACAAAAATATCATTCTACCTCCCGAGAGACCCAACGTCACAGCCAACCCACTCCCCAAACATAACCAAGATCCACCACCCAAGAGAGTCAATTTCATCCAAACTGGGGTCGTGTCCTACGATCCTAGTATCTATATTACCCCCTCCCACCTACCCAAGCCGGAGGTGATCCTCCCTGATTGCACTGAATTGTGCATGTTGGACACCTTCACCACCCAATCTGAACCAAAGGTGGTGACTGTAGACACCCCATTTTTGACCGTCCTCAAGACTTGGACGTCACCGTTGGAACACTCGGTGATTATCCATGTTTGTGTTCGTTTGGAGTTCCCGGAGTTCTCGGCTTGCGCGCCTTGCCTCAGGACCTCCAAACTCGATCGTTTTGTGTCTGGTTTTGCACCAAACACTTGTGTTTTGCCTTGGGAGGGCAGGGAATGCTTTGTGAGGCATCCCCACACACCACCGGCTGTGGCTAGAGGCCACCGGCTGGCTGTAGTTTCCACCGGCACTATATTGTGCCGGTCGGCACTATTTTGTACCGGTCGGCACTCTTTTTGGCAAAATGACCATTTTGCCCTGCCGACTACTGTGCACTTGCTTTCTGAGATATTTTCAGACAGCTGTGTGCAATTGCTTCCCCTCCATACACGTGTATGGAGGGATGAGCCCTTAGTTGCTTAGCTTGTAAGTCGTACAAGTTCTATAAGAGGAAGGCTCTTCCTCTTGGCTTAAGGTTGGGATTTCTTGAGAGTTTTCAGCCATTTTAGAGAGAGAGCAAGCTCTGGTTTTAGGTTAGATCAGAGAGAGAGCAAGCTCTGGTTTTAGGTTAGATCATATATCTATCTTATCTCTCTCCTTTCTTGCTTATTTAGTACACTAGGTGCCTTAGTTCACACTATTGCACACAAGCACCTAGTGTCTCACCTTCTCCTTGCAACTGAGGTTCTAGGGGCTGTTTTTTTAGTGTTCTTGACTGGTTTGGAGCTCAAGGGACCAACTACTCCAACCTTTGTGAAGAAAAGCTTCAAGGGTAAGAAACTTACTTTATTTACCCCATTTTTGCACTCTATTTTTGCTTGCTTTAAAACAGTTTTTGTGCCTGGTCTATAACACAAAAAAGTTCTGTTTTTTAACCCTCTTTGTTGTATCTTAAGAGTGTTTTGTGGTTTGAGCAAGTTTGACCACCCTTAGGCCTTGAAAATGGCTCATTTTTGTGCTATTTTGGAGAGATCCGGGACTTGTGTGCTTGGACCTTTCCACCACTGAAATCTTGAGGGATTTCAGTGGTGGAGATGGTGCCTTAAAGTCCTAGAAAGGGGAGGGCCACCCCCTCTCCTTGATGTCCTTGAAAAGGGCAAGTTTTGCTTCCTTATGGAGCTTCATGCTTGAGTGAGTGTTGAGCATGTTTGACTTGTTTTCCATGCTTATATTGCCATGTTATAACATGATTTCAAGTTGGTTTTGGTCTCCTATGCATGCTTAGTATAGTTGCCTTGTAATCCCTTTTTATGCCTTACATGCCTAGGTTGTATGCCTTAGCTTCGAGCATGTTTTAAGCTTGCATTTGTGAAGCTTGTATGCTTACTTTGCCATGATTTAGCTCTGTCCATAGCCATTTGGGTCGATCTTATCATGCATTACATAGCTCCTTTGCATTTGGCTTGTTGGCCTTAGGAGTGTGAGTGTGTAGCATGCCTTGCTTGCTTCCTTTTTGATGGTTTGGAACCATTTAACATGGTATTTCAGACCTTTTAGTGTACTTGTATGCACGCTTTAGTTGCTTCTTTAATGCTTTAAAAGCATGTGTTGAATGCTCCATGTTTTGGTCATGTTGCACGCCTTTGTGCTTGAACCTCTTAGATGCCATCTAGGTGCTCCTTAGGCTTTGTTTAGGTCTGCTTGTGACCTGTTTTGAGTCCCTTTAGCTTTGTGAGGCTTGGTAGACTTGGCCTTAGTTTAAGCCTTAATGGCTTGTTTCAAGACTTGGACCATTTGTTGCATGCTTTGGCTTGCTTTGTTGCATGATTTGGCATCATATTTTGCATGATTTTCAGAGCTTTATATGCATGCCAATTGTCCATGTTTAACTCACTTCAAGTGTGCTTGAATGTTGCTTGTTTATGCCTTGAGTTGGTACCTTAACATGTGTATGTGTGCATGTGTGTTTGGCCCTCATAATTTAGCACTTTGGCCACTGATTTTAGACCTTTTAGAGTTGCCCAATTCATGTATAAGTCCATCCCCCATTGGTTTGCATGTTTGCTTGAATGCCTTGCATAAGTGCATCACATTGTTCACTTTGCATGATAGATAACATGCTTAGGGTTGCATCACATTCGCATGCATGTTAGGCCTCTTGAAGTGAAGTATGATAGAGGTTTGGCACCCTTGTTTGCTTGATTGCATTGCATGCATTTGAAATTAAAATTGCACTCTCGATTCTTTGGGCCATCATGCATAGAAATGCGTGATTGGTGGTCCGGGAACCGAGGCACATCCCCCTTTGAGTCAAAAGTATGATAGGGAGTGTGTTTGGTGCATACATGCCTTGAATTGCATTGCCATGCAAGTTTTCCCCTCTGCTGCTGTGAGTTGCAGGTTCTGCAGGTGTTAAGTGCCGACCGGCACTATTTAGTGCCGACCGGCAGTGATTCCCCAGCCGATGGAAAAATCCAGTGCCGGTGGCCTCCCCCTTCAGCCGGTGGTACTCTGCCCCAGCCGGTGGTACTCCCCAGTGCCCTGAGGGGCACTCCTGGGATTTTGGTAATTTTCTGAGGAGGAGAGCAGGGGAAACAGAGGCACACTTGCATGACAGTGCGATTCCGAGCCGATTCCGAGCGCGCGCCGCATTTGGGCCCTCCTCCCGAGGCATTTACTGTTTTAATTAGACTAATTATTTGTCTAATTAATTTAGTGAGTTTGTAATAATTAATTAGCTTGCGTAGTTAATTATTTGTATTATTATTTTGGTCCCTCCGAGCGAGGGCAAAAATGTAATAAGTGTGTGTGAGTGGGTGTATGTCTTCCAATCCCCATTTCTTTCTATCCCTTTTATTTACCCGCTTTCGATGGTAGATTAGGGCACATTTAAATTAGCACACCTTATGCAATGCATGTGTGCATCCATGCATTTGTTTACTTGCATCGGGCTCGGCACATCATGCAAACTGCTTTGTATTTCAATTCCAAATTGAATACGTGATAGTTGTTGCATTTCATGTGCCATGCTTAGGATAGCCGAGCCTGTCTAGATTACATCCCTGTATGCGATGCATTAGCCACTTAACATGAACTAGGTCATGCATGTTTGCTAACCAGTTACTTGTTTTTTTTTTGGCACGGAGTACAATGTAAGTGTTTTTGCTTTAGCATAATCACATGTGTGTGAATGTTTGCCATGACAATAGGATTGCCATGCGGCTAAATGCTTATGTGTGATAAACTGCTTGAATGCCTGTGGGTGGAGGTTAGATTGCCTGAGTTGGAACAACTCGTTGAGATCCGAATTTTAGCCTACTTGCGAGTAGCATAAAAACCAACACGTTTTTCGAGACAAAACGGATATGCAATGATTATTTCCGAATTAGGCAACCTAGTCTATACTTGTTTGCTGTGCGCATAACATAGTAATTCTAGGCTAATAATTGGAATAAGAGCATGTAATGTTTTCAAAAAAAGATATCACGGTTAGTAGAGGCCGGTCTTCGGACCGGGCGAAAGGGGGTGCTCATAGCTGACCTTCCCCGATCGTACCCAAGCTCCCGAGCCAAGATCACTTTGGTGATGACGGACACGTGGCCTTCGGCGCCGAGTCAGGGTTTCCTAAATTTCCCATTTTAAAAATATTTAGGTGGCGACTCTGTAATCTGGCAAAGCAGTCCATGTTTGGCACTACTTTTTCAAAAATCCGTTTTTCTTCAAAACGATTTGCCAGAGGTGGACTCTTTGGTTCGGATTTAGAACCGCGACACAACACAGGGAGTCCGAACTGTAGAGCGAAGCCCACGGGCGCGTCTACAGTGACCACCGAAAATGGAATGGGGCAGGCTTCCGAGGAGAGCAAAACTGTTGAGTCTGGGATGGAACAGTCTGGGAATCTAGCTGGAAGAGCTTACGATCCCAGTGAATATATTTTGTTAATGGGCCAGCCTAAGCTGAGTGTGGGGTTGCCAGAGAAGACTGAACTGTGCATGATCCGGGGGGACAGACCTGAACAAGGGGCAGATGATCTGACTACAATGGAACAGGATTTCGCCAACCTCCAATGTTTCAGCGACCATGAATCAGCGGATGCAACTATCAACTGGTTTGAATACGGGGAGTCAGCGGAAGTTACTGGGTGGTTAGATGATCAGCCAGACATCGTGGAATTTCAATCAGAGCAAGGCCCGGCAGGGGCAGAGGTATCAATAATGGCCGGAAGGGCCGAGAGTCAGATTGAATTGTTGGAGAGCGCCGGTACGAAGAATTTCGCTCAGGAGCAAGACATTTTGAAAACCGAACAATTGACACTGGAGGAACGAGAAAAGAAATGGGATTCTGAGAGAGCCCGAAAAGCCAAGAAGCATGAGGAAGTTGAAAGTGCTGCAAGCACGAGGGCAGGACATGCTGTGAGCATTAGGAAGGAAAATGCTGAGAGTGCAAACATGCCTGAACCAGATAGGTGTTTGTTGAATGCCAGTGGGATGTGGTGGGAAGACGACGACTTATGTCTTGCCCATACGGATGAAGATTGGGCAGGTGCTCAACCAGATGACACTTGGTACCTCGATGAGGTGGACCACATGACCAGGAGTGGGCGGTACTTCAAACCTCCACATTTGGACCAACCCGAAGCATCTGGGAAAGATAAAGAGGCTGAAAAGCAGAGAGAGAAACAGATAGAAGAAGAAGCGGTGCTTAAACAATTGAAGAAGATACAAGCAGACATCTCCATCTGGGGACTGCTCATGGCTTCAAGGGTACACAGATAGGCTGTTCTATCTGCTATGGACAAAGCCAAACTTTCTATCGACACTACACCAGAACAACTGGTTGGGCTGGTTTTTCCGGGAGGGGGTTCCCCGGCATTAACCTTCTCAGATAAGGAATTGCCGCCTGAGGGCGTGAATCATAACAAACCTCTCTACATCTCTGTTGAGTGTAGAGACAAGTGGATACCGGTGGTACTTGTTGATACCGGATCTGCTATTAATGTCTGCCCAGTCAGAACGGCGTACGCAGTTGGGTTGAAGCCCGCGGACTTCACGCCAACAACTCAGGTGATCTAGGCTTATGACAATACGAGCAGAGAAGTGATGGGGATTGTTAAGATTCAAACTAAGGTTGGTCCAGGACAACACAATGTCGAATTTCATGTCTTGGACGTTCCCGCAACCTTCAACTTACTCTTGGGGCGGCCGTGGCTGCACCAAGTAAAGGCAGTCTCCTCAACTCTACATCAGATGGTGAAATACCCCTATGGAAAGGGAGTAGCCACTGTATTTGGGAACTCGTCAATCCATCCCCCTCCGGAGGTATCTACGCCGGTCCTGGACATTGAGCATGGCACAGAAGATGTCTTCTTATCAGGATTTACTTTGGCCGAGGCCCGGGTAGTACAGAACATTATGGCTGTGAATTAAGGTGTGTACGTCAGTGCCCAATCAGTCTACCTCATGAACAAGCTACAACATATTCCCGGGATGGGATTAGGAAGGAGCGGCAGGAAAGGAGTCGCAGCGTTGGCCGAAGTGCCACACAATCCGCATACCTTTGGACTGGGCTATCTGCCCACCAAAGAGGACTGGGTGAGGAAAGGAAAGGAAATGGCCGGCAGAGCCAGAGCGAAGCAGGCTGGGAAGCCTTTTGACCTAATACACAGGCCCATTCAGGGTACCCTGAACGGACGCTTCGTCCGGGAGGGGGAGGATTTTCCATTCTGCGGCTTCCCAGAGCCATGGATAAACGCGGAGAGGAAGCGCGTACCAGGCTTCGAAATCTTCTTCGACCTGCAACTGTCCGGGGATGACGTTGCCGCAGAGCAGACAGACCCAACAACTGAGGTTGAGCAGAAAACAGGGGATCCTGAGGGCACAGATTTTGAAATGGGGGTAGCACTGGCATGTCTCCTCTTTGATCCTCCGATCGACCAAGAGTGCTTGGGGGATAACTTCGAGGTTTCCATGATTGGGAATGAAACGGCTGCGAGCCGACCAGCAGCTATCTTGGATGCATCAATCGCACCCTCTCTCACTTGGCAGTACGAGGAGGGATTTTTGTCCAGCAGTTCCGGGTCAGGTAATGAGCCGGAATCTGATTCCACCGAGTCCTGTGAGTCGGAATCAAGTTCCAGCTCGACTGAGTCTGAGTCTGGCACTCCTGGGGATGTTGACCCGGATGCCACAGTCCTGTCCAGGTCGTCTTTTTCCTTTTCTTTTGAGTCTGTTGTAACAGAAGAATTGGATGATTTGGATGTACTTAATGAGAATGAGGTGAATGTGGTTTCCGAGTATTTCTCTGTGCCTTTGATTTATTGCATTAATTCAAACTTTCAAAATTTTGATCAAAATGACGAGGACGAGGTTCCTCCGGTTTTACAACGTTTAATTGAGCAAGAGCAAGAGAGATTTGTTAAGCCATTAATGGATGAAATCATTACCGTGAACATTGGTACTGAGAAGGACCCGCGGCTGGTCCAGATCGGGTCCACGTTGTCTTCTGAGGAACGCGAGCGCTTAGTCGCTTTATTAAAAGATTTCAAAGATGTTTTCGCGTGGTCCTACGAAGACATGCCTGGAATCGATCCTGAGATTGTACAGCATCGGATCCCCCTTGACCCCGAGGCCCGACCTGTCAAGCAGAAACTCAGAAGGATCCGCCCGGATTGGGCTCTCAAGATTAAAGAAGAAGTCACCAAGCAAATTGACACAGGCTTCCTGCTGGTATCAGAGTATCCGACTTGGTTGGCCAACATTGTTCCGGTGCCGAAGAAAGATGGCAGGATCCGGGTGTGCGTAGACTTCAGGGATTTGAACAAGGCTAGTCCGAAGGACGACTTTCCCCTACCACACATCGATGAGTTGGTGGACTTCACAGCAGGGCATGCATTGCTCTCATTCATGGATGGCTTCTCAGGATATAACCAGATAGTGATGGCACCCGAAGACAGAGAAAAGACTACATTCACCACCCCGTGGGGGACATACTGCTACCGGGTAATGCCGTTTGGATTGAAGAACGCTGGAGCTACTTATCAACGGGCCGCGACCACAATACTACATGATATGATCCACAAAGAGGTTGAGGTGTATGTGGACGACATGATTGTCAAGTCCAAGGAAAGAGAGGGCCACTACACCGCCTTGCATAAGTTTTTCCAAAGGATCAGGGAATTCCGGTTGCGGCTAAACCCTCAGAAATGTACATTCGGTGTTACAGCGGGAAAAATGCTGGGGTTTCTGATTACACAAAGAGGCATCGAGGTCGATCCTTCCAAAATCAAGGCCATCTTAGAAATGCCACCACCAAGGACTGAAAAGGAGGTGCGAGGCTTTCTGGGTAAAGTGCAATTCATAAGACGGTTTATCTCAAAATTAACCTTGACTTGTGAACCACTTTTTGGTCTCCTGAAGAAAGGCAAGAAGTTCCAATGGGACGGCCGATGCCAAGCTGCATTTGAACAGATTAAAGAATATTTACAGAACCCGCCCGTGTTGTCACCGCCAGAACTAGGGAAACCGTTGATTTTGTATTTGTCAGTAACTGAAACTACAATGGGCTGCATGCTTGCACAAGAATCAGAGGACAAGGTGGAGAGAGCCATCTACTATCTCAGCAAGAAGATGCTGGAGTATGAGACCCGATATACACCGCTGGAAAAGGCTTGCTTAGCTCTGGTATGGGCTACCAGGAAGCTGCGGCACTACCTGTTAGCTCACTCTGTAATGTTGGTTTCACGACTTGATCCCATCAAATATCTCTTCGAGAAACCAGCGCTTACGGGTAGGCTAGCTCGTTGGTTGCTGTTGCTCTCCGAATTTGATCTCACATACGTGACGCGCAAGTCAGTGAAAGGAAGAGCAGTGGCAGAGTTCCTTGTCGACCACCCGGTTGAGGGGGATGAAGCAGTTGAATACCTGTTCCCAGATGAATCAATTCTGCACATCGACGATGAAACCTGGACGATGTACTTTGACGGAGCGTCAAATCAACACGGATATGGGATAGGAGTGTTGCTGATAGCACCCGATGATTCCCGCATCCCTCTCGCCTTCAAACTCCGGTTCAAAGTCTCGAACAATGAAGCAGAATATGAGGCGTGTATTGCTGGTCTAGAAGCAGCCCTGGAACTAGGGGCAAGACGATTGGATGTCATTGGGGATTCGAACCTTGTTGTGTCTCAGGCTAAAGGAGACTGGAAAGTAAAAGAGGAAAAGATGATGATGTATCACCAAACCCTGGATTTGCTGATTCCTCGGTTCGAAAAGCTAAGTTTTACTCATCTACTAAGAGAGAACAACAGGTTCGCAGATTCTTTAGCAACTCTATCATCTATGATAGACATCCCGCGTGGAGTCCGAATGCGTCCAGTCATCATTGACCAGAAATTCGCACCTGCCTATGAGTCGATTGCAGCTATAGATGAAGTTCAGGACGAACACCCCTGGTATTACGACATCTGGAACTTCTTAGAAAAAGAAGCATACCCGTCAGGGGTGAATGCCAAAGACAAGAGGGCAATCAGAAGAATGGCAGTTCAGTTCATCATCTGCGGAGGTAAACTGTACAAACGGGGTCATCTAGGAATGCATAAACTGTGCGTTGATGCCGAAGAGTCAAAGCGCCTGATGGAAGCCATCCACGGGGGAGAATGTGGTGCGCACATGAATGGGGTAATGTTGGCACGGAAGATTCTCAGACAGGGTTATTATTGGTCCACCATGGAGGAGGATTGTATTAGTTTCGTCCGGCGATGTCACAAGTGTCAAATTCATGCAAATCGTATGAACATCCCGCCAACAAAGCTGTACAACATGACTTCGCCATGGCCGTTTTCAGTCTGGGGAATTGATGTAATCGGAGCAGTTACGCCGAAGGGGTCGAATGGGCATGAGTTCATCTTGGTAGCGATAGACTACTTCACAAAATGGGTTGAGGCCCAATCTTACGCGGTGTTGAAGGCTTCGCACGTCGCAAAGTTTATCAGAAACAACATTATCTGTCGCTACGGAGTCCCAAATGAAATCGTTTCAGACAATGGTTCCCACTTCAAGAAGGAGGTGATTGACTTGTTGGAGAAATACAATGTGGCTTTTCATAAGTCGTCTACTTACCGGCCGCAAACCAACGGAGCGGTTGAGGCCGCCAACAAGAATATCAAACGCATACTACAGAAGATGGTGGAAACCTACCGGGACTGGCCAGATAAGTTGCCGTTTGCTTTGTGGGGCTACCGGACTTCAATCAGAACTTCTACCGAGGCGACTCCGTACTCATTGGTTTATGGAATGGAGGCCGTTTTACCCATCGAGATTGAGGTCCCATCATTACGAGTGTTGGCCGAGTGCCAGATAGCCGAAGCAGATTGGCAACAGAGCAGATTTGAGGAACTCATGCTTTTTGATGAAAGAAGGTTGAAAGCACTGTACCACGTCCAAAGTTATCAACGTAGAATCGCCCGGGCTTTTAATAAGAAGGTTAAGTCCAGAAATTTGAAGGAAGGAGATTTGGTGCTCAAAGACAACCGAGCTCCCATCCATGACCCAAGGGGCAAGTTCAGACCCAATTGGACTGGTCCCTACATCATCAAGTCAATCTGGTCTGGTGGAGCTGTGGTTCTGATGGATCTAGATGGCTTAGAGTTTTCCCAACCGATCAACATGGACAAGTTGAAGAAATACTATCCCTGAGAGGCTCGCCAGGCCGAAAACCCGAAAGGGCGACCTAGGCAAAATGCAGAGCATAGAAAATTTGAAATCATAAAAACTGAGCTCGCAAGGTTGAAAACCCGCAAAGGGCGGCCTTGGCAAAAGTTAGAGCGCAAAAGGAGAGTGAAAATACCCGAGCGAACCTAAGCTTGAACTACGTAAGGCTTGATTCCCATCTTTGGGATACGTAGGCAACTTCACCTTGAAGTTCAGCCACAATCTTTTCCCCGATCAACTTTGTCCATTTTGATCATCTCAGCCATCTTTATTCATCAGCATTTACCGTGATCTCCGGTACAGTGCTATTCAGACTAGGGGCAACTTTCCGTTGCAATGAATTGCCGAGGCATTTTTCAAACTAGGGGCAACTTTCCAGTTGCTAGGATTCGGCGTTGTACATTTCAGTGACAGATCTCAGGCGTGTCCAGTTCTGATCCATATCGAAAATAGTTTTGAAAAGTTTTAATAAAAGTTGACTTTGTTCAAATTAATCTTTTCACAACTAAGACCATTTTTAGACCAAAACGGAGAATTTTCAGTACCACAACCTTCAATTTCATTGATTTCAAAACAGAGTTCTCTTGCTCTTGCATACAATTGAAGTTGCTTTTTATTACACTCAGGAAGAAAACTTGAAAGTACTAGTAAAGCAATAATAAATCCGGACAAGTGCACAGGTGTTGTGCCCCCGAGCTAGTTGAAGCCTCTGACGCCAACTTGGGCCCAACCTGTGCTTCTTCGTTGAGCCAATCCCAGCACTCATCAGACAAAGTGCAACTAAAAGTGGGAGCAGGAGCCAGAAGTTCTCTAATTCTCCACGCTGTGGCCTGCCGAGCCAGCTGTGCGCCTCGAACTGGAAATGTAGTCGGATATTCTATCCCCTCTGGTGGGCAAGTCTGATCACGGCCAAACTGGCGCAGAATACGAAATGGGAAATAGAATACGCAGTGAGTCAAGCCAATCAATCGAATTCCCACCTGTCGAGACATGCTGTAACTCATCGCCGGGAGATTGAGCCAAGGGCAGCGCCACGCGATGCGATCTGCCGACAAATTACACATCCATTCAAACCACCAGCTCTCATCAGGGGCATTGACTAGGCGTTGCCGAAAGAAGTAGCCGCGAGCTGAGTAAGCAGGGCAAGAGTCTACAACTTGCAATTTGTCCATCAACCATATCTGGGGAGGGATGAAAAATGAGAGAATAAAGAATAGAGAGATGTACGATGAGAGAAAAGTAAGATGAGGGTTTTGTGAGAAAAACCGAGCCCGAGGGCCGAGTGATGTGAGCAAATACATATGAGAGCTTGGGTGGGAAACATTACCTGCAGCAGTAGTGGACTCCCTGCAAACCTGGTTGTCTCCCCACAGTAGAAGGCATCCAGACCCATCAATGTCTCGGCCAGAGTCATGGCAATGCAACTCTTTCCCTCTTTCAAGCCTTGGGCGACTTCAATCAAACGGACGCTGGATCCTCCGGAGCCCGAGACAAACAGAAAGTGAGATAGTAGGCACAAGCAGAGGGCGTGCTGCCGGAAGCCTTGCCAATGATGGTCGCTGCGGTCACCAGCATCAGAGAATCGGTAAATCAGGCTCAGAATGTCCAACATGCCATCACCAATCAGGGATCGAGCATCATGCGCGTTGAGTCCGCACATCCGCCCTAAGGCCTGGGCATAGCCAAAATTGAGCTGGGGCAAGATTTCCTCGCCTCGCTCGGATTCCATCAAGGCGTGAAAATCTTCAAAAGTAGGACATACCTCTTGCCCTCCAAAGCTGAAGACGTGCGTCACCGGGTTCCAAAACCTTGCCGCGGCATAGAGGAAAGGAAGATGCAGTGAAGTCCGGCACAGCGTGAATAGTGCATTCAAGCCGAAACCTCGGAAGTTCAACTTTTCCGAGCCGTCTAGTGAAGAGATCCAAGACGTGAGATTTTCTGCGAGAAATGCCTCCATTTTTGTGAGAAACGGTGATGAAATGAATTAGTTCCAAGGCTGGGGCTTTTATAGGGGGGTAAAACACTATTCAAAGGGCACGTGTCAAAATTCTGGGGGTTGTGGGGAAGGTGGCCGGCCGGCCATCTATCCTAGTAGGCCGGCCACCCTCTAGTCTCCAAATGCAAAATCTGTTCGGCCACGCATTGGTCCTGTTTTATCCTCCGGAAAGAAGTTTGAGGCATTTCTACGCATCGGGGATGTCGAAGGCCTCCATTTCTCTCAGTTTCGGATACGTTCCATCATCCAGATCGTCCATCCGAAGTACACTTTTATTGTCTTTTGCTTATCGAGTTGTTGCTTTGTTTATCGAGTTGTAAGTTTTGTCGAGCTGTCGCTTTTTGTGTTTTGAGTTATTACCTTTTGTTTACGCAATTTTGTTAAGTCTTGTTTATCGAGTCGTTAACATTGTTGTACTTTGCTTATCGAGTTGTAAACTTGCTAAGATTCTGTTATTTCTTAGTGAGTCGAGTTTGATTTGTTGTGTCGGTTCATTACCTGACCTGGTAAATACATAGCACATTTCCATTCAATTCCTTTTTTGTGCAAAATGATGCGTTGCGATGCTAAGAATTTCAAATACAAACATCTTTTCAAAAGCTGTTTCATTCCATCATGTTTTACACCAAATAAAGGTACAAGTTTTACAGAAAAGAAAACTGCCTAACAATGTGCAAAGTGCTACAAACTACTAGCTAAAAAAGTAAAATAAAGCAGGAAATAACATCAGTATCCTCGGGAACGGGAAGGAGGAGGCCCTCTCATCCTCTTCTGTGGGATAACCTCTGCACCATCATCACCATCCGGATCAGAGCTGTCATCCTCCGGATCCCCCTCGGCCTCGCCTCCGCTCCCGGAACCAAGACCGGAGCCTCCCTCCCCAGGAGATGTCTCTGACACACGGTCTGCGACCTCCTCCTCCTCATCCTCGACAATGGGTGCCCTGCGTCTGCGTGACGACCCTGCTCCTCGAGCTCCTCGGTAAGGCCTGGATGGCCCAGCTCCTCGAGTCCCTGTACCTCGAGCATGCCCAGCACCTCGACCTCTCTGAGAAGGCCCTGGTGGCCTGGCCCGTGTCGGAGCATATACGGGAGGCATCTGAAGATGAAAAGTGCAATACATCAGTTCAAACATAAAAAGCAGGTGCAAGTACAGTATGTGAGTGGGGTGTGTGCCAGATGTGTTCTACACAGCCTATCAGTGCAGCAGAATGCTCAAAACCAGCATGTTAACAGAAATATGATAAATGCAAGGGAGATGAAGGGTACCTGGAAGCCCATAATGGACATCTGTGCCTCTCTACGCAGGACCATCCCCTCAAGTGAGGCCACCACCCCGAGCATCTGGTCTCATGTTCACTCCGAGGTGGCTGCAGACACAAGCTCAACTCATCAATAAATAAGCAACTGCCAAAATGTCTGTGTGATAAATGAAAAATGGTAGAACATACCGGTGGTGAGTCAGGATCACTGACATATCTATGACCAGGCATCGGAGGCTCCATAGGGATCGGAATCGGAGAAGTGGTCCCATACTGCCCAACTCGTCAACTCAGTCGGCATATCTGGCCATCCAGGATGATCGAGAGTCGGAGGGATCGGAGGAATCGAACTGCCTCTACCTCTAGATGCACCAGCCCTGCTAGAAGAGGGGATGTCTGCAGCACGGGCACGACTCGAATTGGTGCGCCAGTGGGCCTCAGTGGTGGAGCCCGTACTCCCGTCAGGGGGGACATCAGATATATGCGGCGATAGGTGGCGTAGTTCCCCTCAATGAGATGTAATAAAGCATCGGTGCCTGCATGTCCCTAGTGACCTCCTCAGTAGATAGCCTGTCGGCAGTCCGCATAGTGGGTGGAGGCACAGCAGGAGGGTCCTGAGACTCATACCCCCACACCTGACGCTGAAAGCGTTCCCCCAGAAACCAAGCCCTGCCGACTGGTCCCTCGAGCAGGAACCTATACTGGGAACTAGTCGACCCTCCGGGGTACTGATTCTCGAGATCGTCGCCAAAGACTGCCCAGGGTTGCCAGGTGATCTGCGGATAACCAGTGTACAAATCAATCAGAAATCAAGAAATACAAAGCAGATCAAGATGAAAATGAAAGGAACTGAGAGTTCTGAAATACCTCTGTCGCGCGCACGGTGTCGAAGTACTGTCGCAGAGAGAAGAGAGTCTCCCGAGGCCTTGATAGGTGCTCGCCCTCAAACATCAATGAAAACGGAGTCATAGGAGGTCCTGCACCTCCATCTCCGGGCTAATGTGGGGAAATATGCATATACCCATAGCTGAGAAAAGCAGTGCGGAATGTGAATACAAAGTGCTAAAGGCAAAATACAGAATGCAAAGTGCGCCGTGTGTGCAATGAACAAGTAATGAGGAGCAAAATGTAAATCAAGAGGACAGAATGTACCTCCCAGGCTCTCCAGTAGCCGCCGAGTAAGTCCCCCCGCCCACGAGAACTGCACTCATATAACAATAAAGGGTAGCCAGGGCAGCGCCGCCCAATCATACTGATTGACCTGTGATAGGTCCACTAGGGCACTCAAGAGATACAGCCCGACCATGTTCCCTCTATCAGCAAACAGAGTGGTGCCAAAGAGGAACATGAGGAAACCACGGGCATACTGCTCGACCTCCTCGGGAGACTCAGGCTCCATCTGTGGCCGCCGAAAATGGGAAGAGAACCAAGTATACCGGACTCTCCCGGAAGCTCTGTCTACAGGTGGGCGAGGCCCCAATAGATGAATCCAAGCAGCCTCCCACTCACTCATATCCTCGTCGTAAGGAATGGGTCCACCGCCTACGTCTAGGCCGGTGAGTACAGCAAAGTCTAATGGGGTCATGGTCATATCCCCGGTGGCAGAAAAATGGAAAGAATTGGTGGTGTCCCACCATCTCTCCGCCAGAGCAGCAAACAATGTCCTACTGATAAGACAGTGAGATAACCCCCTGCAGAATGGTCTGAATCCTGCAAAGTCAACCAAGTCCCGGACAGCTTCCGGAAGCTCAGCATACCACTCCCTCGCGGCAGTGGAGCCATAACCTCGCACGGTGCGAGAGCCAGCCTGCATTTAGAATGAATGCATGTATTAGCAAATGAAGTGAATGAGCTGTGTGCAAATGAAGCGAATGCGCTGTGTGCAAATGAAATCAGTGGGCTGCGTGTTCACTAAATCTGGGCTGCGTGTTCAGTAAATTTGGTATTTGGGCTGCGTGTTCAAATTTCAAAAAAATCAGTGGGCTGCGTGTTCACTAAATCTGGGCTGCGTGTTCAGTAAATTTGTTATTTGGGCTGCGTGTTCAAATTTCAGAAAAATCAGTGTTTTGGGCTGCGTGTTCAAATCATTAAACAGTGGGCTGCGTGTTCACTTTATTTCTACCTGGGCTGCGTGTTCAGTAAATTGGTGTTTTGGGCTGCGTGTTCAAATCATTAAATCAGTGGGCTGCGTGTTCACTTTATTTCTACCTGGGCTGCGTGTTCAGTAAATTGGTGTTTTGGGCTGCGTGTTCAAATCATTAAACAGTGGGCTGCGTGTTCACTTTATTTCTACCTGGGCTGCGTGTTCAGTAAATTGGTGTTTGGGCTGCGTGTTCAAATCATTAAACAGTGGGCTGCGTGTTCACTTTATTTCTACCTGGGCTGCGTATTCAGTAAATTGGTGTTTTGGGCTGCATGTTCAAATCATTAAACAGTGGGCTGCATGTTCACTTTATTTCTACCTGGGCTGCGTGTTCAGTAAATTGGTGTTTTGGGCTGCGTGTTCAAATCATTAAACAGTGGGCTGCGTGTTCAGTAAATTGGTGTTTTGGGCTGCGTGTTCAAAATCCTAATCAGTGGGCTGCGTGTTCACTTTATCTATATCTGGGCTGCGTGTTCAGTAAATCTATGTTTTGGGCTGTGTGTTCAATCCTAATCAGTGTGGGCTGTGTGTTCATCATCAACTTGGACTGTGTGTTCAGAAAATCAGAGTTTGGGACTGCGTGTTCTACTCGTAGTCAGTGTGTGCCGTGTGTTCACAATCAATCAGTCAGTGAGCCGTGTGTTCAACAATTCAAGTGTTTTAACTACATATTCAGAGTGCAAACAAAGTACTATGTCATAAGCTAAACCGCATGTTCAAGCATGGCAAAGCTACAAAATGCAGAAAAATTACAGAGAAGGAAGTAAAATACCTCTCGTGCCTCGTGAGAGAGGTGCTGCTCCGGCTCTCGCAAAAGAAGATCCCCGGGTACCCGATCGTTGAACTCGGTGAAATGACGAAAAACCGCCCGCGGAAGCCTATGTGCCGGCGGAGCGTATCGATCGGGGATAAAAGGCCGGACCCTCGGGGGCAATGCCATAATGTCAAAATCATCTCCGGCACCCGGGAGACCTCCACCATAAGGGAAATTGCCTGTCATTTCGAGAAATCTGCAAAAAGGAGCAAAAAGGAGCAAAAATGAGCCAAAATTGGAAAAAGTCAACAAAAGTCAACTCTCGGGGAACGAAAAGTCAACAAAAGTCAACTCCCGGGAAAATTTTCCAAATATTGAGACAAACTTACCTCAAGTGGTGAAAACGAGGAAAGAAGCTCCGAAATCAAATTTTAATCGGCTCAAAGTGCTTAAATCGGAAGGATTTCGCGGAAACAACTTGCGTGGAAGGCCGAGGGGCGCGTATAAAATGCAGATCTGAAAGAGAAAATGGCTTAGAGAGCAAGAGGAGAGAATTTCACACTTGGGGGAGTGATTTCGGATTGCATTGGAGGTGTGTATATATAGAAATCTCCAAAATGACCAAAATGCCCCTGCTTTTGGCAGGTGGCCGGCCGGCCACCTTTTCTGGCTGGCCGGCCATTTGCTTTTCCTCCCCTGGCCGATGGCCTCTCCTAGGGCAATGAGCTGGCCGACCATGGTCCCCACCCCCTCCCCTACCTCTCTGCAAATTTTGAGGAAAATCGGAGTTCCCGGGACCTGAAAAAGTTCAAGAAAAGTGCACTTTCTGGCGCGAAATTGCTCCGTTGGAACTTTAGCTGCAATTTCTGATATGTGTCTCATCATCACTCATCAAAATCGAGGTGTATCCTTTTTAATCATGTTGTAACCTCTCCGAGAGGTGAAACCGAGGCCGCGATTGAGTTGCCTTCGCCGAAATGCGCGTTTCCTTACCCGTTGTTTCACAACCGACGGGCACCCCGATCCGTGCTCACTTTGCGTTGTTGTGCGTATAACTTGCATTCTAATCAACATTTTGCATTGTCATGCATGATTTCTTGGTGTACCATATCTCTGTGCTTGTGCATGCGTTGTCACGCTCGTTCCTTTTTCGCATTGTGTTGCTTTCCCTCGCCGACACTGTGCGTGTCAAACTTTCGGGATTACAGGAATCACATTGAGTATATGTTGTTAGCATATTGTTCTTGTTGAATTTCTCTATTTTTGCAGGCACGATATTGTATGTACGGTTCATTTGAGGCTGGTGCGACCAGACGAATCGCGCAGGTATTGTATCTTCTCCGTGTGAGACGCGACGAGAATCGAATCATTCTCCGCACTCCTAACTGCATGAAATGTAGTTGTTGCTTTGCATTCTTGCTTAAAATTGTTGCATCTATTTGCGAATACTTGCCTCATTACAGCTTGCTGCATTTGCATGATCATTTGGCTCTGTGCATGTCGCTTTGCATTTTGCCCCCCTGCTGCCTGCGGGCACGCATCTCTGTTCATCTTGTATGATTGTCTAAGTCTTCGGCCTTGTCAAAAATGGGTCGTCTCTGGGCTTTGACATTCACTCTCGTCATTGTTATGACTTCCGAGTTCTGTCAAAGAGGGGCAACTGTAGACACCCCATTTTTGACCGACCTTAAGACTCAGACGTCACCGATTGAGCGCTCGGTGATGTTGCATGTTGTGCTCGTTCAGAAGTCTCAGAGTCGCGGCCGTGCGCCCTGCCTCCAGACTTCCGAACCCTCTTCTGTGCCTTGTCTCGGTTTGCGAACCAGACTCGGTTTTCTCTGTTTTCTTTCCTGAGGGGAGGGAGTGGTCCCGTAGACTATCTCTCGGTGGCCGTGCGCTACATTTCGTGGCCGTAGGCCATTTTGCCCATTTCGGAGCCCGGTTCCCGGTTTTCGGGACCGTCAGGCCGTGTGCCTCGGTTCGGGACCGCCCAACCATCTCCGATTTCTCCGGTTTTCGGCAAGTGCCTCTGTTTTATCATACCGAGGGACACTGGGGTCGTAGATACCCACTTCGTGGCCGAACACCACTTTCGGTGCCTACAGCCCATTTTCGGGACCCCGAATCTCGCGGTTTGGGCCCCGAGCATTCATTTTGCATTAGTTTTTGTTCAATTTTGGCAAGTGCCTCTATTTTATCATTCCGAGGGACACTGGGGCCTCTGATGCCCACTTCGTGGCCGAACGCCACTTTCGGTGCTCACAGCCCATTTTCGGGACCCCGCGCGGCTTTGGTCCCCGAGCTTTCGTTTTGCATTAGTTTTTGTTCAATTTTGGCAGGTACCTCTGTTTTAGCACCAGGAAGATCACTGGAGGGTGGGAGGCCAGCAATTGTCTCAGCAACCAGTTATCTGCTTGGTCAAAAGTGGTTCAGCATGAATCTGGGAAGGAGAAAAGTCTGCGCGGCTTCACCGAAACAAGCGTAACTCTTTGCACAAGAGGAATTAAAATATGAGGCCACCACCATTGGAAAGCTTACTTCCGGGGCTTCATTTTTCACTCAAGAATATCCTAAGTCCAAATCCGGGGGAGGAGATATGGTTGGTTAAAGTCCGGTTGGACTGAATCTGCGCGGTTTTACGGAAACTGGCATAACTTTTTCTACAGGAGGAATTTTGATGCAAGGTTTGCGGAATTGGAAAGCTAACTTCCGGGGCTTCAATTTGGACACTTGAATGGACATTTTTGGACTTCTCTAGCACCCACCAGCCAGTGGTCTTCTCGGCAGTTTTTTTTTTTATCTATCTAGCTGGCCAGCCACCCCTTTTGTAAAATGACGATTTTGCCCCTGTGAGCTGGCCGGCCCTATTCCTCTCATTGAGTGTATTCCAGCTATGCATTGGTTGCCCTCAAAATATCTAGATTTTGCATTGGTTGCCCTCAAAATATCTAGATTTGGAAAAAGATCTTTAGAGGGAATACTTGGGTGCATTTTTCCACCTTTTTGGCCCTCCTTTTTCACCCCTCTCTTGGACATATAACAGCAGCTCCCAGCTGTGTTTAAGGGTAGAAAAAAAACCCCTTGAGAGCTCCATACACGTCTCTCCTCTCCCTCTCCATTTCCAAGTTCAAAACTTCCAAGTTCTCTACCATTTCTACATCAACTCCAAGCTCTATCATCACCATACCATTTCCAGCAGCAAGGGAAGAATTCCAGCAGCTAGGAAACATCCATTCTTCAAGCAAAAGGCAGCCAAGAAGTTGTCTACAAGGGTAAGTCCTCTTTCCCTCTTTTCTAGCCCTATTTTGGCTCATTTCTTAGACCTATTTGCTTATGGTTTTGAGCTCCGAGATTAACTGGAAATGTCACTATTTTGAGGTGTTCTTCATGTTTGTTTAAGGTCTCAACATCATTTGGGGTCCCTATCTCACACTTGTTTCAATATCTCATCGTATGCCATTGTTTTTGCAAGCTTTCTTTGACTCATGAGTAATCTGATTTTGCATGACATAAACTGTAAAAGTGCATATTTTGAGCCCCTCTTCAACATTGAAGAAGGGCTCAACCTTGTTTGGTGAAAGCTTGTACCACCTCTCTTTGTGGCCCCTTTGGTGGCCCTATTTTGCATGGCATTTCTAGCATGATTTTATTCTGAATTGGAGGCTTCCATCTACTGTAAATATGCATATTTTGGGCTCCTCTTCAATGTTGTAGAAGGAAATTTTGCTGTTTGAATTTTCTACATACCACTTGTCTCAATACCTCTCTTTGGTTCATTATTTTGCATGCTTTGTTAGGCTTTCTTAGCTTTTGTTTTCAGCCTCCATCAGGCTTGTAAAGTGTCTTAAAATGACTCATTCTTCATGTTTTGTCAAGGGTCCAAAGTTGTTTGGTGTATGCTTTTGGTACCTCATGTTATAGCCTTTGTTGGCTCATTATTTTGCATGCTATGTTTAGCCTATCTACCTACTGAATTGGGGGATGTTATCTCTTATAAATGTGCATATTTTTGGTCGCTCTTTAATGTTGTAGAACTGTTTTTTTTGGTTTGAGCATTGTATATACTACTTGCTTTGTAATTCCCCTCTTTTTCCCCATTTTTGCATGCTAATTTTGCCATACTTGTGGTTGTTGTTTAGCCTTGCTTTGTACTGAAAAAATGTTATTTTAGGGGCTGCCTTGCTACTGTTTTACATGTCATGTGTCAATTATGCATGTTTAGTAGGGCTGTAGGCCATTTCGGGTGCATTACATCGCATTTCGGGCATCGGGTGTAATTTTGTCATAATTCGGGGGCTATTTGTGCATCATTTTAGCTGCTGAAATTGGCATTTTCCATATGCCATATGTCACATCTCATTCGCATGTCATTTCTGTGCCTTAGGGCCATGCCTCGGTTTGCGTGCCCGTGTGCACGCATTTCGAGGCACTTCATTTTTGTCTCACGGCATCTTATGTGAGTGCGGCTGAGGCCCTCTCATGTTAGTGTAAGCCCAATTTGCATTTTCATGCCATTTCATGCTTTTATGACATTGCCTCGGTTTGCGCGCCCGCGGGCACGCATTTCGAGGCAGCTCATTTTCATCTTACGGCAGCTTATGTGAGTGCGGCCGAGGCCCTCTCATGTTAGTGTAAGCCCAATTTGCATTCCGTATGTCATTTGCATTGCGTATGTCACCGCCTCGGTTTGCATGCCCGTGTGCACGCATTTTGAGGCACCCCTTTTTCATCTCACGGCATCTTATGTGAGTGCGGCTGAGGCCCTCTCATGTTAGTGTAAGCCCAATTTGCATTTTCATGCCATTTCATGCTTTTATGACATTGCCTCGGTTTGCGCGCCCGCGGGCACGCATTTCGAGGCAGCTCATTTTCATCTTACGGCCTCTTATGTGAGTGTGGCTGAGGCTCACTCATGTTAGTGTAAGTCCATTTTGCATTTTGCATATCATTTTAGTCTCATTGCATTGCGTATGCCACCGCCTCGGTTTGCGTGCCCGTGGGCACGCATTTCGAGGCAGCTCATTTTCATCTTACGGCCTCCCGTGTGAGTGTGGCTGAGGCCCTCTCATGTTGGTATAAGCCCAATCTGCATAGTGTATGTCATTTCATGCTTTAATGCATCGCCTCGGTTTGCGCGCCCGCGGGCACGCATTTCGAGGCACTTCTTTTTTACCCGACGGCCTCTTATGTGAGTGTGGCTGAGGCTCACTCATGTTAGTGTAAGTCCATTTTGCATTTTGCATATCATTTTAGTCTCATTGCATTGCGTATGCCATTGCCTCGGTTTGCGTGCCCGTGTGCACGCATTTCGAGGCATCTCATTTTTATCCGACGGCCTCTTATGTGAGTGTGGCTGAGGCTCACTCATGTTAGTGTAAGTCCACTTGCATCGTGTATGCCATTTCATGCCTTAGAATCATTTCCTCGGTTTGCGTGCCCGCGGGCACGCACTTCGAGACATCTCATTTTAACCTCATTACATATCACTTCCATGACATTTTGCATTCTGTATGCATCGCCTCGGTTTGCGCGCCCGTGTGCGCGCATTTCGAGGCATCTCATTTTTATCCGACGGCCTCTTATGTGAGTGTGGCTGAGGCTCACTCATGTTAGTGTAAGTCCACTTGCATCGTGTATGCCATTTCATGCCTTAGAATCATTTCCTCGGTTTGCGTGCCCGTCTGGCACGCACTTCGAGGCATCTCATTTTCATAGCATTGTGCATGCTAGGATTGTATTTTAGTTGCATTCATGCGTATCATGCATATTACATCGTGTTCGGGATGGGAGTTAGCCCGGGCACGGGAAACGAGGCACGTTTCGTACTCCGAGTGACGGAACGGGTCTCAATTCCCAAGTCACCGACACTCCGGATTACCCATGATGGAGTTAGGTTTTGTTGTAGCATTCATCTGCATTGCACCCTATATTGAGTTGTGCAATCTGATTCTTCGGCCATCATGCATCGACATGCGTGATTGGTGGCACGAGGATCGAGGCATGCATATATTTGTGAAATACATTGCTGTGCCCCTTTCCTGCTCTCTGTTGCAGCCAAATGAAGAATCAGCAACTTTTCGGAGTCAGGCACGCATTTCGAGAAACATTGCGAACAGAGGCTAATCGGGGCATCCCAGTGGATTTCCAAAAAGGCAGCCCAGCATACATCATTCAGCGGAAATGAGGCAGCCCCTGGCTTGCATGCCAGTTTACAGTTTTTCTTAGCTAATTTGTTAATTAATTAGGAATCTGTATATTTATTCGGACTGTAATATTCTTTTATTCGGGACTGTATTATTATTTATTTGGACCCTCTGTGCGAGGGCATAATTGTAATAAGTGTGGGTGAGTGTGATGTATGTCTTCCAACCCCACGTCTTTTTCCCTTTTATTTACCCGCTTACAATGGTTAGATATAGGGCATATTTCAATTAGCATACAGTATGACGGCATGTTTGCATCATTCATCTGTTTTGCATGCACCGGGCTCGGCGCATCATACAAACTGCATTTGTATTTCAATTCCAAATTGAATATGTGTTAGTTGTAGCATTTCATATGCCATGTTTAGAATAGCCGAGCCTGCTATAGTTGCATTATTGCATGTGTTGCATTAGGCATTCTGTATAATTAGGATCATGCATTGATTTCTAATTAGCTTCTTTCTTTGGCTCGGAGTACTCGGTGAGTTTTATGCTTTAGCATCCTTGCATGCGTGTGAGTGATTGCCATGAATAGCATGCTTACCATGAGGCTATATGCTTATATGATATACCTGCCTTGAATGCCTGTGGGTGGAGGCTGGGTTACTTGAATTGGGACAATTCGTCAAACGTTTGTTTTAAGCCCACTAGATAGTGGCAAAATCATGTTTTCTAAGCCCACCTGAGGGTGGCAAATCCGCGCCTTAGCCTACCTGCGGGTAGCACCATCAAACCATTTGCAAACAAACAAACATGAAATGTTTTGTTCCAATTCAGGCGGCCCAGTCTATACTTGTTTGCTGTGCGCATAACATAGTAATTCTAGGCTAATAACCGGAACAAGAACTCACAATGTTTTCAAAATAAGATATCATGGTTAGTAGAGGCCGGTCTTTGACCGGGCGAGCGGGGGTGCTCACGATGTGACCTTCCCCAATCGTACCCAAGTTCCCGAGCCAACTTTGGTGATGACGGACACGTGGCCTTTGGCAACGAGTCAGGGTTTCCTAAATTTCCCATTAAAAAATATTTAGGTGGCGACTCTGTTATCTGGCAAAGCAGTCCATGTTTGGCACTTCTTTCAAAAAATCTGTTTTCAAAACAATTTGCCGGATTTGGACTCTTTGGTTCAAGATTAAGAACCGTGACATTTGAGTCCTTGAACTGTAGTGACCCCAATATGAACAGAACGGGACTTAACCCTCCCGGGGCGTTCGGGGGACGTCTACAGGTATTTAAAACCCATGTCTTGCATAATGATGTAAGCCCTTTGGGGCATCCAAATTTTTTGAAGGAAGAGAATTATGGATGCTTCAAGGATAGACTTAGACCAAGACTATGGTCCAAGTTGGTTATGCAAAAATTGCCACACACGCGCTACCCGCCTGCCCGGACCTGGCCAGGTCCGTGGATCTTGGATCTCAGGGGTTAGGCTTGGCCCACCCATCTTAATCTTTTTGAGCCAAAACAGATGTGTAGGCTGCAGAAATATGTACACAAAACCTAGTCTCCTATATTGATGATGGAATTAAACCCATCAGTTTTGTGCATAATTAATTCCTGCATTTGTTGCAAAAGAACCTCTTCCTTTCTCCCTCCATGTGTATAAAATGAGGCCTTCTTCTTCAGCTTTCTACACAAGAAATTGTTGTTATTCTAGTCTTTCAAAAGTTTTCCAGTTTTGTTATTTTCTTCCTATGAGAGAGTGTTGCAAAGTTCTGTTCGCCGAAGCTATTCAGTCGGTGCACTACATAACTAGTCCAACCGTTGTATCTTTGGAGACAGACGTCGAACAACCTCCAGCACCCAACCGGTGAGGCGGCGAATCTGTTTTAAGGACACTGCCTAGTGCAAGCTTCGGTTTGCTTCCCTTTGCTATTTTATCTTATGATGTATTATAATTTTCAGCATGTTTCATGTTCTGCAAATTGAATTGTTTATGAATCTATTCATATTTAATCACACAATTTGTACAACAAACTTAAAACAAATTATATCTTTTCCATGAAATTGGACAAATAGATTTATCCTAATTTGCTAGATTATTTTTCTCTACTGTATGATGATTCGACTTTGCA
The DNA here is from genome assembly GCA_030407325.1 of Camellia japonica. Classification (NCBI taxonomy): domain Eukaryota; kingdom Viridiplantae; phylum Streptophyta; class Magnoliopsida; order Ericales; family Theaceae; genus Camellia; species Camellia japonica. The sequence continues at coordinate 77,993,985 of JAPPVO010000059.1, read as the reverse complement.
TCTGGTACTTGGGAAATAAATAAATAAGATGAGGAACGTGTTACATCACTAGGAATTATAGCATGAAGGCTCACTGGTTTAATTAATACAAATTTATCCATGATGTTTGGTAGTAATATGGTTCTACACTTTCTTGAAATTCCGGAAATCAGAATTTATACAATGCTATGTTCGTTGTGTGCACTATTCGTGCAATAGTTATCTATTATATATTTTATATACATAGTTCACTGGTTGTTCAGAATGCAATTAAGTTATATGAATAGGCTGTTGTTTCCTTTATATAATTTTATATTTCAAAACAAAGTCATGATTAGAAATTGGTGTATACATATATATATATATATAGGCTACCGTTGCATGTTTGGAATTATAATAATAAATAAACAAGGGGAAGATGTTTGTATGCTATATTTTTTTTGTCCCACCGTTGCTCACTGTTTCAAATTTTTTCTTAGACATTCAATTTATTATCTTTTGAATCCACTGTTTTGTTTCCTTGGGAATTCCTGCTTGTAAATTATCATGTTTGGCATGTTAATTAATTTCTAGAATTTTTTGCATGTTCACAAGTGTTTAAATTTTATTTGACATGCTCATTAGTTTCTAGTATAAATATCATGTTCAATATGGTTACATATTAGATTAATTCACATGTTTTTATTTTCTAGATTTAAATTAATTTTACATGCTTCTTATTCTAGAATTGTTTACATGTTAATTACTATAAACTTATTTGCATGTTAATTGCTAGAATAATTTACAAGTTTATTGCATGTTTATTGTGATTTACAATTTCTTATAACTCTTGTCTATTAAATTTTAATTTAAGGTTTTGGAATTATAGAGTTTTGTAACTTGTTTAAATTTATGTACATGAATATTGTGTAAATTTAATTGGGTGAATTAATTTTTGAATTTAGGCCAAGTTTGGCATGTGGTCAAAAAGTCAAAAAGTTACTCAAAAAGTTAAAAAGTTATCACTATTTACCAAAAGTCAAAAATTACGGTTGCACAACTCCTAATTCTAATTTTCCCCTACACACTAATTTATACAATTTTTTAATACACATTTTTCCATAAAAAGTAAAAAAGTTAACCCAAACAACCATATTTTCTTCCTCAACTTTTTAGTCCAAAAAGTCAAAAAGTGCACTTATTTAGGACATCCCAAACAACCCCTTAGTTTATTTATTTAGAGTTATAAGTTTAAATGTTTATTGTGAATTAATTTCATTCATAACTCATGACTATTAAAAAAAATTTAATTTATTTATTTGGAGTAACAAATTTTATTTTAAAGTTATAACTTAATTTGGAGTTACAAATTTTATTTTAAAATTTTAATTTAATTGTGAAGTTACAAAATTGTATTTTGTTTTGGTAACTTATCTAGCATTTTAATTCATTGGTTAATTTTATAATTCAATAGTTGGCTAGATGGTTTCAATTATTTATTGTACTTATTTTTTGCTTAGATTATTTATTTGTGTTTTGTTATGGTTTTTTGCTAACCTTTTTTACAAAAATACCTATGCGAAAGATAATGAAAAAAAAAAAAAAAACCAAAACCAAAACCAAAACCGAAACCAAAACCAAAACCAAATGAATAGATTTGGATTGCACAAACGAAATTTATAGACTATATAATTTAAGCATTTTTGCTTGAAGTTTAGTAGTGGTTACTTGCCAATTTTTAAAACAAGGTTGTTTGCTCGGCATATCAAAGCATTTTATATGCTTGTATTGTGGTAGCAATTTTTACATTGCTTGTAATTATTAGCAATTTTTATTTTAATTGCTTGTAAGTTTGGAACTGGTTTGTTTTAACCTAATTCATCCCTGGAAAATTTAATTCTAAAAATTGTTTCTCATGGATTAGGAGTCAACATGCTCTTAAAAGTTTTGTCAAAAGGTTAACTGGGTTTTAAGTGGAACCGGTGTGACCCCTCCCGTCTTCCTGGGAACATTCTTGACTATGTTCAATTCTAGGTTAAGTGGTGAGACTAGTTTTGAATTAAATTTTCAACTGTAGGATTTTCTGAGGGTTAAGTTTAATTTCTGGAAATACAGAAAGTGATATTCTATTGTATTTTTCAGAAAATGGCAACTGTCACCAATAATGCTACTACTGCTAATGTTGGTGGGGATCTGAACCCCGGGGCAACTAACTTGCCAACCCCAACTGTGACCTCTGTGGTCAACCCTAGTGTTACTCCGGCTGTTTCAGGAGGACCGCTCAATCACCATGAGCGCCTAGAGAAATTTGCTGGGGTGAACTTCAAGAGATGGCGGCAAAAGATGTTGTTCTACTTGACCACGCTGAACCTTGCAAAGGTTTTGAGTGAGGATCCTCCAACTGTGGCAGAGAATGAGCCAGACAGGCAGGTCATGGCACTTGACACATGGAAGCAGACAGACTATCTTTGCCGAAACTATGTGTTCAACAGCATGGCAGATTTACTCTACAGTGTGTTTTATGCCAAGAGCTCAGCAAAGGAGTTATGGGAATCTCTAGACAAGAAATACAGGACTAAGGACGCCGGAGCAAAGAAATTTGTCGTTGGCTGGTTCTTGGACTTTAAAATGATAGATTCAAAAATTATGATAAGCCAAGTCTAGGAGTTCTAAGTGATCTTGCATGAAATTCATGCTGAGGAATGCCTTTAAATGAGTCATTCAAAATTGCTGTGATCATTGAGAAACTTCCCAATGGTTAGAAGGACTTCAAGAACTACTTGAAACACAAACGCAAGGAAATGTCAGTTGAAGACTGTAACGCCCTGAAATACACACTATAGTACACCAAGATAACATGATCATTTAATCCAAAAAGTCATCTTTTTCATTGAACTAAGAGTTAAGTGATTATAATTTAATAAACACATTCCCACAATATCCGAAATACGTATTCCAGTTCAATAAACTAGATGACTTAACAAAACATAAGCCCCTTGGGCGTGCAACGTCACAAGATACATTTAGTAGTCTAGTTACAAAAGTCCCAATTTAAAACATCCAACACCCTCTTGACTTCTACCATCTCAAAAAAGAGCTAGTGCCTGGACCAGTCCATCAACGAGGTTGTCCTTCGTCAATTCCTGAAAAATAAATTAGGGTTGAGCTATTTGCCCAGTAGGAACACATTTAACCGAGTATTTAATCCTTTGAAAAAGATTATGGCATCCGTGTGACAAACTTTACAATAAAATTTATCTTCACGGTTAGTCTTTAACAAATCACAAGGAACCATGATATTCTAACACAGACAATAGCACATCATATCTTCATGTATAACAAATAAACATTCACAATCATGAAGCATCAAGCCACACATTCATCTACAAGAGTCCAATTGAGAACACCCATCACTTTTATTTTGGAAAACCCCCCCCCTCCCCCACATTTATTGGCTATTATACGGCAGGAAGTGGGCACCCAAAGGAAAATCACCTGTTTTTCCACTTTTGTTGGCTATTATACGGCAGGACTATGTGGACACCTGTAGACACCCCATTTTTTACTGGCCTTGAGACTCAGACGTCATCATTTGTGCACTCGATGATTGTGCATGTTTGTGCTCGTTTTGAGTCCTCGAAGCTCTCGGTGGAGCGTCTTGTCTTTAAGCTTCTAAATTCTCTGTGTTTTGGCCTTGTTTTTGGGCCAGAACTTGGTACCCCTTACCTAGAGGGAGGAAAGGCCTTGTCGGCCACTTTTTCCTCTTATCGGCCACCTTGGGTGGCCAGTCGGCTAGAGGAGGTGGCCGACGGTCATTTTTCTCCTTTTTCAGATATTTTGTGTGCTAGCTGTTGATCACTGAAGTCATCCTCCATACACGTGTATGGAGGGATGAATACAAGCTTTATGCTTGTATTTCTATATAAGGCAAGGTCCCTCCCCCATTTTGAGGGTTCAGAAATTTTAAAAGCAAAATTTCCCCTCTCTCTCTAGAACTCTCTCTCACTCTTTATTTTAAGCTTGAAAGTGGAAATTCTCTACATATTTGCTTACAACCCCTTGACCAAATACCTTCATCTTGGAGCTGAGGTCCTTGGAAGTCCTATTTGAGGTCTAAAGCTTGGTTTTAGCTCAGAATTGTACCTGTTTTGAAGCTGTGCTTCAAGGGTAAGAACTTAACTCTTTTAAGCTTTGTTTTAGTTAAGTGCTTAGCCATCTTTTTATGCTGCTTTGAGGCTGGTTTTAACCTCTAAAAACTCTAATTTTAAGGTTTTAAAATGGTGATTTAAGCCTTGTTTGGTTAGGAAGTGGTTCCCCCCCTTTGCTCTTTGGCTTGCAACGCCTTTTGAGCCACCTTTCAAAGCTTTTGAAATAACCTTTTCATGGCCTTTTAACCACTGAATTCCAAGGAAATTTTAGTGGCAAAAAGTTGGTTTTGAGGACCAAAATGGGAGGGGGTGGTCCCACCTCCTCATGTCTTGTTTGCATGTGTAGTTGGCCTAAAAGGTGAGCATGTTTTGCTACCCTTTTGGGACTCCATCTCAACATGTTTTTGCTAATGTTTTAGCATGTTTTAACTTTGTTTTGGTTGGTCTTGGTCATATGACTCATGCTTTGTATGGTTGTAGTGTAAATGGCCTTTACTAGCTTTGTGTTTTGAGGACCCTAACATGTTTTGCTTGAGTTATTTGCATGATATGGCATCATTTGGCATGTGATTTCTGAGCATATACCTCTGTTACACTCTCACATATATCACTCTTTCATTGCTTTTGAGAGTTGTACTTTGAGCCTCGTTTGCGAGCCAACAAATGGGCATATTTTTCTTGTCATTTATGCTTCAATTCCAGCATGTTTAGGCCTCTGTTTTGAACTGATTTGGTTGTTTGAGCTTGATATTGCATGCTTCTAGTGTAATACACTTCACAAGCTTTGATGTTTTGCCTTTTGAACATCACTTGTATGCATTGCTTGCATGATTTAGTGCCATTTTTCATGCTATATCAGCACTGAATATCTGCCACCTCCCTCATTTCTTCAGTTTTCCTTTTGCTTTGAGGGTTTGTTGGCCTTAAGGTTGTGTTTAAGCATGAGTTAGAGTTTGTGCTCAAATGGCTTTAACCCTCTCTTGAGGGTTCCTCCTAGTCAAAGGCATGATCTCTCTTACGTTTTAAACTCTCCTTTGGTTGACCCCTCTCTCATTAGAGGACTCTCCCCTTGGACAAATTAAATAAAGAATGGCTCGGTAATTTAAAATGTGTAAACAAGAATTGAGTCAAGTAAACACATGACTAAGATAACCATATTGTTTGCATTGCATGTATTTGGATCAGACGTTAATCCAAACACAAGAAATGTGGGACGTTTCATACTCAAAGTGATGAAACGTGTCATGTTTCTTGGTCGCCTTCACCCTTGATCATGCATGATAGGGTGGTGGCCATTTGAGTCTTATGTGTGCATTCATGAAGTTTGTACAAGCTTGATCCTTTGGCCATCATGCATTAAAATGCTTGATTGGTGACTTGAGAGCCAAGCACCACACTCCTTTGAGCTTGAGAAATGATGAGGAGAGTGGCAGTACACACATTTCCTTGCAAATGCATTGTCTTGGCTCTGTTGTTCTCTGTTGCAGCAAAACCAGGAGTTTAGGAAAGGAGGTAGCTGACCGGCCAGTGGCAGTAGCCGACCGGCCACCTGCACTAGCCGACTGGCCAGTTGAAGTGGCCAGCAGCCACGTTTGGTGGCCGATCGGCCACCAGTCTCTTTTGGTGCAAAAAGGTTCCATGCTTGAAGCAAAAGCAGTCTGGAGATTGGCACAATTTTCAGAAATCAAGGCAAGTGCAAACAGAGACAACCGATGACAAGGCAATGGATTTTCAGGAAGAAGTCAACCGAGCATGCATGCCTCCCTCGCCTGCGAGGCCATTTCATTGCTTATGTTTAGTTTGTGTAGTTAGTTATTCAATTGTGTTGTAATAATTAATTATCTTAAATTAGTTAATTAGTTGGTTTGTAATAATTAGCTTAGCTCAGTGTTAGCTTAGCTTATTTATTCAGACCCTCTTTCGAGAGGACGCAATGCTGTAATAAGGGTGCGTGCATGTATGCATGTCTTCCAACCCCACGTCTTTCTCCCTTTTATTTATCCGCTTTCGATGGTTAGATTAGGGCCATATTTCGATTAGCATACCTTATGCTTGCATGTTTGCATCATTAATTTGTCTTGCATGCACCGGGCTCAGCGCATCATTCAAACTGCATCGTATTTCAATACCTATTTAAATACGTGTTTCAAAGCATGTTATCAAATTGTTGCATTCATATGCCATCTTAGATAGCCGAGCCTATCTTATTGCATTATTACATGTGTTGCATTAGGCATTTTGTATAGTTAGGATCATGCATATTTCTAACTAGCTTCTGTTTTGGCTCGGAGTACACTGTAAGTCTTTATGCTTTAGCATACTTGCATGAGTGTAAATGTTGCCATGTTTAGCATGCTTGCCATGAGGCTATGTGCTTATTTGATTAACTGCATGAATGCCTGTGGATGGAGGCTTTATTGCTTGAATTAGAACAATTCATCAAATGTGAGTTTTAAGCCCACTTTGCGAAGTGGCAAAATCATATTTCAAGCACATCATGTTTGATGGCAAATCCACGTTTTAGCCCACTTGAGGGTGGCACTTTCAAACCATTTTCGAAAAACAAACATGAGTTGCTTTGTTCCAATTCTTGCGATTTTAGTCTATACTTGTATGCTGTGCGCATCACATAGTAAGTTAGCTAATAACTAGTATAAGAACACATGTGTTTATAAAACAATATATCATACTTAGTAGAGGCCGATCATTTGATCGGGCGAGCAGGGGTGCTCATTTCAGGACCTTCCCCTCTCGTACCCAAGTTCCCGAGCCGAGGCAACTTTGGTGATGACGGACACGTGGCCTTTGGCACGAGTCAAGGTTTCCTAAATTTTTCAAAAATAAAATATTGAAGTGGCGACTCTGTAATCTGGCAAAGCAGTCCAGTTTGGCATTATTTGATTTAAAAATCTGATTTTCTAAAATGATTTGCCGGATTAGACTCTTTGGTGTTTATCAATCTCCCATTGAACTTTGTGAGATTAGATTCAGAACCGTGACAGGAGTCCAAACTGTAGGACCAATTCGCGCCTCTCCGAAAGGGGGGCGCGCGAAGAAAGTCAAGTCTACAGTTTCTCCCAAACATTTTTCCCACATTCGTCCAGCGATAGGCCTAGACAAGGCATTTGGGCACCTTTTTGAACTTCCCCGCGCAGGTACCAACACAATACCACATTTACCCAAAACCAACTCTCACTTAGACTCATGTACAATCAACAAACATATCACATTTCAATCCTACCAACAAACATCAAACGTCACCATAGATGAACACCACATAAAATTTAAGGAATAATAACAACCAAGCCACCATTCCTTTTACTAAATCAATAACCTCAATTTCCACCTCTCCATTGTTCACAATATTTCATGAGCTAAGTGAAATTCCACTCCATGTAGTGAATTCTACTCAATTTGGGTATTTAGGGTTTTACCTAATTTGGGGGTTTTTTTTTTTCTTTATCACCAATCTAGGTTTTAATAACATTTACATTCACATTTAAAAGAAGGGATTGAGAAATTTCAAACTAAATGTTAGGCAAAAATGGTTTAAAGTGTGAAATAAGGATTTAATCCAACAAAATCCTCAAATTAGTTCTCAAATCATACAATACCATGAAATCCCTTCAATAATGAAGAAATACAAAGGTAAAAGTATCCCTACCTCAACAATCAAGCAAAAATCCAAGCTCCTACAAGAATCTTTCCCAAACCCACAATCCAATTGGTAAATAATGACAACCTTTAAATGTTCTTCACTCCTAGCAAGAGATTTAAATTGGATCTCAAGGATATGAGAGGTATTTTATAGTGGAAATTTAGGGTTTCATAGAGAGAGGAAGAGATGATGGAGGATAGAAAAAGAGAAAATGATCTAGAATCATTATATTTAAAAAGCTGATATCGTGACCCTCGCTCGAGCGTGACTTCCTACGCTCGAGCGACAACTTCTTCACTCGAGCAGAGGAAGAGAAGCCTCAAAAATTTTGCAGCGCTACAATGCAACTATTAGAAGCTAGCATTCCATGCTCGAGTGAGGCTTTCCTCGTTCGAGCGAGCACGCCCGCAATTCAGCAAGATTCTGGGAGCAACGATTCTACGCTCGAGCGACGGTTTCCTCGCTTAAGCGACCCTAAAAACAAAATGTCACAAAGACCTGATTGTCCGACTCCGAATTGAGAAGGATAATAGAAAGAAAATAAAGGAGTACCTCCTCTGTGAAGGCCAATGTCATGGAGCATAGCAAATCTTCTAGGGTGAGGAAGAAGGCCCTTGTGAACAACGGCTCAAAGCTAGGGCCAAGGGGTTGTGTTGCAAAGAAGCCAGCATACAAGCACACACTACAAGAATTTACATATTTGTCAACCACTTTTGCCGACCAAAAAAATTTTGGTCGCAAAAAAATGACATTTGCCGACCAAAAAATATTTCGTAGCTAAAAGTTGATATTATTACCGACTAAAGTAATTTTGTTGCAAAAAGGTGATTTTCTGCGGCCAATTGAAAATATTGGTCGCTAAAAATGATGTTAGAAGGTGAAAGATTGGGCAGGAATAGTAAAATCTTTTAGCGACCAACACAATTTAGTCGCAGATATCAAAACGACGTCGTTTTGATATCTAAATGCACTGTTGGACAATGGCCGACCAAATTTTGGTCGTTATATGTTAAGATTCTGCGACAAAAAACAAATTTTGTCGCTAAAGATGAAATGTTTTTTTCGTGGGATATATATCACCACCCCTGTTCTCTGTTTACAACCATTTTTTACAACCATTTGTTCAAACCTCTCACACAGATTCTCCTTCACCACCAAGCCTCACCTCATCGCAGACCACCACCACCGGCACAGATCGCCACGGCCACCACCGCAAATGAGCACTGTCGTCGATGATCCTCCTCCGTCCTCCTCTGGTGCCTCTCTCTCTCTCTCTCTCTCCTAAACACCCACCGCCGTCGATGATCCTCCTCCTTCTCCTCCTCCTCCACTGGTGCCTCTGCCGGATCCGAGAAGATGGTCAAAATCTAAATCAGATTTGAATCCTAGACCGAGATCTAACCGTCGTGAGCGATCCACAGCGACGCAATGGCTTCCAAATCCTACGACAAGATCGCCGATATCTGCGACAACCTCATCCTCCAGGCACATACACTACCCATCCTTCTATTCTATTATTGATCTCTCTTCTTATCAAACCCTAATTTACTCTCTCTCTCTCTCTCTCTCGCTCTAGGTTTCAACGCAGGGGATTACATTCCAGGACGAATGGCCCTACTCGATTCATCTTCTAGGCCACATCTACATCGACGACACGTGAGTTGATTTTGTATGACTGTGTTGTTCAGTGTCATTGATTTGGGGTTTTACGATGGTTTTAGGGTTTATGTATATATATATATATATGTTTTGTATTGCAGCAGAGAAGTCTACTGGGATTAACTACGGTTGCAAATCGATCCCAAAGAAGAAGCTCATCTGCAAATCAATCCCAAAGAAGAAGTTCATCAATCATACTGGAATCCAGGTCTTTATTTTCTAAATTCGTTTCAGAAATTGATTTAAATTTGTGAAATTTGGGTTGATTTTTTCTTGACTGAAATTTGGGTTTGATTTGTTCTAAATTTATTCTGAAATTTGGGGATTTTGTGATTTGTTCTTGAAAGCTGCCCGTTGAAGCTCTTGGGGAATTTGGAAAATTTGGGTTTCATCGTTCAGCTTGACAGCTGCCCGTCGAAGCTCTGGTCCTTGAACTTTAATTGGTGTTTTATGTCGATCTTGCTTATTTAACATTTGGTTGGTTGCCGAGAAACAGAGCAAAGGGATAGTGATTGCATCTATTAGTGTTTTTTTACAAAAATGGAAAGCTCTCTCATCTTCTCCTATCTTGATTTTATTTATTTGTTTATTTTATTTCAAAATACACTCTCACTAACCAAAAACAAGTTTTCTTTTTATTTCAAAAATGATGTCAGGAGATTCTGCCAAGCTACTGGATATGGGGGTACTGTTCAGCGCCGTGAGGTGAGACTCAATCTCATGATTTTCTGTCCAAAACTTTCTTTTTTTTATCCCTCATAGATGGTATTTGAAGTCCTTAGTATGTTTTAGAGTGTTGAAGAAAAGATTGCTCGCCATGCTCAAGACGGAACACGTACCACCAGGTAGCAACTCTTCGTTGTCGATATAATCAATTAGTACAATGGTCAAAACCTTTTTCCATTTGTGATAAGAAGTAAAGCTTATAAGGTGGAATTATATGTTTTGCATTTTTGCAATTTTTTTTTTTGCAGAGATTGATTTGTTTATATATATATATACGTAATATTTATGCTATTAATTAAAAGTTGCAAGAGAGGATAAGTTTGACAGAGACTAGAGCGGGAGAAAAAAGCTACAATTTTTCTTTTGTTATTAAACGATATCAATGAAGTTTTACAACAACACTGATCAAGTTCTATAGTACAAAAGAACCGATACATTGATTAGATGAACCCCCATATTTGCTTCCATTTGTAACATAGCATAGTTTCATTCTTCCTGACACTTCATTTAAATCAAGAAATTAGAGTGAAGCAACTAATTTTAGGACTATGCATATTTATTGTACTTCTTAATTGTTAATTGAAGTCCCTATGTGACCATCCGGTACATTTTCTGAGAAGATCTTGATCTAAAATTTCAATTGAGATGAATTTGTCCCATTTGCATGCTTTGTTACAAGTTCACAATCTCTTGTTTCAGGGAGATTGTGGTGCAGTTCAATGCTGATGTGGCTGATGGAATGCAATGGAACCTATTGGTTATGTGCCGGTGTTGGTGGATGAGGACATTGTGCTTTCTGACTCTTTTGCAATCTTAATGGTGAGTGGTTGGACCTTTATTGTCTTCACCCCATTGGATTTGATTTTATTAAAAATTTTCAATGTTTCTAACATGTGCTTAGTAATTTGCAGTATTTGGAAGAGAAGTATCCTCAACATCCATTGTTGCCTCGTGATCTTCAAAGAAGAGGCATCAACTACCAGGTATAATGCATGTAATCTCTTATTTTCTTGATCAATTTATATGAGTTGTTTATTATTTACAACAACATTTTTTAGCTCTTTTCCATTTACCAGTATGATATTTATTTGATTCAACGTGTTTGAACCTAAGCATCCATGTGAGGCTCTGGAAAGGCTAGAATTTCACTGCTTGCATAATTTTTATGTTGTCATATTTTCTACGAGTTCACACTAAAATTAGCACACTTTATTTAAACCAAATATAGTTACAACTAATATTAGCAAACTTTATTCAAACCGAATATAGTAACAAATCAATTTTTATGAGGAATAAGCTAGAAAATTCAGGCCTGGTGAAGAAACGCTAGTTGGCTTAAAATTCATTATGTGACAACAGAGTTAACATTATATTGTTATGGAGTTGTACTATATGCATCTTATTACTCTCACAGTTGAAGGTGTTTAAACCAGGAAAATTTAATTAAAATATCCTACAAATGTTGGGTTGCTATATTGCTTGATGAAGGTCTTGTCAATTATATGGAGGTGATTACTATCTTGGTATTGGTCAATGACATGCCTAAAGAGTCATATACACATCATAAGCTCAAATGTTCTCTTCACAAGCCCACTCCTTTTTTAGCAAATTTGGTTGAATTGGGCTAACCAGCATGTACGCATGTTAGTTGCTTCAAATGCTAATAGCCTCTCTTTATATAAATCATAATAAGGGTAGAAATCTCTTCTTTCGACAGAATCCAACACCTCATGCATGGGTGTGGTTGCCTCCACGGACACTATGAGAAGTTATTGGCCAAATTAATCACCAATGGTAGTCACTTTCCACAAGGATATTCCTCATACCAAGTTCGCCTGTATTGTTTTGAATGGGTTACCCATTGTTGTCAAATTGCGAATCAAATCATGAATCATATCGAATCATGAATTGTACGATTCTAACAACCATACCAATATAACTATCGTCAAAGTTAAACTTTCAAACGACTTGATTATATTCATGTGAGGAGTACAATGAGATCAAATGGTTCTCAATCACAAAATAATGAACACACGAATTCTTTGGACTGCTTGGCAACAGAAAATCGGTGATCTAAGCTTAGTGGTATCTGTTTGACCTCTCATCTTTGATGTTCGGTGCTCAAATCCACTTGTTGGTATATATGTGATCTTTTGTGATCAAGATATGCACCTTCAGTGGTATTTTCATTTCTTAGATAAGATAAGGATCTTATTGAAAGATAAGGGAATTCTTGGGAGGATGGAGTATAGGTTATAGCAATGCTACTGAAAGTCTGAAAATGGACCTTAGTGGGTCCAACACGTACATGCAACTGTCATTTTACATGGAAAATGATATCATTAGAACACCCTTGCTCTAGTTGAAGTGCTTTATCCGGCTTTAAGGGAATAACATGTTAAAGTAATAAAACTTTAGGTTAGCAGAACTATTCATTCATTCCTTCTACTTTCTCAATTTTTTTTGTTTTTTTTTTCATCCTGTTCTGTTCTGATTACTTAAACTAATCCTCAATGTATTTATTATTTGATTTATAGGCTGCAAATATTGTTTCCTCAAGCATACAGCCGCTTCAGAATATAGGTGTACTGGTGAGTATTGCAGTGAGATCACCGCTTTAAAATTTCTGTTTCATTGCTAAAATTCATATAATGCTATCACAACATTTTTTTTAGCATAGTGATGGATATTTCCCTGCTTTTTAATGTACAGAAGTATATTGGGGAAAAAGTTCATCCTGATGAGAAGCTTGTTTGGGTTCAGTATCATATTGGCAAAGGCTTTGCAGGTAAGCTTTACCTAATGAACTATAGATTATGGATTTTTATTTTATTTTTTCATTTAAAGAAATCTGTCATACCAGTTTGAATACACAAGTTGGTTGTGTGTAGCCTGCTAGTGCTAACTACTTGACGTTTCACCTTCTTAATTTGTTGCCTCCAATCATCCAAGCAATACTTTGTTTCCTTGTTCCTATCAAAGAGCAAGTGTGTGCAACCCATGGACATCACAGTTTGATCCAAACTCCTTTATGATAATTTTGTTTTAATAATGTATTTTAATTGTTTTGCTAGTATCAACCAAATAATAGCTGGATCATTGTTAAGAAAAAGACTTTATGAAGTGACTGGAACCTTTTTCCTCATGCCAATTACTTAATTAATTTATTAGTAATTGATGTTAGCTTTCTTTTAAAACATGTCTTGTGTTAGGATCATCAAATAAATACATAAAAAGTAGAAGATATGATCTTGTTATCTATTCAAATCTTCACTTTGTCCTCTACCAAAAACCCTATAATTTTAATTATTATGGTGTGTTCCCGTTGAGAGGTAAATTGCTTAATGTGAGGGAAGCAAGCCATAAACAGATCATGGAGAATGCTGAAATTCAGAGCATCAAGCAGATTCTTGGACTTCAGCATGGAAAACAGTATGACGGTGTGAAGACTTTGAGATACGGTCATTTGATGATCATGACTGATCAGGTTTAAAACATTTAACTTCTTGTTTTGTTTTTTCTTTCGGTTCTCGAAAACCCATGTACTGCACACTGTTTGTTTCAATAAGTCTTTATCAATGACTTTGGATTGAAGGCCTAATTTTAATAACATACAGTTTCTCCATATATATATAAATATATTATATATATATATATATATATTTCCGACGTGGTATGTGCACTGTGTAAATGGGATCTATTCTTGGCTTCCATTTCATTAAACTTCTTTTACTGTCTGCTTCATTACTCAAGATTTACATTAGATACTAAGTATTGAAAAAATTCATTTAAATGTCAAAAACAGTGAGTATTTTACATTTAAATGTCATCAAGAATTCAATTTAGCAAATTCACTTCACTTCGATTGCTCAAGTATTGTTTCACACTATGTTATGTATGAACCATGATTTCTTTTTGGTCATTTTTTAGTTATTTTTTCCATCCACACCCTCTATACTTCGAATTAAGATTATTTGTTCTATGCTTATACAGAAAGCTTTATGCAGTCATATGTGATCCAAGTGGACCTCTTTATTTTTGCAGCCAGGGATATGCATATGGTATGAGAAGTTTCCAGCTCTCAAATTCAGAGATTTGTTTCTTACATGAGAAAGTTGTGCAGGTAACAAAATAGAGAATACAGTCCCTAGTCTAGTGGTAGACTTCTTCAATGAAAAGTGTGCAAGACCGAGGAATTAGTGACTATTTAGGTTGCGTTTGATGTTTGGGATATGTCGAATTAGTGACTAATTTGTTTCTACATTATATCCCAAATTTGTTCAACTTGTGGTCTTTGGACCTTGTCTTTTTAAGGAATCAACTTCTTTTTATATTAGATACACAGCTTTATTAGCTCTGTTCTTTTTCAGATACTCTTTGGTTGATGTAGGGTCAACAATTGATATACAAGTAAGTTTAGGAATGCAAAAATTGATATACGAATAAGTTTTGGTGTGAGTGCAATGCTTGCCAATTTAATGGGTCAACGGGATACATTTATTGGGACTTACAACTACATGTCGGTAAGTGGAGTTATTGTCCTTATATTTGCAGCAGAATTTAGTTGGTCTAGTTATTTAGGTGGTTATCATTCTTCTCTTGTTTTGTAGTTTAAGAATATTTTGGTTTTCTCCAAACTTTTTATGCAAACTAGTATGCATTTCGTAATTTGAAGAATGCCACTAGTGATAATGTTTTTCCTATCTTTTGTCAGCCCGAAAGAATTAGTGGAAGAACTTATGACTAGAAGAGTGATATTTGGAGTTTGGGCATGGTAATTCTAGAAGTTTAGAGAAGTGTTTTTCCTATCTTTTCCACATAGGTTGCATCCATGAAGTTTAGAGAAGTGTTTGCGAAATGTTTGGAGTGCGCAAGTTGCATTTAGAAGAATGCCAAACATTGTTACTATTAAGAGATTCACCGATTAAATTGCGTCCATGAAGTTTAGAGAAGTGTTGCTGCAGTATTGGCAAAGTGTTTGAAATTAGGAAATTGATTGTGTGAAATTTTATTATTACTAATGAATTTATTATTACTAATTGAAAAATTGATTGTGTGAAATTTTACTTCGCTACATGTGTTTTAGGAAAAATAACATGGGTGTTTATGGAATAATATAATAAATATAACATAGGTTTGGCTGTAAATAGTTGAATTCTTTTTGTCCTTTTTAAAAAGTGAAAATAAAAAGCATTTTGATGTTTCTCTTTATTTATTAGGAGCTTTTTAGAGTAGTGTAGATTAGCTTGTCATATACTCATATATACTTGGAGCGGATGATACTAGATCCTTGACTAGCCTTTATTTTTTTTGTGGGTTTATGCTGATCAGTTGATACTTTCAATTTCTTTTAGGCTTTAGTCAAAGATAATGTGTCTAAAAGCCATTGTAATAACCATTGACTTTGCAGGATACGAATCCATTGCTACCTGTGAAAATGGTTGAACATCTCAAAAAGGGCATTGGAGCTTGGGGACAGGTTTCTTCATTTGTCTCTTCCTTTGTAGTTATTCTCTCTTTTTCTTTCATCTTGTCTGGGGAGGGGCTTGGGACTGGAGGTTGGGAATAGCTAACTGAAAAACATTAAACTAAGAAGACCTCTTTGGCCTGGGGACCTTCGATGTGGATGTAAAAACCACCTTCTATTTAAATCTTATGTGGAATGCTGTGCTGAGTGCTGGACTATTCTAATACAGATGGTGCATGTTGAAAAAATTAGTGCCAGGGTTGCCTGCCATGTTGAAATCCCAAATGAACTGTCAGAGAAAATGAAATCTGCTCTGAAATGTATTGGAATTACTAGGTTGTATAGCCACCAGGTATGGATGTTATCTTGAACTGCAATCCTTTTCTAAGCCAAAATTCTGAATGAACTTTAATTCTTCTGGTATCTGCAGGCAGAGTCTGTTCGGGCTTCCCTTGCTGGCAAGCATGTAGTTGTGGCAACAATGACATCCAGTGGGAAATCTCTTTGCTACAATCTGCCAGTACTAGAAGTATTGTCCCAGAATTTGTTAGCGTGTGCTCTGTACCTCTTTCCGACAAAGGTTCACAGGAATGGATCTCATGCGTTAATTTTATTGTATTATTCTTGGTGATGTGCCTTGGTTCTACTGAATAAAATTGAATAAAATCGGGTGTCAATAAGAAAGGAGATGCTGTTGGACAGTTAAAAACATCCAAACCAGCTGAACCTGAAGACGTTGAGGTAAATCATTGATAATTTTATTTTAGTTATTTGATGTTTGTCCTTTTCCTTGTTTGTTCTCATCAACCTAGCACTGAATGTCACACTATTGCGTGTGCTTAATACTTGCAGCCGGCTGATATGAGTCTTGAAGAGATTGAAAGCAGAATAGGTTCTCTTATAAATGCTGATAGTGTTTCACAATTGAAGACTACTGTATGGAAAGAACGGCTGGAAGGTTATTCTCTCTCCATGTCCAATGTTTATACTTAGTTTTTCTGATTTCTCTTGAACATGTACCATGAGTTTTGGTGATCATGAAGGGAAGAATGAAAGAGCGTCAGTATAAGTAAGCTATAACGAAAAACCACTATAATTGCAAGTGATGGATATGCTTGGACCTAGTTTATGGGATGTTTGGAATTACAACTCCCACGCGTAGGCTTCTTCTCAAATTTAATTTCTGAAGGACATACCTTTTATCATAGTTTCTTGTTCCAATTGGCACATCTCTGAATCTTCTGTTATGTTTTCCAACTTCAGGATGTCCATTGAAATGGTTGCCTGCATTGCCATTGAAGCAATCTCTATATTAGAGAAGATGCACTCCAGAGGGTGACTTTTTTTACCCCATTTACTTTTTAATTTTGCTTATATTCTTTTTTATTTCCCTTGATGTGAGGAGAGGTTTTTCTTTCTTCCCCTTTCTATGTTTGTAAATAAACTTAGAATCCAATTATTATTATGTAGCTGTAGCGATTTCCACTTGTTAAAGTATATGGTCTGTATATGACTGCTACAACTTTATGCAGATATGTGCATGGAGATGTAAAGCCTGAGAACTTTTTGCTTGGTCCGCCAGGGACACCTGATGAGAAAAAACTATTCCTTGTTAACCTTGGATTAGGTAAATTTTACCATATACATTTGTTCTTTGCAGTACAAATATAAGACACTGAAAATCCTACGTGATTCGTGATTAGATCAAGATTAACTAATTCCAAATCCCAACAATTCAAAACACACAACCTAAAATCATCAAGCACTTACGAGAGTGATTTTAGTTTGTTTGTTTTTAAGAATAAACAATAAATCGACACAAACGATTTTTTACGTGGAAAAAACCACAATTGAAGAACCTTCAATTGTAATCAAAAACCACGGGCGAACCGCCACTGATCAATCCACTACTGAAGAACTAAAAGATTACAAAGATACCATACAAATTACCCAACCCAGTCAATTTGTCTCTGAATCTTCTGTAACTCTTTCACCACGCCTTCGTCACGGAACTGATCCTGAAGTTGATTCCACACCACAACTTCACTTGTCAAATTAACGACTACGTAAAGTATCAAACGCCTTTTGAAACTCTACGTAATAACCTTCGGATTCCACCGAAGAGAACTCTCTTGAATATGTTGTATCAAACTCTTTGATGTATGAATCTCAACTCATAAGTTTAGAACTCTCTTAAGAACATCAAAGAAAACTCACAAAACCTCAGAAGAAAACTTCAAACCAAAACCCTAGAAAAACCCTAAACAAGATCTAGAAAAGTAATCCTTGAAAAAGACCCAACTTGCGAATTTATAGAGATTGTCCTCGCGCGGTCTGCTCGAGCGTGGGTCTTCCCGCTCGAGCGGAGACTTCAAAATTTGTGATTCATATAGCCTTCCCGCTCGAGCGTCCATTGCCCCGCTCGAGCGGGGAATCACACCATCCAGAACTTTGTTCATGCTGCGCAGAGATGCTGAGGACTAGCAATCCCCGCTCGAGCGTTACTTTCCCCGCTCGAGCGGGGAAGCCAAACTTGGAAAACCTGGAAAGCTTTATCAAATTACAATCTTGGTTTTGATTCACGGATTTTGACAACAAAGGGTCCTAACAGACACAGTACGATACTGAATTATGCCAGTTTTTCATTATTCTGACAACACATTTTGACATGCAGCAACCAGGTGGTTTGATGGTTCTACTGGTCTACATGTTGATTATGATCAACGGCCAGATGTTTTTAGGTAAGCTAATGTTTCAATAATTTATTTTAGTTCCTTTCTACTAATGTTTCACTTACTGTTGTTCTCACTTTCACTACTTTAAAACCTAGGTACCCAGTATTTACAGCAATCCTATAAAGTGAGCGAGTCATGTCCATTCAAATGGATAAATAAAAAATGGAGGAAAGGATTCTATGTAACTACCATGGCTACTACAGGAAGTAGATGGGCAATTGTCATGTCTCGTGGGGCAGGATTTTCTGATCCGGTTCAGTTATAATTTTTGGAGCTTTGCTCAGTTAGAAAGCCAATTTTCTGGTGAAGAAAACTCATGGTAAATTGTACAAGACTACTTGGCAGTATAAGCATTTTTGGGAGGATTAAATATTTTTGGATGGATGTGTATGAATAACAAATATTAGTAGTTTTATTTGTTGATAGCTGCGCATGGATAACAAATAGTTATGTTTCAAATTGTTATGCTAGATGGATGTGACTTGTGAATGAAAACTTAGAATAGTTGTATTGTGTCGAATGTTAATGAATTATGTATTGTGTCGAATGTTAATGATTCAGTTAATTTGAATGATGCTTTAAAATTATAGGTTTATTATGGATTGAATGAATTATTAGGAATTACAGGTGTATTGTTTTCCTGCTTTGGCGACCAATGTCTTTCAAAATAATTTTTTTTCGCAAAAAATGACAATTGCCGACCAAGAGTTTTGGTCGCAAAAAATACATGTATTGCCGACCAAAACAGCTCTTGGTCGTGGAATCTCACTTTTGCCGACCAAAAGTTTTGGTCACGAAAAGACACAAATGGCGACCAATTTTTTTGGTCGCGAAATGTGACAATTGGCGACTAAGAAATTTGGTCGGGAAAATATCACTTTTCGCAACCAAAGTGTTTTGGCGACAAAATAAATTAGTCGCAGTAATTAAATATTTAGCGACCAAAAATTTAGTCGGCAAATCCAACTTTTGCCAACCAACCAAAATTTTGGTCGCGAATTACTTTTGCCAACCCTCAATTGGCGACCAAAGTAGCGACCAAAAAAATTGGTCGCGGATAACTTTTGCCGACCAAAAATAGACTTTTAGCGACCAATTTTTTTGTTGCCAAAAGTGTTAATTCTTGTAGTGACAGGAACATAGTTATCAGTTCTTAGGGAAGTGCTAGAACTGTGGTAGCGAGGGGCATCGGGCTAGTGACTGCCGCAAGCAGAAGAAGTCATACAAGACCAAACCTCGTGCTCACATGGCAGACATGCAAGAGCACTCCCATGATAAGGATGACATGCACTTGTCTACCGTTGTCTCTGAGGTAAATCTTATGGGTTCAAACCCAAGAGAATGGTGGATTGATATTGGGGCTACACGTCACATTTGCTCCGAGAAGAAGCTGTTTACAAACTTTTGAGCTGGTTACAAATAGTGAGAATTTGTTTATAGGGAATTCTGCTACCTCAATTGTTGAAAGGAGAGGAAAGATGGTCCTGAAGTTTACCTCAGGAAAGGAGCTGACCTTGAACGAAGTCTTTTATGTTTCGGACATTCGTAAAAATCTTGTCTCGGGGTCTCTTCTCAGCAAACATGGTTTTCGCATGGTCTCTGAATCCGACAAGGTTGTTGTGACCAAGAGCGAAGTGTATATGGGTAGGGGTTATATGTTGGGGGGTATGTTTAAACTCAATGTAATGAATGTTATCCCAAAGATAAATAAAGATGTATCTTCTTCTGTTTACATGCTTGAGTCTTCCAATTTGTGGAATGGTACTTCCAGATGTTAAAGAAGAACCAAGTACTGAGGTCGACCCAACTGCTGAGGCTGAGCCAATTGCTGAAGTTGCGAATGTGGAAGGAGGTCGTGATGTCCCCTTTGTTGAAAGCGAACGAGTTTCTCCTGTGTAGACGCGCTCCCAGGAACTCCCCGATATCCGCGCGCCTGTGAGGGCGGCGCGAATCTCGTTTTGTTCTCTGAGCTACTACAGTTTGGACTCAAATGTCACAGTTCTGAATCTAATCTCACAATGTGCGATATGAGATCGATAAATCACCAAAGAGTCCAAATCCGGCAAATCGTTTTGGAAAACTAATTTTTAATAAAGAAGTGTCAAACATGGACTGCTTTTCCAGATACAGAGTCGCCACCTAAATATTTTATTTTGGGGGAATTTAGGAAACCCTGACTTGTGCCTAAGGCCACGTGTCCGTCATCACCAAAGTTGCCTCGGCTCGGGAACTTGGATACGAGAGGGGAAGGTCATGTAATGAGCACCCCCGCTCGCCCAATCAAAGATCGGCCTGTACTAAGCATGATATTTTGTTTTTAAAAATACATTTGTTCTTATTCCGATTAATTAGCTAATCTTACTACGTGATGCGCACATCAAACAAGTATAGACTAGATCACCTAATTTGGAACAAAACATTGCATATTCGTTTGAAAATGGTTTGAAGTTTGCTACTCGCAAGTAGCTGTAGACACCCCATTTTTGACCGTCCTCAAGACTTGGACGTCATCGTTTGAACACTCGATGATCATCTATGTTTGTGTTCGTTTTGAGTTCTCGGAGGTCTCGGTTGCACGCCTTGCCTCAAGACCTTTCGACTTGTTTGTTTTGTGCTTGGTTGTGGACCAAACACTTGTATTTTTGCTTCTAAGGGCAGGGAATGGCTTGTTGGCCATCCCCACACCTCACCAGCCATGGCTTGAGGCCACCGGCCCTGTTTTCTTGCTACTGGCCAAAGGTGTTAGCCAGTCGGCAATGTTTTTGGTCGGCCGACCATTGTTTTGGTCGATCGGCCACTTTTTCTGGCCGAGACCTTTTCTTTGCCTTTTCAGGCATTATGCATACCAGCTGTGCCAGCTGGTAAGCACGGACCCTGCCCTCCATACACGTGTATGGAGGATTTGCACCCTTGTTTTAGCTTCTTGAGGAAGCTTGAACCTTTTGAACCCTTATTTTAGCTTCTTGAGGAAGTTTGAACCGTTTGAACCTTTGTTTTAGCTTCTTGAGGAAGCTTGAACCTTTTGAACCCTTGTTTTAGCTTCTTCAGGAAGTTTGAACCTTTTGAACCTTTGCTTTAGCTTCTTGAGGAAGCTTGAACCTTTTGAGCCCTTGTTTTAGCTTCTTGAGAAAGTTTGAACCTTTTGAACCTTTGCTTTAGCTTCTTGAGGAAGCTTGAACCTCTTGAACCTTTGCTTTAGCTTCTTAGGGAAGCTTGAACCTTTGTTTTAGCTTCTTGAGGAAGCTTGAACCTTTGCTCTAGCTTCTCCAAGAAGCTTGAACCTTTGTTTTAGCTTCTTGAGAAAGCTTGAACCTTTGCTCTAGCATCTCCAAGAAGCTTGAACCCTCTTGTTTCTCTATAAGAGAGGGTCTCCCTCTCCTTTAGAGAGGTTCCAAAAAAAAAAATTGTCTAAGGCTCCAAGATATATCTCTCTTTATATCTCTATATTTTGGGTTCAAAAGGGTCTTGTTCTTGGCCTATTACACCACACCTCATAGCCACACACCTCCACCATTCATCTAAGGTCCTTGGAGGGTATTTTCAGAGGTTGAAGAGTTGGTTTTAGGCTGGAGAAGCTGCTGGTTTTTCTGAGCTACAAAGGTAACCCCTTTTCCCTCTTTTTAGCATTATTTTGATCCTTCTCTTAGCCTCATTTGCATACATATTTAAGCTTTGTTGTCAACTAAAAAAAGTCTTGTTTTAAGGTCCTTTTCATGTTTGTTTAGGACCATTTTGTTGTTGAGGGTCATCTACCCTCTTGCATGCTTGTTTTAGCCTTGTTTTGTGCCATGCCATAAGGCCTTCGAGCTAGTCTTTTCTTGGCCTTCCTACCACTGAAATCCAGTGGATTTTCAATGGTGAGAATGTGGTTTTGAGGGCCAAAATCAGAGAGGGGTGACCCTCTCTCTTGTTGTCTTGTTTACTAGCATATTTGGCCTTTCAAAGGAGCCTATATTTTCACACCTCCAAGCCTTATTTTAGGCCCTTTTTGGTGACTTTTAAGGCCTGCCTAGGCTCTGTCTAGAGTTGGTTTTGTCATCTTGGGTGTGCCTCTTGCATGTGTAGAATAATCCTATTCATAGCTTATCAAAGGAGCATGTCATTCTTGCATGTGTTGATCACTTTTCAGTGGGTTTTTGGGCATTATTTGGCATGTCATACCTCTGTCTTTTGCTGGTTTAGTGGCCTCTTGAATGCTTCACATACTTGTAGTGTAAACCATGCTCACTAGCTTACATTGCATGTTGTCTTGGCCCTTGATTCTAGCATATTTTGGCCATGTTCTAAACTGATTTTATTCATGATTTGGGCTTTCTTAGCTCTTTTTTTAGGTCCCATGGTCGAATGATGCTTTCCATGTATGCTTGTAGTGTAATAGCCATGCCTAGCTTTGAGTTTTTAAGCCTATTGCATGCTTATATTGAGGTGTTTGCATGTTTTAGTATCATTGTGTATGATATTTCAGAGCTTATTCATCCGCCATCTTCCCATGTTTATCACTCTTTAAGCGCATTTGAGAGTTGTGCTTGTATGCCCCATTTATGAGCCATTGCATGAGCTTCATTTTTGCGCACTTCAAGACATCATCTTAGTCCATTTTGCCACTGTTTTGGGCCTGCATAGGGACTGTTTGGGGCTGGTTTGGTCATTTGTGCATTGCTTTGCATACCTCTAGTATAATGTGTTTCACTAGTTTCGGTATTTGAGCCATCCAACATGCATTGTGTGAGTTGTTTGCATGATTTGGGACCATCTTAACTGCCATTTCAGAGCTAGAACTTGTGCTATTGTATGCCATATTTTATCCTTCCAATGCTCTTGTAGAGTTGTGCTTTGTGCCCTAGACTCGGAGCCATTGCACCTTGCATGTTTGTGCGTGTGTTGTTGCCTCATTTTCATCATGATTGGCCACTGATTTGATTGTGGTTGAGGCCCATTCATTTTAGTTTAAGTCCATCTTGCATTGTATATGCCATATAGTCCATGTTGTTGCATGATTGACCATTGCATTGTGTATGCCTTGATCGTCTCATTGATAGTCTTCATATGTGCATTGTGTATGCCATTCTTAGTTCATAGCATTGCATATGCTAGTCGCACCCTTGCATGTCATCCTTTGCATGTTTGCATCATTTAGTCGCATTGCATTTAGGTTGCATGCTAGAGCAACATTCATACCATGCATTGTTTGTTGCATTGTGTTTGGAATAGAAGTTAGTCCAAACACAGGAAATGAGGGACATTTCGTACTCAAAGTGACGAAACGTGCCTCGATTCCCGGTCGCTGACACTCTTGACGACACATGATGGAGTTTAGGCATTTATGTGTTCATATGTGCATTCATTCTATATTAAGTTGTGCAATTCGGTTCCTCAGCCATCATGCATCGAGATGCGTGATTGGTGGCCCGATGGTCGAGAGCCATACTCCCTTGAGTTCATAGCATGATAGGGAGGGTGGTCGTGCATACATTTGGCTTGTAAATTCCATGCCATGCACTGTCTATCCTCTGTTGCAGCAAAACCAGTGTTCTGTAGGAAAAAATGGCCGGTCGGCCACTTTCAGTGCCGGCCGACTACCAATATCCAGCCGATGGCCCCATCTTTGGTCGATGACCATCCTCCCATGGCTGGTAGTCCTGTCTCCTGGCCGGTGACCTCCCACAGTGCTCAGGGAGTGGTTCAGAAGCAGCCTTGGGACTTGCGCAGCTTTTAGGGGCATGAAACAGTGCAAACAGAGGCAACAGTTGGCATGGCAACGGATTTCCGAGCGAGGCGAATCGAGCATGCATCATCCAATCATTTCGAGGCGGAGCTGTGACGGCCTCTTTAATTTCATACTTAGATTGTTTTGTAATTAATTTGTTAATTAATTAAGGGCTTTGTAATATTTAATTAGCTAGGGTAGTTGATTAATTATTCGGTCTGTATTATTTATTCAGACCCTCCGTCGAAAGGGCGAATTTGTAATAAGTGTGCGTGCGTGTGTGAATGTCTTCCAACCCCACGTCTTTCTCCCTTTTACTTACCTACTTTTGATGGTTAGTTTTAGGTCATGTTTCGATTAGCATACCTTATGTTAGCATGTTTGCATACATTCATTCGTATTGCATGCACCGGGCTCGGCGCATCATACTAATTGCATAGCATTTCAATTCCAACTTGAATACGTGTATCGAGTTGCCGCATTTCACATGCCATTCTTAGAATAGCCGAGCCTATTTTAGTTGCATTTTGCATGTGTTGCAT
Organism: Camellia japonica; assembly: GCA_030407325.1. Lineage (NCBI taxonomy): Eukaryota > Viridiplantae > Streptophyta > Magnoliopsida > Ericales > Theaceae > Camellia > Camellia japonica. The sequence goes on along the minus strand of JAPPVO010000059.1, from coordinate 77,969,385 downwards.
TAGCCATCTTAACATGAACTAGGATCATGCATGATTTCTAACTAGTTTCTTGTTTTGGCTCGGAGTACTAGGTAAGCTTTTATGCTTTAGCATCTTGCATGAGTGTGAGTGTTGCCATGATAGCATGCTTGCCATGAGGCTATCTGCTTATGTGATATAACTACCTGAATGCCTGTGGGTGAAGGTAGGGTTGCTTGAATTGGGATAATTCATCGAAATCCGTATTTTAGCCTACTTGCGAGTAGCAAAATTCAAAACTATTTCCAAACAAACGGATATGCGATACTTTGTTCCAAGTTAGGGGATCTAATCTATACTTGTGTGCTGTGTGCATCGCATAGTAATCTTAGGCTAATAAACTGGAATAAGAACGCATGTGTTTTCAAAAAAAACTTGATATCATGTTTAGTAGTGGCCGATCTTTGATCGGGCGAGCGGGGGTGCTCATGAAATGACCCTCCCCAATCGTACCCAAGTTCCCAAGCCGAGGCAACTTTGGTGATGACGGACACGTGGCCTTAGGCACGAGTCAAGGTTTCCTAAATTCCCCCAAAATAAAATATTTAGGTGGCGACTCTGTATCTGGCAAAGCAGTCCATGTTTGGCACTTCTTTCTAAAAATCTGTTTTTCAAAACGATTTGCCGGATTTGGACTCTTTGGTGATTTATCGGTCTCGCACTGCACTTTGCGGGATTAGATTCAGAACCGTGACATTGAGTCCGAACTGTAGTGAGCCCAATGAACAAAACGGAATTTTTCCCGGGACGTTCGGGGACGTCTACAGTAGGCTAAATGTGGGATTTTAATGAATTGTTCCAATTCAAGTAATCCAACCTTCACCCACAGGCATTCAAGCAATTAATCAAGTAAGTAGTTAGCCTCATGGCAAGCATGCTTTTATGGCAGTCAATAACACACATGCAGTATGCTAAAGCGTAAACACTCACAGTGTACTCCGAGCCAAAACAAAAAACTAGTTAGAAATCATGCATGATCCTAGTTCATGTCAAGATGGCTAATGCAACACATGCGAGAATGCGACTAAAATAGGCTCGGCTATTCTAGAATGTCATGTGAAATGCAACTTGATACATGTATTCAAATAGGTATTGAAATACAATGCAGTTAGTATGATGCGCCGAGCCCGGTGCATGCAAAACAGATGAATGGGTGCACACATGCAAAGCATAAGGTATGCTAAATGAAATATGCCCTAAAACTAACCATCATAAGCAGTTAAGTAAAAAGGAGAAAGAAATGGGAGTTGGAAGACATGCATCACACACACGCACGCTTATTACAACAATTGGCCCTCTCGAAGGAGATACCGAATAAAGAGCTAACTAGCTATTCTAAGCTAATTAAACTAATTATTACACAACAAACTAATTAACTAATCCTAGTTAACTAATTATTACAAAACAAATTTAAATAGCTAAACGCATTAACTATTAAGGTACAAAACAAAGCAAAAGCTAACTATCTAAGCATGGTAGCTAAGGAAAGCAGTAAATTAGAAGCCTCAGAGGGAGAGGAATGCATGCAAGCCCGGTCGCCTCGTTTGGAAATCCAATGCGATGCCCCGATTTGCCTCTGTTTTCAATTGTCCTCAGAAACTTGCACCAAGCTCCAGAAAGCTGAAACTCCACCTTGGGAGACTTGTGAGAGGGTGGCCGACCACTTTTGGTCTCTCGCAGAAAGCTAGAAAAAGTGGTCAGCCAGCTAGTTTTTCTGGCTGGCCGACTAGTTGTTGCTGCTGGACTGCAATTTGCTGCAACAAAAAGCAAGAAAGGGCATGGCAATGTATTTGCAAGATATGTGTGCACAACCACCCTCCATATCATGTCATGAACTCAAGGGAGTGCGGTTCTCGACCCTCGGGCCACCAATCGCGCATTTCAATGTGTGATGGCTGAGAGGCGAAATTGCACAATTCAATATAAAATGAATGCACAAGTAAACACATAAGGCCTAAAACTCTATCATGTATGATCAAGAGCGTCGACGATCGGGAATTAAGGCACGTTTCATCACTTTAAGTATGAAACGTCCCACTTTTCCCGTGTTTGGACTAACACCTATTCCAAACACAATGCAACACATAACATGGCATATACAATGCGACTCAAGCATGCAAACATGCAATGCAACTAGAGCATACAAACATGCAATGGACTAGTATGCAAACATGCAATTAACATACTAGCATATACAATGTTATGAACTACATGGCATACACAATGCTCATGACAACTAGCATATGCAATGCAAATGGTAACTAGCATACATAATGCAATGAACATAGCATACACAAATGCAATGATCAATATGGCATACTCGATGCAATGTGACATGATCAACTTAACAAAGCTAATGACATGCGAACAATGCTAACATATGCATGCACAATGCGATGCTATAAGGGCAACTTGGCAATGTTAGGAATATGCATACTCAATGCAAAGGACTACTTGGCATACACAATGCAATGTAAGATGGCATACTTAATGCAATGAACAATAAGCGTACGAACAATATGTAAATAAACATGCTAAATGGACTTAAACCAAAAGGGGGTAGACCTCAGTCATGCCCAAATCAGTGGCCATGATGATGAAACAAAGGCACAAAAAGGGAAAGGAAGCATGCACAATGCAATAGTCAACCAACTAGGCCTAAAAGCACAACTCTCAAGAAGGCTCGAGGAATGACAAAAGTGGAAGTGTAGCAACACTAAGTACACTGAAATGAAGTAAGAAATGATGCCAAATCATTTAATCAGCACAAGTAAAGCATGCAATGATCCTTAAAGCATGAAGCTAGTAAAGAGGACTACAAAGGAGGCATGTAATACATGGAAAATATGCATGAACTAAGCATGGACAGAGCTCAAGTAGGTCAAAACAAATACCTAAACATGCTGAGATGAGGGCTCAAAGACCTAGGCATGCAAGCATACAAGATAAGCCATAAACTAGGCAACAATGCACAACACTCAAAGACACTTAAAGAGTGAATGAAGTGGGAACATGGCAATGATAAAAGCTCTAAAATGTCATGTTAGATGATGCCAAATCATGTACACAACACAAATGAAACATGCAATGGTGCTCAAAGCTTGAAGCAAGCAAGAGCACTTGTACTACAAGTATGCAAAACATGAAGCATGTGATCAAGGCAACCCAAAACAGTCCTAGAACATGTTAAAATGAGTCTAAAACATGCATGGAAGGAAGCCAAAACAAGCTAGCATGGAAGGCATAAGGCATGATGCATACAAGGCAAACAAGGTGGATTACACTACACCTATTAAGACCAAGCATGGGATGACTTAACCAATAAAAATTAGAGTTATATCATGGCAAAATAACCCCAAAAAAGCACTGAAATGATGGCTCGCAAGCTAAGGCGTGAAGGCATACGCAATGGTTCATGTTAAGGCATAAAGGGGGAAATCCTCCAACGCATTGAATGAGTGATAAATGCAAGTGCATGAGCATGAAACATGGACTGAAATAACATAATAAATGATGCCAAATCATTCAAATAGTCCAAGTAAAGCATGCTAGTGGACTTGGTGCACAAAGCTAACAAGCTAGATTGAACCATGGCCATACAAAGCAAGTCATGCATGACCAAAACAACCAAAATCAGAGCTAAAGCATGTTAAAACATAGACAAAAGTTTCATGAAGTTAAGCCAAAAGCATGCTAGAATGACATGTCAAAGCATGAAGCATACAAGACTATTTCATAGAAATGCACTACAAGTGCAAGGAGCATGCAAAAGATGACCAAACCAAACCTAATCAGAGGTATGACATGGCAAAACATCACTAAAAACATGCTGAAATGGACACGAAACAAGTTAGAATGGCATGCTACTTCATGAAGCATACAAGACTAGTTTGTGTGATTTACACTACAAGTGTATTATACATGCAAGGGATGACCAAACCAAGCAAAAATAGTGGTAAGCCTCAGCAAAATAAACACAAATACATGCCAAGAACAAGCCAACACAAGCTTAAAACACATGCTCAAACATGAGGCATATATGGCAAGTATTCAAAATACAAGGAGAGGGGATGACCCTCTCCTATTTAAGACCCCAAAACCACATTTCCACCACTAAAAATCCTCTGGATTTCAGTGGTAGAAAGGTCATGCAAAGGCTACAACAAGAGCCTAAAGGGATGGCTCAAAACAAGGCCTAACAAGGCCTAAGAGGGGGTAGATTACCCCCAACAAAAAAGTGACCTTAAACAAACTTTTTAAACATGCAAAAATAGAACTTTTTCCAATTAAGAGTTAAACTTAAAACAGTATGCAAATAAGGCTAAAAGCTTAAGCAAAAATGGGAGATTTAAGAGTTAGAAACTCACCCTTGATGACCACCTTCAAAGCTGCAACTCCAGCAAGTTTTTCAAGCTTAAACCAACCCAAAAACACCAAAAAACAACTTCAAGAAGCCTCAGCAACACAAGCAAGGTGTTTGAGTGTGTGTTTGTGTACAAAAGTGAGACAAAACTACACTTTAGGGCACAAAGTAAGAACAAGCAAGGAGATATAGATACAAAGCTATATCTATCACTCAAACCTCCAAAATCTGAACCTAGAGGAGGGAGGAGGAGCCTCCCTCTTATAGAGAACAAAAGGCAAAGCTTCTCCAAGAAGCTAAGGGCCAAGGCAATCCATCTATACACGTGTATGGAGGATGGCTCTGGTGCCCTCCAACTGGCACAGCTAGAGGAAAATATCTCCAAAAAGGTGACAAAAAATGGTTAAGTGGTCGGCCGACCACTTTAGGTGGTCCCCCAGAACAACAACTGGTCGTCCATGGTGGGAGAAAGTCCAGAGGATGAAAACAAGCAAATGGTGTGGTGATCGACCACTTTTGATGGTCCAAAGATTAGGGAGACCAGTTGTCAGACCAGAAAACTGGCTGGCAGGAGGAAAAGTGGTCTCAAAGGGGAAATACTGGTCTCCCACCCTTGTACCACCTTCCAAACAAGGTTTGTACCAAAAACAAACCAAAACGGATGCAAGACGAAAGTTCGGGAGGCAAAGCGCGCAGCCGGGAGCCTCGAAAACTAGCTGTCGAGCACCAAAAGTGGTCTCCCAAACCACAGTGGCCCTCTAGGCCAAGGAAACAAGGTGTGGTTCAAAAACCACGCCAAACGGAGAACATTAAGTAGTCCCGAGACAAGGCGCGTGGCCGAAGGCTCCGAAAACCGGAAACTAGTCTCCAAACGGGAAAAATGGTCTACGACCACAAAAAGTGGTCTACAAGACCTCTCCCTCCCTCAGGCAAGGAAAACCAGACTTGGTCCTCAAACCGAGCCGAAGCACAAAGAGTTCAGAGGCCCGGAGGCAAGGCTCTTAGCCAAAACTCCGAAACCTCGAAACGAGCACGACATGCACTATCACCAAGCACTCAATCGATGACGTCTGAGTCTTAAGGTCGGTCAAAAATGGGGTGTCTACATCCTGCTGTAGAAGTTGCAGAGGGTGGCACAGCTGCTAAGGGCGCTGAGCGCCCAGACCTTACTGATTATGCTCATTCTGACCATTCCTCTGTTAGCGGGGAGGATTTTGTTCTTGAGACCCCGAGAGAAAAGTGTGGCTTAAGAGAGCCACTGGAAGTTGCACCACCCCCCTTGGGAGTTGTATCTGGGGGTTCTTCTCAGTCCACTGAGTCTCCACTGATTCCACAGACCCCACTTCCCAATGTTCAAGTTGCTAAGGAAGGTGAAGATGTAGCGACTGTTCCTGCTGTGAGCCCCCCAAACTTGGCCCAACTTGCAGAGGTAGCTGCCAACCTGGCCACTCATGGTACTACTACTATTGCTGGTGCTTCTGAACCAGTTGCCTCAGTAACTTCTGAGTAGCTTGCTGACCTGTACCCCACTCACTTCCCCCAGGTGCCAGCTAATCTTGGAAGATCACGAGGCTTTTATGTAGGTATGGACACCGTTGTTGTGCCAGGTCTGAATGTTGAGGACTACCCCATGGATGACCTCTTTTCGGAGCGACATGATGGTACAGGTAGCTTTGGCCTCACTCGCAAGGTTAATTCGCTCAATCGCCACCCAGCATCTATCCATTTCAATGTCGCTAGGCAGTCGTCTTCAGGGAAGGTGCGTCACCCCCAGGCCTTTGGTCGCTCTACCAGTCTCCCTCTAGTAATTGAAGCTAGCGGTGGTGTGAGAGGGTCCCCTCAATCCTCAGGGAAAGTTTCTTTCCTAAGTTATTGGGTCTCCCCTGAAGCTGCTCCTACTCTTGCCCGCATCCAGGCGTTGCACCCTGGCACCTTCACTGCTTTTAACATTTCGGGCTCAATGGTGCAAACAGCACTATTGGAGTCACTTGCCAGCTTCATCCGCGACCTTGCTGCAAAGAATATTCTAACGACTCCCAGCAAGTTTGTGGAGAGTGCTGAGGCTAATTTGAGCGGCTTTGAGAGGAATGGTCTGGACCTATCGTGGATGAGGGCCAGGCTTCAGGCAGTAGATGGCTTCCTTGAACATGCAGATAATGTCGTGATGATTGCATCTTTGGAGGAGACTATCAAGGAGTGTGAGGGTGCCTTGGAGCAACATCGGCAGAACCTGGCTCAGTTCAAAGAAAAAGACTCTTCACTAGTTCCTTAACTACCTAGGGATGTGACTCTGATGGACTCCCTCATGAAGGGTTTGATTTGATTTATTGTGACTCTGTTATGGCTCTTTTTCTTTGTACTTTTGCTATCTTTTTTTCCTTCAAACATTGAAATCATGCTATGGAAACTTTGATGTTTATGAAAAACAAAGATACTGAGTAATTGAATTTTACTTCACTGTTTTATTTTCATTGTCTTTACACAGTTTCTAAGGATGAGCAATACTCTTGCTATGAACAGAACTTCACCATGACTAAGTTTTTACAAGGCTAAAATTTCACTAAGTATGAAAAACATTCCTCGCATTAAGTGTTTACAAGAGTAACAGGTTTACTAAGTGTATAATACTTTCTTTACACTTTGCTTTAGAAGTATTAACAAAAAAACTTATAACTCTTTTTCCTGAACAGAAGAAATTAAGAAAAATACTCTTTGACATACTTGGTGTTGATAGGGCCAGTTCTTAACCCATCATCTACTCTTGTCAACTTGTAATACCCACTGCTGCTTGCCTTAGCAACTTTGTAAGGGTCTTCCCATCTAGGTGAGAACTTGGGGATTGGTTGCCCCCGCATAATTGCGTCCACTATCTTTCATACCAAGTCCTCTTCCTTGAACTCCCTGTGTTGAACAGACTGATTGTAGGCGCGAGCTATGGACTGATAATACTTTTCCATTGCCCGCAAGGCCCGATCCCTTCTTTCTTCGACTGCCTCTATGTTATTCTTTCTGCTGTCTAGAACTAAGTGTGCTGACATAGCCATTCTTACTGAGGGTACTATCAACTCAACTGGTAACACAACTTTAGACCCATATACTAGGAAAAATGGAGTTGCCTGAGTTGGCCTCCTCTTTGACGTTCTATACTCTCAGAGTGCTACATGGAGTTGTTCAGACCATGTGCCCCCTGCTTCATCCATCATTTTACTCAATATTCGAATGAAAGTTTTGTTGGTTGCCTCAGCTTGTCCGCTCCCTTGAGGATAGTATAGACTAGACTTGTGGTGCTTAATCTGGTAGACATCCAGCAGTCTTCCTACATGGCGATTTACAAAGGGAGATCCATTGTCAAGCAACATTACTTTGGGTATGCCAAACCTATAGATTATGTTTTCCTTGATAAGGTTGGCCACTCCTGACCCATCTGCTTTTCTCATTGGTATAGCCTCTACCCACTTGGTGCTAATTTCCGTCGCTGCAAGTATCTATTTGTGGCCTTTGGATTGCTACGCTATAGAACTTACCAAGTCAAATGCCCAAGTATGAAATGGGTAAGGAGTCTTGATGTTGTGCAGCTCAACCACTGGTGCATGTATCAAGTTTCCAAACTTCTGGTAGGATTGGCATCTTTTTACAAAGGTTTTGGCATCTTCTTCCATTGTCAGCCAATAATAGCCGAGGTGAATGAGATGTCCATATAATCGCTGCCCTCCTTAATGCTCCGTCTTGTGGGCTTCTTTCAGCACTTCATTTGCCTCCTCTTTTGATAAACACACCAAAGGTTCCCCTTCAAAGCTTCTGCGGTAGAGCTTGCCTTGGTCAAGGAAAAAGCGAAGGGCCCGCCTCTTAACTCTGATTGCATCGGCTTTGTTCTCAAGCAGTGTGTCATTTCCAAGGTAGTCAATATATGGCTGTCTCTATTCTTCACTGCTTAAGAAATGGGCTTCCTCTTCCTTAGGATGGGACTGACTTTTTACATATTGCCTCTGCAACTCAGTACTTTCTTTTTCCATCTCTGGCCAGTAATACCCTTGCCTCTGTATCCATCGGTATAGACTGATATCCCCATCTCCGCAAGACTTAGCATGGATCTGCTTAAGCCTATAAGTTGCTTATTGTCTATCGACGTACCTTGCTAGCAGGTTGTTGGGACCGCGAAAATATAACTCTCATTTAAGGAGCAGGAATGGTGTAAGTTCTGTTGGTCTGATTGTTCCCTGGCCTATTTTCAACTGTTGGATTATATCTGCTTTCCATCTCTCAGCATCTTGGACTGTATATTCTTCAGTTAATACTGCTGGTGTTGTTCTTTTCTCGATGATGATGGCTATACTATCATCTGGTATATCCACATTTGCCCCTAGTGTAGCCAAGGCATCGGGGAAATGGTTGTATGTTCGAGGGGTGTACTGAATCTGGACATCATCAAACTAGGTGAGCAACTTCTGGACGATGGTGTGGTATGGGGCCAACAGAGGCTCCTTCAAGGCGAAATCACCCATTGTTTGCTTGACAACTAACTTGGAGTCGCCCCAAATTTTCAACTTGTGGAGGCCCTTTTTTTGGGCAGCAATTAGACCCAATATCAACGCCTCATATTCAACCTCGTTGTTTGAACATTCGAAGTCAAGTTTATATGATAGACGAAACTTCTCTCATTCCTGACTAGTTAGTGTTATGCCAGCTCCGAAAGCTCCATCAAATTTTAAGTCCCAATAAGTCTCAACTGCAGCTGCTGAGACATGGACCTCACCTGGTAGAGGTACCTTTGCAGGTTCATGTTCACCAAATAGGAATTGGGTCAATAAGTCCGCAAGTGCTTGGCTCTTAATAGCCTTGGGAGTAACACAAATGATGTCATATTCTGCTAGAGCCAAAAGCCATTTTGTCATTCTTCCAGTCAGAGCAGCTTGCTCAGCAAGTAGCGGACTGGATCACTTCGGGTCACAACCTGGATCGAATGTGCCAAAAAATAATGGTGCAACTTCTGCGCTATGAAGATTAAGGCTAAACAATGCCTCTTAATTAGGGTATATCGCGACTCGGCACCATTGACTTTGCGACTAATGTAATAGACTGGCTTCTCAATGCCATGTATGTCTTGGACAAGTAAAGCTCCAATAGACCAAGGTGTAGAGGTCAAGTACAGTAGCAGAGGCTTTTCAGGTTGTGGGGCAATCATTGTAAGTGGAGAGGTAAGTGCTTTCTTCACCATATCAAATGCTTGTTGGTGTTCTTACAACCATTCAAACTTGTGATTCCCTTTCAGCAGTGTCCCAAAGGAAAAGGTTATCTCAACAAAGGCTGGAATGAACCTCCTAAGGTATGACTCTTTGCCTAGGAATTTTTTCAAGGCCTTTTGAGAGTATAGTGGTGGCATCTCCATCATTGACTTGATCTTATCCCCATCTACTTCAATCCCCCGTTGGTGTACCAAAAAGCCAAGGAACTTGCCATCGGTAACTCCGAAGGCACACTTGAGAGGGTTCATCTTTAAGCAGAATTTGCGGCAACGCTTAAAAACTTTTTCAAAGTCGTAGATGTGTTAGGTTGCCTCAGTAGACTTGACCACCAGATCATCCACATGCACTTCCACTTCATGACGCAACATGTCATGGAACACTGCAGTCATAGCCTGCTGGTAGGTTGCCCCCGCATTTTTCGAACCGAAGGGCATCACCGTATAGAAAAAAGTTCCCAAAGGTATTCTAAAAGGTGTCTTTTATGCATCTTCTAATGTAATTTTGATCTGGTTATAACGCCTGAACCCGTCCATGAAGGAGAACATCTGATGGCCCGCAGCAGAATTGACAAGTTTGTCAACATGGGGCAATGGAGACTCATCTTTCGAGCAAGCCTTATTCAGGTCGCGAAAGTCTACGCAGACCCTGATTTGGTCGTTATTCTTCTTCACAGGCACAATATTTGCTAGCCAAGTTGGGTATTGTATAGGCTCAATGAACTTGGCCCTCAGCAACTTTTCTACCTCCGCCTTAATCTTTGCTTCAAGATTAGGGTGATACTTTCGAACATCCTGCTTGATTGGCTTAAAGTTGAGAAAAGTGTCCAGATGATGAGTGACAAGGGATGGGTCAAGACCAAGCATCTCGTCGTATGTCCAAGCAAAGACGTCACTGTACCACTTCAGTAGTGTTATCAATTCTGCCTTAGCTGCTGGAGCCATTGTATCGCTAATAAACACGGGCTTGCTCTGCCCTAGTAAGTCGCTAAGGTTGACCTTAGCAAGTACCTCCTGCTACGGTTTGGGTCTATCTTGCATGCATTTAGGGGCGGGCTCAGACGTCTCCACCAACCCTTATTGGGACTCATCATCGTCACATTTATTCATCTCGGGGCCATCCTCCCAAGGTATGAAGTCTGGCCCCCAAGACCGTCATAGGTAGCAAGCTATCTTGCCTCCCTCGTGCACCTTAACAATCTTGGACGGAGAACTTATGGGCTTGCTGCTCCTCTTCTGCCCACTACTTTCTGGAGCAGCCTCTACATCCCGAATGTCTTTCCACTTCGACAATTTTACCCCTGTAACTTTACCAGTCCTTGGAGTTTCATCTGTTGACAACTCAGTAAAGAAAATTGCATCCGAATAGTGTGCCTCCTCTACTCCGAATGGTTTTTCAGACGTATTTATGGTTACTATGCGCTTTCCCAACTTTGCCTTCACGCATTGGTAATAACTCGACGGGATAGCCCCATATCAGTGCATCCAAGCCCTGCCACGTATCATATAGTAATTTGCGTCCGCTTCAATCACATGAAACTTAGTTGCAAAATGGATCTCACCAATTGCTAAGTCTACAACAACATGGCCCTTAGTAACTTTTTTCTCACCACCAAAACCCGTCACAGTGATGGGTTGGCAAACCATCCTAGACTCTAGGATACCAACATTTGCAAATGTGTTAGTAGTGATGATGTTTATGGATGTGTAGCTCGACATTTCGTGCCCCCTTTCGGAAGACAAATAAGCCCTACTGTATCGGACTCCCGCGGTTCTGAATCTGATTTCACAAGTGCAATGTGAAATAGATAAACACCAAATAGTCCAAATCCAACAAATCTTTTGGAAAATTGATTTTGAATCAAATTGTCAAAAATGGACTGCTTTGCCAGATACAGAGTCATCACCTAAATATTTTTGAGAAATTTAGAAAACCCATGACTTGTGCCAAAGGCCATGTGTCCGTTATCACCAAGATTGTCTCGGCTCGGGAACTTAGGTACGAGAGGGGAAGGTCATGAATTGAGCACCCCCGCTCGCCCAATCAAAGATCGGCCTCTACTAATCATGATATGAATCTTATTTACATTATATGTTCTTGTTCCGATTTATTAGGCTAGCATTACTATGTGATGCGCACACATACAAGTATAGACTAATTGCAAAAATTGGAACACTTGATCTCATGTTTGTTTGAAAAATTGTTTCGAATATGTACCACTTGAAAAGTGATCGCATATGAGCATTACTCAAATTATTCCAATTCAAGCAACTAGCCTTCATCTACAGGCATTCAAGCAATTTAACATTTAAGCACTTAGCCTCATGGCAAGCATGCTAAACATGGCAACAATCACATTCATGCAATTATGCTAAAGCGAGTAAATGCTCACCTAGTACTCCAAGCTAAAAAGAAGATAAAGTTAGAAATATGCATGATCCTAACTAGGCAATATGACTAATGCAACATACACGATATGCAATTTAAATAGGCTCGGCTACTAGCATAGCATATGAATCAATTAAATAGCATGCGGTCTAAGCACGTATTCAAATAAATATTAAACTAACAATGTAGTTAGTTAGAGTGATGAACCGAGCCTCGGTGCATACAATACAAGTGGATGCAAGGCATGAGAGATGCTAAACAAACTATGATGCCCTAAACTAACCATCGTAAGCTAGTAAATAAAATGGAGAAAGACGTGGGGTTGGAAGACATATACGTTATTACAACATTAAGCCCTTATACGGAAGGGTCTGAATGAACTAACTAGCTAATTAATTAAAGTTAAACTAATTAATTAACTATTACAAAATGAAATGAATAAATAGCCTAACTACTTAACTAATTATTACAAACTGAATTAATTAACTATTCTAGCTAATTAAAATAATTACAACACGAGACAAATTAGCTATTCTAACCAATTAATTACAAAGCCACTACTTTAACCACAACACTAATATATTCAAAACACGGATCCTGATGATCGATGGAAGGCTCATGCATGAATGCAGTTTCCACCCGAAAAGGCCATTATTTTTGCTGCTGAATGCCTCTGTTGCACAGTATAGCACCTGCACTAATTTCCAACTCCAGACCAACTCTGTTCTGCTTCAAAAGAGCACTGCTTGATTTTGCACTAGTGGCCAACAGAGGGCCTGCCATCCACTGATGATGGCCTGCCGGCCACTGCTGACTGAATTATTCTGCTGCAACAGAGAGCAAATAGAGCAAAGATAGTGTATTCTTAAGGGTTTGTTTGCACAATTTACCCCTCCTTATCATGAACAGCTCAAATGAGTAGTAAGCTTGGTTTACAAACCATCAATGGATGCAATTTCATTGCATGATGGCCTATGAACTAAAGTGTGAAAGTTCATTGAATGCAACAAAATAAAACTCTCAAAACTACCTCCCTATCATGAAAGATCAAGGGAAGTAGTTGACGACGAATCTTGAACCGTTCACATTACTAATGAGTATGAAACGACTCAAGATTCAAGGGTTCAATTAACGTCCGATTGAACCCAAACAAGTTATTATCTTGCATCTTTTAGCCTTAATTTTATTACTTCATTTTAGATTACTATCCATTCTTTAATCAATTGAGTCCAAAGGGTGAATTTAAGTCCTCTAATAGAAAGAGGGCTCAAACCAAGAGTTTCTTTAGGCATGAAAGAGACATCATACCGTTGGTAATGAACCCCCAAAGGATTAAACCATTAAGCATGACACCTCAATCTCATGCTTAAACAAACAAGTAATTTGAAACCACTTTCAAAGCAAAACAAAAGCCAAGAAAGGAAGGAGGTTGCAGAGGTGATTAAGAGTGATCACAAGTATGGAAAGCCATAAATAAATGCAATCAACTCAAATAAGATGGTGTCTAATGCCTAAAACACCAAACTCATGAGGACAATTACACTACAAACATGCAACACAAAGCTCAAATGCAACAGGCACTTAGAAACAGTCCTAAAATAGTCCTAAATAAGTCCTAAAACATGCTGGAATTAAGACAAACATAGCTGAAATGATAAACTAAAACATGGATCATGCTAGGCTAGTAAGCAAAACACAAAGAGGGAAGGCTAACCCCTTCAATTTTGGACTTCAAAACATGATTTTAGCCACTGAAATAACTCTAAAAATCAATGTTTAAAAGCTCAAAAAAAGATAGTACAAATGTGGGAAACACAAGGGTAAAGGCCTTAAGAGTAAGGTGTAAAGAAGGGTGAACTACCCCTCAACCTTTGTTGGCCTTAAAACCCAAGTTTCAGCCCAAAAATACAGAGTTTTTACAGCCCAAAAACAGTTGGAAAATAGCAAGAAGAAGAGTGACTAAAGCAAGTAAAGAGGCAAAGCTTTATACCTCTTGAAGAGGAGATCACTTTCAAACAATAAAACCATACTTGCACACCTCAAGAGCTCAAACAAGGCTCAAAAAGACCTCAGCTCAAAGATGGAGAGGTTTGGTTAAAAGTGTATAGGCAAAGGCTAAGAAATTTGCAAGAGAGAGAGAGAATTGTAAAGAGAGAGGAAAAATTTTGTTTCAAAATTTTTCTAACCCCATGGCAAGAAAGGAGGTCTCCTATATATAGAGAAACAAGCAACTCCCTCAAAAACATCCAACCATACACATGGGAGCAGATATAAGCATTTGTGCAAACAGCTGGCACAGCTGTCACAAAATATCTACAAAACACGTTGGTGGTCGGCCGGTCATCACTGGTGGTCGACAAGCCACATCAGTGGCCGGCAGCCAAGAGCAATGGCCGGCAGGCCACCAGAGGTTGCAGGCTTGAAAATCCAAGGTTTTGGTCCAAAAACAAGGCAACATGGGTGCAAAGATTGAAAGGCTCAAAGTTGTGGCATTCTGCTGAAGACTTTAAGCACTTTACAAGCATATAGACTCATCATTGGGTGTGCAAACGATGACGTCCAAATCGTAAGGGCCGTAAAAAATGGGGTGTCTACAGGATGCCCCACCATCAAGGAAAGCACACTTGAACTCTACGTCATTGATGTAAGCTGTGACAAAAAGAGGACGGTTATGAGGAAATGGGGATGCTCTGTCTGCTTCTGAAAAAGTAATGGCCCCATAATCTTCCTAGATACGCCGAGACACATACTCCTTAGCCTCAGCAACTTCAACATGGTGCACTTCAAAATGTTAATGAAGGCCTTTGTTGCTTCCAACCTAGTGGCTTGGCTCAGCCCCAGCTGGTCAAAGAAAGTGCGAAACTTAACAAAGTTTTACAAGACCTGAGCATGAGTATCCTCTGTGAATTTTGCCTCTACAGGTACTATCTTAGGGAGCTGGCCGCTAGCGATTTCTTCTAAGTCATCATAGTAGAATGCCATATGCACTTGATCGCACACGAGCCCAAGATACCCAATCATATGTACGTTCTTCCCCTTCTCTTTGTGGTTAGGATAAGGGTCCTTCCTTACATCACGATTACCGACATCTTTGAACTTCAACTCATTTGCGTCAACTTTTTTCTTAAAAACACCGTTCAAAGTCAAACAGTCCCTTATAGGGTGCTTGGTGGCTCTGTGATAGATACAATAATTTGGGCTTTCTTTGTCCTTCTTGGTTCGAAGGACATCAACCAGAGGCAAAGTAAGTTCACCATCGTCTACCCATTCTTTAACCAAGGCCTCAACATTTTTAAGACTGCAAGGATATGGATTTTTGTCCTCATAACTCTTTCTCTTCTGAGAGGACGACGCCTCCCCTTGCGAGTGGCTCCCTCCTACAAAGGTTACCGCAGCAACTCTATTACTACGGGAGTAGCGGTAGCTGTCACGAGATCTGTGCAAAGGACCAGTGGTACTGAGATTCCTAGCTAGCTCAATCAAGACAGAAAAGGTAGGCAAATTATGGTTTACCAAGAAGATTTTGTAGTCACATATGGCACCCTCTACACATATGCTGACTAAATGGGCCTCATCCACTGGTTCATGACAATCAATAGCCTTATCTTGGAACCGCTTAACATAGTCTAGTATATCTTCGCCTTCTTTTTGGGCATCTCACCCAAGTGTGAGGGTTGTAACTTTCTCTTGGACTTGGAAGAACTTCGTGTGGAACTTGTTCACCATCTCCTCCCAACTCTTGATCGAGTTGGGAGCCAAGTTTACATACCAGCTGTAAGCCCTTTTCAGTAAGTGATTTGGAGAACTCCCGAAGGCACGGAGAGTGGTTAGTGTCATGACCCAAACTCGGTACCCAAAGGTTTGGCGTCGCAACAAGATAAAAATAAAATAATTCTAAAATTTTTATAGTGGTAATGCAACGGATAAAGTAAATAAATTAAAATAAAATAATTGGGTACCAAAAGTTTATTAAAAAGAAACAAAACTAGTCTTTTGGGCTTTTACTTTATTACAAGAGTCCAATCAGAAATACAAATAGTAAAACAAAAAAACAAAAAAAAAAAACACTGTGATTTATCCCCCATCTTAATCCCGCTAAATCTCGTCACCTGAAAGGGGTAATAGCTATAAGCACATAGCAGAGTAAGAAATATTATACTGTGAGTATAGGGGCACAAAATAGCTATAGATAGTTATTTAAGCTAAAACATTAACATAATTTAAGTTGAATAAACAAATCATTTAAGTGGCAGAAACTAAAATACAACAATTATGTAAATAACTATAACCACAGAACAAAACAGAACAGAACAGGAGTCACTAGAGTAACAATCAGAACAGGGGTCAATGGATCCATGACAAACAGAGAACCACAAAGTGGCCAAACAGAAGCCAATGGTTTATTTAAGTCCCCCAAGGCGTGAGACTCCCGTGATGGTACTTACAAAACATAATTGTTTATAAAATCATTGTCAAATAATTTCTAAAATTTAAACAAACATATCCATGGGTTTCAATCTAAGCAAATAGAGTTCAGAAAATAATCCACATAATTGAAACATTAACATAACCATAAAACATAAATTATATAAAATAAATTGTGGTAACTCAAAACATTCGTAAAATATATTATGGTAACTCAAGGTATAATATAACTCACCTTAATATCAACCCTTAGCTTTTACTTTCCTATGATTGTCTCGTTATTCTCTGCTACTAGCAACTAGCACGCTGCTACTTAGATTTGTATCTTTCCTCTATCCCTATTTATAAGCGTGATTGCATGGTTTCAAATTAAGTGGCTCAAATTTGGCCACCTGTCTAACAGGTGTCATTTCTCCCTTCTTTCACGTGACTATTTGTAGACACCCCATTTTTAACTATCCTCAAGACTTGGACGTCATCGTTTGAACACTCGATGATCATCCATACTCGTGTTCATTTTGAGTTTCCGACGGCCTCGGTTGTACGCCTTGCCTTGGAGCCTCTCAACTTGTCTATTTTGTGCTTGGTTGTGGACCAAGGGCTTGTGGTTTTGTTTCTGAGGGAAAGGGGTGGCCTTTTGGCCAGCTCTCCAACCCATCGGCCGTGAGCTTTTTCCATCGGCCATCAGTGTTGGCCGGTCAGCACCTTTGATGTCCGGTCGGCACCTTTAATGGCCGGTTGGCCATGTTTGTTGGCCGAGGCCTTTTTCTTTGCTTTTTCAGATATTTCTTTGCCAGCTGTGCCAGCTGGTGAGTACATAATTCATCCTCCATACACATGTATGGAGGGATTGCACCAAGCCTCTAGCTTGTTCAACAAGCTTGAGACTTGGATTTCTATAAGAGGGGAGGTCCCTCTCCCTTTCCAGAGGTTCTAAAAATTTTTCTTAGAGCTGAAGTTTACTCTCTCTCTATATATATATTTGCACTTGTTTGTGCTCAAAAGTGCCATTTCTTCACACTTTTGCACACAAACACCTAGTGAAACACCTTCACTATTGAGCTAAGGTTCTTGGAGGTTGTATTGGGGTGGTTTTGGCTTGGTTTTTTCCTCTGAAGCAGCTATTCTGAAGTAGTTCTTCAAGGGTGAGTCTTTAGCCCCTTTTAAACTTTATCTTCATTGTTTATTTGGCCCTATTTGCATGATGTTTTAGGCCAAGATTTCAACTGAAAAAAGTTCTGTATTTAAGTGCTTAAAATGCTTGTTTAAGGCTTTGTTTGAGTTAGGGGTGGTTTACCCCCTTTGGTGGCTTGTTTGGCTTTGTTTTGTGCCATCTCTTTAGGCCTTTGAGGTCATCTCCCTTTGGCCTTCCTACCACTGAATTCCAGGGGAATTTCAGTGGTGAAAATGTGGTTTTGAGGTCTCAAATGGGTGGGGGTTGTCCCCCATCCTCTTCTCTTGTGTGCTTGTGCTGATGGCTCATCAAAGTAGCATGTCCTTCTAGCATGTTTTGGCTCCATCTCAGCATGCCTTAGGCCTTATTTTAACATGATATAGCTCTGTTTTAGCTTGGTTTGATTTTCTCTTGCATACTCCTTGCACTTGTGAAGCAATCCTCCCTATAGCCTTAACATGCATCATGCTTTGGACCATCATTTTAGCATGTTTTTGGCTCCACTCCAACTAGCTTTTACTCATGTTTTGCTATGCTTAAGCTCTGTTTTAAGTTTTTTTGGTCATGCATGCCTTGCTTTGTATAGCCGTAGTGCAATCTTGCTCACTAGCTTTGAGTTTCATAGTCTCTAGCATGGCTTACTTGAGTTGTTTGCATGCTTTGGCCTCATCTCTAACATGATTTCAGTGTGTGTAGTGTATTCATACTCTCCCATGCTTCACTCTTTCAATGCTTTTTGAGGGTTATGCTTTGTGCCTCAATCATGAGCCAATTTGTATGCTAGCTTGCCTAAGCCTTTAGGCTACCATCTCAGTGTGTTTTTGATGTTATTTTACCATGTTATAACTCTAATTTTTGTTGGTAAAGTCATCTCATGCTTGGTTTTGGTAAGTGTAGTGTAATCCTCTTCATTGGCCTTAACATGCATCATGTTTTATGCCTCTCATTCTAGCATATGTTGGCTATGTTCAAGCATGTTTCTAGCATTATTTTGACCCGCCTTGGGAATGTTTTGAGTCACCTTGGCCCTTTGGGGCTTGCTTGATAGGGCTATGGTACAAGTGCCTTTGCTAGTATTAAGCTTTGAGCCTCCTAGCATGCCTCATTTGTGGTAGTTGCATGTTTTAGCATCATTTGGAATGATATTTCAGAGCATATAGTGTTGTCACACTTCCATGTTTTTCACTCTTTAAGTACTTTTAAGAGTTGACCCTTATGCCTAGTTGATGAGCCATCACATGAGCATGTGTTCTTGGCCTTTTTGTGCCTAAGTTTTGGTCTGTTGGCCACTATTTTGGACCCTCTTAGGTCTGTCCATATGTGGTTTAAGTCCATTGAGCATTATGTTACATGTCTCTGAACGATGCTCTTTACTTGCTTTGATGCTTTAGCCTTCAAACATGCCATGCATGCATTATTCACATGATGGAGCCTCATGCATGCCACTTTAGCATTGGTAGATAGCATGTTGTTGCATTGCATTGTGTCTTGCATGTTGTTGCATTGCGTTGTGTTTGGATCGGACGTTAATCCAAACACGAGGAACGAGGGACGTTTCATACTCAGAATGATGAAACGGGCCTCATTCCTTAGGTCACCGACACCTTTGATTATGTATGATAAGGTGGTGGTTCATCGAGTCCTATGTGTTTGTGCATTCATCAACATTGTGCAAGCTTGCCCCTTTGGCCATCATGCATCAAGATGCGTGATTGGTGGCTCGAGAGTCGAGCACTACACTCCTTTGAGCTTGAGATAAGGAGCGTGGTTGCACACACATTTCCTCGCGAATACACTACCATGCCTCTGTTTGTGCTCTGTTGCAACAAAAGGAGAAATTGCAAGAATCAGTGGCCGACCGGCCATCAAAGCTGCCGACCGGCCACCAAGGCTGCCGACCGGCCATCAGAATTGGCCGATGGCTATCCCTCTTGGCCGACCACCCCTCAGTATGTTCCTAAGGTGGATCAGAAGCATCTTAGAAGTTGGCACAATTTTCAGAAGTCCAAAAGAGTGCAAACAGAGGCATCATGAGGCACGGTAGTGGATTTTCGAGCGAAGCCGACTGAGCATGCATCTCTTCCTTACCCGCGAGGCCATTTCATTACTTATGATTAGTTCGTGTAAACTAGTCATTTGATTTGTTTTGTAATATTCTAATTAGCTTAGCATACCTATTTGTTTCAATTTGGTTGTAATACTTAATTAGCTAGAGTTAGTTAATTAGTTTACTTGTAATAAGTAGCTTAGCGTAGATTAGCTTAGCTTATTTTTCGGACCTTTCATCAAGAAGGTAAATTTTGTAATAAGTGTGCGTGTGTGTGTGAATGTCTTCCAACCCCACGTCTTTCTTCCTTTTATTTACCAGCTTTTGATGGTTAGTTTTAGGGCATGTTTCAATTAGCATACTTATGTTTGCATGCGTGCATCATTCATTTGTATTGCATGCACCGGGCTCGGCTCATCATTCAAATTGCATTGTATTTCAATACACTTTCTTGAATACGTGTTTCAAAGCATGTCATCAAGTGTTGCATTCATATGCCATTCTAGATAGCCGAGCATATTTTAGTTACATTTTTGCATGTGTTGCATTAGACATTCTTGACATAGCTAGGATCATGCATGATTTCTAACTAGTTTCTGTTTTGGCTCGGAGTACTAGGTAAGCTTTTACGCTTTAGCATACTGCATAAGATGTATATGTTGCCATGTATAGCATGCTTGCCATGAGGCTATGTGCTTAACTGCTATAACTGCTTGAATGCTTGTGGATGAAGGCTTCATTGCTTGAATTGGAACAATTCATCAAAATGTGTGTTTTAAGCCCACTTGAGGTGGCAAAATCATGTTGTTTTCTAAGCCCACTTGAGGGTGGCAAATCCGCGAATTAACCTACTTGCGAGTAGTAACTCCAAACCATTTTCAAAAACAAGCACGAGATGTTTTGTTCCAACTTGAGCGATTTAGTCTATACTTGTATGCTGTGCGCATCACCTAGTAAGCTAGTCTAATAACCGGAATAAGAACACATGTGTTTTCAAAAACAACATATCATGATTAGTAGAGGCCGATCTTTGATCGGGCGAGTGAGGGTGCTCATTGCATGACATTCCCCCCTCGTACCCAAGTTCCTGAGCCGAGGCAACTTTGGTGATGATGGACACGTGGCCTTAGGCATGAGTCAGGGTTTCCTAAATTTCCCGAAACAAAATATTTAGGTGGCGACTCTGAAATCTGGCAAAGCAGTCCATGTTTGGCGCTTTTTGATTAAAATCGATTTTCCAAAACGATTTGCTGGATTTGGACTCTTTGGTGATTTATCAGTCTTACATTACACTTTGTGAGATTAGATTCAGAACCGTGACAGGAGTCCGAACTGTACTAGCTAGAACTACAATTCGCGCCCTCGCGCACGGAGCAAAGTTTCGGGCGGTCTACACTATTATGTGTCCTAAGCTAGTGAATTACTTAGCCACCATTTTTTTTTTCCTTAACCTTAACCTTTGATTTAATTCGCATTAGGCCCAAGATTTTAATAATCTAATTAGATTATATTTTATCACCTACAACCATAACATTAATTATTTTATTTTAGTGGTTATGGTATTATTTCCATATTTAGGATGTATTATTATTATTATTATCATTATTATTATTATTATTATTATTTTATTTATATATATATTCTATTCAAGAGTAATTGATCTAATCACGGTATTGAATTAAAGTAAAAATTTGGTTGCCACAGTCACTGCTATGGACACCAAGAGTTTCAATGAACCTCACCACGTGTTCTCTGACATTGTCTTGTTTTCCATCAAACTTAAACTTGGGCACTATATACCCAGTTGGGTATGGCATGGTCAATATCTCCTGAGAGTATGGGGGTTTCACATCTAGGTCTGGGAGAGATGGCAGTTGCTTCTTGCTACACTCTTACTCGAGCATAGCTTGTACGATGGCTAGAGTAACGAAGTGCGTGGGTTGGAATGGACCAGTCTGCTCTTGGGTAGCTCAACCAGCGGCCATACCGTTCGCCTGAGGTACCACTGGAGGCACTTGGATCAGAGCCCGAACCTCAGGGAACAGGTTAGGCACTGGGTTTGGGACTGCTACAGACGGAGGTGCTTATGCTAGGGCTGGTCTGGACGCCATGGCCATAATAGCCTTAGTGAGAGTTTGCAAAGCCGCTAGGATCTCCCTCTGCGTGTCCTGGAGTGACTAGACTGCCTCAACCACAGCACCGTGGTCACGGTCCTCAGCATGTGCTCTGCCATTGGAAGAGCCTTGCTACCATAGGGGTTGTTGAACTTCATCCTCTACCATTTTTGCCAATGAAGTGTGTAAGCCACTGCGGGTATAAACCATCAACAAAGCAGCCTCTCCAGTGGAGTTGCCAGAAATGTAGGGGAGGTTCGAGGTTAGAAAGATGATTAGAGAGACAAAACTATGCTAATGGTCCAAGAATGGTGAAATGACTAGAGAATGAGCAACATCAACTGTCTAGGAAGATGGAGAGTGAGTAGCTGGGTAAGGGTGAAGTAGGTAGCTCAAGAAGAAATGTATGGCAGTACACAAATGGGCAGCATCTCCCCCATATCCTCCAAAATTTCTTCTTGAACCTTAGGAAATGGGTCCTATTTATAGGTTTTTCCTTAGTACCAAGAGGACACTAAGTGGCCAAATAGAGAGAGGACATGTGTCCCAGAGGATCACATGGAATATTCTTCCTTGAGCCACCAGGCTGAAGGTGCCACGTGTCCCTCTACATGTACTGTGTACTAATTGTTTGCCTCTGCAACTACCCTTTTGAGCCTCAGCAAGTGTAGTCGCGACGGGAGTGTTTGGCGCGACAACTCCCTTTTAAGCCTCAGCAAGTGCAATTGCGGCAGGAGCGTTTGTCGCTACACTTGCCTTCTCAGCTCGAACCTTACAGCGGTAACCTTACTGTTGCACTTGCCTTCTCAGTTCTACTTGGCCAATATATGCATTCTCAAGACTCCATTAGGCTGCTATCGACTATGTTCGTGCTCACCTCAGCGAAGCCCCTACCCTTAGCCACCTAATCACAACTCCCCAGCTTCTTAGGGCGAAGGCCACAACCAAGCCTGCTATCAGCCATGTTGTGCCTTAATACCAAGCCCAAAGGGGCTTCCTTAGTCCTGCCTGTGCGACTAAGGCAAGTCTATGACCTGGGTAATGGAAAGAGAGTATCTTACACTTGGGCTACCCTGCTCTCATCTTCGTGGGATCGCCGTTGTCATGACCTGAACACGCCCCTATGGATTAAGGTCATAACTAGCCAGTAATCATGAGATTACCTACAGCCTCAAACCGAATAAAACATATTCCAACAGAGTTAAGGGGCCAAAACGGAAGCAAACTTAAACTTTTGTCCAATGAGCTACGCTTACATGGCAAATCAAAACATTTCACATATACTTAATAATAACTCACACCACATATCAGTAGTTAACATCTTGTGTACCCAGGATCATTCAAACGCATAGTCAGCCATGCCAAAAGCTTATACACATAAATGGTCTATCATGACAAATAGAAGTAGCAAAAGAAATACAAAAGATCATAAACAAAGCCTCTTGCGTGAGGCACCTGGGCTGACTTCACAAAACTCGGGTTCCTTTCTTAAATTCCACTAAGGCTGGGGTTGAACGTCCCTTTGCTCACCTACATACATATAAATGAGAGTGAGCTAAAGCCTAGTGAATAATATCAAAATAAAGAGATTAATGAATGAGATTCGTTCATAAATGAATCATACTTATAATGTACATATTTGAACCACTATTCTCATTCACACCAGATTTACAAATCTCAACAAAGCAAAACGACCTTAGGTCCAACACATCATGTCCATATGCAAAATGACCTCAGATCCAATCCTTATATAAAACAATACGGCCTTGGGTCCATCTATACGAAACGACCTTTGGTCTAACCAACTCTCTATTCAAAATGACCTTTGGTCCAATTCGAACACATCAAACGACCTCGGGCCCAATTCAAACATATCAGGCGTATCAAACGGCCTCGGGCCCATTCCCTTTATATTCGTATCCATGCGTATTTCATATTCATGATCATGATCCCTTTCATTCAAACGGCCTTTGGCCCATCACGGTAGTCCAACACATCAAATGACATATTCAAACGGCCTTTGGCCCATCTTTGGATTCATGTCTAACGACCTTTGGCCCAATCGTTGATATCCAACGGCCTTTGGCCCAATCATTCATGTCCGACAGCCTTTGGCCCAATCATTCATGTCCGACGCCCTTTGGCCCAATTTAGATATATCAAACATGTCAACGGCAAACGGCCTTATACAAATTAGGCATATAGAATACTCATTCATATTTCAAATCAACAAATCCATGGAGCTTATACATAAGTAGCATTTGGAAAGTAACATACTTGAAAATATCTTTACTAAGATATTACTCACAGTGATCTGCCGATGGATTTGCTCTCGTGCTCGACCCTACACATTTCATGAACATAATGGGTCACAAACGATTAAATCCGTTCTTAATTCATACATTCCTCTTAGGCTTCTTTCTTATCATTTAAACTCATTTACAATGCTCGATGCATGCCTAAGAGTGCTTAGAAATGAAAGAGAACGGATAACAAATCATAAAACCACTTTTCAAAATATCTGAAACAAGGATCCCCGCTCGAGCGGACCCCTTTGGTTTGCAAAAGTACTGGTTACCTCATTTTCACACTCGAGCGTGACTTCGGACACTCGAGCTGAGAGTCAAACTACATGGCTCCCTGCTCGAGCGTGAATCTCCTCGCTCGACCGGACATCCATGCCTGCAAAAGTGCTGGGAACCAGCATTTCACGCTCGAGCAGCGACTTCCCCGCTCGAGCGGACATGCTGGATTCTGGGTTTTCCAGAATTCTTTTTGAGCTTCAAACATGCATTCAATCCAATGTAACTTGCATCTCATGGCTCAAGGCTCACATATACATTTACTAACATGCTATAAACACCAGATTTACTACATCATAAGCTCAAATCCCATGAATTAATCACATGCATGCCCCAAATTACACCAAACTTATTCCCAACACAACAAATTCATGCACCCAAACTCATTCTTCTATGGATTATATTTGCATGTGGAATCTAACTTCCATTTTCAACTCAAATGATGTAAATGATGATCAAGGGCATGAATTGTCATCAAGATTCCACATGGATTATATATTTCAAGCTCAATCATACAAATTCATGGCAATTCCTTTCATGCATGCAATTATTGACTTCAAATTTATTAATCACAACTCAATTCTTGTTCTTGATCACATAACAAGCTAGAGTTCACAAAATAACAAACTTATACTCATGAACTTACACTTAAACATTTAATCTCATAGCAATTCTATGCATGCATGTACATACAAGCTTCCAATTCAACACATACATCTCAATTTATGTTCTTGATTACCCAACTAGCTTGAATTATACAAAATTACCAATTCAAACTTATGAATTCATAACCAACTACTCACCTAGAAGCTCAAATCTTCCAAATTATGGTTAATTCTTAAGTTAAACTCCAAGATCTTCAAGCTTCTCAAGCAATTCTCTAACTTGAGCTCCCTCTCTTTCTTTAACCGGTACACTCTCTCTCTCTAGAGTGTAATCTCAGCCAAAAATGAGCTCAAAACATAACATGAAGCTATATAGGCCTTTATATAGGATGGTCTAATCAAATTTAATTAAGGCTAAGCAATGGTGCTTAATTTAATTATTTTGAATCTAATTATTTTGATCCAAATCAATTTCTAATTAAATTTCACCGTAGGCTCTAAAAATTACGCTAATCACAATGGCGTAATCAATTTCGGGTTCTGTGGCTGATAGGGCCTTCACTTTAAATTCTAAAGCAGATAATCAAACAGATTTTTCCTACGGTGAATAGATAGAAATTCAAAACCACATATATTCATATAAATGGCACTCAAAATCATATCAAGCGCATAATCACAATCATAATCAAGATTAATTAGCATAACACAGACCAGGGTTATCACAGCCGTGGTAAATTGGTATTTATGGGCCTGCTATCAGCTCCAACCAGTAAGCCTTGGGGCCTGCTGTCAGCGCTAAGTTAATGAACTTTGGGGCCTGCTATCAGCGCCAAGTATTAGCCTCTACTTGCAGAGGAGAAGCTTTTCCCAAAGGCTGCTATCACCTTGGCGAGATGTTCCCTTCGCAAGTTAGTTGCGGCGGCTATAGTTGTTGCGGCAGTCATTTCCCGTAGCAAGTTCAAATGGCAAAACAGTCAATATTGGAGATGGCGCCGACAAAGTGCCTCTGCAACTTAGTTCCTTCGGTTCTCTCCTTCCCTCAGCAACTCCAGGTGGCGGCGAAACCGACAATACTTGAAATAGCAGTAGTACCGACAATACTTGGAATGGCGTCATTGAGACAAAGTGCCTCCGCAACTTGGCCATCACAAGTGTCGCCTCTGCAACTTAGTTGCTTCAGCTTTATCTTTCCCTCAGCAACTTTAGATGGTGGCTGAACTGACATTATTGGGTAATGGCAACGCTAAGGCAAAATGCCTCAGTAACTTGACCGCCACAAGTGTTCCCTCCGCAACATGACCGTTGCATGTGTTGCCTCTACAACCTGACCGTTGCATGTGTTGCCTCTGCAACTTGACTTAGGCATTTTCCTTTGTGGAATCTGTTGGACCCTTGGCGGGTCGAACCTGCTTTGGCCCTCTGTTGGCCCACTTCCCGTAGGCTTTAGCCCATGTTCCTTTTTCATTCCTTTGGGACGACCTCAGCATTTAGGCTTATACTTAATTTGGAGCTTAATTTCTGACCATCTACAATATATAATCACACTTAATTGAAAAGTGACAGAAAAATAAATATTATTACACTCAATGAAATCAAGTGTGATTAAAATATAATCTAATTTTTTTTATTACACTTCTAATAAAAGTAAGATATTTTTATTTGTTAAAATGTGAACTTTAACTGTTTTTATAGTAGTGCAAGAATATATTATATTTTAATTTTTGTTTTTCGTACAGAACAAACAATTTAGGGAGGAGGTTGTAACATATTGCGATGCTCCCTCATCATTCATCAACTAAACGATTTTAGTTGTTTAGTTAAACCCAACTGATATGGTGTCATTTGGTAGATCCATTTTAAAAAATATGATATGCTAACATTGTTATTTTATTTTATTTTTAAGTTTTCTGTACATAAAATAGGAAAACAAGTTTTTGTTTTCAAAAATTTTTTAAATCGATTCCTTTTATAAAACCAAAAACAAGTCTTTGTTTTCAGTTTTTTCTGAAAAATAAAAGCAAATTAAAAATAAAAAATAAAAAAAAACCAATTATGTGTCGTTTGATAACGTTATTTGTTCCTGTTGAAAAAACAAAATTTTTTTTTTAAAAGAAATAGAAACAAGATATATAAATTAAACAAAAAACAAAATCCAAAAATGAAGGTCATGTTTGGTTTAATTTTTTGATTTTTTTTTTTTTTTTTTTTTGAAAAAATAAAAATTGGTTTGACAAAAATAAACCTCAAAAATATATTTTTAAATTTTTAAAAAAATTTTTTGCTCTCCAAAAAGATAAAACTAAATAAAAATAATAAAAGCTTTTTATTTTTTCATTCTTTTTTGTGAAACTAATTTTTAATTTTTTAAAACAAATGTTTAAAAACTAGGGTAAACTACCAATAGGTCCTATTTTGGAGACTTATTACCCAATAGGTCCTACTTTGGAGACTTATTACCCATTAAGTCCTCTTGATAAATTTATTAAGTGATAAAGATAAATTTATCAGTCTTTTATTTTTATGAATAAATTTATATTGATAAATTTATCAGTCTCTTTGTTTTTATGAATAAATTTTTAGTGATAAATTTATCACTCTCTTATTTTTATAGTGTTAAATTTATTAGTTAGGACATGTAGGTAAATAAGTCTAGTTAATCGGACTAATGGGTAAGTATCCCTAAAAACTAAACTAAACTAAACTCGACTAAACTTGGCCTCAAATTTACAAAACAGAATGTTTGCAGACTACATAAAATACAAATCAAGAATAGTGTTGGACAATATCTCTTTAACATAGAATTCGTTCGTTACTATGTGGTAACAGCTTTTGATATTTCCTATTAAAAAAATATATATTAAATTCATTTTTTCTCCAAAAATATATTTATGTATGGTCTAGATCATTTTGGTTAAGTCCTCATCCACGTACAAAACTTATGCGTCCTTTTAGGCCCAAGACCAAGTTCAAAGGTAGACTAAAACAAACAAATTTTTCATAGAAAATCAATGTGAGACCAGATTTTTTAAAACTAGTTATCATTCTTCAATTAATGTTTAGGAAAATGTTTCATAGCTCGAAATATTTGCCCCGAATGGCTCGATTTCGAAGCAGAGGGGAAGAGAGAAGCAGAGGGAGAGGGAAAGAAAGAGAGAAGCAGAGGGGAAGAGAGAGAGAGAGAAGACGATCGTCGCCCAGCCGCCGATCGTCGCCCCGCCCAGCCGCCGATCCGCCGATCGTCGCCCAGCCCAGCCCCGCCGTCGCCCCGCCTCCGCCTCCTCCTCCCCCGAATATTATGCCCCCTCCAGTCCTCCTCCTCCTCCTCCTCCTCCTCCTCCTCCTCCTCCTCCTCCTTTCTTCCTTCTTCTTCCTGGTCTTCGTTCTTCTTCTGCAAAAAAAAAAAAAAATCGAGCCATTCGGGCTCCCCGTTTTCGAGCTACGTAGCGCGATCATAATGTTTAATGGTAATATTTAGAGTTAATTTCTTATTCATTACTTAATTTTTTGAGAAAATTAAAGTTCGGTATTTATCTACCCATGGAGGTGAATTTGTTATAAGTAGTTTCGTCACAACGAATGTGTCTGGTCCACTTTAATTTTAGTTCAAAAGTGACTAAAAATTATTTTATAAAACTATTTTCTAACAGTTTCTTAGAAAACAAGTTTTCAATTTAATTATCTATTTATTTAGTTTTTGTAAAAACATAAACAAAAACTTGTAAGATGTATAAAATAATTTGCAAAACAAAAATAAAAATAAAGAAACATATTTGGTGAATTGACAGAGATAGTAAATAAATTGACAAATTTACATCTGCATTAGTGTTTTTAAATGGAGATAGATGGCTAGTAAATTGAAATCAATTTAAAAGTTCAAGGTTTTAATTGAAGAATTTAAAATTTTAACATTTAATTTGTTAAGAGGTGATTTTTATAAAGGAATGACTTGTCTCCAATTAAAATTTTAATTGGACTAGATAGTTGAAGTTTTTTATCAGAAAGAGTTATTAAACAGATGATTTTGACCGAAAAAATTATTAAATAAAAGACAAAAATGATAGAGATTTCAAAAGTTCTATTAAAATTTTTACCAATATCTCACATAGGTGTGAGACATACATGGGACACATAGTATGAGTCTCATCACACCCATGTAAAATATTTGGTAAAAATTTTAATAGAACTTTTAAAACCTCTACCATTACTCAATAAAAAACTTTTATCGATAAGTCTTTGAAAAAATTCACCTAAACTATATTTTTATAAACTCTTATCATTAAGAATTTTTTATTTAATGATAAATGTTTGGTCCAGTTCAACTTTTAATCGAAGAGGAGTCAAATTTTTTTTTTAAATAATTTTTCCTGTAATAATATAAAAAAATAAAACAAAAAAAAGAAAGAAAGAGTGGGTTTGGGGGAGAGAAGACCAGGTCAATATAGTACGGGCAACCCATTGGCCAGCTTAGATCGATCCAAAAACCCATCATAAAATATCATCCGTCAATAGTTCAGCCGTGCACGGTAAGAGCGAGCTCATTCACATCTCTGGCGTGGCAGATTCTCATTGGTCCAAGACCCGTGTCATGCAACGCCATTGGTCGAAACAACTCAACGCCACGTGTCCCAAAGATCTATAAAACTTTATATTCACTCCACTCTATGTTTCTTCTCCTCCTCTCTCTCTCTCTCTCTCTCTCTCTCGGAGATCAAATTTGTCATCACTGTCCTAAAAAACCTAGGGTTTCGACGATTCGAATTGGTGTAGATCTGGTGATAATTTTGATAATTGGAGTGTGATGGAGGAAGGTAATCGGTGGATCTGTATGAAATTTTGTTTCGTTTTGATGATTTTGATCGGTTGCTTCGCTTCCGAGCTCTGCGCTTCCTCTGATACGGTGAGAGATCTCTCAATTTTGTTACATTTTCTTAATGAATTGTGTGTGTGTGTATGTTTGGACTGATCTTTTTTGCTGAAAATTTTGTATTTTTTTGTAGATCTTTTACGAGTCGTTTGATGAAGCGTTTGAGGGGAGTTGGATCGTGTCTCAGAAAGAGGATTATAAAGGTATTTTCGTTGTTGTTGATTTTATTAAGCTGATTAAAGTTACGATTGTTTTTCATGATTTGAGATATGTTGTTTGTTCATTGAATTGAAGCTCGTTTTTTAAGGTATTAAAAATACTTCAGGTTAATTTTGCTTTCAGATTTGCGTTCATAAAAGGTGGATTTTTGGAAATGGAGAGTATCTTTATTTCACTTGAGAAATGTTTTCCATATTAGGGAAAAAATGGGTGTGATTTGGTGCTTTAAGATGCGTACTTGAGTGGAAATTAAATAATTATTTGAAGCAAATGACTGTTGCAGTTGCAATCTACCATACAAAACTGCGGACAACTGTTCCACGTACCTTTTTTGTTGCATTAGAACATTGGGGTGAATACAATAGCTTGTTTTTTATCTCTCTTAATATGAATTTTTAACTATTCTGAGTTAGGTATAGCATTAGCACAGCTATTTGCAAAATGCACTCCGTGTTGTTTATCTAGCATAGAGCCATAATGAAATGGATTTTTGTGATTTTCATAATGAACGGCTTTTGATTGTGGTTTGATGGCTCTTGCACTCTTGATTGAATGGATTTAGCTGCGTTTTTACCATAATGGTTTACATTGAGAAAAATGACAAAAGGTTATCAATTTCCAATTTTGGGACTCATGTTTTTTACTTGGAAGTAGAGAACAAATATATTTTCAAGGCTAAATTTTAGCACAGAGAAACTCCTCAGTCAGTTCTTTCTGAAGTCTTATGTCATTTTTTTTTCTTGATGCAAATTGTCCCCACTTTAAATGGATATCAAATTTGCAATGTACTGTATCATGATTTTCTTGCAGTGTCCCCCCAAAATATATGGTTATGAAATGTGAACTTTAGCTTTCCTCTTTTTTTTCTTTTCCATTTTTTTCCTTTATTTATTTTCTTGTACTACTTCTTTAGGTGAACTGATTATGCATCTTAAGCATAGTGTTACTACCGCGTTAATAGTTGGATTGTTGATTGGCAGTTGGCTGATTATTTGTGATTGAAACACGTTGCAGCATGTGCATTTATAATTTTTGGCTATTGTCTTTTAGTTGGGCTCCACTTTGTTAGAATCATGGTTCTGAGCTTTAACAGTAGGACACATCTATATTTCACAGATTCAACATGTAGTGACTATATTTCTTGTTCAGACTGATCTGTTTATTCTGTAAACCATCGTGCACACTATGGTTTATGACCTTGTTTTTGTAATACTGAAATGCATCCCTGGATATCTCTTTCAAATGGCATCTATTGGTGGAGAAATGAATAAATTAGTGGACAATGTCTGTATCTCCATTCATTTTTTATCATCATTTTGCAGCCCCTTGATTATATTCTTTGTATTATTTTGGAACCTCGAAATACTTTGAAGTGATTTATGAATTGTGTTTTAATGAGTTATCTTTTGTATACAACTCATTCCTTCATGGATTTTGACATTTTTATTTTATTGTTGCAATGTTATGGATGATTTCAGAGTTTTTTATGCTCTCTTTTTGGGTCTTGACATTATACATTCTGTGGTCGTAGGTGTATGGAAACGTGAAAAAAGTGAGGGACACGATGACTATGGGCTTCTTGTGAGTGAGAAGGCCAGAAAGTACGCAATTGTGAAAGTGCTTGATGAGCCTGTGAAACTCAAGGATGGGACTATTGTCCTTCAGTTTGAAACTCGCCTCCAAAATGGACTAGAGTGTGGTGGTGCATATTTGAAATATCTTCGTCCTCAGGATGCTGGGTGGGTAGCGAAGGAGTTTGACAATGAATCCCCCTACGCTATAATGTTTGGACCTGATAAATGTGGGGCCACCAACAAGGTTCACTTTATCTTAAAGCATAAGAACCCTAAGAGTGGAGAATACGTTGAACACCATCTCAAATACCCACCCTCTGTGCCAACTGACAAGCTGACCCATGTTTATACTGCCATTCTGAAACCAAATAATGAGTTGCGGATCCTCATTGACGGCGAGGAGAAGAAGAAGGCTAATTTCCTATCTGGTGAGGATTTTGAGCCAGCACTTATTCCTGCCAAGACCATTCCTGACCCAGATGATAAGAAGCCTGAGGACTGGGATGAGAGAGCAAAAATTCCTGACCCAGATGCAGTAAAACCAGATGACTGGGATGAGGATGCAGCAATGGAAATTGAAGATGAGGAAGCAGAAAAACCTGAAGGGTGGTTAGATGATGAGCCTGAAGAGATTGATGACCCTGAGGCAACAAAACCCGAAGATTGGGATGACGAAGAAGATGGTGAATGGGAGGTTCCAAAGATTGACAACCCAAAGTGTGATGAAGCTCCTGGTTGCGGTGAGTGGAAGAGGCCAATGAAGAGGAATCCAGCTTACAAGGGAAAGTGGCATGCCCCACTTATTGACAACCCTAATTACAAGGGTATCTGGAAGCCGCAGGAAATTCCAAATCCTAACTACTTTGAACTCGACAGACCTAACTTTGAGCCTATTGCTGCCATCGGCATAGAGATTTGGACAATGCAGGATGGCATCTTGTTTGACAACATGTTAATAGCTAGCGATGAAAAAGTTGCAGCATCGTACAGGGATAATGCTTGGAAACCTAAATTCGAAGTTGAGAAGGAGAAACAGAAGGCTGAGGAGGCAGCTTCCGGACTTTCAGATGGTCTCAAAGGCTTCCAGGTAATTGCTTGTGCTACTTCTGTTTGATGTTCTTTGTGTGATTGATAATTCTGTTACCTAATTATTGAGTTACACTATTGCAGAAGATGGTGTTTGACGTTCTCTACAAGGTTGCAGGCATTCCTTTCTTGGCTGAATACAAGCCTAAAATTATGGTGAGTCATCAGTTATGTTATATGGACTCTTTTAAATAAACCAAACACCTATGTCGAACGATACTTAGACAAGAGTGTGGGATATGTGTTTGTACTTCTCACCGGACACTTTTTATATGTTTGTTTAACACTATCACTCTATGTATATATTATTGTATGATTATTATAAAATGAGCAAGTTGTCCATCTAATATCATTTCATCTCGCATAGCAGATTAGAAATATAAAATTATAAACGTTTTTACTTGTACCCGAGTCCATGTAAGATTGGTCATCCGAATGTTGTCTGCCATTGCTTTTATGATTATTGTTTGCTGTGTTGTAAATCTGAGTTTATTTTGTTTTTGTTTTGCAGGATCTCATTGAGAAGGCAGAGCAGCAACCAAACATCACAATCGGCGTCATTGTCTCCATCATAATTGTTATCCTCACAGTTTTATTCAAAATCCTTTTTGGCGGGAAGAAACCGGTGAGTTTTCAAAGCCTCTTTTAAATTGCTGATTTTCTCGGCTTTTTTGATAACCAATGAAGGGTACTAGAAGCTTCCTCTTATACTGTGCCGTTGACTTGCTATTGCCAGGCAAAAGTGAATGCGGGGCCAAGTGACACGGGAGTGGCGGAGACTTCTAACAAACAAGAAGGAAGCGGTGAAGAAAAGGAAGAGCAGAATGAGAAGGAAGATGCCGATGTGGCTGCCCCTCCTCGTCGGAGGAACACCAGGCGCGAGAATTAGAGAGGAAAAGAGGTGATAGTGATGTCGTTAGTTTTGACTTTTGGTAGATTTTGAGCTAGTTGTCTCTTGGATGCTGAAATTTTCACCGAAACACGGGTC
This sequence comes from Camellia japonica, assembly GCA_030407325.1. Classification (NCBI taxonomy): domain Eukaryota; kingdom Viridiplantae; phylum Streptophyta; class Magnoliopsida; order Ericales; family Theaceae; genus Camellia; species Camellia japonica. The sequence goes on along the minus strand of JAPPVO010000059.1, from coordinate 77,935,698 downwards.
TGCATATTTTTTGCTCATTCAGGTTTGTTTTGAATTGAAACAATTTGATGTATGAGAATGTAAATGAGATTGATCTGTCAGATTTTACATCAATGTTTTTCCTTCTCCAGTGAAACTTCGATCGAGGAATTGAAGATTTTTTTGTCATCCATATGTTTGATATAATTTTGAAGTTACGTAAGCATCAAAATAATGTGTTATCAAAATGATGAAATTGGGTGAAATAGAAAAATTGTTTCATAGCAGAGTTTAAATAAAATGGATGGTACGGATTAGTTTGCGTCATGATATCGACATAATTGGTTGGTAGTGAATAATTGCTTGTGCATATGATATGGTATGTATCAATGTATACTATAGCAATAGGACCTCCAACAAATTACCTTGCACACTTTTTTAGACCATGTATGAATGAATATCTAGATTTCTAGAAGCAAACCCCGACGAATATGAAGTGTTCATTTCATTGGTAGAATTGATCCAATCCATTCGGGGCTTTGGAAACCCAAAAACAAAATCTGTAACTTGATTCATAGATAGAATCAACAATAAATAGATAAGAGATGGGTAAATAAACGATAAATAGACAAGAGATAGATAAGCGATATATGTTTAAGAGAAGTTGATATTAATTTTTTATCTATATTATTAATAATATGGTATAATAAATAGACAAGAGATAGATAAATGAATGATACATAGACAAGAGATAGATAAAAGATACACATTTAAGGTGGTGATATTAATTTTTTTTATCTATGTTGTTAACAATATGATTGATGGTCACTGTTGAGTTAGAACATACTGTTGAGTTGGAACACAGCAATATATAAAGATATATTTGAATCTTTATTTAGATATAAAGTACATTAAAGCAATGTTACACAATGACTAAACAAAAATGAATCTTTATTTAAATATAAAGATACACTTGAATTGAGTGTACATTAACACAATGTTGAGTTAAAACACAATGACTAAACAAAAGTGAATCTGTATTTAAATATAAAGATACACTTGAATCGTATTCAAGTATACGAGATTTAGAACGCACTATTGAGTTGGAACACAACGACTAAACAAAAGTGAATCTTTCTTTAAATATTGAGTTGGAACACAACGACTAAACAAAAATGAATTTTTCTTTAATATAAAGACTTGAATCTTTATTTAGATATAAAGATACACTCAAGTATGTTGGAACATAACGACTAAACAAGATTGAATCTTTATTTAGATATAAAGATATACTCAAATACATTCAAGCAAGATTTAATCTTTATTTTGATATAAAGACATACTCAAATACATTCAAGTATACAAAGGAAGTTTTCAAGACTATACCGATGAAGTTTTCAAGAACACTTTTTCAAGGACACTTTCTTTTATAAAGATAAACTTAAATCTTTATTTAGATATAAAGATACATTCAAGTATACCAAGGAAGTTTTCAAGGATATACAAGGACACTTCACTGTACTTGACTCCACTTCTTGTTATTGTATCTTTCAAACGAGGTCACTTCCCTCTATATAGGGATCCACTTCCTCAATGGATAGCTAGGATTAAGCCTCTAGAATTTTATAACATATACTCATACTTTTAGCTATCCACATCCTCAATGGATAGTTAGGATTAAGCCTCTAAAATTTTATAACATATGTTCATACTGTTCCTATATTCTAGAACTCTCTAAATTATTCTAGTATATATTAGGACTTTTTATACTTTTTTATAATATTCTAGAATCTTCTGAAACCTTCTAAATTTCTACAAGCTTCTCCAGTGTTCCGGACTCTTTTACGATTTTCTAGAATCTTCTGAATTTTTCTAGATCTTTTCAAAGTCTTCTAGATTATTCAACATATGTAATTAATGGTGTAGATAATTCTACAAGAGTTCATGACAACTCTTAACACTCACTTTTGAGGCTCTTTGTTTTTTTTAAAGATTTTAGTATAATTTACTTTTGTTATTATTAGCGGCATTCTTGGGACCTCTGTTTCATTTAAAAAGAATTATCCAAATTATTATTATCGTCATCATTTGGCTGAGTTAAGTTAAACAATTATATTGGTAGCTAGAGCAACTCCTCTCTATGGGTGTAATTTTAACCTGACCCGTCTTCGGGCCTTGCGGGCTCTCACCAAAAAAAATAAAGACGGGTAAGGCACTCTCGTGAATTCTCAGCCCAGGCCCATGCCCTAAGGAAATTCAGGCCTTGGGCTAGGCCTAGGCTCAGCCCAGGCCCAATGATTTTTTATTATTATTTTTTCTTTTCAAAAAAATAGCTTAAAAATAAGGTTAGATAAATGACAAATGAATTAATTGCTTGATTCAATATGGAGGAAACCAATTCAAAAAATAGGAGACGTTTCAAATTCTCCATTTAGGCAACTCCAAAAGAGGTACCAAGTCCAATTCTTCAAGTCCGATCAAAATACTGAACTGCGACACAAACGAATCCATCATGCAAATTCAATTTGATGCTAAAGTCTCACAGGTATGGCCATTACTGCATAAAACTACAAGAAAATTAATTGATCTTAATTAATCTTCTCTCCAATTCATAAACCACCATTGCATGCTTTGTTGAGTGGCAAACCAATTATGAACTCAACATTGCATGCTCTCTTAATTAACCTTCTCTCCAACTCATAAACCACCATTGATCACAAAATCTTCAAATGTAAGCAAAAGCAATACCTAGATCATCATCTAAACTCTAATACTAATTTGTTGTGTAGAGAGCCTTGAAAAAACTCAATCACACCAAAATAATTGTGATTGTTTCAAATCTGGAAAAGAATAATCATATAAATTATACAAATCAAAGAAAGAAAAAATCAAACGATACCAAGATTTACATACTTCAACCTAAGCCTACATCCACAAGAATCCACAAGCAACCACAAAAAGAGAACAACGTTTCAGAGGGCTACAATGACTACAATGACAACAAAATAAACTCTCATAATACTCATCAAATCCAAATACAAGTTTTCAAACCCAAAATTCTTTATACAAGTTTCAACAAGATATGCCAACGAACAAGTCTCACAAGGAGCAAGGTTGCACAAAAGAGAACCACCAAGTTACTAAAGGCCAAAGGGGGCACCCAAAAGGACTAAAGTCCATTAAGGATCTCAAAGAGATCTATCTACCAAGGGATTGAAAAATTCATCTAAAGAGTGGGAGACTTCACATATTTATAATCGAAGAGTCCTTTCTAAAGCTAATCCAAGTCAAATTTAGTTTCCTTGCAATTCAATCCAAAACCAATAAAGAAAACACACAAAACAAAGCTTTAGAAAATCTAAAACCAAATATAAGTAGAAGCAATAAATGCTCCCACGAATCCTGAGTCTAATAGGAAACATATTACATCAAAACCAAATCAATTTGGTAGTTGATATTGAGCCAAAATCCAACAGTAACTACTCCCTCATGTATCTTCTATGTAGAGACCTACTTATACCTAAACAAAGAACATAAATAACAACTAAATGAACCCACCAAAAAAAACTAGCAATTGCAACATTATTTGAGACTAAAATGAACCCCCAGACTAAATGAACAAAAAGACCTTATAAGTTTGCCAAACTGGGAAGAAGAAAAAATGAAAGAAAATTGTATCTGTTATCCCCACGAGGAGACTGGCAGACATGTTGGAGTTTGCCTTATTAAAAGTTGTATAAGAAAAACATTGTCCAAAAGAAAATTTTCTCAATTTAACCCCACACACACACACACACACACACAAAAAAAAAAAAAAAGGGAGGAAAAAAAGAGGTACAAAGCATTACAAAATTAAGCTGCATGTTTTCTCATTGCGTTTCTCTACCAGCATATTATCAGGCCTCCAGTTTAACTCTTCTCAGGCTGCCATATTTGATCTACCGAAACTACTGTAACTGAGGTTGCTAAAGTTTGTGTTTATCGCTTCCCACCACCGGCCTTTCTAAGAGGTGGAGCTGAGTCCTCGTCGTCTGACTGGATGTCTCCATATTCCCACATTGCTAGCCTCTGATTTCGTGCTTCTGCCTGGAATTTTTCCAACTCATCCATGGCTGCTTGTTTTTCCTTGGGTTCCCACTTCCTCCTTTTCTCCATCCTAGCAAGTCCGTCCTGCAGAATTCACAAGTCTTGGTCAAACAATTTTAAGCCAACAAAAGCACGAGTAGGAAATGCATCGGGTGCTATGAATATATACATATATATGCATATTTTTCAGTATTATTTGCAGTTTTTCGTAGTCGACTCACATCCACTGGGGTGCATAAATTCATAAGCAAATAACTGTAGGCTCAACAAAATTTTGATGTTTTCAATTCAATTCATAAATTAAGCATATTGGAACTGTTTCAGTTAAATTCTCTTACATCAGGCTAGTTATATTCAGGAGACCGGACCAACAGAAGCAGTATATACATGTTAAAGGTGTACAAGGGTAAGGCACTATAAATACATTAAAGTAGTATATTGGAGGAAGTAGGGTGTTTGGAAAATTGACATGTTAACTCAACAGAGAGAAACAAAAAAAAGCTTCTTAATCTAGTTAGAGAAATATTATTCAAACCTTAAGCATGGCAGCATTTATACTGGAACCAGCTGTTGTATCGATCAAAGTGACCATATGGATCGTCCCAGTTCCCTGCCCTTTCACTTTTCCTCCAGAAGTATCCCTTTCCTCAATTATGGCTTTGAATTCTTTAGGGCCATTTATTGTGTGCTCACTCAGACACATGGCTGCTTCTTGCCCGTAATCTTCTTCCAAGCTTGGAACCTTTATGTATGCAAGGCTGCATAACAGAGCAAGGCCAGGGGCAGAGGATACTGAAGGATCAACTGGTCGTAGCTGACTATAAAGAACAACCTCTTGATTTCCATAATCAATGTAAAACACTTCAAACTTGTCCTTTGGTGATTCAACAGCTCCTCGAGGTGCATTTACAATCTTCACAAATTCAATGAGAATGAATGAAGGTACAACATAAAAATAATACATACATACATATATATATATATAATTTACGTAGTGGGTTTAAATCACCATCTAAGATCACCAATAGCAATGCATAACACAGCTTACTTAAGCAGTTGCCAGCCCAAACAAAGTTGTCCATCTATCCCAAAACAAAAGGCTTTGCAAACTCAATTTGTTATTTTCCGTTCTAAACACTCACAAGTAGATAGAATATGTTAAGTGGATCACCCCTGAAACATGACAAGTAGGATTAATATCATTTTTCATAAAAGCTTCCATGAACAACCACCATATTCACTTTTGAACATTTTGATAAATTATGACATTGTCCACCACTATAGAGAACAAAAGGGCACACCTTCTCACTTCAGTATGTGAATGAAACCCTGACCAGCAGCTAAGCCTCAATTTAGGTGACGTAGGATAATTGTAAATTCAGCATTAGAACTAGTATTTATGGTGGTTTCCCAAACACAGAAGGGATTGGGTGTTATTACAGATTGGTAGAAGAGAATTTTGAAATAATATCAATATCTATAAAGAACAAAAGAATGGGTTGCAAAGACCACTTCTTCCACCAAAAAGGGGGCAACCTATATACACTCATGGTATAGAATGTCAAGACAAGAAACTATCAACAAAAGAAAGTTCTCCTATATAATCTGCAAAAGTTAAGGAAAGTATGAATTAAAGACTCATTTAGCCTATGTAATGCCATATCTATATCGTCAGAAGTATGCCATTTGTTTATCTCCGTATGCAACATATCAAGCACAAGAGAGCCACCACCATCCAAGCTTTTGGTATCCTCTTCACACAGCACCCCCAAACCAACACTCATATAGTTGGACTTGATGCCTGAACTCGGCATGACCCATTATACACCAAAATAGAAAAGATAACCACCTCACACTGAAGCAATAAAGAATCCACCTAGTCTTTTGCCTTCCTACACATGATACAACGCCAATTGGGAAATAAAATGCCCCTTTCCAAAATTATCATTTGTAAGGATAGAGTCCGACAGATCAAGTAAAACCTGCATGAGCCCTTCCTTCTGCCTCCCTACAAATAATACAATTTTTTTTATGGCCTTCCCCTGTCCTTTTACTTCAAACTCACTATGCCCATTAATATAGAAAATGCCCAGAAAATCCTACTCTTCAGCTTTGAAAGTTCACCCAAGATGAAAGCAAAACTGGCACATCACACTGAAAGGAAAAAAAGTAGTTTGGACAGAAACAATTGTGTTAATTCACTATTGAACACAATCAGGTTGTTACCCTTACCATTGCCCGATTCCATGAATTATCTGCACTAAACTGAGCAAGAACAATGTCACCCTTCTTAGGATTAAAGGCACCGATAACGGGAGCATCTTGAACGCTTAGAGAAGCAAACTGCTGCTGAATAGAGGTTACTTTCTGATCTCCTACAACCTGGACATAAAATTTGCCGCCACCCAAGACTTCGGTAACAGTTACCTGAAAGTAATTATTATTGAGATAAAGATAGCTAAAAATCAATTATCAAGAAGGGCATTCTAAAACATAAACATATTATAAGCACCTTCAGCTCTTCTTTCTGCTTTCTCTCAGCAGTGGAACTATTGGAAACTTCCTCTCCTTCAATAAAGTTCTCCCATATCTGCCAAAAGATATTCATAAGCATCAATGCAATCATTAATAGATTGGAGAACATTTGGAATTTGAAATATTTCTGCTTCTTACTTTTAACTTCTGCCTTTTAGCAGACTGCTCAGCCTGTGCAAGAAGGTGAGCATCCGGGATCCTATCAGTGCCAAAGGAAGTTTGAAGCTTTGCCAGGCCAGCTTCCAGAAGTGTCGCAGCCATATTAGTCTTTGACTCCCACAAAGATCCCAAGAAAGTTCCAGTTCTATCAACATTTTCCACTTCAATCTGAGCCCAAAAGAATAAACATGAAAGAATGGAACAGAAAACAATTAACTGAGTGTTAGGTTGAAAGAGGAATAGCAGTACCTCAACATCCCTCTGCATTATCTTTCGTCTCATAAGTGCAATTGCTTCATCAGAAAAAGGCTCATCACGACCAGGGCACCTGACACCAGAGAAGGAGAAAGCAATGCTGCACGTCTCCTTGGGAATTAGAAGTTTAAACCGATGACCACTGAGAACATATTCCACAACAGCTGGCAACCTTTTTCGTTGCAGAAATGGCAAGAAATCTTTTGTTTTCTTTGCTGAAGCCTAAAGGGACATTTCAATACAAGTAGTGAATTTTATGAACTGGATATTACAGCAGGAAAAGTTAGAATCAATAATTAGTTTCTAACCGTCATCAGGTCTGCTACATGCGTTACTGGAGAATCCTTGGAAGAATGAATCCCCTTCTTCCCAGCAATGGCTCGAGATTCAGCAGAGAGAAGGACATCATAATAGTTTGATCTTTCCTCAAAATCTCGATGCCTAATAACAGTCCCAAAGCCTCGGGCAACAACCAGCTCAGCAACATTTACACCAGCCTGCTGGCTGCCCCCAGTAGGCGGAGCAGGTGTAGAGGCATCGTCACCTTCAACCTTAACTGGAGATACAAGGAAGACTGATCCAAAATCCATCACCCTTGAATCTGCTGAACCAACTGTAGCACTGAGTCCATCTGCCATGCTGACTTTCCTGGAATATTCCATCGAAACATTCACCTGAAAGAATGTATAATCAAATCAAATTAGAATTACTTCCATGTTAACAGAAACCAAAAAATGGGGAAAAAATTGATGCAAAGAAAAGGTCTCCATACCTGACGGCCAATGAGACGTTGTCGAAGAAATTCCTTTGCTTCACGGGCATAGGGAGCAGGTTTTTCATCTCTACGAGGGTTTCCCATTTTTGGACACCTGATACTGGAGAGATTGACTCGTCGCTCAGCCAATGGACTGCCATATGGGACAGAATCATCAGCTACAATGACGCAATCCCCGCTTACAACTTCAACGACCTGGAGAAAGCCAACTTAGACAATAGCTAACTATAAGAGAATTCATAAATTTCAGATATAAATATCACAAGAACAAGTAACCAACCTTTCCTGTGAAATTCTGGTCATGAATTGCCTTGGAATTTGTAGCAGGAGGAATATAGTTTGTCCAAATCCTCAACCGGGTCTTCTTTGCTTGAAGTTCTGCAGACTTCAGCTTCCGCTTTGCATCCTCCTCCATCAAGCTTGCACTCCACTCAACATATTTAGCTAAACCCTACATAAAAGGAAAGATACTATTAAGTATAGGACTCAGAAACATTTAACATAACAGGCTAAGGAATATAGCACAGAAATTCCATTTGAATTTGGAGATAGGGGTTCAATTACCTAACAATTGACAAAGGAACAATGGAGGAAGAAAAGCACCACATGGTGCAGGCAATGAAGGTAACAGTTTAGACATATTCGTTGGAGATTTCTTTAAACTGACAAAACCCGTATTTTTACCATCATTTAAAAGATCAATTTTCCCTATTTTCTCCATACAAGATAGCAATTTTATTTTACCTAGAAATGATATGTAAAACAGGACCATTCAATTGCCATAAAAAATTAAAACAGGCCTTAAATGAATGTCTTTGAAATGTAAGGAGTTTGGAGGATACAATTGAAATAAATGTAGAAGAAACGATCAGAAGAAAAACATCCCAAAAGGAAAAATAATGAACAGATAGCAACTCCTCACTTTCTAAACTGTTCCATTCAAAGAGAAGGGTCAATTGATGTGAACTGCAACCTACCTGTCTATGTGGGTGTTTGGGAAGTGGGTTTTTTGTAGGTTTTTTTAGTTGTAGGATATTATTGGAGAAAAAAAATTGTGTTTGGGAAGATAGTTGGGTTTTTTTGTGGTTGGATGTGATGTTTGTGAGAGAAAAAGTGAAATGATTATGGGGTTTGATGTGATATTTTGTTTGGATTTGTTTTTTTTTGTTTTGTAACCAATTTGTCTTCTAGTGAAAAAAAACCAAAAAATTTCCTTCCCAAACACCCCCTATATATATATGATATGAGAACTGTAAACCACAAGAAACAGAACAATACAGAATTTAACAAAGCATATCAAATCTCATCTTTGGTACCACCTGCTGCTTCTAGAATAAATCAAATACCCACCTTTCAAAAACTAAGAACAAAAACTCTTCAAATGTTAACAAAATTTAAGAACTGAAGTAGCCATCTTTTCAAGTTACTCAGCACACATGTTAAGTAGACAAGAGTAGAGCAAGCATTCTCCAATGCCTGACTGGAAATGAAGGTACGTGTTTTCCCATTTGCCATGCTGATATTGACAAACTGTATTAAATTGATTGAGTGGGGAACAAAGAAAATGATATCTCATATCTGCAGTGAAGGGGCCGAAAAAACGAGGGAGGCCTAAAAGAAAGTCGGTCGAGGATAAGCAGGGAATAAAACATTGATTTCCAGATAAAGCTTGGAAACAAAGGATTAGATAGCCCACACAAGTTAAAAGAAGCAAGGGTCTGTCAAGTAGAATTTAGAATCTCATAATACCAGCATCATAGTGCAAAAATACCCAAAAGCTAGAAGGACAAACACAGAATAAAAATATCAAGAGATGGTCCACATCTTTTGGTTGAGTTGTGCAAATGCCACCAGAGATTTCTTGGATTCTTTAAATGGTTACAATACATGGGTAAGGAAATGCAGAACAAATATATATATATACATACATAGTACAATAAAGTGAAGGATATCAATCAATGATAAATCCTTATCAAGATCAAAATAATCAATTCTTACATATAGTTACAATAAAAATCAGTATGCTTCTAGGGTCTCCTATTTTCAGATCACCATAAATATTATGACTTACATTTTCAACGAGCTCCAATGCTAGGTCCTTTGCTGATTCACCATCAGGATAATATATTGAACCAATCAAATTGCTGAATTTGTCAACGCCCTCGAGGACAATGCGGACCTGTAAGGTAGATTGGAACTTAAGGTCACCTAAAGATCATGCAATGCCCAAGGGAACAGCCAGAAAGAGAACAAATATTCACTCACATCTCTATGTAATGCACGAATCTCCGTAAAATGCTTGGCTTCCCTTGCAAATGGATCTGGGGCAACTTCATTGGAGGATGCTGATGATGCTGCAAGTCTTTGTGCTGATGTTAAGGAGACATGAGGTTCGGCAGAAGCTCCCACATTTAATTCATCAGAGTTCACTTCAGTTCCAACAACTGTTTCGGATGCAGCCCTTCTTCCCATTGATGGTGCCTGGTTTAGATATGAAAGAATAATAAAAAGATGGGACCAAACAGGTACTAGTGAATAAGAGTAACAACACATACCTGCAAAATTTATTAGAAACATTTTGGAAAGGGAATATGAACTTTGGATTCTCTACCTGGATTCCAGCAACGAACACTTGGACAAACTGAAATTCTGGAAGTAAGTAAACACGAAGAGTGCTTCCATCACGAACCTGCTCCACAATAGCTTGCATGGGCTTACCCTTGTTTGAAGCTAGGAGGCCCATTGCATCCAAGTTACCAGGATCACCACCCATGGCGGATGGAGGTAAGTTCCTGATGGATGCCTCAGAAGCACCTGGTGTCTGCAACCAGCAGTTAAATAACAAAAGGCATCAGCATGTTATTTCTTTTATGCATGTTCACGACAGTTCGTCTCAAAGACATGAATAATTGACAAGTATCTTAAAGGTGCAAGGAAGAAGAAGAAGAAGAAAAAGAAGAACTATCTTCCACACTCCTTTCCCTTTTCCAGAAGTTCACATATCTTACGTTTACTATTAAACAAAAAGAAATAAACAACAACGTCCTGGGGGCCCTACTTATAAGGTGCTTTCTTGCTGGCAAGGAAGTTCATTATTGTCCATCACCAGTGAGCTTTCTTGTTTGACCGGTAAATTACTTAAACCATAGTTCTTCTCTATATCATATGAACACTGCCTCAATACTAATGATGAGATAAAACATCAGAGACAAAAAGAGTCGCAGCAGCCATCCCAACATAGATGAATCAGACAATTCAGGAACCACAGAGGAAAGAGGAGAAGAGAACTTATGGCATATGTGGTGCCATTTCCAAATACACTTTTTTCTAGTTTTTAGTCCCTTAAAAAAGAAAAAAAAAAAGTAGTTTAAAAATCCATTTTGCTTAGTGTTGCTCAAGCAATTGTTTCACAGACTTATAATAATAATAATTGAGAGGGAGATTTATGATTTGGATTGGGCCGTGATAATGGCCGGGCAAATTGTGGGCCGAACACATTTGGGCCGTGGCAGCCTGGGCCCATCCAGAAAGGATTTTTGCTCGGTAATGGCATGGTTGCTGTAGAACCGAGCTACTTGGGCTTGTTGGCGCGGAAGCCGGTCTAGTGAAGGTTCGGCCGAGATGTCTGCTGCCTCACTGGGTTCCACGGTTCATGCGTTAGCTCGGCAGGAAAGCTGACAGCTAACGAGCATGACTTATCTCGAGCTCGGCTACGCCGGAATGCAACCGGGCTCGGTCGTCATTGAGCTTGGCAAGCGGAGCGCTTTGGCTAGCTGCGCAGCACGGCCGTTTACAGCCGAGATGCTGCAGCCCGGCTGCCGAGCTCCCAGTGGTGTGGGCTGGCAGTTAGGTGATGTTCAGCTAGATTTGTGCTGACAGATGGGATAGCAGCACCACGTGTCGAGAGATTAATGGGAGTAGATTTGGGGCACAGAAGGTATATAAGCGAGTCTACGCCCCCCATGCTGAGGCAGACGAACACTTGGTGAGACATACGCTAAACACTCCACTCTCCCTTCTCTCTATCTACCCCATGTGTGTGTGTTCTAACTTGATCGTCGGAGGGGTTTTTCGGCCACACACCGCCGGGTAGCTCACCGCCGTTGTGCTCGCAGGTCGATCGGACAGGCAGGAGCTTAGAAGAAAGGAGTACGAGCTCGCCTGAATATTTGCTCCCCGTACAATTGGCGCCGTCTGTGGAAAGTTGACAGACAAAACCTTGTCTTCCAGGCTCTTCTGATCGCCGTCCATGGCGAACAACGACGAGATTCCGTTGTCTGCCATCGACGGAGTTACCCCGGAGTCAGGTAGACGAAGAGAAGGACATCCCGCCATCCCTCCTATGGCGGACCTGGAGACTTCTCCAGGAGGACATTCAAAAGACGCGCGGAAGAAGCTTTGGTCATTCACGGAGTCCAGACGGTCACCGGCGGCGGAGAGAATCGCACGCCAGACGTCTGGAGCACAAGCTGAGGGACCAAGACGCCATCATCCGGAGAATGGTGGCGGAGATAGAGGATCTTAAGAGGCATGTCAAAGGGAAGGATGTAGCTGGAGTGGGAGACCACAGTGAGCGCACCCAACCCCGCCGTTCAGACAGTCAGAGCCAGCGGCACACTCCATCCATTTCTATCACCAGAAGTTACAAGGTTGGAGATTCCGACGCGCACGTACAGAGGTCCAACGCGCAAGATAGCACCTATCAACCCTCACGTCCGGCAACGACGTCGAGGTATTCTTATTCCGCTTGCTCGGAGGACTTGCGGGCAGTCTTGAAGGAACGGTCTCGCCGGCGGGAAGCTCAGAGAGTGCCGGCGCTCCAACGGCTATCCTATGGGGGACATGCCAGTGAAGAGGTCGGAATGCCTCCACCCCGCCTAGCTGCGCCTCTCCTTTTAGACACAGACTTGGCAAGGCTGAGCGCCACTCCTTTCTCCCTGGAAATAGAAACAACACCGCTTCCGACGGGCTTCCACCAGCCAAAGTTCACGCTTTACAACGGAAAAACCGATCCCTATATGCATGTAAGCCACTTCCGACAAGTCATGGCCAGACATAGGCGAAATGACGCCCTTATGTGCCTTATCTTCCCGTCAAGCTTGGGCGAGGTGGGCTTGAAATGGTTTGAGAGGCTGCCGGACGGGAGCATAGAAAGGTGGCTTCAGTTGGCGAAAGCCTTTGTCTCGTGCTTCAAAACCAACACTAAGACGCCGAAGGAAGTTGACCACCTTCTCAGCGTCAAGATGGAGCCGACCGACACGCTCAAGGCATACAACTCCCGATACTGGGAAACCTTCAACGAGATCTTGGATTGCCCGGTCAACCTTGCAATCACACAGTACAAGCGTGGTCTCCCGGTCGGACATAGACTGCGGGACTCGCTTACGTTGCACCAGCCGACATCCATGGGCCAGCTAATGCAGTGCATCAATTAGCACATCCGAGTAGAAGATGATGCGGCAGCATCTACCGCGAAGGTAACACCGGTAGCAACAGACAAGAGGTCGGCTGGCAAGGTACACGCGGTCGGACAGGAGGCACACCGTTCAAATGATCACACAGAGGAATCAGACCGCGGCTCAAATCGCAAAAACCGAGGTAGGGGTCGACGAAATGACCGAGATGACTACCCCCGGGATGACGCGGCTGATGCAAACAGAAGGTTGAAGGCCAGGACAGGCATTACCACGGTTTTTAAGATTCCAATTTATTGCATACTTAGTGAAATCCGTGACGAAGATTATGTCCGGTTTCCTGCTAAGTTGGGCGACGGACAGAAGGGTTGTAATCCGCGGTACCGTTGCACCTTTCACCGGGAGCGCGGCCACCGGACAGAGGACTGTTTGCCTTTGAGGCAACACTTGAAGAGCTAGTTGCAGCCGGACACCTGGACCTTTACATTGACGGGGGCGTGAAGGCAAATCAAGCCCCGGTTGATCCGCGTGCACCAGGTGACTTGGAGGCGCCCCCTCAAGGAGTGATTAATGTCATCCACGGCATAGTGGAGCCGGCACGTGTATGCGAGCTCCGAGGTATGATCAAGAAGGCAGAACACATGAGGGAAGTTTTGTCGGTCCAGCCCGCGATCAAGAGGGGAAAGACCGAAGAGAAGGACGTGATCAGTTTCTCTACAAGGGACTTGGAGCGCATTCAGACACCGCACAATGATGCCTTGGTGGTCACTCTCCACGTCAAGGAATTCGATGTCAAGCGCATCTTGATCGACCAGGGAAGCTCGGTCGAGATCATGTATTACGACGCATTCAAGCAGCTCAAACTCTGAGATGCAGACTTGGCTCCGGCAACTTCGCCGTTGGTTGGTTTCAACTCGCAACCGGAGTGGCCTTTGGGAAAAATTATCCTGCCGGTCAAAGCGGGATCCGTGGTCAAGCAAGTGGAGTTCTGGGTGTTGCAGGTGTCATCTACTTATAACCTGATCCTTGGAAGGGGATGGCTTCACGCTATGCAAGCCGTAGCGTCGACCTTCCATCAGGTGATGAGATTCCCCTCGGCTATGGGGGCAATTGAGGAGATTTGGGGCGATCAAGTCATGTCGAAGCAATGCTTCGTGGCAGTCAACGGGAGCCGAGCTGCCAAAGGCTTCGTCCAAATGATAGAGGGACCGGAAGACCGAGGAGTCCTTAACGATGTGGGCACTAGGGCCGAGGACAAAGCCGTCGAAGAATTGGTCGAAGTGCGAATTGATACAGAGAGTCCGAACAGATTCTTCTTGCTTGGCTCAAGCCTTACCGCACAAGAAAGAACCGAGATGGTTGAGTTTTTGATGGCCAATATCGAAGTCTTCGCATGGACGCCTTATGACATGCCCGGCTTCGATCCGAGTTTTATTTGCCATCACCTAAACGTCTTCCCTGGAGCCAAGCCGGTCATTCAGCGAACAAGGCGATCGGCTCTGCATCACGCCGACGTAGTTGCAGAGGAAGTGAAGAACTTGCTTGAGGCACGAGCTATTCAGGAAGTGCACTACCCTCGGTGGATTTCAAACACAGTTGTTGTACCAAAGAAGAATGGGAAGTGGCGAGTTTGTGTCGACTATAAGACCGTCAACCGAGCTTGCCCTAAAGACAGCTTTTCACTGCCCAGAATAGACCAGCTCGTGGACTTAACGGCTGGACATAACAGGCTCAGTTTCTTGGATGCCTACCGCGGTTATCATCAGATTGCCATGCATGGCCCCGACCGCGAGATCACCTCCTTCACCACACCGAGGGGACTCTTCTGCTACCGAGTCATGCCTTTTGGTTTGAAGAACGCCGGGGCAACTTTTCAAAGGATGGTGACCAAGATGTTCGCTCCTCTGCTAGGCTGGACAATGGAGGCTTATATAGATGATATGGTGGTTAAGAGCCGGCATCAAGCAGACCACTTGTCCGACTTGGCCGAGATGTTCGCCATTCTCAAACAACACAAGCTACGCCTGAATGCGCGTCTTAGTGTGCCTTTGGCGTGGGATCCGGAAAATTCTTAGTTTCCTAGTCACAAACCGAGGCATCGAAGCAGACCCCACACAGATCAGAGCCATACAAGAATTAAAGCAGCCTAGCTCGGCTAAGGACGTGCAACATCTGGCCGGAATGGCCGCCGCCTAATCGATTTAAGCTCATAGAATCGAGTTCTTCAAGCTCTGAATCAAATCTCATAGCGTTCAAATCGTACCGCCATGGCCCTGATAATCAAAATGATGAAGAATGTGACCGCAACTTGGCTAGCTCAAGGAGTATTGTCTTTACTGCCATGTTGGTCACACCGAAGCTCGGCGAAGAACTCTACCTTTATTTGGCCGTTTTCAGCATGTTTCAGTCAGTGCATGCAGTGTGGTCTTGTCCGGTCGAGGAAGGATTCAAGCATCTCCCTATCTTCTACGTCAGCAAAACCTTGCTACCGGCAGAGTCGAGATACTTACCTGCTGGAAAAACTTGCATTGGTATGATGATGCCTCCAAGAAATTGGCGCACTACTTCCATGCCACACACAATCATCGTTTTAACCGAGTTCCCCCTCAAAGCTTTGTTCGAACGGACGGACTTCTCCGGGCGAATCCTCAAGTGGGCGGTTGAATTGGGACAATTCGACGTCAAATTCCAGCCACGAACTGCCATAAAAGCTCAGACATTGGCCGACTTCGTTGCTAAATTTTCACCTGGAACTCATCCGGTATGCCCGGTGGATATTGTCGTGGCAGATGAAGAGGTCAATGCAGGCCAAACCGCAATAACACAGCTAGGCGATGACGGCGACGCGGAACTTGCGCGCCCCGCCGAAAAACCTTCAGTTAGTACAATACCACAGCCCGACGATGCGATGACGGAGTTGAGTATCACCGACCAACCTGCTCTGTCCGATACCGCATCACCAAGGGGGGAAGAAGTGGAACTGCTCAGCACAGAGCCAGCAGCCGGTATAATACTGCAACCCGGCGATTCGCCTACGGACTTAGGCATTACGGATCAACTTGCTGAGTCTGGCGCCGAATTGCCGAGGGGGGCTGAAGTGGAACCGCTCAGCACAGAACTTGAAGCCGAACAGCCGAACAACCATGATCCCATCAACCTTCAAGCCTCTCAGGACCCTCAGACTGTTGGAAGCTCTTTGTTGGCGAAATGTGGAAAACTTTTGTTGATAGAGCCTCGAACCGTCACGGTGCCGGGCTAGGTATAGTTTTGATTCTCGCCAGACGGGCTGACTATCGAACATTTCTATCACCCTCGGATTCCCTGCCTCAAACAACGAGGCTGAGTAGGAAGTGCTTTGGCCGAGCTCAAGAGCGCGCTCAGATGCACGCATCCGAGCTAATGGTTTACAGTGATTCCCAGCTTGTGGTCAACCAAGTTTCTGGGGTTTAACGAAGCAAAGGATGACAGAATGATGAAGTACCAGGCTCTGGTCAAAGACCACATCAAGCGATTCCAGGCAAATAAGGGTCCAAACAGATTGGCCGAGAAAAAAAACGGCCGAGCAGATGAATTGGCCGGCCTTGCTTCCATGGTAGATAGCACATCTTCCAACCCTCTCCTAATTGAATTCCTTCCGTGGCCCAGCATTGAGAAAACCGGGCAGACAGAAGTTCTCTGCGCCAAGCTAAGTCCTTCATGGATGGACCCTATTATCCTCTTTCTTAGAGACCGGACCCTTCCAGCCGAGAAGAAGGAAGCACATAAAGTCCGGGTGAAGTCAGAGCGGTTTTGGCTCTCTCCGTCAGGCACTTTATACAAGAAGTCTTTTACCGGTCCGTATCTAAAGTGTGCACCCGAGCAGCGTAGACGCCTTCCTGTACGAAATTCACGAAGGCATCTGTGGCAATCACATAGGGGGCAAATCTTTCGCCTACCGAGCTATTTCGCAAGGCTACTGATGGCCGTGCATGCAAGCCGACGCGTAGAAGTATGTTCGCAAGTGTGAGAAGTGCCAGAAGTGCCAGAAGTTTGCCCACCAAATTCACCAACCAGCCAGAGAACTTCTTCCCCTCACCAGCCCTTGGCCCTTTGCGATGTGGGGGCTCAATATAGTAGGGCCACTCCCAACTGCACCAGGCAACCGGAAGTTCTTCATCGCGGCCACAGACTACTTCACCAAATGGGTTGAAGCAAAGCCTTTGGCAACAATCAAGGAGAAAGACGTCAAGCGGTTTGTCTGGCAGAATGTGGTAACGCGGTTTGGCGTCCCAAAAATTCTGATCTATGATAACGGCACCTAATTTGATGGTCGCCTATTCAGAGGATTTTGTGAAGACTTGAAGATTGAATTCTACAACTCTACCACAGCTTACCCATAGTCTAATGGTCAAGCCGAAGCATCAAACAAGACCATCCTTGATGGGTTGAAGAAGAGGCTTGAGAACGCCAAGGGAAAATGGGCCGAGGAACTCCCCAACGTCCTTTGGGCATACCGAACAACCCCACGGCGATCTACCGGGGAAACACCTCTTGCTTTGGCATATGGCATGGAGGCGATCATACCCTTGGAAGTTGGAATGTCCACCCTCAGAAGTGAAAGTTTTGAGCCCGAGCTGAACGCCGAAGCCATTGCCCTGGAATTGGACCTTGTGGAAGAACACCGGGAAAAGGCTCTCATCCATGTGGCCGCCTACCAACAAGAGCTCTCAAGGAAATACAACAAAACGGTGCACCCCAAACCGTTCAAAGTAGGGGACTGGGTCTTGAGAAAGGTCATGAGCAATACCCTGGTGCCAGGTGAAGGCAAACTAGGGCAAACTGGGAAGAACCTACAAGATAATCGGTCTGGCGGGCAAGGGGGCATACCACTTGAGGACCTGGAAGGCAGAGGAATACCCGGCCATGGAATGCGGCCAACCTCAAACTGTACTATTTTTAGTTTTTGTTTTCTTTTTGTGCAAAGGAATTTTTTGGCTTACAGTTCAAAATGTAATATTCTTTTTGTCAATATATAGAAGTGTCTCATCTTTGCCTTAGCATTCTGATTGTTGCTTTTCAATTTTGAGATTCTCAACCGTGATGTCTTACTCCGGTTGAATGAGTTGATGTTTTGCTCAACTTTCAGATTCTCAACCGTGATGTTAACTCCGGTTGAATGAGTTGATGTTTTGCTCAACTTTCAGATTCTCAACCGAGATGTTAATTCCGGTTGAATGAGTTGATGGTTTGCTCAACTTTTAGATTCTCAACCGAGCTATTTTACTCCGGTTGATTTGAGATTAAAACTGAGATGATTTACTCCGGTTCATTGAGTTGATCTGATCAACTGAGATTCTCAACCGTGATGTCTTATTCCGGTTGAATGAGTTGATGTTTCGCTCAAACTTTGAGATTCTCAACCGTGATGTCTTACTCCGGTTGAATAAGTTGATGTTTTGCTCAAATTTCAGATTTTCAACCGAGATGTTAACTCCGGTTGAATGAGTTGATGCTTTGATCAACTTTTAGATTCTCAACTGAGATGTTAACTCCGGTTGAATGAGTTATGTTTTGCTCAACTTTCAGATTCTCAACCGAGATGTTAACTCCGGTTGAATGAGTTGATGTTTTACTCAACTTTGAGATTCTCAACCGTGATGTCTTACTCCGGTTGAATGAGTTGATGTTTTGCTCAACTTTCAGATTTTCAACCAAGATGTTAACTCCGATTGAATGAGTTGATGTTTTGATCAACTTTTAGATTCTCAACCGCGATGTTAACTCCGGTTGAATGAGTTGATGTTTTGTTCAAATTTGCGATTCAAAACCGAGATGTTTTACTCCGGTTAATTTCGTTGATGATTTGTTCAAAAATGTGATTTTAACCGAGATGTTTTACTCCAATTAACATAGTTGATGATTTACTCAACTTTATGATGGAAACCGCGATGTTTTTTCTGGTTAGATAAGTTAGATAAAGTGGTTAGTCTTGCCAAGGTGTTTTGACAGTTGAACATCACCTAACATGAAGAACGTGCAAACACTTGAAGAAAACGGAGCTTTTTCATTGATGTAAAAAGTGATTACAAGAGGAGGGGCAGATAGCCCGGTTACATGTGTAAACCAAAAAGGAAGAAAGAAGACGAGAGAAAACTAAGCTAGGGGGGAAAGGTCAGTGAATTCGTCCTCGGCTGCCTCCAGGTTGACCGTTGTTTTGGTCTTGGACACCGGTCTCCGTTTAGGCCGAGCTGAACTGTGTGATTTTCCCCCTCCGCATTTTCCTCGTTTCCTCGTCGCCTTCTTCTCTCGGCCTCAACCTGCAACGCGGTGAAGGCGTCGTTGGCGTAGGGCACGAGATAGCTCGGTAGGGAGGCAGCTGGAGGAGTGGCAAACACGTCGGTCCCGGTCCCTGGCGAGATGTTCACAAGCAGACTTCCACCCAGCCTTGAAGAAAATGTCTTGGGTGGCGCGGACCTGCTTTGTGTAACTCTCCTCGACCTCAAGGAAACCGGCGTTGTTTGCATCCTTCAGATCCTCTTCCCGTGATAGTTTCAGCGCATCTAGCTCGGCCTGGAGCGCGTCTCTCTCCTTCTCGGCAAAGCCAAGCTGGCCGAGCAACCGAGAGTTGTCAGAGTTCGCCATTTGCAATGAAGACTGGGCTCTCCTGAGCTCGGCTTGGAGGCATTGAACTTGGCTGGCAGAATCAGTTGCCTTCTGCCGAAGTCGGTGAATGCGCTCCATGACCAAGTGCTGCTTCTGGATTGCCTGCAAGAAAAGAGATTGATCAGAAAGAAAACCGAACAAACACTTGGTGAAATTTTGAGCACAAGTTTGAGATTCTTACCCTAGTCATGGATTTGACCGACGACTTCACCAACCGGGTGTCTGGAACATGGTCGCTGCCGACCACGTCGTTCGGTAGAAGAAAGGCCTTGGTGAGGTCAAAGGCGAGAAGATGCTCCTTGTCGCCTTTGATGGAAGCTGTTGCCGGGATCTCCTTGCCCCGGTGTTTGAGCTGGGGCCTCCATGCCGGTGTTGGGTCGACGGTGACAGCAGGCTGCTCGGTGTTGAGCTCGGTTACTAGCTCGGCAGAAGGGTCTGCACAAGGTCTTTTGCCAGCCCGGCGGGAGTCTCTGCTGGCTTGCCCGGCGGCGGGAGAAAGCCAATGCAACTACGTCCCGCTGGATTGACCGGCAACAGGAGAGCGGGTTGAGATGCTTGGGATCTCGGTTGAGGTGGCGGTGATCAAGTTCTTGATTCGGCTTCTTTTGGCCATTTCTTCTGCTTCGGTTAAACAAATGAAGGGGACGTCTGGCAGCGTGGGATCTGGCGGCAGTGATGGAGCGCGGAGAAAGTCAGTGACTTTACTCCGGCGCGGAGCTGAATACCGGTATGTTGGAGTGTAGCCAAGGAGCTCGTTACAATCCCAGTTGCGGTAACGGAGCACGGTCCTGATGGCTGCTTCGTTGGGGTAGTTGTAGTTGGCTTGCAAGGCTTGGATCGCTGCAAAGGAAAGAAGAAAAGTGTCAAGTACAGAATAGTGAAGAAAGATAAATTGACCGAGCAGTTAGCACGGCTTACATGTCTCGCCGAAGTTCTTGCTAATAAACCAGCCCGGTACGTCGGCCGTTTTATAGTTGCCAAACACCCAGAAAAAGTCGTCGTCGTGTAAGTCCTTATCTGGGGTGCCGGTCACTATTTTTTCTTTGCCCGGTCGAATTTTTAAGTAATAGGCGAAGCCGTCGCCCGTGTGCCCAAGGGTGTATTGACGGAGTATCTCGGCTAAACCTAAGTTGGTTCCTAGCTGGTTGTTCAACTCGTGGACCCCGTTGATTATTCGGTAAGTGTTGGTTGAGACTTGAGTGCGTGCTAGCCCCGTGCGGCGCAAGAATTCGGTCATCAGTGGGTTGACCGGGAAGCGGAGGCCTCCTTCAATGATAGATAGCACGGTGAAGGGGCATTGGTCTAATATGCCCCAAGGGGTTGTCTCAATTTCGCCGAGCTCTAGGTGGACGTCGGCCGGGATACCGTACTCTTCCTGGAACGCAGCCAAGGCAGCCGGAGTATCAACAAGGAAGCGGAAGCGCCCCATGAGTAGCCGGCTGGTTTAGCTCGGCTGAGGTGGTTTGGCACAGATTGGTGTTTAATGGCTGCTCGGTCTTTGAGAGCCTCGGTAATTGGTCAGTGGTCCCCTTGGACTCTGCAGGAAAAGGATGGCAAGTGTAAGTGGAAGCGCGGTCGCGCAAAACGAGCTTGACTTTAGCTCGGTCATGAAGAGTGCCAGACCACCTCGGTCGCGAAGGCAAACCAGGGAGCTTGGTCACTCAAGCAGACTAGTGTTAGCCCGGTCGAGCGGCCAAGTCCTCTGTCTACCTCGGTTTCTACTAAGGTTTGGCAAACTTGTAAATTGCTCGGTCTAATTGTTTTTTTGGATCAAAAGGCGACCTGGAGCCCGGTCCACTCCAGTTCTTCGTGTGTTCATGTGTTCATCACTGCGATTGAAGAACAATGAAGAGAACAGGGGCAAGTATGGGTTTTGGGAGGGTTATGTCCTAAAACCTACGGATTTTGTGCCCTAATATGTGAAATACCAAATGAAAATAGCAATAAAAGGAGTTGAAGGACTTACCAGTTAAGGGCAGGAGCTTCTCCTTCGAACACGAACTCTGGAATGGCAAGAATGGAAGGGCAGGAGCTCTGGATCGACGAGGAAGGAGGAAAGGCAGTAAGAGGAGATTGAAGGAGGACTTGGTGCGTTTATAGGCTACTGAGACCGCCAAAAATTTGAATTGAAGGGATGTGATGGTTGGCTGCTCGAGGCCAACCAGTACGCACCACGTGTCAAAATGGCGGCGGTGTCAGTACTGAAGAGTCCGGGTGGCAAGTCGAGGCGTCGACCGGGCAAGTTTTGAACACAGGTATGTCAACCAGCCCGGTCGCCGTCTAGCAGACTGTGAACCAAGGAAGAGTTATCCCAGTCAGAACAGGTAATCCCAGTCACGCTTGCGCGGACGGAATTAAGGGGCAATTGAGAGGGAGATTTATGATTTGGATTGGGCCGTGATAATGGCCGGGCAAATTGTGGGCGAACACATTGGGTCGTGGCAGCCTGGGCCCATCCAGAAAGGATTTTTGCTCGGTAATGGCATGGTTGCTGTAAAACCGAGCTACTTGGGCTTGTTGGCGCGGAAGCCGGTCTAGTGAAGGTTCGGCCGAGATGTCTGCTGCCTCACTGGGTTCCACGATTCATGCGTTAGCTCGGCAAGAAAGCCGACAGCTAACGAGCATGACTTATCCCGAGCTCAGCTACGCCGGAATGCAACCGGGCTCGGTCGTCATTGAGCTTGGCGAGCGGAGCGCTCTGGCTAGTTGCGCAGCACGGCCGTTTATAGCCGAGATACTGCAGCCCGGCTGCCGAGCTCCCAGTGGTGTGGGCTGGCAGTTAGGTGATGTTCAGCTAGATTTATGCTGACAGATGGGATAGCAGCACCACGTGTCGAGAGATTAATGGGAGTAGATTTGGGACGCAGAAGGTATATAAGCGAGTCTGCGCCCCCCATGCTAAGGCAGATGAACATTTGGTGAGACATACGCTAAACACTCAACACTCTCCCTTCTCTCTATCTACCCCATGTGTGTGTGTTCTAACTTGATCATCGGAGGGGTTTTCCGGCTACACACCGCCGGGTAGCTCACCGCCGTTGTGCTCGCAGGTCGATCGGACAGGCAGGAGCTTGGAAGAAAGGAGTACGGGCTCGCCTGAATATTTGCTCCCCGTACAATAATAATAATAATAATAATTAAACAACAGCCAATGAAAGGGAGAAGCATACACTCCTCCCAACAAAATAAAAGGGAGAAGGTAGTATTAAAATCATTAATAATCTCTTTCCAATAATATATGATGCTCTCTCTCAACCAATTACTGTCAGTTTCCTATTGAAAATGTTCCTCATTTAATCTCTTCATCACTGGTAAGGCATTTATTAAAATTTGAAAACAGGACACCTAAAGCAAATGACTTGCAATCTGTGGCCAGGTGTGGTCTTTTCAAAGCAAAAGGACCAAAGTTTAACTCCTCATGGATTACTATAATAATGCAGTTTTCTTTTTTACTTTCAAAGTATATGGTTTCCTCAACATTTGCAGCAGGAAAAATGTTAACAGAGTATTTCAGTGATTTTATTAAGAAAAAATCTATCGCTCGAAATCCACCTTATAGTGACCAATTACATAGACATGACTTGCGCGCCTAAATAAATGAAGTTATCCATAGCAATCAACAAATCTAGTAACATCTAAGACCGGAACTATTAGCCTATCAAAACAAGAGACATGCTTCCTTAATGTTCAATATTATAGATGACTGCTCCATACCTTCACTTGTTAAAGAATTGAAAGGAAAATTATATAGGGTTGTTTTTAACCAGTAACAGCTGGCAAGCCTGTCAGCATAGCACTCATTCTTTTGAAAAAAAAAGGCACTACTATAAATTTCTTAGCGCAAGTCAAGAAAGGTTTTTATAGTGCAAGTGCACTATGTTGCTATTATGGCATGGACAAAATAGGAGGGAAGGTACAGAACTTATACTATAGCTGCTCCACTGTACAAGAAAAATAGGAAAAGTATGGGGAGAAAACGGAAGTAAAGAAACTTAGACCAACCCTGGTCCAACGTCCTAGCCCTTGTTGCTTGGCTTGCTCTTCAAGACGTAGCAGTTCTGCTAAGAAAGGACTAGCATCTCCTTTCTGTTGACCCTGCTCCCTAACCTGCACCCAGCAGATTCAGCAATTGCCCGCCCATAGACAACCAAAATCCGATATTAAAATAAAAAATGTATGCACAAATCAAGAGTAATATACCTTCACCCAGCCATCAGAAACAACCATCAATGCGACATTCTTATCACCAAGGAAAACAGAGCCAAATTCTCGTCCAATAGATGGTACAGTATAATCCACTTTGAATGTGACATCCTACTCAAAAGCATATTGGTTCAGATCTAAAAATATCCTACTCATTCATTAGGAAAACGATAGATTGCAATCATAGCTATAGCCAAAGCATTTAAATGAGCACCTTTCCCATACACAGTTTCCTTAAATACTCTTTGCTTTCCCATGCAAATGGCTCATCAACACCACCTCTACGGGCCTAGAAATGTAAATGGGGAAGGGTTAAATAAAGAAACAAATAAGATGAACATAAGGTACGAAATATGAAACAAATAATGCAGATTGAATAAACTTACCAATCTTGGAGCAATAAGGGATGACAAAGTGATTGTCTTCTCAGGAGGGATTTCTGCCTTGGTGCTCCCCATTATCACCAAACTATCCCCAGAAGGAACAGCTTTCACTTTTCCTCTCAACCATCCTGTGGCTCCAGCAGTTGATGCCATCTCAACAGCTAAAGATCTGCAGAAACCAGAATTAACATCACCTTCCATGACACAGAACCAAGAGTGCTTAGTGTTTATATGTATTATAATCTTATTTTCACAATTAAAGGGGAAGCTGGAAAGGGCAGCTTCATGACAGGCCTGTGTAACCACCATCTAAAGAAGTCCTATTTCTTTTCTTTCCTTTATTGGGTTCAATTTTGCCCTTATTTAAAAAAGAAAATTGCAGTTGTGCAGAGAACAAACAAAATATTGCAATTAAATAAGATGTTCCCTAAAATTGCAAAAAAAAATAAACAAAAACTTGCAAAATAACAGCAAATAGGTGGAATGACTATTGTTTAGGACAAAACTACCCCTCCCCCCTCTTCTCAAGGGAGGGCTAGTAGTGGTGGCCGGCAGCGGGTGGCCGGCCATCGAAGTTGCAAAGGGAGGATAAAGAAAGAGGAAGAGGAAAAGAAGAGAAAGAGGCAATTGTGTAAATTCAATGGAAACAAAAGGGGCCTTTCAGTCCAAATTTTTTCAATAAAGGAGATTCCATGCTCTTGCAAATTTTATGAGCCTTCCACATCCTTCCCAATTATTTTTTATTACCCCATTCGTTTCTTTTTTTCTTTTTTCTTTTTTGGTTCTCAATTTATTTGCAATTTTCCCTATTTAAAATAGGAAAAAAGTTGATTCTATAAAGTGTGAGAATACAAGTTTGGGTCTAAGAGAATCTACTTTATGCAAATCATGCTCATTCCCAGTCTCACAGGACCCTGCATTATCGGAACCAATACTAGGAAGTATATAGTCTTAATTATGCCTTTAGTAACAGCCATTGTTTGTTGGACTCCTTATCCATTATTCATGATATGTTTTCAACTAAAACATCAATCCAGCTCAAAATATTTATTTTAAGAAAACAAGTGCACAACAAAACCAAAGCAAATATATGACAGAAGATGGCTAACACGCATTGTTAAAAGGGGAAAAAGCCAGAAAACACCTTAAATTCAGAACTCAATCAAACCGCAAATCTTCATTGAATATATATATAGATATATATCTTTGAGAAAGAGACAAAAATGCGCATAAAGAATATTTAGATCCACAAACAATCACAACTCCAGAAAATAACTGCGAATTGCATGTCCTTCAATTGGTCACATCATAAAACAACTAAAAAAAATGATAAAACAGTGTTCAAATGCAACTACATTTATACATACACATACATACACGACAAAACAATCACAATTTCTGAAAAGAACTACAAATTGCATATCCTTCAAACGGTCACATCACGATACAATTAGAAACTGCTAACAGGTTTCGAATTAAAAAACCTCAGTAAACCTCCCAACCATTCATACATACACATCAAGTGCGTGCAATCCGCAAAAATCACAAAATATTCGATACAAATCTAGAGTCGCAAATCAGCCTAATGTAACTTCAACAGAAATAGAATCAAGAGGAGCTGAATTTCAGCTGATATACACACATGCATGCACTGACACTCAAACGTATATACATAAATTCGAATATACATATATACAAAGTGAGATCTAAGAACTATACCTGTTTGATCAGCGAGAAAATCCTCCTGCTCTGGATCGAACGAAGCTGAGAGTGAAAAACCAAATCGATCCGATCACAATTGCTACAAAATTATCGAAACTGTGCGAATGAAATCCAAATTATAAACAACTGATACACAGTTGAAATGATATAGATTGCAGAGAGAGAGAAAGAGAGAGAGAGAGAGAGAGAGAGGAGAGAGAGAGAGTACCGAGAAGGTTTGCCCAAGGGAGGGGAGAGAGGGGAGGACGGCGGAAGAGAACGAAACGAATCTCGAAATGCAATAGATATGTGTATACTGGATATGTATGCATAGAAACTCCTGTATAGAAGGACAGAAAGTGAAGAAGAAGAAGATACCCCTTACTGTTTGAGAAAAATTACCAAAAATACCATGAAGTTGTTCATCTCAAGCCTATCTTAAATCTATCTAAAATTTACTTTATTCTGACCATCATCGATAAAGACATTACTGCTGCGATTCTGCCTTTTTAAAAATGGAAATTGTATAGGTCTTAAATTTTTAATTAAATAAATAGTTAAATGTTTTTGTATGAGTGTGGATTTTATATTTTTGTGATTCTATATTTATTTGAGGTATTTGATTATTTATTTGATATTTTTAACATTATGTTTTAAATACATTGTTACATTTTTGTGTTACAAAATTAAAAAGTCTACTTTTTGAACTTAAATTGTAATACCTTGTATAAAAAGGATGAAGTCTAAAGTCTATTTTTAGATCTTTTGAGCAATTAGGCCCAAGTTTACATCTTGGCACCTGTTTTCCTCCGGTCCCAGATCAGACTGGAGAGTATTGTTGGGTCTGTAAAGGCTCATCACGTGTCCCGTTTTAATAATTCAAATTGTTCAATGTGTAAAATTCGTCGAGTATTATATGTTTGTAAAAAATCACATTGATTGAATATCGATAGCTATGTGATCAAATCAGTTTTGTATAAAAAAAATAAAAAATAGACGGGTGAAAAAATAAACGGTTGACGGAAAATTGATCCGATAAGATAGCTATCGATATCCGATCAACATGATTTTTTATAGACATATAATACTCGACAAATTCTACGTATTGAACGGTTCGAATTATCCAAATGGGACCTGTGGGCCCTCACAGGCCCAACAGCACCCTCCAATCCTATTTGGGACTAGAGGAAGCCAGACCCTTAAATCTTTTGGGTCCATGATAACAATAATAATGTGAAAGATCATGTTGCTCTTATTTATTTAAGGGGCATTGACTGGTAGGTTTTATATATCAAGTTCAAAATCTATTTAGTCTCAAAATAAAACACTTGTATCAATTAATCTTACATATTTTTAATTATTACCAAAAATTCTTTTTTTTTTAATTTAAAGACGCTGTTACATTCCACAACTGTCGAACTTCCGTCAGACAGTCACCGGAGATTCGCCGGAATGTTCAACATCACTGGAAAGTCACCAGAGTATCGCTGGAAATTCACTGGAATATCAACGAGTGTTATGAATATCACTGAAAATCATCGAAATGTCCAAAAACGTTCGCTGAATATCAAGAATATCGCTAGAGACTCACTAGGATATCCAAAATATTGCCAAGAAAAAATAATAAATGAAAAAATTAAAGCAAAAAAATATAGTAAAATGTGCTATATATTAATAAATAAATAAAAAATGTAACAACAAAACATTAGTAACAAGAGGGAAAAACATAAGTTATTTTTTAATTTTTATGGGATTTAAACAAATAATTTCCTACATTGTTCAAACTGAAAAGCAAGTTTTGAAACTATAAAATTGTTACAATTTCAAAACATGATTTTATTAAATATTTCTCCTTATTAATTAAACTGAAAAACATATTATGAAACTACAAAAATATACAGTAAAAGCATTTTATGAAATTACAAAATTTTACAACTTTAAAGCATGTTATGAAACTACATAAATTTTGCAATTTCAAAGCATAATTCATTTCAATATCAAAAAAACTGAAACTTAAAAATTTTACAGTTTTTATCACTTGTAACTAAAACTCGAAAAAAATTTTTGTTAAAAACTTGAAAATTTTCTCCATTAAAATAAGAAAAGAGAAGTGTATAGTAAAGAAAAAATAAAAAAACTAAGAGATCGAAGGAGACCGATATAAAGAGGATTGTACTCCGATAATTATTTTGGGTTTAGATCTGGTCGAATCTAATGTAGATATACTTAGATCATAGTAGATCTATTATTTTTCTTTGTTAGAAACTTATCTCCTTCACCGTCGATGAAGTTGAAGTAAGAAGTTAACGGTCGGTGGTTATCAGTGAATCCCAATTGATAGTGATCCCTAGTTGCCAATGATTGTATATCGGAAAGAGAAAGAGAAAAAGGAAGACATAATCGCCGATCGCCGAATATCAAAAACAGAGATAAATAGAAGAAAGGAAGCGCACAGGACCGTTGGGTCTATCCAAAAGGTTTTGGAATTAAATAAAGTATACATCTTTCAAAGAGGACTTACATGTAAGTTACACTTTATTTAGTTGTCATCTATTTGTTCACATATCGCTTATCTGTCTATACGTCACTTATCTATTAACTTATCTATCTACATATCACTTATCTATAAATCTATCAATTCACCTAATTTATTTGTTTGTTCAAATCATCACTAATTACTGCTAATGAATTTTCTAATACACTTTTTTCAATAAAATTTCGATCATAGTTTAGTAGTGATGAATTTTCTAATAGATTTTTTTATAATTTTTAACATTACTTTTTATTGTCACGTTATTATCGGCAAAAAATAACTCAATCTTGAAAACAGTTTTGAGCAAATTTCTCTTAAAACATCTCCAATGCTTTATTTTTCCTTTTATCAAATTTAAATTTGATAAAAAAAAAAGAGCTTTTGTTACTTCAATATTTACATCAAACCAATATCAAATCCAAAATATCTTAAACTTTTTATCAAATTAAGAATGGTTGTACCTTTCATCAATTTAGTATACATAGTCATTAGAGATGTAGGTTTTTGTTGTAGCATAGACCATCACTGAATGACCGGCCGGATATCTAGCCGTTTGTTTCCTGATCGACTAACTCCTTGCAAAAATATGTTTTAGAATTTGAAAAAATTACACTGTTGCACAACACAATATTGGATAAAACTTTTGCCCAAAATTTTATTTAAATTTAATGAAAAAAAATCACAAATCGATTTTCATGAATGAGTAGATTATGCCATTAAACACCATGAAAATATACTTTTGAGCAATCTATACTATATATTAAGCAAAAGTAGGTTTTTAACCCCAAGTCTTGTGGGATCTCCAATATTCCAATCTAAATTTATTGATTTTTTGATTTAAAAAAAAAAAAACCTTAGCATTTATTAACTTCTCTCAACCCCCAAGTCTTACCCTCATAATAATACTTTAATGCATTAAAAATAAGTATAAAAAAAATTCTTTGAAATCCAACACATGAATTCCTTGAAAAGTCCTAACACATATGATTATTATCCCTCATAATAACACTTTAATGCATTAAGAACAAGCATAAAAAAAATTCTTGAAAAGTTTAACACATATGATTATTATCAAAATATTAAACTTTAATATAATATAAAAAAAGAAAAAAGTACACATTTTTTTTTTTTAAAAAAGACATTTAAAAATCGCAATTCAAAAAAAAATCTTAGCATTTATTAACTTCTCACAACTCTCAAGTCTTACCCTCATAATAACACTTTAATGCATTAAGAACAAGTATAAAAAAAATTCTTTGAAATCTAACACATATGAATTCTTTGAACCCAAGGGGTTGTAGCATTGTGGTAAGGCCTTGGGGTTTAAGCCCCAAGGTCACAAGTTCAATTCTCCCCTTGGGCCAATCTCCTGGGCGAAGCATTGTTGGTTAGGAGGTTGGACCTCAAGTTGTCTAGTCAGTACTTGGTGTGAGTTCAATGCTCCCCCGCTGTGCGAGTCCTGACTTAAGCGGAGTTTGTCTTGGGAGGTCGGGCCAAGTTCCCAAGTTATAGTTCCGATTGTTGGTTAGGAGGTTGGACCTCAAGTTGTCTAGTCAGCACTTGGTGTGGGTTCAATACTCCCCCGCTGTGTGAGTCCTGACTTAAGCGGAGTTTGTCTTGGGAGGTCGGGCCAAATTCCCAGGTTATAGTCTCCTCGCTCGGAACGGCTAACAGGACACCTTGGTGATCTCTGCCAGGGGCGCTGCCTTGGACCTGCGGGAGGGTAGGGAGGATTTTCCTATAACAAAAAAAAAAAAAAAAAGAATTCTTTGAAAAGTCCCAACACATATGATTATTATCCCTCATAATAACACTTTAATGCATTAAGAACAAGCATAAAAAAAATTTCTTGAAAAGTCCAACACACATGATTATTATCAAAATATTAACTTTAATATAATATAATAAAAAAGACATTTAATTCATTAAAAAGTCTAACACATATAATTATTATCAAAATATTAAACTTTAATATAATATAAAAAAAACATTTAAAAAAAAAAAAACATTTAAAAATTACAATTTACATCACAATCGGGTGATATGCTAGTTTACTCTTATATAAAAACCCCGGAATCTGATTCGTCTGCTTTATATTCATATTCAGACCCTTCGCTCACCATAATTCACGCAAAGTTGCTCAGTTCTTATTTGCAAATCAATCCGTGTTTGATCTACGCCGAGACGAGGTAATCAGATTCTTCAACCAACTTACAATTTACAGTCAATGGACACATGCATACTCATTGTCAAAATCAATTGAATCTTAGTCCTATTGTGTTCACTAATGTACAGGTAATTCGAGGTTGTTTCGTAGATCTCTATCCATGTTCTTTCATCTTCCCTAAATTTAACTCTTGTAATCTCCATTTGTTGCCAAAAGTCATCGTAGAGTATGAATTGCACTTTACCTTTGTTGTGCTTGTAAATGGATTTGATGATTGACCTTATGCATATATGGTGCTTGATGAAAATACGAATTATGTTTGCATAAATATGGTTGATGTATTGTGTTGTATCGGGTTTCTGGTGGTGTGACCAATTCATACTTTGTTATTATTACCCTTGTAGAATTTTGTAGAATTCATAAATGTTTTTGCATTATTTTTCTTCCTTCTTATCACATTCTTTGGTTAATTATGTGGTGTGTTACCTGGACACTTCTATTTCCCTCAAGGTACGTGTCCATCTGATATGACAAGTGTATGGGTGTGGGATATGTGTCCGTTACCCATACCCAATTTAGACACTTCTATGTGTCCGTTACCCATACCCAATTTAGACACTTGAACCCTCTACTTTTTATCATGTTTGAAGAAGAAGAAACTCACATTTAGTTGTAAAAAAAAAAAAACATTTATAGCTTCTCAAATGGATAATAGATAGAATTCTTTATTTTCTCTAAATCCTATTTAATTTCAAGCGGGTTTTTATATAATTTACAATATATTGTCTAAGACTATTATACAATATGCATGTGTCCATACTCCATGATGTGTCACCGTATTCATATCCAACTTTTGGATATATATTCTAGTATCTTAAGTTTTAAGTTTATGAAGGTCTGACACTTGGACCTGCGCTAGATAATCGTACCTGAGTCCATGTAACATAGATTATGTGGGACTTGAAATTTTGGTTGTGTAAGTTAAACCTGTTGTTTGGCATTTTCTCGTTTTCTAGTGTTTGAATGCAACACTGGAAACATTTCACAAAAAATATGTTGGGAAATGTAGAATATATATACATATATATACATGTATTTATATTTTCTGTGAAATGTAGAATTCTTCAAGACTTAAAGGATGTGTATACCATTTCAAGTAAAATGCATGGCGGCCTACTAGGCATTGTATTGAATATAAGATGAAAGATGCACTGCTTTGCATGTTGTTGTTGCTTTTGTATTTCATTGCTGTTGTTTATATAATTATATTCAAATTTCCTTCTAGGACTCATTCTGATTGCTAAGGATTATGTCTTTCTTATGAACGACATACAGAATGCAGACCCCTTATGTTCTTTTTCTATATTTTTTGTTGTATCATGTTTGAAACCTATGTTACTAGAAAACGTTAATATCCTATTGATTTACGTATTGGTATGCACGTTCCGAAACATGGTACACTTTTGTTCCAAAACGGTAAATTTAATGATCCGAAGTGATCCCAAAAGTTTTTACCAATATATTCTTTAAATGTTACCTTAGGAGGAAAAAAAATCAAATATATGAATTAAAATCTAAGGTGAGTTAAGTTTTGACAAGACAAAAAAATAAAAAATGGGTCATAATTTTCATAGAAATGATTTGTTACATGATTTTTTTTTTTCTTGATACCTTATTAGTTAAAAGAAAATTACTCTAAAAGTACCTTAAATTCTTAAGTGTAATATATATAAGTCCACTCTTATCGTACTACATTTTAGATCATGTACCACGTTCTTGTTCCCGTTCCTGTTACGATCCACGTTCTAGGTAACATAGTTTGAAACACCTCCAATTACTAGCCATAGTCAACAAAATTTGTGGTCTCTTGACAATTCAAAGTATAAAACTTGTCTATACAAGTCTTTGTTCTCTTTGGAAGGACTAATTTCTATCTACAACAATAGGAAGGTGAAGAGGAAGTCAATCTTCAGTTTTATTTGTCAATGTAGAGGTTTACATGAGACATCAGGAGTATGAATTTCTATTTTAAGAATTTTGTGTAGATGGACGAGCTTTGGGAAAAGTATTGAAAAATTTCATAGTAAAGTAGGTTAAAATCTGGATGACACTATAATAGCATGTCGCATGGGTCCTTTACTAGATTCATGTGTTGATTTTCATAGATGAGTAAATGTCTCTTTCTCAGAAATACTTGGAGAGGAGTTGTTGAATGAAGAGTTAACATAAACAATCCAGGAACTCTGCAAACATCTTTTTGTTTTTTAAAAAAAATAGAATCTAGTAATGCTATAACCAAAAGCTTAGGCTATGTTTGGTTGAGTTTTCAGAATCTGTTTTCTGAAAAATAGAAACATTCATTATTTTCTTAAGATTTTCTATTGTTTGGGGCCAAAATAATTTTTAAAAATTCAAAATATATTTTTTGGTGTTTGTTTTAGTCTAACTTGTTTTTGAAGTTTTCTTTTTTCAAAAAAATAAAAAACTTCAAAAATAAGTTATGAAATCTCAACTAAACAAAGCCTTAATATTTGAAGAGTAAATAAGTACATTTTCTTGTTTTGCCTTTGAAAACAAGAAATTGATAGTTTCTTCACTTCCTGGGCTTTGGTAAGCACAGGAGCAAGCTATTGGCTATCTGTACTTATTTATTTCATATAGTTGAATATACTGCATCCACCAACATAGTTGCCCTAGTTGGTTTCTAGTCCAGACTCCAGAGTGGAACCAACATGACCTTTGAGGTTCGGTGTTCGATTGCCCATTTAAGGTGGGCCAATTTCCCTAATAAATAATGATAACGATCAAGTTCTCAAGGGAAAAGGCTTTGATACACAAGCCTAAAAAGGTGCATATCATATATTATTTCGTAACTACACCACAATAATTTGTAACAAAATCACATGGTCCATAACTAAAACTTTTCTTATGGTGCCCCCTTTGTAACATAACCACAGTGGTTCGTAACTAACATAGTATTTGGTGCTTTGATAGTTTTGCTTCATGGTCAACAAATTACACGAGAGAGTTGTTCATAGTTTTCTCAAGGAGAATATATCTATTGAGTTAGCACTCTTGTTTCATATTTGTGAAGTATCCAACTCCAAAAGCTGATTCTACTTCAGTTCCGTAGGGAAAATTTCTGTGATAACATACAATTTGATAGAACAAAAGATAAAAATTGTTAATTTTTCTTCTTTGCAGTGAGGTTCTTCAGATATCATACTCTCTAGACATGCTTAAAGTCCCAGCTCATCAAGTTGCTGGTCATCAAGCTGGTGATGGGAAGCTTGGGCCCCTTGTGGATGATTCCGGACTATTCTACAAGCCTCTCCAGAGTGGTGAACGTGGGTCCGCTGAAGTAACCTTCTATAAATCATTCTCGTCCAACACTAGGATTCCAGAGAACATTCGCAGGTTCTTCCCTGTTTTCCATGGCACTCGGGTTCTAGAGGCATCTGACAGATCTGGCCTGTGTCCTCACCTTGTTTTGCAAGATATTGTCTCAGGTCACCTCAACCCGTCTGTCATGGACATTAAGATGGGTGCTAACACCTGGCCTCCGCAATCACCTGAGGACTACATAGCAAAATGCTTGAAGAAAGATAGGGAAACTACAAGCATCCAATTGGGTTTCAGGGTATCAGGGTTCCAAATTTATGGAAGCAAAGAGTCAGAATTCTGGAAACCTGACAAACAGTTTTTCAAGAGTCTTTCTGCACAGGATGTTAGATTAGTTCTGAACAAATATGTTTCTTCCAATGCATCTCCAGATTTAGATTTGAACCCAAATTGTGCTTTCACGTCAGTTGTTTACGGTGGTTCCACTGGGATTTTGGCACAGCTGCAGGAGCTGAAAGCTTGGTTTGAGGATCAAACTATTTACCATTTCTATTCTTGTTCGGTCCTTATGGTGTATGGACAGGAGGGGTCGGGTGCAGAAGTCAAACTGGTTGATTTTGCACACGTTGTGGATGGTGAAGGGGTTATTGATCACAACTTTTTAGGTGGGCTTTGTTCTTTGATAAAGTTTATCTCGGACATACTTACCACTCCTCCAGATGAGTACTCAACCAAAGCTTGTCTGCAGGACTCTCAGAACAACCAGTCTTTTTGTGATAATGGCATTCAAGAATAAACAGAGCATGGTGAGCCTTATTAACCATAGACATTGCTTCCTAGTGTTCTATACTTTTGTTGTCAGATGTTTCACAGAATTTTCTTTTACTCCCATGATACTGTGTCCACTAGATATGACAAGGATAAGAATGGGGGGTATATGTCCGACACTTGTAACCAATTTAGACACTCAGATTTTCTAATTTATATGATGTTTGAAGAACAAGAAATATGATGTTTGAAGAACAAGAAGCTCACAGTTTCTAGTAAATAAATATTTATTGTCCCTTATATGGATGGGAGAGATTTTTAAATATATTTCTAAATATTTTACATATTCTTGTCTAAGAATATTGTATAATACGCAACATATATGTGTTCCTGTATCCATACTTAACTTCTGAATACATATTCCAGCATTCTGAGATTTAGTAAAGTTTGACATTTACACCTGCACCCAATAGTTATACTCAAGTACATATTCCAGTATTCTGAGATTTTGATTTAGGAAAGTTTGACACTTACACTTGCACCCAATAGTTATGCTCGAGTCCTTGTAACATAGATTGAGGTTGAATTTTTATTTCTTTATTTATTTTTAAAACGGTTGAAAGACAATAGGTGAATGAGAAGCTGCATCACATAGCAGTGTAAACCCTTGGCTACATTATAGGAAAACTTAACATAGGTGAATTTGTCGATAGTTCACCCAGCAACTTCGCGGCTGTACAACATAACAGCAGAAATATGTTTTCACCTCTCTTATATTGAAAATTTCTTGGGAACTTTTTATTGGCAAATTTTGGCAATTTATTTGTGAAAGCACTCGAAGAAAAATATGATTCCTAGAGATAGTGATGCATGTCAACCCCTAAGCTAAGCTTCTGTTGTAAATTGATTTGGCTAGTATATAGAAATTTGTTGAAAGGGATTTTTTTTTTTTTTTTTTATGGTACAAAAGTGTGGCAACCATTTCCAGATATTAGATCTTGATAAAAGAAAAAAAAAAAAAAAAGTCACTGGTTAGATTAGTACTAATGTGTAAATCTTAATAATAATTGAGGTAGATTTTTTATTTTAAAAAAATTGTTTTTAAATGTAGATTTTGTAGACTTGCTTATATCACTGCCTTACGTATCATATGTACTATGATTTTACTTTTCACTGAATTAATTCTAATTACCGTGCAAATTGATCAAAATATTTATCATTATAATTAAGGAAAATTTACTTATAAATATCATATCGAGAAATGGTGATCTGGTTAGTCCTAAGAATTTTTTTATAAACCAATTAGTCCCATTAATCTTGGAAAGGTAGATTTAGTATATTATTTGAAAATTAGATTTATGGTTATACTCTTATTTTTATTATGTTTTCTTCTTCTTCTTCTTTATTTATTTATTTATTTTTATTTTGTGCTAGAAAGCTAAGACACACAATGTATGAGAATTAAATTTGGAATGAATTTTTATATGATAATCTTTTTTATTTGGAACGATTTGAAATGTAAGATTTTTCAAACATTTCAAAATGAATACAAAAATAACTTGAAATATGAAAATTTTCAAACATTTCAAAAGGATGTGAGATTTTTTAAATATTTCAGAACGAGTACAAAAACTCCTTAGTAAGCTTTGAGCAAATGTATGATTTCAATTCGTAACACTCAAACATAACACTTCAATATAATACAGTCCAAAAAAACTCCTTAAACATATTTTTTTCAAGTTTAAGACTCTAATAAAAAAACCACATCTATTGTTGTGTGCAAAAACATCTATTGTTGTGTACTCCAAAAAAAAAACTCCTTATGCGAATCCATAGAAGGTTTAAGACATGTTGCTAAAAACCAAGATAAGAACAAAATTAATTTGAAAATAAATAACCAATTATTAGCAAATCAAATTGTTTTCAACTTTGGTTTGGGTACATTTTCAACTTCTTGTTAGTGTTGTTACACATTGTTTTGTTCAAATATTGAAAACAAGTTGGTCAGTCTAAAATAGGAGTGATTATCTAAATTTCAAAAACATTCACTTTGTTTGATTTTTATTTTCATAATTCACTTTTTAGAAAATTCTACTTTTTCGTTTTTCGTATTTTTTTATTTTCACTATTTTTTTAATATTTTAAGTAATTTATTTAATTTTTAGACATCTAATATAAATATACTTAAAAAATATAATATTTATGATTTTTTTAAAAAATACTAAATATAAAAAAAATTCTAAAATTTAGTACATTTTCATATTTTTTTGTATTTATTAATTTTTTAAAATATTTTTCACAAATATTTTACTATTTATATACATCTAAGTAAGGTACATCTAAAAAAAAAAGTGCTTAAAATTTTAAAAATATTCACTAAAAATTTAAAAAAAATACGAAAAACAAAAAATTAATTTTCAAAAAATTAAATTTATAAAATTGAAATCAAACACTAGTTATGATTATGTACTCATCCAATAATAAAAGATTCAGAAGCGGTGCAGGGCCTGAAAGGGCAAAGGCTTGAATTTGAGAAGGAATGAGGAAGAAGAAGAAGAAGAGAAGGAGGAAGAAGAAGGAGGAGGAAAAGAGGAACTGGGGGGCCATCAAAATCGGGCGGAGGCAGAGGCGGAGGCGGAGGCGGCGATGCGACGATCGGCTGACGAGCTGCGACGCCGATGAGCTGCGACGACGACGACCTGCGTTCTCTCTCTCGCCTCTGTGTTCTGTCTCTCGCCTGTTCAACTCAACGAAGAAGAAGAAAGAAAAGGAAGAAAAAGAAAAAGAAAAAAAAAAAAAAATCAAAACCCAAAACGACGTCGTTTTGGGTTTTGAGCCGAATTCGAGCCACTGATTTCGGGGCCTCAAACATTTTTCTAAAAGATTTTATAATTACTTTTGAATAAAAACAAAAACAATGTGAGCAACCATTAGTAACCTAGAGGACAAATGGTGTGAGAATTTCCAACTCACCTTATAATTTTTAACATTGCTACATACTCACGAAAATTATCTAAAAAAATATTTAAAAGGTGCACAAAAATTATCTAGAATCTTTTTTAAAAGGTACACATATGTGTCATATTTATTTTAATTGTAACCCATGTTGCACAAATTTTGAATTTACAATATACACTTCACTTTTGGAATAATTTTTTTTGAATATATAGCATTTTTCTTGTTTGGCATATGCTAAAAATATTGGGTAGGTTTGGTTTGGCTTTGTAAAGTGATTTTGGAAATTTTTTTCTAAAAAACTTGTTTGGTTTATAATTTTTCTAAAATAATTTCCAAAATCACTTTATCTCTCTTACATATCAATCAATCACTTTTTCTCTCTCTTCTCTTCTTCTCAATCACTTTTTCTCTCACAAACATCTACTCAATTATAACAAAATATTAAGATTGCGTTTGATTGTGTTTTGTAATTATGATTTGAGAGTATGAGTTGTATTTTGAGTTTGTGGGGTTTGGAATTATGATTCGAGTGTAGAAAATTTGTTTGGTAAAGAGTTTTGAAAATAGTTTTGATTTGAGTGAGGAATTGTTGATGTGACATTTAATATTTGATACAAAAATTTACAACTCATAACTAAACATACAACTCAAAATTATTTTAAAGCACATAAAAAATTTTAAAAATTTCATAAAATGTTTTTTTCGATTATATAAAAATTAACATATAAAAAAAAAA
Organism: Camellia japonica; assembly: GCA_030407325.1. NCBI lineage: Eukaryota > Viridiplantae > Streptophyta > Magnoliopsida > Ericales > Theaceae > Camellia > Camellia japonica. Next base: position 77,897,083 of record JAPPVO010000059.1, on the reverse strand, counting down.
ATCAATATTCCGGTCAACCGGCCGGACGACCCATCAGGCAAAATTTTCAAAAAAAAAATTCTGAAAAAGTGCGGCTGAGACAGAACTCTCTGCAAAGTTTTGAAAACGTGATTCCAAAACTCTTACCAAACATCATACTGGAGTGAAGGTGCTAAATCACGTGTGGAAAACACAACCAAACACAGCCTAAATCATTCTAAACTCCCAAACTCCAAAACTACTTTCAAAATACACAACCAAACAAATCAAAAAAAAAATTAAATTTTCTTCCCAAGACAATTTTTAAAAACTACCCTCTCAAAACCAAACCTAATATACCCATTATTTTTGTCCCTGTTTGGGATGTTGACTTTTTGTCATTATTATATTAATTAATAATATATACTCCATCCGTCCCATAATATTAGTCCCTTATTCCATTTTTTTGTCCCAAAATATTAGTCCCTCTTCAAAAATCAAGTACAAAAATAATATAAATTTCCTATTTTGCCCTTCTTTTAAATTCATAAATAATATAAAAAGTACAATTATTATGACATTGATATTCCCAAAAAAATGTACTATCAAAAGGTAATTTTGGAAAATCAACTTTTTTAAAGTACAATAATTGTACTACCAAAAAAAGTTGAATTCCCCAAAAGGGACCATTATTTTGGGACGGAGGGAGTATGAATAGTCATGGTGAGACTAATCAACAATAATCACAGAAAATGATAAACCAAATATGGTAAAGAAACACTATAGGACACTAAGGTGTCGTTTGAGAAATGGGTTGGCTTTTGATTTTTTGATTTTTTTGACTATTTTAGCTTGGTTAAAAAGCTTGGTTTGAGAAGAGCTTTTGAGTTTTTTGATTTTTTTTTGCTTTTTTTGTGAAAGAAGAGTGTAATGATTATAGGTTTGATGTGATGTTTTATTTTTTGTGACTAAAATAGCTTATTTATCTTTTGTGGCTAAAATAGCCAAAAAAACCTAGAATAGCTCTTCTCAAACGGAGCCTAAATGATAAACCAAATATAGTAGAGAAACATTATAGAACTTAATCTAACATATCTACTTTTTTTACATGAATTATCTTTTCAATGAACATTTTAAATAAATGATTTAGATCATTAAGATAAGCCGTAGAGTAATGGACCAACAACCCCTCTCAACTTGATGAAACATAAAGGAGGCTCAATATAATTATATTTAGGGTAAGGTTTATTATATTTAAGGTAATACATCTTTTGAAATTTGTTTATAATATGAATTGTCCTATGTGATTCTAGAACTTACATCATGTCCTATCAAGTTTCTAATTGCATAATAAATAGCTAATTTTATTAATAAATTATCAAATCAATTAATTATTTTAATAATGTTAAAAATATATTTTAATTAACAATTCGGGTAATTTTATTGTTGTATAGGAGAGTAGTTAGAAATTTCATTTTTTTAAATTAATTTTGTTAAATAAAAATTTATGACAAGGGGATATTTGTAATTTCTAAAATCACATGAGGCAATTCGTATTTTAAATAAATTTTTGGAGGTGTATTTATAATTTATCTTTATAGTTGATATAAATCTCAAGTGATTAGTGTAATTTATCCTTAATTTGTTTTGAAGGATTGGGCCATGGGATTGGATTATTAGTCCATCTGGAGTAATAGTCCGTTGTTTGGCTCAATTTTTTGGCTTCGGATTAATAGTTCCTCACATGAGGGATTATTGTATCTTAGGGGGAGAGGTGAGATTATTTCCATGGGACTGATGTGTGAAATGTCTATTTTACCTTCATGCTATTACTTAATAAACAATTGGAAAAAGATAAAATAGTCTTTTGAACATTTATAAATTATTTTTTTAGTATTGTTAATTTAAAATTATATATTAAATAAAAAATATAAATTATAAATTTAATTTAATTAAAAATAATAAATTAAAAATTATGGCCTTATAAATTAAATTTTTTTAGTGTTGTTAAAAAATTAAATTTATATATTAAATAAAACTATTTTTTAGTGTTGTTAATTTAAAATTATATCTTGACTAAAAAATATAAATATAAATTATAAATTATAAATTAATTTAATTAAAAATAATAAATTAAAAATTATGGCCTTATAAATTAAAAAATTTAAGTGTTGTTAAATTATAAATTATAGAACAAATTTAAAATTATATATTAAATAAAAATTATAAATTACAAGGGTAAAATAATCTTTTGAACATTTATCCTTATTCAATCCGTTCAACCAAACATTGGATTCACTAAAAATAGTCAAATCCAGACATCTAATCCAATGATTAAAGATAAAAATTCAGTCCAACCAAATAGTCCGGAGACAATATATCCCAGGACTAACGGTGCGATGGATTATAATCCTCCTTATCCAGTCCGTCCAAACAAACATGTTTGTTTTTTGGTCTATTTATTTGGAAAAATTACACTTTGTCCCATTTATGTTTGGTCACTTATCCACTTTGATTCTTAAAAGTATGTTTTTTTTCCACTTTGGTCCCTTATGTTTCAAGTTTTTTCTAATTTACTCATAAACTAATTTTTATAAAAATATTTTATAACAGTCACATGACATAAAAATATTTTATTATATAACTCACTTCTTTGATATAAATTAAATTTTAATATAATAATATATATTTTATATTACGTGACAGTTATTATGTTATTTTTTTTTTATATCTAATTTTAAATAAAAATTAACTTTAAAAGTAAATTAAAAAAATTGAAACATGAAAGATTCAAGTAAAAAAATTAAAAAAAAAATAAATTGAAGAGTCAAAAAGTGGGAAAGTGGTGAACACAAAGGGATAAAGTGTAATTTATCCCATTTATTTAGACTTTCATACAGGACTCGCCCACCTTACAACACTGTCTTCTTCGCGATTCAACGTGCGTTTGGTCTACGCTATCAAGGTAATCAAATTTCTTCAACCAACTTACAATTTACAGTTAATGGATGATATATACATACATTAACACTCTTTGAATTTCAAAATCAAGTGGGTTTTAGATTTAGTCCCATTGTTGTGTTGAATACTAATCTACAGATCAACTTTAGACCTTGTTTGGCTTTCATTTTCCCTAAATTTTTCTATTCATCACAGATTATGAAGTCCCTGTAAATGGGTTTTGACGAACCATTCCATACCCATATTAGTTGTTTGATGAAATGCCAATACCAATTATATCTTCTTATGGTTGATGTATATTGGGTTTTTGTTGAGTGGACAGTTTGGCACCTTCTTTGTAGAATTTGTTGAACACTCTTCCCAATAATTACATGATTTTGTGAAATCAAAGGGTTTGCAATTTTTTTTAGGGTGCAAGGCCTCAACTAATAGTGAAAATCACTTCTCCCTCCCTCACCTATGAACCGTACATTTTGAACTCCTCAACTATAAAAATGTATTTGTATGATTTTTATAGTTGTGGGGTTCAATATGTATGGTTCATAGATGATGGAGTAAAGTGATATTGGCTGATAGTTGAGGGGTCTTAGTGTAATTAACACCCCCTCTTTTTTTGAGGAAATTACCATTCCATGATAATCATTAAAAATTATTACAGATTATTGAAAAAGTTTATCAAACCAAACCAAACCAAACTAAGTCTTAAGTTCCATCAAATAGGGTCGGCTATATGAATCATTCTTCTCCACGTGGCCCTATTAAAGGCCATTTCGTTAGTCAAATTAAGTATATCCATATCTCTATTTACAACGCTAGTCAACGTTAATCTAGGCCTATTCCGTTCCCTAACACTTCCATCTATCGTTACAGTATCGCATCTCTTCACTACTACCTCTGTTGGTCTCCGTTGAATATGATCAAACCATCTCAATCGTTCTCTCTCAACTTATCTATCGGTGCTACTCCTATCCATTCTCGAATCCACTCATTCCTAATTCTGTCTTGTCTAGTCTTGTCACATATCTACCTTAACATTCTCATCTCAGCCACACTCATTTTATCCAGCTTAATATTTATAATGTTTATTACTTTTTTGTAATTATTTTTTTTGACCACCACTGTTAGGTTATTTTCCCTTTTTTTATGACTTTTTTTTCTTTTTTTTGTTTGTTAATTATGTGGGACTCAGAACTTTGGTTTCATAAGTCATACCTTTTGTGTATATATGTATACTAGCGTTGTGTCCACACTGATGGCTGTGCTATTAAAACTGCAAGAAATTATAAATTTTGATTTGAAGAGCAATTACATGAGGCAAGAAGTTACATAGCAGCGTTAGGGTATTATTTGAAAACCATAAAAAAGTGAGAGTCTACACCAACTTAGGGGTACCATTTATATATTAGTATATAGATATGTATTTTGCAGTCAAACACTGGAAACAAGAAAATATAATTATTTCATGTGTAAAAAGTTTTAAATGTTTTTTTTAAGATGTAAATTATGTTACAGAAAAACAAATGGACTACTAATTCTTGTTCTTTTTTGGTAATTCAATTGGTTATTATTTTATAAATGAAGGTAAACAACTCAACTCAACAAGCCTTTATAAGTCTTTAATCCTAAGTATTCAGGGTCAGCTACATGGATCCATTTCCTTATGTTGATTCTGTTCAAAATCATATCATTAGTTAAGTTTAAGTTAGTCATGTCCTTTCTTATCACCCCATCCCCATGTTTTCCTTCCTCTATTTTTTTTTCACCTTCCACATGATCAAATCACTTATCTTTCTAGGCGCATTAACTGGTCTACAAACCATATGTCTATACTATCTCAATGGGTTTCTTGTTTTTTGCTTTTTAATTTGTGTTATTTCTAACTTCTTCCTAATGAATTTATTTCTTGTTTTAGCCTTTTTTTTTTTTTCCTTCTTTTCTTTTCTTTTCCCCACTCATCCATCTCAACAATATCCTTTCAGCTATGCTCAATTTGTGGACATATTTTTTTTTAACTGCCCCACATTTGATACCATACGTCAAAGTGGGTCTTATAGCAATTCTATAAAATTTTCTCTTCGACTTTCAGGAATCGTACGATCACAAAACAATCTTGATGATCTTCTCCATTTCATCCATCTTGCTTTGATTCTATGCGCCACATCTTAAATTTCTACATCTTTATAAATAATTGATCGAAGATTTCGAAAATGATAATTCTATAGCTATCTCTTGCCTATCAAGTTTACTTTGTCTTTGTCTAATTATAACCTGCTTGTTAGTAACTTAATTAAAATTTATGGTCACACCTTCAAGAACATGGATTCTAAGAATTCTATAAAAGAAAGCTATAATGAGAGTTAATGGCTTGTTTCCGTTTATCCATAAATGGAGGGGAATGGATTGTGGTTTAATCCATTTGAAATGTACGTCAATAATTGGTGTCAATTTTGGATTTTCAAATCTAAAATTTGTAGAACGGTTGAAGAAGACTAATAGGATATGTAGAATTTCAAGTACAATGCATGGCGGCCAACTAGCCTTTGTATTGAATTGAAGATACAAGATGCACTTGTTTGCATGTTGTAGTTGCTTTTGTGTTTAATTGTTGTTTATGTAATTAAATTTGAATTTCCATCTAACACTCATTACAATTTCTAAGTATTCTGTCTTTCTTATGAACCACATACTTTAGAATGCAGACCCCTTATGCTCTATTCTGTATATTATATGTATATATATTTCTTTGGGTGTCATGTTTGAAACATCCTCACCTACTAGCCAATGTTAACAAATTTTGTGGTCTCTTTACAATTCAGAAGTATAGGGCTTGTCTATGCAAATCTTCTTTTTTTTTTTTCTCTCTTTGGAAGGACTAATTCCGGTTGATAACAAATAGAAAGGTGTTAAGTGTTAGGGGTAGTTTGGTCTTTATGTATTATTCTTATTAGTATAAATAGTTGCGTGTAAGGGGGAAACCCTAAGCTTTTGAATCAAATAATATACACAACAGCTTCTCTCTTCCTCTCATTTTGTTTCGTTTTCTTCTTCTTCTTCTTCTCATCTATACATTCAACATGGTATCAGAGCTTCATCTTCCTCCTTGACGATTTCCTTCCTGTTCTTGTTCTTGTATCCTGCTATGTCTGCAAAAAAAAAAAAAAAAAAAATTCTAGTATGCCTGAAATTTAATGGGTATCAACCCTGTGATCTCCTTTTGATTTGTTGGTCATTATTGAGTGTTTTTTCCAAATTTTTTGATTTTTCGTCAAAACTGGGTGTTTTTTCAGAAGTCACTGTTTGAACCTTTGTTTGCTGGTTTTTTCTCTTTCCCTCACACCCTGGGGAGCTGACTGGACCCCTTGAAGGGTTTGCTATCCCTGGTTTGAAGTATTTTGGCCCTGCCTTGGTTTTTTTTGCTGTTTGGGTGCTCTGCTTCAGTTTTCTAGCTTCTAATTGATCTGATTGCTTTGTTCTGGGCTTATCGTGGACTGTTTCAGCCTTAGATGTTGATATGCTGTGCTGGTTAGGTGTTTTCTGGATTTGTTTGATATCCTGCTTGTGTTTCTGCACTATTTTTCTCTCATCTCATGGCTGCCAGCTTGGGTTTGGACTCTAAGTGCAAGGAGGAGAGTGGATTGAGTCGTGGTATGACTCTTGGTGATAGTCCTCTCCAGATTAGTCCGGTCGAGCTTAATGGTACCAATTACTTGATTTGGTCCCGCTCTTACAGTCTTGCCATTGCCGCCTGGCGGTTGACTAGCTATATTACTGGTAGTACTTAGCAACCTACTGAGGATAGCGCTTTATCTGCTCAATGGATTTCTGAGAATGCTTTAGTTATGACTTGGCTCATCAATTCTATGGAACCTACCATTAGTCGGACTTTTCTCTTGATGGATATTGCTCACAAGATCTGGATAGCTGCATCTTAGATGTATTCTCAAGAGGAGAATGATGCACAGGCCTATGAATTGTGAAAGAAGATTAGGGGTTTGGATCAGAAGGATCGTTCTCTGGTAGTCTACTATGCTGAGTTGAGTGGTTTATGGCAGGAGCTAGATGACTACCAGAGTTTCCAGTCAGTTTGCTCCACAGATGCCACTATGTTTCAGCAGGCTATAGAGAAGGAGCGGGTGTATGACTTTCTTGCTGGCCTGAATTTGGAGTATAATCAGATACAGGTTCAGATGTTAGGTTGCTCTCCGTTTCCTACATTGCGTGAGGCTTATGCACTAGGTTAGCAGGAGGAGAGTCGTCGTAGTGCTATGATGCCCCTGTTCAGGATCGGTCAGCGATGGTTGTTGGCCCTAAGTCACGTGATACTCCGCCTTGTTAGCCTCACGGTGGTGGTAAGGGTCCATTGGTTGATCGGGACCGGTTGAAGTGTGATTATTGTGGGAAAGATAGACATGATAAAGAACATTGTTGGAAGTTGCATGGTTGACCTACTCGAGGCCGTGGTCGTAATGGTGGTGTTCGTTCTTAAGCACATGTTTCTGAGACCACTGCTAGTGTCTCGGATGATGCTGGTTCTATTTCCCAAGATGAGCTTCACACTCTCAGATGTTTGATGGCTCGACTTGATTCTTCATCTGCCTTAGCTCCTTCCTCTTCTGCCTCTTCCAACTTTACCCACACAGGTATTTCTGCTAGTGCACTTTGTACCTCTTCGCTGTCTCTTTGGATCATTGATTCAGGTGCTACCGATCACATGACAGGTACTTCTAGCTTTTTCCATTCTTATTCACCTAGTTCTCGGCGAGATAAGGTTAGAGTGGCTGATGGCACTTTATCTTCTATCTCCGGCAAGGGTTCTGTTTATTGCACCTCTTTACTTTCGTTTTCATCTGTTCTTCATGTTCCTAATTTTTCAACTAACTTACTTTCTGTTAGTAGCCTTACTATTGCTCTCAATTGCTCGATAACTTTTTTTCCGACTCATTGTGTCTTTCAGGAACTGGCTACGGGGAAAATGATTGGCAGTGGTAGAGCACAAAGTGGACTATACTTTCTGGATGCCATTTCTGCATCAACTTTGTCCTCTTAGGCTCTTCAATGCACTTCTGGCTCCTCCATTCGTCTTCTTCATCAGGGGCATCGCCGTTTGGGGCATCCTTCCTTTAACATTTTAGAGAAACTTTTTCCTTCATTAGTTCGAGATTGTCCTAGGAATAACTTTGTTTGTGATGCTTATGAGTTTGCTAAGCATAAACGTACTTGTTATCCTTCAATTAATAAAAGAAGTGCTTTTCCTTTTATGTTTATTCATATCGATGTGTGGGGCCCTTTCCCTGTGGTTTCTACCTCTGGTTATCAGTGGTTTCTCACATTTATTGATTGTTATTCCCGTGTGACTTGGATTTATTTACTTCGTACTAAAAATGAAGTTTTCTCGTGCTTTAAAGGTTTTCATAAAATGGTCTCCAATCTCTTCAATGCTACTATTAAAATTCTTAGGAGTGATAATGGGATTGAATATGTTGATGATGCTTTCAAGGCATACCTCGAGGAGCATGACATTCTTTATCAGACTAGTTGTGTTGGCACTCCTGAATAGAATGGAGTTGCTGAACGCAAGAATGGCCACCTCCTTGAGGTTGCTCACTCTCTCTTGTTTATCATGAATGTTCTTAAGTCTTTTTGGGGGGATGCTGTTCTTACCGCGGCTTACCTTATTAACATTATGCCCTCTAGTGTTCTCCACTTCCAAATTCCTTTTGAGCTTCTTCCTGTGACTTATCCCACTTCTTCCCTTCTGCCTCGGGTTTTTGGTAGTGTCTGTTTTGTTCATCTTCAACCTCGTACTCGTGGGAAGCTTGATCCTAAGGCTGTCCGGTGTATCTTTCTTGGTTATTCTGCTACTCAGAAGGGCTACAAATGCTATGACCCTCACACTCATAAGCTGTATGTTAGAATGGATGTCACCTTCCGTGAATCTGAGTTCTTTTTTCCTGGTCCTCCGCTATCTCCTCAAGGGGAGAGTGGTATCGATGAGATTACGGATGAGACGTCATCATATCAGCATGAGTTGTCTTTTTTCCTTCCTAATTAGCGGGCTGTTATTTGTGGTGAGGGGGAGCCTAGCAGTTCTGTTGATGAGGAGTCGAATATCGGTGGTCGTTTGGACAGAGTTGATCTTAAGACTTATTCATGGCATCAGAAAGAGTAGGCTTCTCTTGTGCCACCACATCAATCATCATCTCCTATGCTAGTTCCACACCCAGTTTCCACTGACTCTACAGGTAATAATCCTCAACCCATTTCTTCACCTGTTGTTGATAGTCTTGTTACTGATGATTTGAGTCTTCCTATTGTTCTTAGAAAGGGGGTTAGAGCCTGTAGTCAACACCCCATTTCTAAATTCATGTCATATGATTCGTTGTCTTCTCCATATTGTGCTTTTGTTTCGTCTCTTTTTCTGTGTGTATTCCGCAGGGTTGGAAAGAAGCCATCAATGATCCTAAGTGGAAGGTAGCTATGGTAGAAGAGATGCAAGCTTTGAGTAAAAATAACACATGGGAGTTGGTGTCTCTTCCTAATGGGAAAAATTCAGTTGGATGTAAGTGGGTGTTCACCATTAAGCACAATGCAGATAGGACGATTGAACGGTACAAAGCAAGACTAGTGACCAAGGGATTTACCCAGACATATGGAATAGATTATCAAGAAACTTTTGCCCTAGTAGCAAAGATGAATTCCATTCGAGCTATTTTGTCGTGTGCTGTTAATTTGGGATGACCTCTACAGTAACTAGATGTGAAGAATGCGTTTTTTCATGGGGATTTGAAGGAGGAGGTATATATGGATGTACCTCCAAGATTCTCATCTCAGTCTCCAGTTGGAAAGGTTTGTAGATTGAAAAAGGCTTTGTACGGTTTGAAACAATCTCCTAGAGCCTCGTTTGGTAGATTCCTAAAGGCAATGCTGGGATTTGGGTATTAGCAAAGCAATGCGGATCACACCTTGTTTGTCAAACGCAATGTACTTAAGGTAACAATGCTTATTGTATATGTGGATCACATAGTTGTGACAGGTAATGATGAGGGGGAGGTAACCCATCTCAAGATGCAGTTAGCGAAGGAGTTTGAGATAAAAGATCTTTATCCATTGAGATACTTTCTTGGGATTGAAGTTGCTAGATCTGATAAAGGCATCTTCATTTCTCAAAGGAAGTACATTCTAGATCTTCTTGAGAAAACGGGCATGTTGGGCTACAGACTAGCTGATTCACCAATTGAAACTAATCATCGTCTTTGTAATGGGGTTGGTGAGCTTGTGGAGAAGGAAAGGTACCAAAGACTTGTGGGAAAACTGATATATCTCTCTCATACTCGTCCAGATATTGCCTATGCAGTTGGGATAGTGAGTCAGTTTATGCATGATCCTCGTGCAACTCATTTGGATGTAGTCTATCGCATTTTGCGGTAGCTTAAATCTGCCCCTGGAAAAGGAATTTTGTTCTCTAATCATGGTCACTTGAGGTTGGAAGCGTTCATAGATGCAGATTGGGCGGGCTCTATAGATGACAGACGCTCTACCTCCGGTTACTGTGCTTTTGTAGGGGGAAATCTAGTCACATGGCGTAGTAAGAAGTAGGCGGTAGTTTTCAGATCTAGTGCTGAAGCTAAATACAGGGCTATGGCATATAGAACATGTGAACTAATGTGGCTTCAATCTTTGTTGAGTGATATAGGGCTTGATTGGAGTGATCCCATGACTTTGTATTACGACAACAAGGCTGCTATTAGTATTGCACACAATCCTATTCAACATGACCGGACTAAGCATATTGAGATTGACAGACATTTCATTAAGGAGAAGTTGAATAAGGGCATGATATGTATGCCTTTTGTTAAGTCTGAAGATCAATTGGCGGATGTTTTTACTGAGGGTCTTAGTAGTAAAGTCTTTCACCCTATTTGTTGCAAGTTGGGCATGAGAGACATCTTTGTACCAACTTGAGGGGGAGTGTTAAGTGCTAGGGATAGTTTGGTCTTTATGTATTATTCTTATTAGTATAAATAGTTGTGTGTAAGGGAGAAACCCTAAGCTTTTGAATCAAATAATATACACAGCAGCTTCTCTCTTCCTCTCGTTCTGTTTCTTCTTCTTCTTCTTCTTCTTCTTCTCATCTATACTTCAACAGAAGGTGAAGAGGAAGTCAATTTCAAACATTAGATGTCAAGAGTGTGAATTTCTATTTTAATAATTTAGGGAAATTACCAATGAGTTTTGTTTTGCTTTGAAGATTACTATAAAGTTCTATCAAGTTTCAAAATGGACAACTAAGTCCTATTTGGAATAAATTATTCCAAGGAGTTCATTTTTCCATAATAGTGTATTTTATTCCAATTTTACCCTTGAACAACAATTTCATAAATAATTTTAATTTACTTAAAAATTATTATTTTTTAATTGATTATATTAAACAAAATCATAAACAACAATCCCATAGCATAAAATTCATAATTTCCATTATTTCAAACTATGATTTTTAAATTTTAAATTTTAATTTTTTTTATAAACAATCCAAAAAATTTTAAATTTTATTATATATTTATGAATGCTTGAGATAATTGATGAATTTATATACCTATGCTTTTGTTTATGAAAATATATTTAATTTCAGTAATTAAAAATATTCTTAATTATAAAAATTTTAATAAGTTAATTTTTTTAATGAAATTTTTGTTCATATTTTAATGAAAAGAGTAAAGTTGTGATAAAAAATATATATTTTTTTATAAACAATCCAAAAAAGACTAAATTTTATTCTATATTTATGAATGTTGAGATTATTGATGAATTTATATACCTATGCTTTTGTTTATGAAAATATATTTAATTTCAATAATTAAAAATATCCTTAATTATAAAAATTTTAATAAGTTAATTTTTTTAATGAATATTTTGTTCATATTTTAATTAAAAGAGTAAAGTTGTGATAAAATATACTATTATGGAGAAATGAACTATTTGGAAATAATTTATAAAAAATAGGATTTAGTTGTCCATATTGAAACTTAATAGCATTCGAAAGTAATCTTCAAAGCAAAATAGGATGTATTAGTCATTTTTCCTAATAATTTTGTGTAGATGGAGGAGCATTAGGAAAAGTATCGGGAAATTTCCAAGTAAATTAGGCTATGACCTTGAGCCTTAATATATCTTTGTTGGTTGCTGATCAAAAAAAAAAAAAAAATGAATGAAGAGTTAACATAAAAGTTTATATATGTACATAGAATCTAGTAATGCCATAACCAAAAGCTTAATAATTGAAGAGTCAAACTAAGAGCAATGAATTAAGGATTTAATAATAACTTTCAAATAATGTGATTCATGGGCCAAATTAATCTTTCCTTTACATTTTATTTGATTTTATTTTTCTTCTTTTTCTTTTCCCCATCTTTTGCCTTCAAAAACAAGAAATTGACAGTTCCTTCACTTCTTGGACTTTGGTAAGTCCTTGTTGATATTACAGGAGAAAGTTGTTTATGCTTTTCTGAAGGAGAATATTTCCCTTCTTCAAATTGCAGTTGCAAGTTAGCACCCGTTTCATGTTTTTGGAGTGTCCAACTCCAAAAGCTGATTCCACTTTCTGTGATAACATAACTATACAATCTGGTAGAAGATTAAAAAAAAAAAAAGGGAAGAGGGGGGGGGGGGGGGAAGGGAATTTTACAAATTTTAATAATTAAAGCTTTAAAGTTTTCCATGAATGAGTAATTATTTTTGAAAGATCAAACTGATTTGTAATTCTCTCATAAAAAAACATTAATTTTTCGTCTTTGCTGTGATGTTCTTCAGAGTTCATACACTCTAGACATGTTTAAAGTCCCAGTTCATCAAGTTGCTGGCCATCAAGCCATTGGTGGAAAGCTTGGGCCCCTTGTGGATGATGACGGACGATTCTACAAGCCTCTCCAAAGTGGTGAACGTGGGTCCACTGAAAAAGCCTTCTATACATCATTCTCCTCCAACACTAGCATTCCAGAGGACATTCGCAGGTTCTTCCCTGTTTTCCATGGCACTCAGGTTCTAGAGGCATCTGATGGATCTGGCCCATGTCCTCACCTTGTTTTGCAAGATATTGTCTCAGGTCACCTCAGCCCATCCATCATGGACATTAAGATGGGTGCCAACACCTGGCCCCCGCAATCACCTGAGGACTATATAACAAGATGCTTGGAGAAGGATAGGGAAACTACAAGCATCAATTTGGGTTTCAGGATAGAGGGGTTCCATATATATAGAAGTGAAGAGTCAGATCTCTGGAAGCCTGAGAAACAGTTTATCAAGAGTTTTTCTGCACAGGATGTTAGATTAGTTCTGAAGAAGTTTGTTTCTTCCAATGCATCTCCAGATTTAGATTTGAACCCGGATTGCGCTTTTGCGTCGATTGTTTACGGTGGTTCCACTGGTATTTTGGCACAACTGCGGGAGCTGAAAGCATGGTTTGAGGTTCAAACTATTTACCGTTTCTATTCTTGTTCAGTCCTTATGATGCATGGAAAGGGGGGATCGGGCGCAGCTGTCAAATTGGTTGATTTTGCACATGTTGTGGATGGAGAAGGGGTTATTGATCACAACTTTTTAGGTGGGCTCTGTTCTTTGATAGAGTTTATCTCGAAAGCCACTCAAGATGAGTACCCAAACAAAACTTGTTTGAAGGACTCTGAGAACAACCGGTCTTCTTCTGATAATTGTACTTGTGAATAAACAGAGCATGGTGAGTCCTTTTTAACTATACGCATTGCATGCTAGTGCTCTATTCTGCATTATTTGGTGTTTTCCGAACTTAGTTCCTTTCAGACTTGGAACTTTCTGAGATTAATGAAATCGCTGTAATGAATTTAAGTTACTTGAAGAGATTTGAACTCAATTTGATGGTCGCCCATCTGGCTAAGGGAGAGATTCTTGTTACTAAAATGATCTCAAGATACACAAACAATATATCAATCTATCTATATATAAATCTGTGTACCTTCCTTTATTATTCTGTATCATCCAACTGCTTAACTAATTCTGTTTTTTCCATTTTGTTTTCATTTGTAATGGATCTTCTTTGTTAGCAAACAGTGAACTTCTTTTCTGCTTTCTACTACAGAATTATCTTATAGCTGCTTGTGTCATACAAGTAATCATATTATTGAGGTCAGTGTTATATGGACTCTTCTATTACCCCCATAATACCATGTCCACTGGATATGACAAAGATAAGGATGCGGGTTGTGTCCAACACCTGTATCCAATTTAAACATTCAGATTCTCTAATTTTATATGATGTTTGAAATGCCAGAAGCTCACAGTTTCTAGTAAATAATATTTCTCGTCCATTATATGGATGGAAGAGAGAAATTTCATATCTTCTTAAATCTTATTGTAAATATATTTCTAAATAATTTACATCTGCTTATCTAAGAACATTGTACAATATGCGACATATATGTGTTCCTGTACTCATACTTGACTGTTGAATATATATTCCAATATTTTAAGATTTAAGTTTAGGAAAATCTAATGCTTAAACACGCACTTGCACCCAATAGTTGTACTCAAGTCCTTATAACATAGATTGAGGTTGAACTAATACTTGACGGTTGTTTACAATTCATGGTATTTTGTCATTGTTGAGGTTCATTATAGGATTTTTTTTATAAAGGTAGGACGACAATAGGTGAATGAGAAGCTAAATCACATAGCAGTGTGACGCAAACCTGGCCTCACCCTGTAAACCCTTGGCTTCATTATAGGAAAACTTACCGTGGGTGAATTTATCGATGGTTCACCTAGCAACTTTGGATCTGGACAACACAACAGCAGGAATAGGTTCTCACCTCTATTATATTGAAACCCTTTTGGGAACTTTTTATTGGCAATTTGGCAGTCATATTTGTGAAGGCACTTGAAGAACAATGTGATTCCTAGGTCTTGTAATTGTCATCAGTGACAAACTAGAACTCAACAACAAAGAAAATTTCCTGCACATGAACTGTGCCAAAAGCATGCATAAGGTGTTTTTATATGAGACAGCGTCTGACATTGAGGCTTGAAACATAATGAAATGCAACAAAATGCTACTAAATAGTGTAGAATTCATTGTTCTTTACCTGAAAACAATTCTTGTGTGTTATTGGTTTTGTGCCTGGTATTCAGTTATCTAGACTTTTGGAGCTATAATTCTTTTTGTAAATTCCCAGAGTTTTAATTCAGTTCTCTGCACGCAATACACACACGCACACACATATATATTTTCTGATAAGTAAATCCAATTGGGTCTTTTGTTTTGTTTGTTTGTTTTGCAATTCAATTAATTGTTAGAGTTGTACAGAATATGGTGGATGTTTAGGGTTCATTTGGTTGCAGTGCATAAGTTTTCGTAGGGTGTTTGATAATATGATTCAACACGAATTAATTAAGTAATTATCAATTAAGTTTGTTTGATAACCATAATTGATATCACTTAAAAATTTAGGGCAAATTACAAATAAAACTCCAAGGTTTAGCGTGTTTTACAATTTAATTTTTAATTTTGACAATTAAAACCCTGTAGTTCATTCCGTGTCAAGCCATCTCTGTTTCATGAAGTAACGGAGAAAGTCATTTTTAGTGCCAAAACCAACCCAAAACGACGCAGTTTAGAGAGAGTAACGGAAATATTTTTCTTTTGATACATGTCATTTTCTTATTTGTTATTATTAATTAATATAAAATGGAAATACCCATTTTACCCTCACCCTTAACTTTTACAAACCCTAATCCTAATCCCCACACTTTACCCAGCTCCAGCCACTACCCTTCCTTTTTTTTTCGACGATATCCCCATCCTTTCCCACATTTGGCGCAACCACTGAACCATTTCCCTATCTCTGGCGCAACTCCTTTCACCTTCACTTCTCTCTCGCCACTACCACCACCCATAATCCTTCTCCCTTCCCTACGCCACTGCCTTTACAACCCCACTGCCCCATTTTTCTTGATCTGTAACCCCACCATCCGATCTGCAATTGCAACCGTTTTCTTCTTCTTCTTCTTCTACTCAGCGCCGCAATGACCCCTTATAACTCTCTGTCTCTCTTTTTCTTGCACACACGCAGGTGTTCGGCGAAGGACAATCGAACAATGACAAGTGGTTTGGCGAGATCAATCTAGACTGTTGCTCTCTGTTTGGCAAAATAGAACCGAACGCAGGTCATTCCTTCGGCACTGGTTTTCCGAACGAGAAGAATAAGGTTGGACCTCGCCAAGGGAGGAGGGGGAGGAGGAATGGGAAATGATGAGATGGGGTTAAGGTAGTAGATAGAGGGTTACGCCGGAGATAGAGAAGGATCTAAAGATGGCGCCGGAGGAGGAGGTGACCGAAGCTGCAGAGATAGGTTAGGTGAAAGTGTTTAGGGTTGGGGTTTGAGAAGGTAGGGGGTAATGTTGGTATTATGGTGGAGTGAAAGTGGTAGGGGAAGGGTTTAATAATAACAAATAAGAAAATGATATGTGTCAAAAGAAAAATATTTCCGTTACTCTCTCTAAACGGCGTCATTTTGGGTTGGCTTTCTCCGTTACTTCATGAAACAGAGATGGACAGGGGGCTTACATTGTGACACAGAATGAACTATAGGGTTTTAATTGTCAAAATTAAAAACTTGGAGTTTAAATTGCAAAACACACTAAATCTTGGGGTTTTATTTGTAATTTGTCCAAAAATTTAAATACCTCTTAAATTGTAAGTTTAGATTTTAAAAAAATTTAAGTCATAATCCTGACTGAATTTATAAATACTAAACATAATATTAATATATATTATTATAAACTCACCACCACCGTCGCCGCTACCACCACCACCACCATCATAACTACCATTATCATGCCATCGCCACCACTACAGCCACCACCACTACAACCACTACGATCATGCCACTTGCCACTGTTACCACTATCACCACCACTATCACTATTATTACTACCACCACTACCACTATGCCACTATTACCACAACCACCATTACTACAATCATGGCCACCATTATGCCACCACCACTACTGCCACCACTATCACCATCACTATCGCTACTACCACCACTACCATCACAATGCCACCACCAACATTACCACCGCCGCCGCTGCTGCCACTATTACCATCACCTTCATCACCATTGCCATTATTGTCATAAATAGCACCATCATTTACTATCACTACCATCGTAATTACCACCATGACCACCATGCCACTACCACTATCGCTGCCACTACTACTACCACCACCAGTATGCCAGTACCATCACTACCACCGTTACCATCACAATATAAAAATTAAAATATATAATTTAAAAATAATAAATTTCAAACTTGATTTTATACATGTCAAATAACTTATTTTTAAGATTTTTTTTTTTATTGATAAGTCTTATTTAAAGGTGTTCTAATCCAATAAGTCATCAACGAAAATTATAACATAGTTAGTCTCATATATTTATATTTTTATTTCATAAGGTTTTTTTTTTTTTTTTTTTTTTTTTTTTTTTTCTGATTTATATTGTTTGTTGGACTATTATACCCTTATATTTGTTGTTGATATGTATTACATAGAAAAATGATATGCACATTTCTTTTTTGTTGCTACCTCTATTTTGGTAGTTACCATTATTAACATTTTTCTTTTTGATCAATTTCATTCACATTTGTGGTATTGTTTCATTGTGCTAGTTTCGAAACTCTCTATTTAATGGGGTTTAGAAATTCTAGTTTATACATGGTGGTGGAATAATATTATGTTCCTTCATTGTTTCGGTGAAACTTTATGTTCCTCCATTGTCACTTTGTGTTTGAAGTTTTGTGTTCGTCTATTGTTGCTTTGTGTTCGAAACTCTATATTTCTCAATTGTTGTAAGTGGAAACTCTGTTTATATCCAGTCAATTTTGTTACAAATATATTTTTCAAAGGTGGGTTTGGTTTCTTTTGGATTGGTGGAATGGTGAAATTGCATAAATTATTAATGATAGTGATAATGATAAAGATAATGATGAAGATGAGGATATGAGTGATATTTTTTTTTGTTTTTAGAGTGATTGAATTTATTTTATTTTTTTTATTTCTAATTCTATTACTGCCATTGTTTCTATTTTTTTTGTTAATCAGTGTAATTGTTCACATTTCACATTATTTGAAAGTTTGAGAAATAAGTGTTGGAATATAGATATGGACATAATTGTATATTTTGCAAGATGTAAATATTCACATATTATTGGTTATTTGTTACTACACTTGTTGTTTGAACAATCATTTTTTGTTACCATTAAATAATTGAAATAGTCATTTTTTGCTTTCAATTTTGTTTCATGTTCCAGTGTGACTGTTCGCATTGGTATGAATTTAGTTTTTCTAAGGTTAATTGTATGTTAATTATAAATTGTGAACATTCATATTGTATTTTGGTATGAGTTTTTTTATTTGAATTTTTTTTCAAAAGTTAGTTATATTTTGTTATTTTTTTTACTATAGTTGTTGGTTGCACAACCATTTTTGTTACCATTGAACAATCGAAATAGTCGATTTTTACTCTTTTGAATTTTAGTTTATGTTTTCATGTTATAGTGTGAATATTCGCATTGGTATGAGTTTATTTTTTTATTTTTTTAAAAACTAGTTGTATATTAATTGTAAATTGTGAACATTTACATTGTATTTTGGTATAAGTTTTGTATTTTCGAAAGTTAATTGTATATTTGTTGTTTTTGTTACTATGCTTGTCAGTTGAACAATCATTTTTTTTACTATTGAACAATTGAAATAGTCAATTTTCACTTTCGTTAATTTTGTTTTATGTTTTCATGTTGCAGTGTAAATGTTTACATTGATATGAGTTATTTTTTTTAAGGCTAGTTGTATGTTAATTATAAATTATGAACATTCACATTGTATTTTGATATGGATTTTATTTTGTCGAAGGTTAGTTGTATGTTTGTTATTTATTATAAACATTCACATTGTACTTTAATATGTGTTTTGTTTTTTTAAAAGTTAGTTATATGTTTGTTGTTTACTATGGACATTCACATTGTATTTTGATTTTCATTCAGATTTTTTGTTGTGTTATTTTTAAAATTTTCAAATTATAAAAAGATTTAAAGTTCATAATTTGATATTACCTTCATAGAATGTGGGAGAGATTTTCTCCTTAGAATAATGGAGAGATTTTCTCCATGAAATAAGGAAAAAATTTTCTCTAGTTGAGGGAGGGATTTTCTCCATAAAATGAGGGACTATTGTTATTTATTAATTTCAAAATAGAAACATGTACACAAAATTAAAAAGAATGATTTGGTCATATTACATTAAACATGATTTAATGGAATACTCAAAAAAAAAAATACGGGTTAGATGAAATAAAACACTTAGAAAAATAATTTATCAAAAAATGGCCCTATTTTTAATTAAGTACTTAAATTTTTATTGAATAACTTTTTAACTTAAAAAATTCAATATTCAGTTTTCATTACTTAATTTTCAGACTTTAGTTTTTAATTTTTAACTTTATCAAACAACACTGTATTTTTTGGCTTATTTTTGTCTTTTAAGTCAAAAAATTTTAGTTTGTTTATTTTTTATTTTTTATAAGTTGGCTTATTTTAGTGATTTTTTTTTCCCATTTTTATTCTTGTAATTAAACAATCCTAATTTTTTTTTCGAAAGAAAGAAGAAGAAAAGTTGTGCTGCTTGGCTGTCAAATGATCTCAGCTTTTTTTATCAGAATGGCTGGGTTAACCGTTTTATTTATCCATTTATTCATTATTTTCTTATTGGGTGTTCCTCGTTAACATGCATCGCTATATGAATGAATGAATGAAGCTCGGAGCTTCTATTTTCATATATCATTTTGTTTTTCATACAATTTTTTATTTTTGGATTTAGAGGTTGATTTCCAAACAAAATTAATTTCGAAACCAATGAATTTTGTTTGACAATCACTTTTTGAACTAAAGATACAGCTAAATCAAATAATTTTATTCAAAAATTGATTTTCGAACCAAATAATTTTACTATTTCCAAACAAAAAAAAGGATGTGTGCATTGAACGAAAACCATGTGCGGAGATAGAAGGCTCCCTTTTAGCCTTCATTTGGTAATGACTTTTTTTAGTTGATTTTTTATTTTTTTTGACTTTTTTAGTTTGAGACTTTTTTGTCTGTTTGGTATTCTTGATTGGCTTTTTTGGCTTTTTAACTTTGTAATGGTAGATTTTTTTTTTGTCTTTTTGTGATTTTTTGACTTTTTTTTTGTTCTTTTGTAATTATTTAGCCAAATATGAAAACCAAACAACCCCTTAATATTTAGGGTAAATTACACTTTGCTCCTTAAGATTGCGCATTTTTTCATTATGGGTCTTAATTTTTTTTTTTTGTTTTTTTTGTTTAAGTCTAATGTTTCAATTTTTTTCCTAGCTTGCCCCAGTAGCTAATGTCGTCCAAATTTGGACGGAAATACAACGTTGGCAATTACGGCTAGTGCCTGCCAACATGGTAGCCATGTGCTACAATAATACATTATTGAATAAAGGTAAATTATACCAGTAATCATTATATTTTATTTATTATGCCATTTTAATTTTTACATTTTTAATTAACTCAACTTTCACTTTTAATTTTAAATTTTATTTTAATTTGATCCAATTAATAATATTGTTAGTGTTCTTTACGAAAAATTATCACTAAATTAGTCGAGATTAATTGAGTTGAGTAAATTTATAATTTTGCCCTTAAAAATATGACACGTGACACTTATGTATATATTTTTTTTATAAAAAAATATTAAGAGTTATAATCAATTGGATAAAATTGAGATAAAATTATAAATTCAGGGTCAAAATCAAACTAATTGAAAGTACAAGAACTAAAATGACACAAGTGATAAAATACAGGAATTACGGTTATAATTTTTCTTTGAATAAATTATACTTTACTCTCTTAGGTTTCAAATTTTCTTATGTTGGTCCTTAAATGTTTTTATTTTTTTTTCAAAGTTTTTTCAATAACAAATGTTTGTTCAAAATTAAATGAACGATAGCCATGTTGCCTCCAATTTGAATCCCATATTCCGTTGTCCATTTCTCTACCCTAGAATAACTAAAATAGTAACTAGATTTGAAAGGAGATGTTCAATGATGGTATTCAATGGTGTTAATTAGAAGGATTTGTGGTGAATAATTGATGGTGGTTTTGAGGTGTTAGTGATGGTAGTGAGGAGGTGAAGTGAGGTAGTAGATGGTGTTATTATTGTTGTTGGGTTGTTAGTGATGTCAATAAGAGAGGTATTGTGGGGGATGGGATTTGGAAGTTGGTTCTCCAATGTGGCATTTTTTTTCATCAAATTTTGAACTCCATTGCCCATTTCTCTACTCCAGCATAACTAAGATAGTAACTAGATTTGAAAGAAAAAGATGTTCAATGATATTCAATGGTGTCAATTAGAAGGGTCTGTGGTGGTGAATGATTGATGGTGGTTTTGGTGAATGATTGATGGTGGTTTTGCCGTGTTAGTGATGGTAGTAAGTAGATGGTGATGGTGTTGTTGAGTTGTTAGTGATGGTAGCAAGAGGGTATTTGTAACAACCCTCATCACTGATCACTGATTAATTGCCGATTACTGCTAAACTGAGAATGATTATAATTGATAATTGAATTGATTGAAATACTGGACTGACTGATTGACTGTATCTGTTTAAGTGCATTCTATCTGTTGATCGTTTGATTATCTGTTCATGTCTTTGTGTTTAAACTGCAAATTGAAGGCCTTATCGGCGGCCGAATCTGAAATTAATTGATATTCTGTGTTCATTAGAATTTATATGATTTTATGGTGTATTTAATTGAAAATTGATTTGGTATGACTAAATTAGATTAAATATTGATAAAATGCACAAATTAGACTTAATTACTGTTTTGCCACTTAGTGGCCCACTATCTAAACCTTTTTGAAGCTTTGTTATACACTTAGCAAACATTTCCTCAGCTCATTTTGAGAGCATAGCCGACCATAGAGAGAGAGGAAGTGAGAGGGTGAGTTCATCTTGCTTCATCTTGAATTGGCTTGAAAGACTTGAAGAAATTGTAGGAGATTTGCCTTCTTGAGCCTCTAGACTTGTATTTGAGGACCTAGGTAAGGAATTCAACCTCTCATTGTTGTCTTTAAGTTGATTCTTGCATGATTCATGTCAAATTGTAGAGCTAAGGCATGATTTAGTTCTAGCATGTGGAATTGAAGCTCATTCCGTGCATACATGTGTGTATATTGAAGAGTTTGAGTTGTTTTTCATGGCAAAAGGTTACATGCATGCTCATGTTTATATTTAAGTCCATGATTTCATCTTATTTTGAAAAGAATGAGCTCATTAGAGCATGTATTGAAGCTTTAAATTGGTTTGAATTCATGTATGTCATGTTTGAATATTGTTCATGAAATTTGGTTTAAGGATGAGTTTAATTAAACACCCTTGGGCCTTGGCTTTTTACAAATTGACCTTTGAAATATAATATATCATGTGTTTACAAGTGTTTTTCCAGAAAATGGGCCCAAGAGGATCGAATTTGGTGTTTGAAAACATGATTTTGAACTTGGAGCTCAAATCTGGATTTTCCAGATTTTGGTCTTCCGCTCGAGCGGGGAGAACGGCGCTCGAGCGGGAAATTCGAGCTCCCAGTACTTTGCACTGTTCATCAGTCCGCTCGAGCGAAGGAATGTACGCTCGAGCGGAGGACTGGGTGACACGCTTGAGTGGGCGTCAAGCGGGCGTCGAGCGTGAATTTCACCTATCCAGTACTTTTTGGTCCGCTCGAGCGGGTAAGTTGACGCTCGAGCGGGGACCTTTGTTTGCCTGTTCGCTCGAGCGGAGTAACCTACGCTCGAGCGGGACCCTGTTTCACTGAAAATTCTGAAAATATTTTCTGAATACATCTTTGTATCCTCATCCCATTCTAGGCATTCTTAGGCCTAGTTTAAGACATCTTAATGAGGATATAGATGTAGAACACACCGAGGCAATTAAGGATTAAACTATTATTATCCTTCCCAACTGTGTAGCTTAGTGTGTGTTCATTCTGTACTGTTTAGGGTTGGCATTTCGAGGAAACGCTCTAGCCTACTATAGCCTAGAACTCTGTGAGTAACATCTGTGTAAAGATATGTTCAAAAATGATTATCTTCTGAACAATTGAACTGAACTGTTTTCTGAACTGATACTGTTAACTGAATGAATGTATGTCCTATAGTCTGAACTGTATTGTGGCATCCTTAGCAACTACTGTTACTGTTACAGAGATCTCTGTCTGTTCCCTTGTTGGAACCACCACTGTTTGATGGCCATCAATGACTGTTCGGTCTTTTTAGACATACTGTTTACTGTACTTCTATGCTAATGGATGTACCCCATATAACTGTTTACTGTACTGAACAATTGATATACTGATTGAAACAACTGTTTTCAATACTGAAGGACATTCATTCTAAACCCCTTTACGCTTTATGTTATTCACTGGGTTTTAGCTCACTGCTCATATATATATGTAGGTGTGCAGGCACCAGACCGCGGCTAAGAGCGTCGGGGTAAACTCCAGTTTTGTCAAGCCAACTATTGTGCCTCACTGCGAGGTTCCGAGCCTGCCAAGCTATGGTTTAGGGGTGTTTTTATTTCCCTGTCTGTTTCTGTACTGTTTTTGTAATACTGTATAAACTGGCAGCACTGTACTGTACCGTTAAATAGGGATTAAGTCCCTGTCCTGACTGACTGTAAATGTTGTACATACTGTTTTGTCACTGCCTGTATAAATGTATGAAAAGTCTTTTTGCATGCAGACTGTCACAGCTCATTGGACATTGTTTTATTATTGTAATGGCTTCTGCCATGCCCCTGTACTCTGTCTTACTGTATTACTGTTAAGCAGGCCTTTGGTAATCTCGGATTACTGGCCGGTTACGGTGCTAAACCCATAGGGGCGGGTTTGGGTCGTGACAGAGTGGTATCAGAGTGATACTTAACCACGAGTTATACCGCACACACGTGTCCAAATGAGCTATAGGATGTCCTAGAGAAGTGATTAGGGCATTTCATGAGCATGAAAAATGTGTGTGGCTATGACATGACTGAATATGTGTTAGTGTGATAAACTGTTTAAGTATGCAACTGTGATGTTGATAAATGCTATAACTGCTTATAGTGAAATGGATAATACAAGAACTGCAAATGAATCTGAATCCTCATCCTCTGAGACAAGAATGGCAAGACTAGAAAGGATGATGGAGCTAATAACTGAAAGGTTAGATCAACAACAGAACCAACAGCCCCCACCTCCTCCTCCGGTACAGCCGGAACAGAATGTGAATGTTAATGATGGGGACATAATTGCTCTTACCCAGAAGTTCAGCAAACTGAAACCGCCATCCTTTCAGGGAGGCCTTGAACCGTTAAAGGCTGAAGCTTGGGTTCTTGAGACCGAAAAATTGTTTGAGGTTTTTCCATGTTTTGAGGCACATAAAGTGTTGTTGGCTACCTTTACTCTGCAAGAGGAAGCAAGAAGGTGGTGGATGCTTACTCGTGATGACAACACTGTTATGACTTGGGCTCAATTCAAGGTAGCCTTCCTTGAAAAGTACTTCCCTCAGTGTGTCAGGGACAGAAAGGTGACTGAATTTGAACAGCTGAGACAGGGCACAATGTCCGTTGCTGAATATGAAACAAAGTTCACCGGGCTTGCTAGATATGCGCCACACATGGTGGACACTGATTACAAGAAGGCCAGAAGGTTTGAAGGCGGCCTTAATGTTGCAATACTCGACAGAATAAGTGTTCTGAAGCTACCGACTTATGTGAATGTTCTTGACCGAGCCTTGATGGCTGAAGCAAACATCGAGGCATTGAAAACTGAAACACCAGCGTCTGAATGGCGTGGAAAAAGGTAGAATTTTAAATTTAAGAAAGGCAAGCATAACCCACTGAACAAGAAACAGAATACGGGGTCAACAACTAGCCCCAGCCAAGGGAGTGGTTCCATACCGCCCTGCTCCGAATATGGTAAGAATCATAAGGGAGTTTGTTATAAAATCTCTGGTGCTTGTTACAGGTGTGGCAAGGTGGGCCACATGGTTAAAGATTGCCCTTCCACTGCTCAGGGCAATAGTAAAGCTGCAGGCAGCGCCGCAGCATCAACTGTTGCACCAAAACCGAACCCCAAAGCTACCGGGAAAGAGCCTATGAGGCAGGGCTGAGTGTTCGCCCTAGTACCGGGAGATGTAAAAAATAATGAGACCGTTGTGTCAGGTATCCTCTCTATTTGTACTCAAAATGCATATGTACTGATTGATTCGGGGTCTACACATTCTTATGTATCGCATGCTTTCTCGCGAAAATTGAATAGACTCTTAGAACCCATGAATTATCTGTTAGTTGTATCATCACCTGTTGGGGGATCCATGACTTGTGCATACATGTACCCTGCTTGTGAAATTATTGTTGGAGATGCACATTTGTTTATTGACTTACTGCCACTGAACATTGACCATTTTGATGTAATATTGGGGATGGACTGGTTAACGAAATATCATGCCACCATAGACTGTGTAACGAAACAAGTAGTTTTCCGTCCACCTGGTCTGCCTGAATTTGTGTTTAATGGGGTTGGAGTAGTACCTCCTCCGTATTTGATTTCATCTGTGAAAGCTATTAAACTGATTAGAAAGGGGTGTAAAGGGTATCTGTATTCTGTATTGATTGTATCTACTGATGATAATGCTAATGTGAACAGTATTCCCATAGTCAGAGAATTCCCAGATGTTTTCCTAGATAATCTGCCAGAGGATTTGATTGATAGGGAGATTGAATTCACCGTCGATGTGATTCCAGGTACCCAGCCAGTATCTAAAGCTCCTTACAGAATGGCTCCAACTGAATTGAAAGAACTGAAAGTACAATTGCAAGAAGTGTTAGATAAGAAGTTCATCAGGCCTAGTATTTCACCGTGGGGCGCACCTGTCTTGTTTGTGAAAAAGAAGGACGGCCCACTGAGACTGTGTATTGACTACCGTAAACTGAACAAGGTAACTGTGAAAAATAAATACCCATTGCCTCGAATTGATGACTTATTTGACCAGTTACAGGGTGCTCAAGTGTTTTCTAAGATCAATCTCAGATCCGGATATCATTAGTTGAAAGTTAAACCAGAAGACATTGATAAAACTGCTTTTCGAACGAGGTATGGACATTACGAATTTTTAGTTATGCCTTTCGGAGTTACCAATGCACCTGCTGCATTTATGGACTTTATGAACAAAATCTTTAAACCGTACCTTAATGACTTTATTGTTGTATTTATTGATGACATTCTGATTTATTCCAAAAGTATAGAAGAACATGAATATCATCTGAGACTTGCCCTACAGACCTTAAGAGAACATAAACTTTACGCTAAACTGTCTAAATGTGAATTTTGGCTTGATCATGTTATGTTTTTGGGGCATGTTGTTAGCAAAGATGGAATTTCTGTTGATCCGTAGAAATTAAAGCTGTAGTAAACTGGCCTAGACCAACAAATGTGACAGAAGTCCGAAGCTTTTTGGGTTTGGCTGGCTATTACAGAAGATTTGTCAAAGATTTCTCCAAAATTGCCTTACCGTTGACTTAATTAACTCAGAAGCGGATATCATTTGACTGGACTGACCAAAGGGAATCGGCATTCCCAGAGTTGAAAACTCGACTCGTGACTGCACCAGTTCTTACCTTACCTTCAGGTACGGATGGTTATACTGTATTTAGTGATGCTTCTTATAAGGGTTTGGGGTGTGTTTTAATGCAGAATGGGAGAGTTATTGCTTATGCTTCCCGACAACTAAGACCACATGAAAAGAACTACCCAACCCATGATCTGGAACTTGCTGCAGTAGTGTTTGCACTGAAAATCTGGCGTCACTATCTGTATGGGGCAACATGTGAAGTATATACCGACCACAAGAGTCTGAAGTATTTCTTCACCCAGAAAAAACCGAATATGAGACAGCGGAGATGGCTAGAATTGATCAAAGATTATGACCTACAGATTCTGTATCACCCGGGAAAAGCCAATACCGTTGCCGATGCACTGAGTTGGAAGTCGATTGCAAATTTAGCTTGTTTGCTCACTGGACAGAAAGAGTTGCTTTGTGACCTTGAAAAATCTGAAATTGAAATTGTTTTGAGAGAACAAGGTGGAACAATAGCTGCTATTTCTGCTCAACCGGCACTGATTGAAGAAATTAAAGAGAAACAACAACATGATGACTTCTTGAAGAGGATCATTGAAGAAAGGGAATCTAAATCGAAACCGGGTTTCAAATGTGAAAACAATTTACTGAAATTTCAAGGAAGACTGTGTGTACCGAATGATTCTGAATTGAAAAGAAGAGTTCTGCAAGAGGGCCACAATTCAAAATTTTCTGTCCATCCAGGGAATACGAAAATGTACCAAGATCTGAAATTTAATTTCTGGTGGCCGGGAATGAAGAAAGAAATCGCCGACTTTGTGTCAAAATGTCTTCATTGCCAACAAGTTAAAGCGGAACATCAGCGGCCCGCAGGCTTACTGCAACCTTACCCATACCGAAGTGGAAATGGGAACATATCACGATGGATTTTATCGTTGGGTTACCTCGCTCCAGAAAATGTATGGACTCTATTTGGGTTATAGTTGATAGACTGACTAAATCTGCACACTTCTTACCTGTCAAGACAATTTATAATGCGGACAAATTGGCTATACTCTATATTGATGAAATTGTTAGACTGCATGGAGTGCCTGTGTCTATTGTTTCTGACAGGGATTCGAAGTTTACATCGAGATTCTGGCAAAGCCTACAGACTGCATTGGGTACTGAATTGAGACTGAGTAATGCCTATCATCCTCAGACAGATGGCCAGTCAGAAAGGACCATCCAGACTTTGGAAGATTTATTGAGAATGTGTGTCCTTGATTTTCAGGAAACTGGGAAAGCCATTTGCCATTGGCTGAGTTCGCCTACAACAACAGTTATCATTCAAGTATCGGTATGGCGCCTTTTGAGGCATTGTATAGCAGAAAATGTAGATCTCCCATTTGCTGGGCAGAAGTTGGAGATGGGCCTTTGCTTGGGCCCGAGATTGTTTATGAAACGACTGAGAAAGTGAAACTGATACGGTAGAGACTGAAAACTGCACAGAGCAGACAGAAAAGTTATGCAGATATCAGAAGACGAGACCGAGAATTTGAAGTGGGTGATCACGTGTTTATGAAAGTGACACCGATGAAAGGCCAGACTCGTTTTGGAGTCAAAGGCAAGTTAGCGCCAAGATATGTCGGACCGTATGAGATTATTGAGAAGATCAATCCAGTGGCGTATCAAGTTGCGCTTCCTCCTGAAATGGAGCATATGCACAACGTCTTCCACATTTCTATGTTAAGAGATTATCTCCGGGATCCTTTCCATGTGATAGAGCCTACTCGTATAGTGTTGAGTGATGACTACACTTACGAGGAACGACCTATACAGATTGTGAACAGACGGATCAAGAAATTGAGAAACAAAGAGATCCCGTTAGTAAAAGTTGACTGGCAAAACCATGGTGGCGTGTATGCCACTTGGAAAAGGGAAGATGACATGGCTAAAAGATATCCTGAACTGTTTCCACTAAACCCTGTCTTCTTCCAGAATGAAGGTAACTCGAGTTTAGAGGACTAAACTCTTTTTAAGGAGGGGAGACTGTAACAACCCTCATCACTGATCACTGATTAATTGCCGATTATTGCTAAACTGAGAATGATTATAATTGATAATTGAATTGATTGAAATACTGAACTGACTGATTGACTGTATCTGTTTAAGTGCATTCTATCTGTTGATCGTTTGATTATCTATTCATGTTTTTCTGTTTAAACTGCAAATTGAAGGCTTTATCGGCGGCCGAATCTGAAATTGATTGATGTTCTGTGTTCATTAGAATTTATATGATTTTATGGTGTATTTAATTGAAAATTGATTTGGTATGACTAAATTAGATTAAATATTGATAAAATGCACAAATTAGACTTAATTACTGTTTTGCCACTTAGTGGCCCACTATCTAAACCTTTTTGAAGCTTTGTTATACACTTAGCAAACATTTCCTCAGCTCATTTTGAGAGCATAGCCAACCATAGAGAGAGAGGAAGTGAGAGGGTGAGTTCATCTTGCTTCATCTTGAATTGGCTTGAAAGACTTGAAGAAATTGTAGGAGATTTGCCTTCTTGAGCCTCTAGACTTGTATTTGAGGACCTAGGTAAGGAATTCAACCTCTCATTGTTGTCTTTAAGTTGATTCTTGCATGATTCATGTCAAATTGTAGAGCTAAGGCATGATTTAGTTCTAGCATGTGGAATTGAAGCTCATTCCATGCATGCATGTGTGTATATTGAAGAGTTTGAGTTGTTTTTCATGGCAAAAGGTTACATGCATGCTCATGTTTATGTTTAAGTCCATGATTTCATCTTATTTTGAAAAGAATGAGCTCATTAGAGCATGTATTGAAGCTTTAAATTGGTTTGAATTCATGCATGCCATGTGTTGAATATTGTTCATGAAATTTGGTTTGAGGATGAGTTTAATTAAACACCCTTGGGCCTTGGCTTTTTACAAATTGACCTTTGAAATATAATATATCATGTGTTTACAAGTGTTTTTCCAGAAAATGGGCCCAAGAGGATCGAATTTGGTGTTTGAAAACATGATTTTGAACTTGGAGCTTAAATCTGGATTTTCCAGATTTTGGTCTTCCACTCGAGCGGGAAATTCGAGCTCTAGTACTTTGCACTGTTCATCAGTCTGCTCGAGCGAAGGAATGTACGCTCGAGCGAAGGACTGGGTGACACGCTTGAGCGGGCGTCGAGCGTGAATTTCACCTATCCAGTACTTTTTGGTCCGCTCGAGCGGGTAAGTTGACGCTCGAGCGGGGACCTTTGTTTGCCTGTCCGCTCGAGCGGAGTAACCTACGCTCGAGCGGGACCCTGTTTCACTGAAAATTCTGAAAATGTTTTCTGAATACATCTTTGCATCCTCATCACATTCTAGGTATTCTTAGGCCTAGTTTAAGACAGCTTAATGAGGATATAGATGTAGAACACACCGAGGCAATTAAGGATTAAACTATTATTATCCTTCCCAACTGTGTAGCTTAGTGTGTGTTCATTCTGTACTGTTTAGGATTGGCATTTCGAGGAGACGCTCTAGCCTACTGTAGCCCAGAACTCTGTGAGTAACATCTGTGTAAAGATATGTTCAAAAATGATTATCTTCTGAACAATTGAACTGAACTGTTTTCTGAACTGATACTGTTAACTGAATGAATGTATGTCCTATATTCTGAACTGTATTGTGGCATCCTTAGCAACTACTGTTACTGACTGTTACTGTTACAGAGATCTCTGTCGGTTCCCTTGTTGGAACCACCACTGTTTGATGGCCATCAATGACTGTTCGGTCTTTTTAGACCTACTGTTTACTGTACTGTTATGCTAATGGATGTATCACATATAACTGTTTACTGTACTGAACAATTGATATACTGATTGAAACAACTGTTTTCAATATTGAAGGACATTCATTCTAAACCCCTTTACGCTTTATGTTATTCACTGGGTTTTAGCTCACTGCTCATATATATATGTAGGTATGCAGGCACCAGACCGCGGCTAAGAACGTTGGGGTAAACTCCAGTTTTGTCAAGCCAACTACTGAGCCTCACTGCGAGGTTCCGAGCCTACCAAGCTATGGCTTAGGGGTGTTTTTATTTCCCCGTCTGTCTCTGTACTGTTTTTGTAATATTGTATAAACTGGCAGCACTGCACTGTACCGTTAAATAGGGATTAAGTCCCTGTCCTGACTGACTGTAAATGTTGTACATACTGTTTTGTCACTGCCTGTATAAATGTATGAAAAGTCTTTTTGCATGCAGACTGTCACAGCTCATTGGACATTGTTTTATTACTGTAATGGCTTCCGCTATGCCCCTGTACTCTGTCTTACTGTATTACTGTTAAGCAGGCCTTTGGTAATCTCGGATTACTGGCCAGTTACGGTGCTAAACCCATAGGGGCGGATTTGGGTCGTGACAGTATTGTCAGGGATGGGATTTGGAGATTAATGTGTCAATGTGGCATTTTTTTAATCTAATTTTGGACGGATATTGGCTATTGGAGCAAATTGAAAAATATTAAAAATGTTCAAGGATCAAAATAGAAAAAATTATCGAAGGGTCAAGGTGAAAAAATATTGAAATTTATGAGAGCAAAATGTAATTTATCCAATAACATGTTATTATGCCAAACATGACATTTTTAGATGAATATTAGCTATTGGAAAAAAAAAAATTTAAATGTTAGGAATCAAAGTGGAAAAAGAAATTTTGAGAGCCAAAAGTGAAACAATGATGAAAGTGAAAGGGATAAAATATAATTTAGTAAATCAAACTTTGCCCCCTTTTATGTGCCTGTTTGGTGCAGCTTAAAAGCTGCTTATTTCAGCTTTCAGTTTAATTTAAACTATTTTGATGTGTTTGGTTTAGCTTATAACTTATAGCTTATAACTTTTTGGAAGTCAGAAATCAGCTTATTCTTTGAGTGGGGCAGGAGATGCTTAATTTATAAGTCAGAAATCAACTTATGTTCATAGTTATAAGTTATAAGCTGTTTAGGCATAAGTTATAAGCACTTTCCTACAGCTTTACCAAACAGGGTCTATGTCTGATTATTTTTCACTTCAACCCTCAATTATTTTTTCCCTCACTTTTGCCATTCATTTTTCAAGTTTTTTCTAACTATAAAAGCTAACTCATGTAAAAAGAACTAGACAGAAAATAGCACATTGACAATCACATAGTATAAATTTATTTTATCATATATAACTCAGATCTCTAGTACAAATTCGAATATGAATATAATAATAATAATAATATATTTTTTATTTTTTTTTTTTTTTTTTTTTTTTTTTATGTGATGTGGCAACTAACATGACATCTTTAGTCTAATTTTAAACATAAGTTAACTTTAGGGATAAATTAAAAAAAAAATTATATCATGTGATATAGTTAACATAACATTTTTTTATTTAATTTTGAATATAAGTTAACTTTAAGGACAAAGTGTAATTTTTCCAATATAATTTATCCTAATTTTATTTATATTTATATTTATATTTTTATTTATTTATTTATTTATTTATTTTTATGACAGTTGAGTGCGATTCTCTATTTGGAGTTGTCTTGATCATGTCGGTTAACTACCCATGAGTTAGATCTTTTCCTCGGATCTCTCTACTTAATTCTTTATTTGGTGGGTGTTATTAGACTCACTTTTGAGTCTAATTTCGGAGGTTTAAACTGTTCATATTTTAAGGTTTATTGAGTATATTATATTTGTAAAAAATCAAGTTAATCGAAAATCAAAAACCACGTGCTCGGATCATCGAACTAAAAATCGTTATTAAAAAAATTTAATAAACAATTTTATTTTTCAATAAAACTTTTAGTTCGATGATTTGAACATGTAATTTTCGATATTCGATCGATTTGATTTTTTACAGGTATAATATACTTGACAAATCTTAAAATTACGAACGATTTAAATTATCAAAATTAGACCCAAAAATAGGTTCAATGGCTCACCAAATAAGAAATCAAATAGAGAGATCCAAGGGGAGTGGATCTGGACTCAATTACCCATAAGAGGCCGGAAAAGATGGTAGAAATTAGCAATTCAAATTGTTTTCAACTTTTTGCGTACATTTTCAACTTCTTGTTAGTGTTGTTTACACATTATTTTGTTCAATTATTGAAAACAAGTTGGTCAATGTCATTATCTAGATTTTAGATTATCATGTACCCACTCAGGCCAATGGGTAGTTAACCTTTTAATAAAAAGTCAAAAAAAAAATTTTTTTTTTTGATTTATAAAAAAAAAATTAAAAATTTTTTCACGTCTATTCTACTTTTTAGACATTTTTTTATAAAAAATTAAAAATTAATTTTTAAATATATTAATTTTTTTAATCTCATATTTTAATTAAAAAATTTAAAACTCATTAAAAAAGTCACTTTACAAACTAAGGCTCAATACTAAAAGAATATGCAAGTACTTTTAAAGAAAATAAAAAAATAAAAAAATAAATTACACTCACCCCCTTAAGATTTAAGAAAAATATAGTTAGCTTTACAAGTTTAAAATAATTACACTAATATCATTTTTCACAAAGTTGAAGTAATCAAACTAATGCAAATGATGGATAAACAATGAGATAAACAATGGTAAATAAATATTTTAGGTAAAAGAAGTTGATAATATCATTTTTTTCATTAGTATGAGTCACGAATTATTGATGAAAAAGAAATCTAAGTATTATGTGAAATAAAACTTCAAGAGAAGTTGTTTTAATTTTATTAAAATTTTGTATTTTTTCTAAAGTTCAGGATAGATGCGTATTATTTACCCAAAAAGTAGAATAAAATGTGAACAACTATGAATAGGCACATGGCATTGAAATTTCCGGCTCACCTCATAATTTTTAGCTGCATACTGACAAAAATTATCTAGAAAAAACCTTAAAAAGTAAATATATGTACCACATTCATTATGAGTGACTTATATTACATAAATTTTAAATTTAGAGCATACACTTAATTTTCGGGATAATTTATTGGATAAATAGCATTTTCTCATAATATGCTCATTTCGCATAGGTTTTTTTGTTTTTTTCCCAAGTGTTTGGGGTGTTGATTTTTTTGGGGATCAACAGTTCAATATGTTCGCATGCACAAAAAAAATTAAGAAATCTTCGTACAAGTTTCAAAAGAACAAATTATCTTAATGAATGCATATGTATTTATACCTTTCAAAAGGATAAAATGAGAAATTCAAATAAAAAACAAAAATATGATACAACCATTCATATTTTTTATATAATTAAAAAAAAAATCCCCATTAATTTTTTTGGAAAAAATTACAAATAAGGACGTTTGACCCAAAATAATTAGTCTTTCTTGTGTAGAAATGCAAAACAAAAGTTGCACCCTACAAAGATTTCTACCTTTTGGTAATTATTTGCCCCCAACTCTCACTAATTGGTAATTTTTTTTTAATTATTATCTCCTAAAAAGTTAAAAAACAAAAACATATTATTTCTTAAACTAAAAATTAAATAAAATAGTCTATTTTTTCACTAACCAAAAATTTTATCTTTAACAATTATTAAAAAATTTTAAAACTTTTTTTAAAAAAATATCAATAAACAATGAAATTGTCAAATTCCACTTTAAGATAATTTCAGAGTCTAATCCATAGGTGTAGCCTACCATGTTGTAGGGCACTAGAAAACAAACCTATATTTTGTTTTTTCAAGAGCATGTTGTAGGGCACTAGAAAACAAACCTATATTTTGTTTTTTCAAGAGCCATTTCAATTTCAAATTCAACTAACTACTTTGAAAATCTAGTTGTAGGATTCATCCACATTTTCTGAGTTGAGATCCTTTATTTGGGCTCTTTCCTTACTTTCTTATTTGTAAGGATAGGGATTCATTTTAAATTGATCTAATGGTTTAGATTTGGATAAAAAAAATAAATTTAAATTTCTTTTATTATTTTTTATTTTTAAATAATCAAATTTAAACCGTTAAATTAACTCAAAATATATCTTACCGCTACAAGTAGGATGATAAGGAGAGAGAGGATCTCAACTCCATTTTCTTTATGCATGTGTGTTTGTGTTGTCCACTGCATCTTCCTCCTAGTTGCCTTTCCTCAACTTTGAGAAATTTCAGAGTGTGGACCAGCTGCTAAATGAGAATGGGAGATAAATGTGACACCAGAAATTTTTGGCAATTTTCAACTAATCAAATCTAAATTGATTTCCCATTGTTGATTGTCACAACAATTACAATAAGGTTAGTCACTCTTTCACACAAACTCGATTATATAACTCAAAAAAATAAATAAAAAGTTTCTCTCTAATCCAACTGGATATTCCGTCCAAATTTTATGAGAATAGCTGTGGAGAAGCCGAACCAAAAAATAAATAGATTGTCAGTGTTAACAGTTAGTCATTTGTTCACACAAACTTTATTATGACAACACATAATAATATTAAAAAAAATACTAAATTTTTTATTATTTATAAATATGATTTTTTTTAATGATGTAATAGGGGATTAGGTCATAGGTAGTTGATTTTTAAATTAATCAATAATTGACACGGATAATTCACATTATTTTAAGTAAAATTAATAATCATGTTTCAGACATTATAATAAATTAAGGTTTCAGATAATAAAAAAAATTAGGAACAAAATCACTTTTTAGTAGCAAAATGTCATAGTTGCCACAAGTGTCATTATTATATATTTAGCGATGAAATTAGATATTTAGTGATAAATATAATCCTTTTGAGGCCAAAATTTCTGTCTACAAAAGTATACATTTTTTGCATGAAATTGTTTATCTCTAAAAATGCGTTTATTTGTGACATTTTCAAAATTTTGTTGCCAATGCTCCTTTTTTTTTTACTTTTCAGGGAGAAAGTATTAGCAACATGAATTGGTCTCTTAATATTTTTTTGCAACCAAATTTCTATTTTTAAGGTCAAAATATTTTGACTCTTACAATCCGTATATGTTATAGTGAAGTCAAATTTTTTAAAAAAATAAAAGACATCAGTGTTAAGCTCATGTAACATGCTCTTATCCAAAAAAAAGTATTTTTTTGAAAAAAAAGCTCATGTAACAAATAACATATTTAACGAAAGGTTAGTCACACATTTTATCATCATTGTTATTAAGATTATCATGACATTTTAAAAAACTTTATATAACTTCATCCAGTTTAATTATAAAAAATAAAAAAAGAAAAATGTAAAATAAGATTTTGATTTAATAACATACATTTGTTTTTCATTTGAGATAATCTAATATTTTAGAGTCAATGTATAAAAATAAATAAATAAATAATAGTTTAATTTTTTGAAACTAGATAAAGAGAATTGAGTTGAAATTAAACACTTTTATGAATAATTTTATCTAGTAAATATTAGTTTTATGAAATTTAACTAATGGAGAAAAAAAATATTTTATTCATTTGATACTCTTAATGAATGTTATTTTTTTAACATTATACATTAAGACGACATAAATGAAAAATGAATTCAAAATGACACGACACAATAATATGAAAAAATATATAAACAGGATAGACTTGACAAATTCTGATAATTGAACACAAATTTTAACTATGGAAGGACGTTTCATGTTCAATTCTGACATGGTGCAAAAACATTAAAACTTAATGGATACATGTAATAATTTATAGATAATTACGTATATCCACAAAATATTTATAAAGCCTTATTCTGGATGACCGAGTGGACCACTTAGAAATTTTCAGAATAAAAATTGTCACAAAATTCCAAATAACCCGGCTACACCAAAAAGTTATCTTGAGATTATAATTCTGAAATAAAGTATCCTACCTAATATTGTCAGTATATAAAAGATGATTAAGAAGATCCTTCTTCGAAATATCCAAATGATGTAAAAAATGTTGAACCAAACAATTGTTGAAATAATACAAAAATATATAAATAATAATATCATCATCATTACTATTATTATTTACCCTCGTTTGGATTTGTTTTTTAACTAT
The DNA here is from genome assembly GCA_030407325.1 of Camellia japonica. Classification (NCBI taxonomy): domain Eukaryota; kingdom Viridiplantae; phylum Streptophyta; class Magnoliopsida; order Ericales; family Theaceae; genus Camellia; species Camellia japonica. Next base: position 77,860,458 of record JAPPVO010000059.1, on the reverse strand, counting down.
TTAATTATTTTAAGTTGTCTGAAAAAATTGTGTGTTGGATGATTTTTAATTTTTTTTTCTTTTTTATAGTTAATTTGATAATTGTAAAAAAAAAAAAAATTATAATTTAAATATGACATTTTCCCTTATAAATTATTTTAATAATTTTTATTAACTATTTTAATTCAAAATTTACATCTCAAACAAAGATATTATTATCAAAATCAAAAAAGTATGAAACCATATACATCTCAAGGTCAATCCTTTTGGTTTAAGTGGTGGTTGGCAATATCCCATTTCCACCAACCCACCACCACCCATCTCACTATTATCATCCCCACTTATATCCTCTAAAATCAAAATAAATTCCTAAATAAATATATATAGAGAGAGCTTTTGAATCACAACTACCTACTCTACTCTTTGACCGAATGAATGACAATTTCTCACACCTCCATATTCAAAGGTGGTGGGTGGGCACCCACCACAATCACCATCACCATCCAAAACATAGAGCCAAATTTTCCCAATGCCGTTTTGTCTTTTCACCATCTTCCCTTGTCAATCACTGTACGCAAGCTCTTGGGTCATATAATATTTAGTATACATTAACATGAATGTGAATGTAAATATGGATGAGAGCGAGAGGGGATGATGAACAAGGGTTGTTTCTAAAAGGGGTTGGTCTAAAAATTTTCTTTGTGGAATTCAAATTTGGTGGAGGTCTTGCGAGAGAAATCAGAAGCTAGCTGTTTTAGCTCTTTTGTAAGTGCTGGTGCCCCACAGTAAAACACTCCTGCAATTTTACCAAATAACACCATTAATATTCAATAAAGCTACATATATAATTTATCACCAAAAAAAAATTAATATAATGAGGAAAAGCACAACCACTGCAATTATATATATATATATATATAACATAAAAAAATTAAAAAAAAAAGAAGGAAAAATTCATGATTAAAAGTAATGTAAAACCAGAAAAGTGAGGTAAAATAGTCCAGTGGTCTTGAGAAATTAAAATGTTACTTTTATTTATATATTTATTTATTATTGACTTTTGACACATACTTTTACAGGAAAATAACTGAACAGTGTAGTAGTGGAATTTCTTTTTCCAAAATAATAATAAAATTTATAAATTTTAATTATTATAATTATAATTTTTTTCATATGTATGTAATTATTTTCGTAGGGTACATTTGATTTGTAATTTTCCTACTTTTATTACCTTTCGTTTCTTATCCAAAATATATGGCCCCCTATTTAACTTCAATAATATATGATTGCTATCTGATCATCTAGAAAACTAGAATCACTACCAATGACAAAAAAATAATAAAATAAAAAATTAATTAATTAAAAATTAAAAAAAATTAATAAGTAGAATAGCAAGACAACCTTGAAAAGTTTACATATTTATTACTTTATAGGCTTTTGACCAAAATATGTCACAACTATCTTAGATTCTTTTGTCAAAAATTTGTCTCTAATTTTTTTTGAATTTTAAAGTAAATAAATTTTGAGACATAATTTAATAATTATAAACATTTTGAGACTGAAAATCCCACATTATATGATACAATGCACAAAATTAGGCTAATAGATATTTGAAATAGTAGGACTTACCAACTCTGCCATTAGTGTGATTGAGAGCGATCCGCTTGTAGACATTGCGCCAATTGGGCTTCGCAAAATGAGACTTAACTCGTGTCCCAGAGACAACATCCACGCCATTCTTGGCATGGTTGAGCGATTGAAGCATGGTGATGAGCGCAGAGCGTGCATCGCCTTCTTCATAAACGCTCGTGCAATAATTGTGCATCTCTATCACTCCATTCTTATCCGTCTCTGCCACCTCGTTCATAATCCCTTTGAACCAGTCGAAAGAGCCTTGCTCTCTTGTCACCCAATAGAAGTAAGCCCTTGTCGTCTTGAAGCTGTTGCTGCTTCTCTTTGTTGCCTGGGGACTTTGTGAGGTTCCCAAGGCGGTGGCGCCATCACCGCCCTCCAAGGCATTTTCTTCCTCATCGTTGGCCTTCATGTTGTTCACAATATCTTTGACAATGCTGATCATTGGTGTTGCCCCAATTCCCAAGCCTACTAGCAACACCACATCATATTTCTTGTAGTCCTGTGCTGGTGCACCATATGGACCATCTATCAACACTCTTGGAAAACTGTAGACAACCATCAATATTGTCAATTTTGTGGACTATATGTTTAAAACAAATTAAGTTTACTTGAATTCAACTTATGTTTGAATCACTAAGATGGTATTTAAATCACAGTTTAAAGAGTGATTTGGTTTGTAAATTTCACTTGCTTTTTTTTTCCTCTGCAAATTTTTTCTCTGATTTATGATCAAAAAATAATTTAAAACTGCGTTCTAGATCTACTCATTGTATAAATGGGTCAAGTTTAAATAGATTTTTGTAACTAGTTAGCGTTTTTGGGTTTAACTTATATGTACTATATAGCTGTGTAATAAAAAATTAAAAGAAAAAAAATAAATTACTCTAACTGGGCTTGTGATTGACTCAAAAAATAAACAAACTAAGTTTAGATACAATTTTAAACTCGTTACGTTTTTTAACCAAATTTAAATAAATCACTGCTTGACTTAATTGAGCTCGTGTATACACTTTTGAAAAATATTGATAATTTATTTCTTTAAAAAAAAAAAAGAAAAGACTTTTCTTAAGTTATATTTGGTTAAAAGATTTGAGAAGTAATTTAAAAAAGAAAATAAAAGAAAAAATATGTATAAAATTAAATAAAATATAAATATATTTTATTCACATTTCACTTATTTTTTTCTTTTCTTAGATCTCTTTTTAAATTTTCTAACCAACCTCGTTAGAAAAAAATACAAATGGGAGCCAGGGAATCTTCAAAAAGCAGTAGAAAAGAACAAAATACATGTGACATGTTGTTACATGTCTTTGTCTGTGTGGGGAATTGACTCTCTAGTCCCTATCGCGTTATTGATGCCATGATTGAAGCCTACCTTTAGGCATTTGCTATTTATTACCTAGATTACTCTCATCAATTTTTCTAAGTAAATGATGAAAGATTTCTACTGGTGGGGAAAAGAACAAAATGCATCACTCGAGAATTATTCGTGAGTTGTAAAGCAGTAATATATTACGAATACAGAAATGAATATATAATATATATTAATGAACAAAATTTTATAAAATTTATCAATAGAATTTATTTTAAAATTTTTATCTATTTATATATATCATGTGTCCAATTCTTTGTTCAGTATCTATATTCCTAAATTTGAATGGAGAGTGAATTTTTTATGAATTAAGAACTTAGTAATGACTTACTTAGGATTGTTCTCTCCTTGCATGTAGTCAGCTCTGAGGAGTCCACTTTTCCCTGTAGGTGGTGGCTGACATACCTAGCAAAGACAAAACACAAGCCGAAGTAAGTTACAATTCACAACAAATATACCAATTTTATAACATCCAAATACGTATATACCATGATCATGATCATGATCTTGAGCTAAATTTTAAAAGAATCAGATTAAAACATGTTTCGATTCGTATAGTTTGTTGGGTTCTCACAAGAAGATCAAGATTCAAAATAGGTTCCCCTTAAAAGTTCATGTTTCTTGGAAATTTAGCATTATTTGATGAGTTCTAATGGACAAATCTAAACATTTTGAATTATATACAAAGAAAGGACTAGTGGTAATATAACGCGATAAACACATAAAATTTTCAAATAAAGGGCACGCACCTCTGAGAACACTGTTTTGAGTTGTCGTGTCCAATCACCAAGAGTTCGGATATGAACGCTAAGGTAGTCGTCTCCGGGAGCAGAAGTAATGGAGAATGGGTGCCTGTTGATATATGAAACGATGAATTAGTAAAATTAACCCTAATTAGTTGTCGGGCTGACTAATATATATGACAGTATCATCGATACTGATACTTATTCCGATACTGTTATTTAAAACAATGGCTTTGACACTTACCATTCAAATGGGGAAACAGCAGCACAGTTGACAAACATGTATTGCCCACTCTTGTATTTGAAGCCTTGAGGCTTTGACATGTGAATAGCCAACACATTTCCAGGATAAACAGCCACCTTCCAAAATCCCAATGTAAACATTCCCACATTTTCAGTTTCTAAATATCTTCAAAAAAACAAAAACAAAAATAACAAAAAATATAAACACTACCAAATTTGCTTACCTTGAGTATCTTAACCGGCTTGATGCTGGATCTGAATAACCGAATCAATCTTTCGCATGCATACAGAATGATCGGAACTGCCAAGTACATCCATACCTGCCAATGTGCAACCATGTAAGGATTCACACAAATAAATCAAATCATCAGAACAACACATAGACATGTGTTGAAGCACTAACCGTTTTCTTGTACCATTTGTGTGTCAAATAAAGCTTGATTCCATGAGCGATGAGAAGACCGTATACAATCACAAACAGGTGGTGTGAATACCAGAAAGCGTTGAATCCGGATAGCTTCTTGAGGGCTTTAGGCAGGTTTACCCTATTTCGCCTAAACCACGGGCTTGCCAATGTGAACGCTATCGCCATCAACACCACCATGATAATCCCACTAATTCCTTCAAAACTCTTCACAAAATGCCAGTAGCTATCGGCTTGTTCCCCGAAATACTTCTCCATTGGCGCATACTTCTCAGGACTGGCATGAATCAAGCGAGGGAAATCGCACACTAAATGATAAATCGCATGTATTCCAACTCCAAGGGCAATTGCCACAGCGATTAACTGAAAACAGAAACACCGCTATCATTTAGTACTTTTAAGCGCTACTAAAACTTGCATTATTAGGAACACGAGAAGATTAATTAGAATTATTACTTTGTGGAAATTGAGATTGTCGTCGAATGGAACTGCGACTCCCAACTTAGTCTTGTTTCTGAGCCAGGTGATCGTGTTCCGACAAACGGGGAGTAAAATTATTGCCATGTTGAGCTTGAGAGTCTCGGCAGCCCCTTTTGCCATGCAAACACAATGGCCCATTACATCGTAGGCTGCTCTGTTTCGATACTGAATGAATTTCCACGCGAATAGGCCGAGCATGACACAGATCCAGAGTGCCATAACCCAAACTCTCTGCCAGTTATCGAGCAAGAAGTACTTGGCGGCCCGGTACCATCTCCTTAAAGGGTTGAGTTCTAGTGTGGGCTTGAGCTTTTGGCTCAGCATTTGGCTTAGGATTCTACTTTCACCTCCTCTTGTTTGATGGCTTGGTGCTTGCAACAACAACATCTCCAAGTTCTCTATCTGTTCATCCAAGTTATCAAATTACAATCAGTCTTAAGGGAATCTTGTCTGTCTGGTTTTGTTTTCGCTTTTCGTGTTTTTGAATACAAAATAATGAAAATTTTGTAACACTCAAGTGAAATTTACCATGATATATCCAGCATTATCTGGGTCTAGCTCTTCCATAATCAATGCTGCATATTCATCTGCCTGTTTCTGTATATTTGATAGCTTGTTGGCAGAAGCACTGAGGCTTATAATCTGCAAATATAACATATTATTGTCAATTCATTTTTTTATTTTTTAAATCTGATACAACCCATATGAAATTACTTATTGATGATATGTGGGTTCGAAATAAAATTTTATCATGAAAACCAAAAAATTGACAAATATTAAAGTCAACTTTTGCCATAGTCCATGTTTGAATTACAACAAGGTAGCATTAATGTGTCCACACTTGCCTCTTTGACTTCTTCTCCTGTGATTCTCCCATCTGCATCTTTATCAACCCTGCATTAATTAATCTATTAATTAATCTAATAATCCAGTAATTGTCGAATTTATTAACACAAGATTATCAAACAATGGATCGTCTTGACACAATTTTGCTACTAATACAAAAATAGTTCAGAATTCAATAGTCGGATCCAAAAATATTATGCATTAATATGTATATTTTGTGGCCGTTTATGTAACTCATTTCTATGTTGCTAAAAGTGAGTCCAATCAATAAAAAATGAATATGTTTCTCTAAAAAAATAAAAAAATTATGAATAATGATATTGTTAATTTAATCTCTAATTGTAACATTTATTTATTTATTTATATGATTAGAGTTTTTCTAAATATATTAGTTGGATTCACTTGTAAAAAAATTACCCATCTGTATATATTGTCAAATTCTATGATTAGTTTCTATGTTATTAAAAGGGGTCTAGCTAATAAATTTGTAAACTTTTATCAATTTTGTGTTAATAATAGAACTGCATACCAACATTCCTAACCACCACATGAACTTGGATAACGTCTTACATGTCAAAGAAAGTTTGAAGCCTCGAATCGAAACTTTGATCGGAGATTTGCTCCCAAAACTCTTTTAACTCCGCCATGTTGATCGTATCACCGGTTATGTTCCGTCTCCGGCCAAGTGCATCGAAAAGCTCTCCGGCGAACTCTTTCGACTCCTTATTCATCCCTATATATAATTACAATTCAAATCATTGTTAGAACAAAAAACCAAAACAAATCAAACTCGAACAAATATGAATATCATACGGTCATATATTAAAAAATCTTATTTACCTATGCATTCACAGAAGAGAGACCGATGAAGCAAGCCATTGGTGGAGGAAGTGAGGTTGTTGAACCGCTTCTCCACCGCAGCCCAGCCAGCGCCGCCGTCGGTCTTGCTGATGAATTTAAGTCCTTTCAAAGCATGCGCCGCCGCAGACTTGTTCCGATCAAACCGACCCGGATGACTCCGCTTCGACAATGAAGTCAATTTCTTGAGCTCCTGAGACACTTGTCTGATCCGAGACGAAGCATTTCGAACAATCGAAGACTTAAACGAAGATCTCTTTTCGAGCCCTTTAGCCAACAAAGTCAGCTCCGGATCTTCCACCTCCGCTCCTCCAGCGGTCTTCACGCTGTGCACCGCCACCGAGTCGTCGCGGACATCGAGAGTGATCTCGACGTAGCTTTGGTCGTCGTCGCCGGAGACGGAGCCGCCGGCGCCGGCGGAGTCAGGGAGGTTGAATCTGGCGCTTTTGCGGCCGCCGGAACGCTTGTTGAGAGGTCCGCTTAACGGACCGCTGTACGACGCCCTGTCGCCGCCGACGATATCGGTGTCGGAGTGGTGGCGGTGGTGGGGATTAATTGTTCCCTTTCCGTCGTCCGTTCCCATTTTCTGCATTTGAATTTGATATCGATACGAGAAATATTGTGTGGATATATTATAGTATCTTGAGTTTGAGAGGTAATGGTAGGTTTGATATTGTAGATTAAAAAAAAAAAATTGAACGAATAAATAAATAAACTCCCAAAAAACAGATTTTTGTTTTGTGTGTGGAGGAGAGAGTCTTGGAAGTTCTTCAAGGATTCATGCCGGAAAGATTTGAGGAGTTCCACTTTATATATACACTGAGATTATATGGGAATACGTAAAAAATTTACAAAAACACGTTTATCTTTGACGACGAAAGAATGGACTGTATGACTATGCATCCCAAAAAACATAAAATAAAATTGGACTGTATGACTAGGCAATTGTTGATTGTGTCATGGATGAATCATACTACACGGGATAAAAAAAAGCTACAGCTACACATGTAGGGAACACGGAAAAAGTTCACTGTATGGTCTACCATCAATAAATTTTGAATAAATTACAAATACACTCACTGTCATTTATTTAAATTATGAATTATTGTTGTAATTTTAAAAATTACATTATATCTCTTAAAGTTTTTAATTTCATAATAAATAAGTCATTTTATTAATAAATCATCAAGTTAATTAATAATATTTAATAATGTTAAAATTTTATTTTAATTAATAATTCAGATAATTTTATTATTATATAGGATTTCACCTTTTCAATTAATTTTGTTAAATAAAAAATTCTGACAGAGAGGTATTTGTAATTTTCAAATCACATAGAGCAATTCGTTTTTTAAGCATGTATTTGTAATTTACCCATAAATTTTTCATTCTTTATATGATCAGCTGTTCAAATCAATTTATGTATATCTCGATTAATTTTGAGATTCATATAAAGTAATTCTTTAGGTGCAAAAGGTAAATCTCGAACATTTGCTCATGGGCGTGGCTCTAAGAAGTGAATTAGGAGTTGGAATCTAAAATTTAGAGAAAGCACACATTTAAGTCCCAAATTACACCAACTAGGCTAACTTTTTAAAAAGTAGATTAAAAGCTAACTTTTTAACTTTTTATAATTTTTTTATTTTAAAAACGTGTAAAAAATAAAAAAGTGATATGATTTATAAAAATTTAAAAAATTAAAAAATTAACTTTTAACCTCTTCCCAAATGAGGCTTTCATATGCTTTTGTTAAAATTTTGAGAAGTGTTAGGGGTCATGAAATTTTTTTCATAAAAATGATCATGAAAGATTTGTGATCCTTAGATTACCTTGATTAGTATGTGGTGTTTTATTCTAAGTGTAATTCAAATATCATAAATTTTTCATGATCATTTTCATAAAAGACTTTTCATAATACGTAGCATTGCTGTGAAAGACTTTTCATAATACCTAGCATTGCTGTAAAATTTTTAGTGAAAGCATGAAAGTTTAAATATGATTGATCTCAATAAATGAATGATAGACATTTAATAATAATCGGATATGTGATTCGTAAGATTAAAAATTAGAAAATTTATCTATAAATCCTATTTTGAGGAATGATGATCCATTTAATCTTAGAAATTTTTTTATAGACCAATTAGTCTCATTGATTCTAGAAATGTAGATTTAATATATTATTTAAAAATTAAATTTACTATTATACCCTTATTTCTATCATGCCCCTTCTCTTTTTTTTCTTTTCTTTTTTTCTTTTTTGCGCTAAAAAGGTAGGTACACAATATTTGGAAATCAGTTCAAAAGGAATACAAAAATGACTTAAAATATGAGATTATTCAAACATTCTAAAAGGATGTGGGATTTTTCAATATTTCAAAAGGAATACAAAAATTAATTAGTAAGTTTTGGCTAAATGTATAATTTCAAACTGTAATACTCCAATGTAATACTCAAACATAACACTTCAATGTAACACTAAATAAATAAATAAATAAATCTTAGTGTAATACCCTAATGTAACACATAAAAAAACGGGAATGAGGTTGGTGATGTGCCTTATAGGCATAGCACAATGTTGTTAGTCCGTAAAGGCACGTCTTCAATTTATTTTAATGATCCGAAATGTTCATTGTGTAGGGTTTGTTGAGTGGATTATCAATGAAAAAATTCAAGTTAAGTAGACATCTGTAACTTATAACAAAACTAAGTTTATGTTCAAAAAAAATAAACGGTTACTATCATTTAAATAATTTTTTAGAGTTATTATTTGTCTTGATCATGTGATTATATTTATTTGATTAATTTCATTTTTTATAAGGATAATATATTCAACAAATTTTATAATATGAACGATTCATATTATCAAAATATGATCGGAATAAACCAAACGGGGTGTGATAGCATGGGTGCTGTCACAGCACCCACTCCCAATCTTAAAAAAACTCCTTATTGTATTTTTCCTAAACGTAACATTCCAAAAAAAACTCCTTAGTATAACGTTCTAATGTAATATAAAAAAATTTCTTATTGTAACACTATAATGTAACACACAAAAAAACTCTTTAGTATATTTTTTTCAAACGTAATATTCTAATATAACACTCTAAAAAAACTCCTTAGTGTAACACTCTAATGTAATACACAAAAACTTCTTAATGTAACACTCTAATGTAACACACAAAAAAACTTCTTAGTATATTTTTTCCAAACGTAACACTCTAATATAATACTCTAAAAAAAACTCTTTAGTGTAATACTTTAATGTAACATACAAAAATTTCTCAGTGTAACATTTCAATATAACACACAAAAAAAATTCCTTAACGTACTTTTTCCAAACGTAACACTTTAACATAACACTCCAAAAAAATTTCTTACCTTAACACTTTAATGTAACACAAAAAAAAAAATTTTGGTGTACTTTTCCCAAATGTAACACTCCAATGTAACACAAAAAAAAAAACTTTCTTAGTGTACTTTTTCTAAATGTAACACTCCAATGTAACATTAAAAAAAAAAAGAACGTGAAATTCTTCAAACCATTCTAAAAGGAATACAAATATTCCTTAGTAACTTTTGGACAAATGTACAATTTCAAATTGTGGACAAATGTATAATTTCAAATTTTGGACAAATGTATAATTTTAAATTGTGAGTGTTACGTTTAGAAAAATTACAGTAAAGAGTTTTTTTTTGTGTTTTTGCGTGTTACATTGGAATATTACATTTGGAATTACACTAATTAGAATGTTATGTTTGGGAAAAGTATACTAAGAAATTTTTATTTTGTTTTATTTATTTTATTTTATTTTTTTACATTGGAGCGTTACGTTTAGGAAAAGTACACTAAAGAGTTTTTTTTTTTTTTTGAGTGTTACTTTATTACGTTTGGGAAAAGTACAATAATGAGTTTTTTAGTGTGTTACATTGAAGTGTTACGTTATTGGAGTGTTATATTAGAGTGTTAAGTTTTTGTTCATAATGTGGGATTTGTTCTAGAGTGAAGGAAGATCCAAAACTTTTATAGTGCAAATTGCCAAAATGTGTAATTTTACATTTTGAGAAATCCACTTTTATCCCTAAAAAATTAAATTCAAACATGAAAGTGACTACATTTTTATGTAATTTTCACTTTAATGGGACCTTGGGTTCATAAGAAAAAATGAAGGACCAAACAGCTCATAAGATCGCATTTTGGGATTTATTGGTGCTTCACCCTTGAAATTTTAGTACATTAAACATAATCTGTCTAGGTTATTTTCAGAGCAAGGATCCTCTCCTTAGATCTCTCTGCTTGGCTCCCTATTTGGTGGGCCATTGGGTTTATTTTTTGGCTTAAATTCGATAATCTAAACGGTTTACATTTTAAAATTTGTCGAGTATATCATATTTGTAAAAATCAAGTTAATCGGATATCAGAAATCAAGTATTCGAATTATCGAACTAAAAATCGTTTATTAAAAAAAATTAATAAACAATTTTATTTTTTAATAAAACTTTTAGTTCGATGATCCAAACACATGGTTTTCGATATCCGATCTACTTGATTTTTTACAAATATAATATATTCGACAAATCTTAAAATGTAAACAGTAGAGAGATCCAAGGAGAGGATCTGGACTCTTATTTTGAGTATGGTTTACAAAACACTTTAGGAATGTGTGCTATATACAAGTTATGCAATTTATGAGTTTAATTATTATAAATGGCATAATTTAATACTATGGGAGTTCTAACTTAAAAGAAAAATTGAGTTATAACTAAACATCATATAAGATATAAGCAAACAACTTTATTTATTTTTTTAATCATAATTAAGATTTTGTCATAACGAGCATCACAATGTGTCATGATAAGTAACAACACAATAAATAATAGTTACTGATTCAAAAATCGTAACTAAAGATGCATATGGTACATACCTTAAAAGGGATGTATATCATAGAACTTCCTTTAACTTTTGTACTTCGTTTTTGTTTTAGATACATCCCTTTCAAATGGTGTATATAGTAGAATTTCTCCCAAAAAAATAGATGATTATTATTGAAATTATAATTGTCATCTATTTTTTTAAGAAAAAATTACCAGTAAATCCTATATGGTAGAAAGTTAAACCATTTAGTCCTACAAGTTTTCTTATGTACCATTTAGTCCCACTATCTACATTAGTAACATCAACAACATTATTAACATCATCAAAACATTAGCAAGATTAACTGCCCCAATCGACAATATCAAACATTCACAAAACATCATAAAAAAAAAAAAATGTGAACATCATTAATTTTCAGATTAATTCCTCCTGCAGTCTCGATTACAATTCAAAACACAAACAGATTGAACACGTACATACACGCGATCATATATATATATATCAGCCCTAAATGTCGATCAATGTTTATAAAAAAAAAAAAAACCGAATGTTAACTCAAAATACTGTGGTCAAACCACTTGCCGATTTGCTTGAGACGAATCTTGCTTCTCCAGATCAATTTCCAGAAGATTTCAGAAATCTCAAAAGATTCTGAGAATTCAAATCCCAATCTCACAAGCCCTAGTATGAAAGTTTTAAATTCACCAGCAATTAAATCTGCGTCAAAGACATAGAAATCGGCCTCCAAAAACCCTAACCCAACCGTTTCGCCGCCACAGTAGGAAAATATATTGCTATTTCAAGCCCGTCAACTACAAGGAAGTGTGAGCGTATTGAGAAAAGGACGCCAACAGCAACTCCACTTAAGAGGAAACTTGAAATAGTTGAGAAAAAGAGGATGCCTAGTCCTTTGAGGAGGTCTGATAGGGGTAAGAAACACCTGTCATGGAGTTCTTCGGGTTCGAAGAAGTCTGAGAAGGGGTCTGCTATGTTATGACGACGTTTGTTCAAAAAAATTGTTAGAATGATGTTTGATCAAAAAAAATTGTTATGATGATGATATTTGATCAAAAAAAAATTATTTAATCGTTATTTTTGATGTTTGATGTTATTTTAATCGTTATTTTGATGTTTAATAGTTATTTAAAAAATTATTTAATCATTATTTTGATATTTAATCGTTATTTAAAAAATTATTTAATCATTATTTTTGATGTTATTTTGATGATGTTGTATGATGTTTTGATGTTTGATGTTTGATGTTGTTTCGATGATGATGTTTGATGTTGTTTCGATGATGTTACTCATAAATCTGATGTTTGATGTTTTGATGTTTGATGGATAATGTTTGATGTCGATGATGTTCAATGGTCATTAACATTGGGATAGGACCTAACGGTTCATAAGAAAATTCATAGGACCAAATGGGTTACAAGATACAAATTTGGAATTTATTGGTACATGCCCCTTTTTTTAAATGTGATTAAAACATATAGTTATCGATATCTGATTATCTTGATTTTTTGCATGAATATTCTACTCAACAAGTCGTAAAAATTGAACAATTTTTCAAGTTGGATGGCCAACTTGAGAAAATCCAAACCCATTTTGAAATTAATTGTGTAGAGTTTATAAAAAATTATGGGTGAATTACATTAATAGTCTCTATAGTTTGAGACTTGTGTCACTTTGGTCTCTGACTTTTCAATTGTGACACATTTGACCCTGAATTTTGAATCTTGTTCTAAATAAGGACAGTTGAAGATATCATTAGATTTTTCAAGGGTAAAATCGTCAATTTGATAAAATATAAATTAATTTGACAAAAATAAATGTCAAGCAAATATTTTTAAATTTTTAAAAATTATTTCTACCCACTAAAACTAAAATTATGTAAAATTGATAAATCTTTTAGACATTTATTTATTTTTTTTACCAAATTAATTTTTATTATGTGTTTGGATGATGATCATGTAAAATTAATTTTTAAAAATTAATCATGTAATTTTTATTAATTTTTATCAATTTTACATAATTTTATCATTGACGGATAAAAATAATTTTTAAAAAATTAAAAATATTTTTTTGATATTTATTTTTGTCAAATTAGTTTATATTTTATTAAATTGACGATTTTGCCCTTGAAATTAAACAATGATATCTTCAATTGTTCTTATTTGGAACAAGATTCAAAATTCAGGATCAAATGTGTCATAATTGAAAAGTCAGGAACCAAAGTGACACAAGTTCCAAACTATAGGCACTGTTAGTGTAATTTGTCCAAAAATAATTGTAAACTAAAATTAATAAAAATAATGTTTAGCCTCTTTTGGGTAGAGGGTTAAAAGCCACTTTTTGACTTTTAACATATTTTGAATTACATTTATCTCTTTACTTTTTTACACATTTTTTTAGAAAAAGTCAAAAAAACAAAAAACCAACTTTTAATTAACTTCTTAAAACAACCCTTAATAACATGACAAAAAGATAAAAAGGTTTGTTGAGAGTGTAATTAAAATTAACAAAAATTTAACTAGTTTGATGATGATACTCTTAAATATACTTTTTTTTGTTTTTATTTTTATTTTTTCCAATTATGAAAATTGATGAAGTGTTTTTTGGGTCATATTTAAAATAAATCTAAACTGTACAGACACTTTTTTATGTTTTAATTCTGTACGTGTAGCACTGTCCAAAAAAATAAAAACAAAAACAAAACAAGACATGGCTGAACGTAGAATATTGACTATTTTCTTGAGTCTCTTTATATCAATTTTTTTTTTTTTTTTTGATTTCAAAACGGTATTATTAAAGTAGGATGAATGGTGGAGACAACTTTAGATTAGAGAAAAGAGGTTGCTTTAGTGGAAGTAGAAGTTGACTTGGGAGAAAGGTAAAGAAGGGAAGTTAAAAGTAGTGGTGGTCGCATAGTGTGGATGCTTTAAATAAGAGTTGATGTAGTCAAAAGAGCGAAGATGAAAAATTGGAGAGATGCTGGTCGGTGAAAATAGCTAAAATTTAATTCATTCTAAAATAAAGAAGATCAGTAACTAATTTCATTATTATGATTTTATAGATAAAAAAAAGAACAATAATCATAAAAAGCACTATAAAAATTCCTAAAATTAAGACATTTTTTGTTCATTTTTTATTTATTAGTATTTATATATATAACGTATACAAAATTATTTATTATTTTATACGTGTTGAGTTCGAATTTATTTGAGAATTTATGCCAACTCAACCAATCTATTATCAATTAATGCTTAATCACAATTTTAATGACCAAACAATAGGATGAAGGGTGGACACAACGTTAGATTGGAGAAGAGAAATTGTAGGTGGGAGTAGAAGTGGATTTGGGGAAAAGGTAAGGAAGGAAAGTTAAATGTAGCGGTAGTCTCATAGCAGAGGTGCTTTATATAAGAGTCGATGTGATTAAAAGAGCGGAGATGAAAATTGACAAGATGATAGTTGGTGAAGGATGAAGACTTGATGAGGGTTATCTAGGGAATTAGTATCATGCTCCTCTTAAAAAGAGATAGTTGACAACAGTGGCGGAGCCAGAAAATTAAATTAGAGGGAACACTTTTAATTACAATAATTTTTACAAAAAATATTTCATGCAAGTTTTTATGATTAATTTCAAGAAACATCAAAAAAAAAAAAAAAAAACTAGTGTGTTTGATTTCAGTTTTTTGAATTCAGTTTTTTGAAAACTGAGTTTTTTATTTTTCGTATTTTTTTTATTTTTAGTGAATAGTTTTTGAATTTTAAGTAATTTTTTTTACTTTTTTAGATGCACCTTACTTAGATGTATCTAAATAGTAAAATATTTGTGAAAAAATATTTTAAAAAATTAATAAATACACAAAAATACAAAAACTGTACTGAATTTTCATTTTTTTGTTGTTGTATTTTTTGGTATTTAATGTATTTTTTAAATATTTTTTTCACAAATATTATACTTTTTAAGTGTATTTATGTTAGGTGTGTCTAATTTTTTTTTAAAAAAAGGCTTAAAATATTAAAAAAATTCATTCAAAACATTAAAATGCGAAAAATAAAAAAGTAGAATTTTCTGAAAACTGTTGTTTGAAAACTGGAAACAAACAAGCTGAATATTATTTGTAACTAGTGTATCATGGACAATAAAAAAAAATATGGATATAAGCCTTAAAATAAATTATATAATAATAAATTATTTTTTGATACAAAATTTGATTAAAAATTCAATATAATGATAATACCACGTTATTATTGATATGTGATATCACCCACTAATAGTAAATAAACACATAGAGAGTGAACCTCACATGTCAAATGTAACTAATAATCTAATAAATTTCATATCTTTATAGTGAGATTACTTATTTTTGCATATCACTAATAAAAAAATATGGATATAAGCCTTAAAATAAATTATATAATGATAAATTATTTTTTGATACAAAATTTGATTAAAAATTCAACATAATGGTAATACCACGTCATCATTGGTATGTGATATCACCCACTAATAGTAAATAAACACATAGAGAGTGAACCTCACATGTCAAATGTAACTAACAATCTAATAAATTTCATATCTTTATAGTGAGATTACTTATTTTTGCATATCACTAATAATGACATCACTGTTACATTAAAAAATTTTCATAGCTAATATGGTTTATTCATAATAGTTTATTCATTTTCAATCAAAACAACAATTATTATTTTCATAATTTTTAAAATGTTATTGACATTTCACTGTAATAATATTTTTGTAATTTTTTTATTTCAAATATTTTCTTTATGTTTGCAAAAAAAAAAAAAAATATTCTCCAAAATCTAGGAGGCACGTGACCCCCCGGTCCCATGCTCCCTTCGCCACAGGTTGACAAGTTTATAAATCAACATATAAGATTGTCGTATGTAGAATCATTTGATAAGACAGACCAAATTTTTCAACAATGACTCATTTTAAATCATAATATTCCGTACATAGCACGGATAATATACTAATTATATATATATATATAACTCACATAAATGCACACCATCCTTGGTGGTGGGTACAATATTTAATAAGTTGTTAAATTATTGCTATAAATAAATAAATTTGAAATTAATCCCAGATGCACTTGATTAAATGTAATGTTTAATCAACTAGTCCTTGGAGGACTTATTTATTAAAGGTAAATATTTTGGCCTCCTTATGTTTGGCTAATTTTTTTATTTTGATTTTTACAAAAAAAAAATTTCTTTCAACCTTTCATATTTTCAACTTTTTTAAAAATAATTCCTGTTCAAAAATTAATAAATAATGCCACAGTAGCTATGATACGAAATATAAAAAAAAAAGTTTGGGAGTACTAATTGAGCACCCCAATTCAACCCTAATGATATTGAATGAACCAAGGGAATGGATGAATTCACACTCCTCATCCCTCTTCTCTCTATCTCTCTCTATTCTCTCTCTCTCTTTCATCTCATTAGGAGTCAAAATTGTGGTATTATATTGGGAGATGTATCATAGTTGATAAAAAATGTATTATTATATTAAGATTTAGATTTGTGTCAAAGGACTAGGTTATATGTAATAAAATATTTTTTTATGTCACATGTTTGTCAATGGCCCTGTTTGGTAGAACTGTGGGAAAGTGATTATAGCTTATAGCTTAACAGCTTATAACTTATAGCTATGAACATAAGTTGATTTTTGACTTATAAATTAAGTTTCTCCACCCCCACTCAAAGAATAAGTTGATTTTTGACTTACAAAAAGTTATAAACTGTATTGTTAAGCTGAACTAAACACATCAAAATAGCTTAAATTAAGCTAAAAGCTGAAATAAGCTGGAAATAAGTCCTACCAAACATGGCCAATATGTCATTTTTCTGTCTAATTTTAAACATAAGTTAGTTTTTGGATAAATTGAAGAAAAACTTGAAACATGTAAGGCTAACATGTAGAAAAAAAAACATTTAATAGCCAAAGTGAAAAAATAATCAAATATAAAAAGGACAAAATGTTATTTACCCTTTATTACAGGAAAGAGGCATAGAACTTTTTACTTAATTTTTTTTTTCTCTTTATCGCAAAATATTCAAAGTTATTAAATTATATTTTAAGTTTTAAAATAATATTTAAAATGTGTTTTTTTTTATATATATCACCACATTAATGACGATGATCATACTTGTATAATGTAATTTTTTTTTTTTTTTTTTTCATGACATAAATATTGCTAACTCATGGGTTTGGCTTCAGTAATACTACAAATTAGTTTTCAATCCCGTCTTATGCATGGTTTCTATTTAAAATTTGGAAATTTACAATTAATAATTAAATATTATAAATTTATATTTACAAATATAAATATTATTAAATACTAAATATGAATGTATATACTAAATAGTTATGTAGTCAAAGTATAGATGTACTTTCAAATTTTATTTTTTTTATTTTAAAAAAAATAACTGTCAAAGAAGAAAATTTTATCAACACCTTTTCTATCATCTCAAATGAAAATTATAAAATAAATCATAGCGCGTTTTAAGATAGATTTTGTGATGGCTGAAATAAGTATCACCAAGAACGACAGTACCAATCCCATCTGAGATGGACCGAATAAAACCCAAGCCCATTAGGCATTGGTCCATTGCCGAGTATGCACAACAACATAGAGAGTATGCATTGCCGAGTAAAGGGTACCTGAATCATAAGGTTGAGCCGAGTATATTGAGAAAGTCGGCTCCATCAGATTAGACGGGTCCGGATTGTCCTTTCTTTTAATAAAATCTTTTAAATATATTAGGGAGATGGGCCATGACAAAGTAATGATGGAGGGCTAGGCTACGTGGAGAGAAGATCAAGAAGAATAACGACATAAAAGGAGAAGGGAAGCTCAAGGAGGTATGTACAATAAAAAACCTTGAACCTCAAGAAACTAAAAGACACCAACCTTTTTACAGAGACTAACCTGTCTGTCGGAGTGCTAATTTTGGCGTCACCGTCTGGAGTTTTATTTTTATTTCAGGTGACAACATGGGGGATTACCCAAGAGCTCATTTGGATCAGAGGAGTATTCCATATCCACTTCCACATAGATTTTATGTATTAAATTTATTTTAATATAAATATATTTATCTTCTTTGAATGCAATCATTGTTTTTTTTTTTTTTTTTTTTTTTAATTAAGAACATTTTAAATGTCATAGAAAAGTTTAAGAATGATGAAAACATTATAAGATGAGAATATTTGCCAGAAAATATTTTTAAATAAGTCATTGACTTCGTTTAGGAAGAGCTAATTTAGCATATTTTTTTTGGTTTTTTGGCTAATTTAGCCTCGCTAAATTAGCTCCATTTGGGAAGAACTTTTGGATTTTTTTGGTTTGGATGTGATGGTTGTGAGAAAAAAAGTGAAATGATTATGATTTGGATTTGATATTTTGTCTTAGGGGAATTTTTTTTTAAAGTCTCTGATATTAAGATTTTATTAGATAAATGACATATAATATTTTCATAATAGTTAGGGTCTCTCAACATTTTCACAGAGAAAATTCGACACAGAGAAATTTCACCCTGACACAAATTTTTTCTACTATGATTACAGAGAAATTTTGAAAATTTTCTAATACGATCATAGAGAAATTTATCGAGGGTTCTTAGCTAATAAAAAAATATATATATATTAAACTTCTCCTACTACCCAAAATTGGAGTGGAAAGTTTCACTAATTTTCCCAATGTCTTATTAACTTATTTAGCCTATTTTATTTTTTTTTGTACTTATTTAGGCAAAAAAAAAAAAAAAAGTTGTTACCAAACGGCAACAATGTAATATCTCATAAAATGACTTACCAAATATAAGTTTGTAAATAAATTTACATGATCCAATATAAAATGATTTGTTAAAAATTGTTTTATTAACATTTTATGTGGTCAAATATCACAAAATGCAAGAAATATTTTTCATGACAACAGTTTAGAACAAATGAAATGAGTCTAAATGTTATAATGTCTAAACAATATGAATTCAACAATATTTTTTTGTTTCTAATGTGATATTATTATAAAACTAATAGAGCTAACAAAATTAATAATAAAAATCATCGACCACCAAATTTTTTTTCTTTCTTTTTTTTTTTTTTTTACTGAAAGGTCTTCGTAAAAAATAGACTTTTTTTTAATTATGTTTACATCATTCACTAAGCTTATTCAGTAATCCCGGAGTATGAACATGTGGTATTTCATAGTATTATGATTGGTGGAGAAGGTGGATAAGTGAGATATTGTGTTGGTGATTGGGGAATATAATGAGGCATATTGAATGATAATTGGTTAAGCAGTACAGACACATGGTACTCTGAAAATATTGAATAATTTCCCTTCTTTATCATACTTTTGTAAAAGTATTTTAAAGTTGAAATTTTCTTCTACATGTTATTCATTGAGCCATTTAGTCCTAAGAGTTTTCTTATAGACCAATTAATCATATTTTTTAGGTAAGTTTTATTATTTGATTTTTGGTTTTATTTCAATTTACATTAATACCCTTGGTGTGATTCATTTTCCTATTTGGGTGATTCGGTTTTTGGCTGGGAATGGGAATGTTAACGTTGCAAGGGGGTTTTGATTGTTGTAACATTGGCTAGAGTTTGGGTTAACGTCTACAAGAGTTTTTATTGTTTAACATTGGCTAGAGTTTGGGGGGGAGGGGGGGTGAGTGTTGGGTTGTTGATTGTGTTGTGCTTTATTTTCCAGTGACGTGATTTTCTTTGGCGGTTGTTGCTGGGTTTGCTTTTGTTGCTTGGGTCTGCCAGACTGTTATAGGTGCATTCAATGTTTGTTGATTTTTCACGTTTGTTCTATGTTGCATTACGTGGTGTTGTTTTCTTATCCTATGGTGGTCGTTGATGTTTATTGTCGATGTGTTGTTATTGTGTAAGATGATTGGCACATAAAATGTAGTTTTCTTCGTTTAATTTCCGTGTACGTTGTTGGTGTAATGGGTTTCAGATATGTTTTTATGACAGGTATGGGTGAGGTTATCTTGTTGTTGTGTACTTACTTATGAATCAGCGCTGTTATTCGGTTATATCACGGGTTGAAATTCGTGCAGTTGGTCAATGCTATATGTGGGAAATTCGATGGGTTGGTCCCAGTGCGGTGTATATGTTGTTTGATATTCCCAGGTATAAGAAGTTTAAGGTGGATAGTGATGACGATATTCAAAATATGTTGTGCCTTGCTAAGTCATTTGGGCTAAATCACATTGACATCCTTATTTAAACACAGAGTGTGAGGGCAGGTGGTAATTGCCTCCACACCATACCTACATAAATGGGCATAGAATATAAGTGACTACGTGACATGTAATTTCACAATATAGTCCTTTGATTTTAACATAAAAAGAGTAACGAAAAAAAACAACAACATATCGTAATCACATATCAGACCACACAAATACATACGTTACTTGCAAAACGTTTTGATTACCCCCAAACGAAATGTCAACCATACCAGACCTCGTACCTCATAATTGAAAACACCACATTACTCCGATTCGTTCAATTTGTCATTTAATGGGGGGAACAAATACATGTTTTGCGTAAGTATTTTAAGCCATGTTAGGAATTGTAGTTTTATGTTGCAGCTGAGTAAATGTGAACATGCCATCACAGGTGTTATAATGTTCACTTGATGTTTTCTCTTTTCGACAATGGATTTGTAGATGTTCTGTTTCAGTTTGGTAGTAGAATGAATTTATTTCCATTTTTGAACCCTCAATCCATCCTTCAATAGATGACACATTTCTATTTTGTGTGACTGTGGAACAATTAGTCACGGTGGCGGGGGATTTGGGAGATGTGTAGCTTTGTCCAACATGAAAAACAAAAACATTTTTAGCACGAAACAACAAGGTTAGTTTACTCCACTTCAAAACTGAACAACAACGTAAACTTTGTTCAATGTAAACCAACACTAGCAAGGTCACATCCAATTTCAATTACATGGAATTACATTGCAACATTCAAATCAAACATAACATTAACAAATATGGGACTCCATAGTCAACGTCAACAAATAAGTCACTACAAGC
The DNA here is from genome assembly GCA_030407325.1 of Camellia japonica. Classification (NCBI taxonomy): domain Eukaryota; kingdom Viridiplantae; phylum Streptophyta; class Magnoliopsida; order Ericales; family Theaceae; genus Camellia; species Camellia japonica. Next base: position 77,838,913 of record JAPPVO010000059.1, on the reverse strand, counting down.
ATCATATCACAAGTCATTCATTCCAATGCAGCAGCCACAGATAACCTATCTATAAGCATGTAAATAGTGCCATACGTTACGTTCGTTTACTACGCTCGAAACGAAGCATGCAGTGTAAATTCCTATTGGAAATTGGGTCGGGTGTAGAACCCAGACTCAATTGGGTCGCCCATGGTGGCATGACCTAATTGGGAGAGATCCAAATATCAGTAATAGATTATATATATATATATATATATTGTTAGGTCCTATCTTGTCAAAATCCCGCGAACAAAACTCAGTGATTGAGTTGTAATTTTTTGTGCATTTTTGTCTTCCTCGCTCGAGCGAAGGACTGCGTCTAGTTTAAAACCTGAAGGGGGTGAATGTACGCTCGAGCATAGAATTGGTGGATCGAGCGAAGGTCAATACTCGCTCGAGCGAAGATGAAGATGGCTCGAGCGAACAACTGCTTCCACACAAAAACCTGAAAGTGTTGTTTCCTCGCTCGAGCGAAGAGTTCGTGGCTCGAGCGAAGGCACTAGTAGAAATCACGCAAGATAAACTCCTCGCTCGAGCGAGACAAGCTTCACTCGAGCGAGCTTCAGAATCCAGAATTTTTCAAGTGTTTGGTTTCTTTCAGAACTGGGATTCTTTTTGGCTTTCTATAAGAAGATGGTTTTCTCCTAAAACTAGGGGACTGGTTTTCTAGATCTAATTCAAGAGTTCTAGAGTTTTGTTTAAAGTTTTCTTCTGAGATTTTTCATAGTTTTCCTTGATGTTCTTGAGAGAGTTCTAAACTTATGCATTGAGATTCATACATCAAGGAGGTTGGTTCTTAAAATTCAAGTGAGTTCTCTTCGGTGGATTCCGAAGATTAAAACGTAGAATTCAAAAGGCGTTTGATTCTACGCAGTCGTTAATTCGACAAGTGAAGTTGTGGTGTGGAATCAACTTCAGGATCAGTTCCGTGACAAAGGCGTGGTGAAAGAGTTACAAAAGATTCAGAGACAAATTGACTGGGTTGGGTAATTTGTATGGTATCTTTGTAATCTTTTAGTTCTTCAGTAGTGGATTGATCAGTGGCGGTTCGCCCGTGGTTTTTGATTACAATTGAAGGTTCTTCAATTGTGGTTTTTTCCATGTAAAAAATCGTTTGTGTCGATTTATTGTTTATTCTTAAAAACAAACAAACTAAAATCACTCTCATAAGTGCTTGATGATTTTAGGTTGAGTGTTTTGAATTGTTGGGATTTGGAATACGTTAATCTTGATCTAATCACGAATCACGTAGGATTTTCAATTGGTATCAGAGCGGGTCACTCTTTGTTTATCAAAAACTTTGTTTTTTCAAAACTATAGGAGTGTGATTTTGTGTGACTAGTATCATGGATTCTATTCGTGAAGGTAACTCGACTCATAGACCCCCTTTACTAGACGGTACAAACTATTCTTATTGGAAAGCTCGTATGAGAGCATTTTTAAAATCCATCGATGAGAAAGTTTGGCACTGTATAATCTTTGGGTGGAGTGAACCTACTATCACCGTTAATGGCATTGATATTCCTAAACCCCTTGATAAATGGGACACAACTGATTACCAGAACTCAAGTTGGAACAGCAAGGCTCTCAACTCCCTCTTCTGCTCTGTCACACCTGAAGAATTCCGTCGAATTTGCACGTGTGAAATAGCAAAAGAGGCGTGGGATATTCTTGAAACAATTCACGAAGGTACTACCTCTGTTAAAAGGTCAAAACTTCAACGTCTCACCTCCGCCTTTGAAACCCTTTTTATACGCGACGATGAGACGTTTGATGATTTCTATGCTAAACTCAGTGATATCGTGAATTCCTGTTTCACTCTCGGTGAAAAAATCCCGGAAGCGAAAGTTGTTGGAAAAATTTTGAGGTCCCTTCCCGAGAGGTTCCAATCAAAGGTGACAGCCATTGAGGAGGCTCAGAATGTTGATACCCTCAAGCTCGATCAATTGGTTGGAAATTTGCAGACTTATGAAGCCCACCAAATTTCAAAGAAAAAGCAAAAAGAAACTATGGCTTTCACGAGTGCTCATGAAACTGCAAAACCTCCGGAGACTGAATTTGATTTAGAGTCTGAGATGACGGCTATGCTTACAAAACAGTTTAAAATTTTTTTGAAAAAGAAGCCTAATTTCAGAGCCCCTATTTCAAAAGATAAGAGTAATGACAAACCCAAAACTGTTCCACCAAAATTTGCTCAAACTACTGAAAAGAAGATTGTAAGGGGGCCAGGGGTCAAGTGCTATGAATGTCAAGGTTTTGGGCATATGTCCCTTGAATGCCCTTCGAAAAAGAATCGGAAGAAAGTCTACACCGTAACTTGGGATGATGAAAGCGGGTCGGAGCAAGAACCCGAAGAACCTGAATTTGGTGAAGATGGGGATAGTGCTTTCATGGCATTTTGGGCCACGGTTTCTCAACCTCTTCCAAAGCATTTGGAATCAGCTCATGGTCAAAACTTGCATCATGCTCCCACCTTTGATGGAACTAACTATCTGTATTGGAAAATCAGAATGAGGGCTTTTCTGAGAGCCTTTGAACCAGAAGGTTGGCAAGCCATTGAAGAAGATACAGAAAGTGCAGATAATCCGAGCAATCAGAGAGCCCTGATCACTATTCGTGGTGCAATCTCCAATGAAGAACAGCAACGGGTTGTTCACTGCACAAAGGCTAAAGATGCATGGGAAATTCTGAGCCAATTCCATGAAGGAAGAGATCCACCTCCACCACCACCCAACAACTTATCTGTCTTGGTTGCTAGAGTGGACGAGGTCAAGAAGAATGAGGAGCAAAGAGAGGATGATGAAATATCTGAAGACATTGATGAGATCAATGGCGATGAACTACAACAAGCTTACAAGAAGCTGTACGAGGAATCTCTGAATTTGTCTAAAACCAACGACAAACTCTCTCTCTCAAGCTCAAAACATGTGAGAGTGAAGAATGTCCGGCTCAAAGGAGAACTCTTGACAGCAAAACAGAATGTCATCAAGATCTCAAGTGACAGGCAAGACTTATGTGGAAAACTTCTATCCTGTGAAACTGAAAGGAATGAACTTCTGAAGGTGTATTCCACATATGAAGAAAAACTTGAAAGTCTTGAGCTGTCACAAGCTGCATTGGAAGAGAAAGTCAGACAGAAAGATGAAGAACTCCGTATTGCTAGAGCAACAATTGCCATGTGGAACAAAGGTTCCAGATCTCTAGAAGACATACTCGGGTCTCAACAAATGGGTTCTGACAAAAGAGGGCTAGGCTATGGCGCGACAGCTCACAAGGGACAGGCCTCTACTTCATATAACTTGAAGACTCAAGCAAAGGGCAAATTGAAGATAGACCAGGTTGATCCTTCTCTTCATCAAGCAAAAGCAGGTAAGATCAACAAAAAGGAGGTAAAACCTGGTTTTATTTGTCATCACTGTGGTAGGTATGGCCACATTCGTCCTTACTATTTTGAACTGTTTGGTAAGGTGTCTCAAAAGGGTAGAAATTCTAATACTTTTTGGGTTAGGAGACAACCTTACATGTCTAGGCAGAACACCAAGACTAAAAAGATTTGGGTTAGAAAAGATGATTTGACTTGTTTTGTTGCTCACACTGCTCTAAAAGCACGTGACTCACACATGTGGTATCTTGATAGTGGGTGCTCTCGTCATATGTCCGGTAACAAATCCTACTTCACCTCTCTTGAAAAATATGAAGGAGGAATTGTTACATTTGGAGATGGCGGCACTTCTAGAGTCATTGGTAAGGGTTCTATAAGTGTTGCTGGTCTTCCCAAGCTAGATAATGCCTTACTTGTTGATGGCCTTAAAGCAAATCTTTTGAGCATTAGTCAAATGTGTGATTCCCATCATGAAGTATTGTTTTCAAAAGATAAATGTGAAATTTTGGATAAAAAGGGAAATACTGTTTTACATGGGGTTCGCACATCTGATAACTGCTATGGGATTCTTACAACTAATGATCTCACTTGTCATTCTGCCATCATAAGTAACATTGATCTGTGGCATCAAAGATTAGGTCACATGAATTTCAAAGACCTAACTAAGATAGCCAACAAAGAGCTTGTGAGAGGAGTTCCTAAACTGGGTAAGAATTTGAGCCATGTGTGTGGACCATGTCAGCTTGGCAAGCAAACCCGTGCTCCTCATAAAAAGGTGAACAGCTTTACAACCAAACGTCCCCTTGAATTGGTTTACATGGATTTAATGGGTCCTACTCGCACTGAAAGCATTGGAGGTAAAAGATACATTTTTTTAACTGTTGATGATTTTACTCGATTCTCATGGGTAAATTTTTTAAGGGAAAAATCTGATACGTTTAATGCTTTCCAGGCTTTAGTCCTTAAAATCCAAAATGAACAGGGTGTTTCCATTGGGCGTATCATAAGAATCCGAACTGATCATGGTCGTGAATTTGAAAATAGTTCGTTTTCGGATTTTTGTGATATGCATGGAATTAAGCATGAGTTTTCTCTGCACCTATTACTCCACAACAAAATGGAGTGGTTGAGAGGAAGAACAGAGTTGTTCAAGAAATGGCTAGGGTCATGCTCCTTAGTAAGAGTCTTCCTCCAAAGTTTTGGGCCGAAGCCCTAAATACTGCAGTTTATGTCATAAATCGTGTGTATTTAAGGCCCGACACTTTACAAACTCCTTATGAATTGTGGAAGGGTTTGAAACCTAATGTAAAATACTTCAAAACTTTTGGGAGTAAGTGTTACATCTTCAAAGATAGAGAGCCCTTGGGCAAATTTGACTCCCGAAGTGATGAAGGTATTTTCCTAGGGTATTCAACCAATAGTAGGGCTTTTCGAGTCTATAACCTGCGAACTTCATCATTAATGGAATCTATCAATGTGGTTATAGATGACACAGGTTCTCCTACTCTGGCAACAAATAAGGATGACAATGGTGAATCCCCAATCTTGGATACTGAATCACAAAATCAAGGAGAAGCTGAGGTTCAATCACGAAAATGTTACATATACAGCACCATCCTCACAGGTAAGTTCAAGTCCCAAGAGTGCTCAAAGGGACATCACTCCTGTTGCCCTATCACCGCAAGTCCTGAACTTAAACCATCAGCAAGGGTGAAACTGAATCATCCAGCTCAACAGGTGATTGGAAGTGTTTCAGATCGAATGAAAACCCGAAGACAGATTCGGGATGAGGTATCACACATGTGTTATGTTTCTTTAATTGAACCTAAGAATTTTAAAGAGGCCTTGCTAGATGATAGTTGGGTCAATGCTATGCATGAAGAATTAGGTCAATTTGAGCGTAACAAAGTTTGGACTCTTGTTCCCAGACCTAGAGACATGAATGTGATAGGTACCAAGTGGATCTTCAAAAACAAATCTGATGAGAATGGTACTGTTGTAAGGAATAAAGCTAGGTTGGTTGCTCAAGGCTACGCACAAGTAGAGGGTATTGACTATGATGAGACGTTTGCCCCAGTTGCACGTCTTGAATCTATTCGCATTTTGCTTGGTGTGCATGTTTTCTTCTGGCTTTAAATTGTTTCAAATGGATGTGAAAAGTGCCTTTCTGAATGGGTACTTAAAAGAAGAGGCATATGTTGAGCAACCAAAAGGGTTTGAGGACCCTAAATGTCCTAATCATGTCTACAAGTTAGACAAGGCTTTGTATGGGTTGAAACAAGCCCTCGGCTTGGTATGATAGACTTACTACCTTTCTTCTTGATAATGATTTTCAAAGGGGTAGTGTGGATAAGACTTTATTTGTGAAACATACTAAGTCTCATATTCTTGTTGCTCAGATTATTTGATGATATTGTGTTTGGTTCCACTGCTGATCATCTTGTGAAATATTTTTCGGATTGCATGACACATGAGTTTGAGATGAGCATGATGGGAGAGTTGTCTTATTTTTTGGGTCTCCAAATTAAACAGTCTCCTTCGGGCATATTTGTTTCTCAGTCTAAGTATGCTAAAAATCTTGTGTCAAAGTTTGGTCTTGAGTCTTCCAAACATGCACGCACTCCCATGAGCACCAGTCTTCACCTCTCCAAAGATTCCTCTGGTATTGATGTTGATCCTACCCTTTATAGGAGTATGATAGGGAGTCTTTTGTATCTCATAGCCAGTCGTCCTGATATTTCTTTCAGTGTCGGTGTTTGTGCTCGTTACCAAGCCAGTCCTAAAGAGTCTCACCTTCTTGCGGTAAAACGCATCATCAAGTATGTTAATGGGACCTTGGGGTATGGGGTTTGGTTTTCCACTGATACTACAGCCGAAATTACTGGTTTTTCTGATGCCGACTGGGCAGGGTGTGCTGATGATAGGAAAAGTACATCCGGGGGGTGTTTTTACCTTGGGAATAATCTGGTTTCTTGGCATAGTAAAAAGCAGAATGCCATCTCTCTTTCCACTGCTGAGGCTGAGTACATTGCTGCAGGGAGTTGTTGTGCCCAAATGTTGTGGATGAAGCAAATGCTTCATGATTATGGAATAGAACAGAACACTCTCACTCTTTTTTGTGATAACACAAGTGCCATAAACATTTCAAAAAATCCTGTCCAACACTCTCGCACCAAACATATTGACATTCGTCATCATTTTATTCGAGAGTTAGTGGAAGAAGGCCTTGTTGTTCTTGAGCATGTTACCACTGAGCATCAAAAAGCTGATATTTTTACAAAACCCCTTGATCTTCTCCGGTTTGAGTTCCTTAGAAAGACCTTGGGTGTCATGCTCGATCACTAGAATGTTACTTGTTTCTTGAGTAGGTGTAAGTGTTTGGTCTTATTTGTGCTTGGATGCCATAATCTCATTATCATTGATATCTGTTTTTCTTGCATCCAACTATTTATGTACACTACTCATGCTGCTTACAAGATCTCATAATTCAGTGTTCATAACTCATTTTGAATGCCCATGCTCATTAACCTCATGATCTCATTCTGTACACATCCTTGAGATAAATTGCTGCAGGGGTTTCCGCATAAGTGATCAAAGTTCTCTATGGACCACTAACAGTGTTTCTTGTACTTTTACAGTGGAATTGACCGATACTAGTATATCATGGGTGATGTTGAGTCTCTTAACCACCTACCATCTGTTTTCACTTCCACGGTTTCTCCCTCAGTTCCTTGAAGTCCAGGCATTAGGAAAAGGCTATCTCAGAGGCACCAACCAGGCCATCCTTTATGATTTCATTCTTCTCTGGTTTGGTTTCCATACTCTTGAGCGTGAATGCCACCAGTGAGTGCCCACAACAACAAAAAAAAAAAGAAAGAAGGACTCATTGATTGAGGGGGAGCCTCCGCTTTTACTCAACAAATACCCCGTGATTCCTAGTGGTTTGACTTTTCTCTATGATGTTCAGTTACTTTTGCCGGAGGTCCAGCAATCCGATCACTACTAGGATTAACCCTAGCTCAGTGGACTCTCATGGATTGCACACACACACTTTATTTTGTGAGCTCTCATGTTGGATTTTGAGTTGTACATTCTCATGTAGTTTGTGATCACTGATGATATTTTATCTGCTTTGGTCATGATTTCCAGTGTCATTATTTTTAAACATTGCAAGTTTACAGAATTCATGATTTGCGGATTATTTCATCTCAGTACTCATTGTGGCCAAATGTGATCATCCACTCTTGTTACAGGTCTCTCTTCTAGCTATTGAGTATCTTGTTTTTATTTACAAAAAAAAAAAAAAAAAGGTTTTTGTTTTTTTTCTTCTTGGCTCGAGCGACGTGTTCCTCGCTTGAGCGTGCTTCTGCTTCTGCATTAGACCTGAGAGCATGTGTTTCTGGCTCGAGTGACCCTTTCTTGGCTCGAGCAACCCTGGCGTTTTTGTTACCCTCGCTCGAGCTAGCGAGTCTTCGCTCGAGCGAGCTGTCGCGATTTAAAATCTGCAGGGGTGTCTCTTGAGTTCATTTTTCTTTCTTCTTCATGTTTCTTCTCTCTCTCTCTCTCTCCCCTAGGGTTTTGAGTGATCCATTGCTGTCTCTCCTGTGATTTTTTCTCTGCTTTCTGAGGATTTCCGTCCATTCTTGTGTCTACCCCGACATTGGTAAGTTTGATTTCTTCTCTTCGTTTATCCTCACTATACCGATGCTCTGTTTCTGTTCTAGGGTTAACCATTGTTATATGTTGATTATTTCTTCTCATTGTTTTGAATCTCTCTTGCATCTAGGGTACATGGGTTTGCATTTTTTACTCTGCATTAGTTCCTAGGTTTTTTTTCCATTCGGGTTTTACCATTTGGGGATTTTTTTTTATATACTCTGCTGATTTTATAACATTCTGAGATTGGGGATTTGTGTTGGAATTTCATATTGGTTTTTTTATTTCCATATCTATATCATGCCCTTATCTGATTATGCTGTGTACATTGTTCATATCATGCTGTTTGCTTGATTGATCTTATACATTGGCAGGTGTTACTTCTTCATGTTTATACTGCTCTTGCTAAAAAACTAATGTTGTTTTTCTGTGTTCCTTGGTTTGGCATTGGGGATGTGGGGTTTTACTGGTCTGGATGGTTGTTGGGTGGGTGTGCTTGGCTTTGTTTTTCCTGTGTCTTTGTCATACTTCTGTGGTTTGTTTAGTCATGGCCGAGTCTTCCAAACGTCGCTAAATGGTTGTCTCTCGTTCTCCTTTCAACACTGCCAAATTTGAGTCGAAAGCACAAGCCAAATTGTATAGAAAGTCATTTGCCACTCGCAAAGTCCATTTAGAGTGTAATGTTTTACCAAATGCTTTTGAGGTCATTCCTATACGTTCATTGTTCGATTCCTTGGGTGGGGCTCAAGTGTTACACTTTTCCGGTCCACAAAATCTTAGTCTTATCCGGGAGTTCTATTGCAACATCCACTCTATTCACAAAGAAGCCTGTACTTTTCAGACTTGGGTTAGGAAGAAGTCCCTTGCTATCTCTGGCGATGTGTTTCGGGTCTGTCTTGCTCTTCCTGAAGTTACTGAGTGTCATTTTCCTTTTCTTACCCGGTCAGGTGTTGACTTTGATACGGTTGCCTCCGAGTTATGTGGTGTTGACCGGGTTTGGCCTGCTGGGGCCCTCCTCCAGCAGAATGAGTTGCTCCCCCGGTTCCGTCTTCTCAATCTCATTGTTTGTGCTACATTTATGTCACCACCCATTCCTCCCATATTACCCAGGACCAAGGCTATGTTTTGTATTGTATTCATCATCGCCTTCCTATAGATCTTCCCGAAATGATTGTTTCCAAAATGATTGGGGTTTTTGATGGTAGGAAATCTTTGGGGCTTCCGTATGGTTGTTTGATTACTCGTTTTCTCACTTCACTTGGTGTTCCTGTTTTTGAGGACGATGAGTTTGCACATCCCACTAAACCCATCACAAAACTCACCGTATCCCAGAGTCAGGCTCACGTGAGGGGGAGTGTGTCTGGGGTCGGACATTCCGGTGCAGATGGTACAGGTACTGCAGGTGATGATGATCCTCTTGCCGAGGAGGAGGAGGTTGAGGCTGCCTATGCTACTCCGGCCGGTGCTCATGATCGTCCTCGCTCCGTCCGTGGACAGCTACAGCACTTGGAGCAGGCTGTGACTCATCGCCTTGATCTCATGGATACTCGCCTCGATGAGCAGCACACTATGCTAGCACAGATTCTCTCGCTCCTTCAGCTGCAGCATCCTCCCTCTTCTTCCTAGTGTTGGTTTTTTGGTTATTTTCTGCACTCTTTTGGACAGTTTTTTGCTTTTACGGTATCTTGCTTCTACTGTATATGCCTGCTTCTGTTTTCCTCCCGGACAAAAAGGGGGAGATGTGTTTTGGTTTTGAATTGACATACATGGGCATATTGTGTTTTGGTTTTGGATTGATGTACATGGGCATTTTGCTGATATACATGGGCATATTGTTGATATACATGGGCATATTGTTGATGTTTTGGATGGGCATATTGTTCTTGTTGTTTTGGATATAATTTGCAAGACAGGATTGATGCAAGGATATGCATACTCATGATCTTTTCTTTACAACTCAATGCCAAATCATGATGTTTTTTGTTATAACTCAATTGATTCATTTTTCTCGTATTTTTGATTATGCATAACAAATCTTTTTCAAGTTTGTGATGTGCAGATTGGGTGAATGTCAAGCTTGGTTTCATAGTTGTTTTTCATTGAGTTGTAATTTCATTCCTTGAGTTGTAATTGTTTAGCCAATTCTTTGAAGTGTAATTGTTTTAGTTAGTCCTTGTGTTCAGGAAATTGTTTAGAAAGTTTTGTCTGGGTATTGACAAAGGGGGAGATTGTTAGGTCCTATCTTGTCAAAATCCCGCGAACAAAACTCAGTGATTGAGTTGTAATTTTTTGTGCATTTTTGTTTTCCTCGCTCGAGCGAAGATGTCCTCGCTCGAGCGAAGGACTGCGTCTGGTTTAAAACCTGAAGGGGGTGAATGTACGCTCGAGCATAGAATTGGTGGATCGAGCGAAGGTCAATACTCGCTCGAGCGAAGATGAAGATGGCTCGAGCGAACAACTGCTTCCACACAAAAACCTGAAAGTGTTGTTTCCTCGCTCGAGCGAAGAGTTCGTGGCTCGAGTGAAGGCACTAGTAGAAATCATGCAAGATAAGCTCCTCGCTCGAGCGAGACAAGCTTCACTCGAGCGAGCTTCAGAATCCGAAATTTTTCAAGTGTTTGGTTTCTTTCAGAACTGGGATTCTTTTTGGCTTTCTATAAGAAGATGGTTTTCTCCTAAAACTAGGGGACTGGTTTTCTAGATCTAATTCAAGAGTTCTAGAGTTTTGTTTAAAGTTTTCTTCTGAGATTTTTCATAGTTTTCCTTGATGTTCTTGAGAGAGTTCTAAACTTATGCATTGAGATTCATACATCAAGGAGGTTGGTTCTTAAAATTCAAGTGAGTTCTCTTCGGTGGATTCCGAAGATTAAAACGTAGAATTCAAAAGGCGTTTGATTCTACGCAGTCGTTAATTCGACAAGTGAAGTTGTGGTGTGGAATCAACTTCAGGATCAGTTCCGTGACGAAGGCGTGGTGAAAGAGTTACAGAAGATTCAGAGACAAATTGACTGGGTTGGGTAATTTGTATGGTATCTTTGTAATCTTTTAGTTCTTAAGTAGTGGATTGATCAGTGGCGGTTCGCCCGTGGTTTTTGATTACAATTGAAGGTTCTTCAATTGTGGTTTTTTCCATGTAAAAAATCGTTTGTGTCGATTTATTGTTTATTCTTAAAAACAAACAAACTAAAATCACTCTCGTAAGTGCTTGATGATTTTTGGTTGAGTGTTTTGAATTGTTGGGATTTGGAATACGTTAATCTTGATCTAATCACGAATCACGTAGGATTTTCATATATCAAGATATGGGATAATCTTGATATGGGATAATTGTTAATATAATATATGATAATTATTGATAAGATATTATGGATATGAGATAGATATTATCTGGGATAATATATCTATCTTATGGGTCTCCTAACTTTCCTATATAAACAGATCTTGGGTTCTGTATTTTATACAACAATAAAAAAAGAAACATACGTTCTCTCTTCTCATAAACTATTCTGCCTTTGTATTGTGATTGGTGTGGGTAAAACTCTAGTAGTTTTTACTCCATTGCTGTGGAGATTATTCAAGAGTACGTGATTCACCTTCTAAGCTGGATTCATTGTGCAATCTATTTACCAACAAGGTTTGTCTGAATCCATATTATTTTCCGCTGTGTATATAGTATTATATTTCCATCATTGGTATCAGAGCCATTATTAAGGTGTTTTCGTGCTATTGAATATCCATGAAACTAGTATTTTATATTAATATATGTATATATATTATTTTTGTTTGCATAAAATACTGATGTTTGGTCAAAATATTTTTATCAGTTTATTTTATTTTGTTAATTTTTTTTTTTTTGAACCTTCACATGTATGTAAAATTACATTAATAGATGATAAATCATTATTGGTAATTTTACATTTCAAATTATCAGATATTAATGAAAGTACTTTAAAAAAAAAAAAGAAAAAAAAAAGGAAGAAAACTGATAATGGCGCAACACGAGACTGCTGCTGCACTGCGTATGCTGACATCAGAGCTGACACGAGTGCCAGAACATGCGATGATGATACACACGCTTGAGGCAGGTGTGGGATTAGTATTGATAAGGCTCTGTTTGGTTGTTTTACTTTAAAAAAAAACTACATTAATTGCTCATAAAATATTCGCTATAATCTTGTTTTCAGTATGACTTGTATAGTTAGTAATTACTTTGCCTACAATCTATTTAAATTTCAGATTTTTTGAAACGAAAAAAATATTTTTCTGAGTTATTAATTCAATATTTTTTACGTTAAAATGCTTCTGTACATGCATAATTAATTTTCTAGACTTGAATATTTTACAGAAATATACTGAAATCATATGCTATTTACTGGTATAAGATTTATACTATTTCAGTTTCTAAAACATTTATTTATATTTTCTGTGTATTATAGTATCAAAGAAATCACGGAAAATTCCAAAAAATTCCAGAAAAATTCTGAAAATTATTTTCTGTTGTTTAAGAATATTTTGAATATTAGGAACATCGTGATTAATTTTTTTTTTTTTTGTTTTATGTTAGAACTCATGTTGTTATCCCCAAAGCATGATTAATATTAATTTGAATTTTATGATAAAATAATGTTTATCATTTTTCGATTGTATTATCATATTGAGATACTCATATGTGAATTTTTCCAAATCATGCTTATTACATGTCATATAAACTGGAGGATTATTCTTTTAATAAATCTATTCATTTGTTTTTTGCGAATTAAATTAAATTGAATGTTTGATAAGAATCACTAGAGGCGCAAGAGATGATTATAAGCTTAGCAAATTTTTGATCTTGCAACATGTGTTTTTTTTTATTAAAATTTAATTTAAATTTATGCAGCAAAATTATTCTGTATGGTGCTAAAATTTTATCCCTTGCGCATTTTTTTTTCTCTGGCAGCAAAAGGCATTGTAGCTGATTTGACTAAGTGAGAAAAGCTGGATGGTGATAACTATGATATTTGGCGCCGTAAGATCCAGTATCTCCTAAATGAGCAAGAGGTCTTGAAGACTCTTGAGCAAGTGATGACTGAGCCTGAGCAAGGCACTACAGCTCAGAATCATCGTGATCTTGAGGCTTATCAAAAATGGTGCAACAAAGATCGACGTGCGCGCTTTACGATGTTAAGCAGCATGCATAACGACTTGATAACAGAGTTTGAAGGTTCCTTGACTGCATTTGAAATTCGACATCACCTCTTTGGCCAAGTTGCGCGGGTTGACTATGAAATTTGATTCCTATCAGAAAAAGGCGCATCATTCAATGAAGTAGCATTTGAGGGTGATGTCAACTATGATACGTGAGTTGGCGGCAGCAGGTCATAATCTGACACAAGAGCAACAAGTTCAAGTAGTGATTCGCTTACTTTCTCATTCTTAGGAATAAATGAAGCATCATATGACGCACAATGATAATGTTAAAGCATTTGAGGACATATCACGTCATTTGGAGCTTGAAGCTGAGCGCCTAGAGGCAGCTAAACCTGATAGCACTGCTCTTGTTGCTGATTCTAACTCGCGCCGGGGATTTAGCCTTAGGCGCGGAGGAGCTAAGCGGGCTCCCAAAAAGAAAGATAGGGTTGACCTTGGGCCAAAGCGCGCTATCACTTTTAAGCGCAAAAGAGGTAAGGGGGCTGGCAAGAAAGCTAAGGCTAACATGGCGTGCTTTAACTGCAAGAAGGAATGACACTTCGCTCGGGATTGCCTTAAGCCGAAGAAAGTACTCCCTAACTTATTTTCTCGCTTTGACTGTTATGTTTCTAGTCAAGTTTTAGTTGCTCACTCTCCTCATTTGTGGGTTGTAGACAGAGGAGCAACCTGCTACGTAGCGAGGGACAAAGTTGGGTTTGTTGAGTATCATCGAGTTCCAACTGGTAGCAAACAAGTATACATGGGGAATGAATCTAGCGTGGAGGTGCTTGGGATTGGCACTTACAAGCTGGAAATGTGACGTGGGCGCATTCTATATCTTCATGACGTACTCTATGCTCCAGAGATTCGACGAAACTTATTATCAGTTATTAGCATGATGAGTCTTGGTTTTAATTTTCAATTTGAGAGTCGACAAGTTAGCATTTTTTTGGGCACAATTTATTATGGTAGTGGTTTTATTTTAGATGGTTTTTTAGTTTTTGATGTTAATAATTCCAGTTTGAATAATGCCAATGACTCTATTTCATATATTACGTCTAATTGTGATGTTGATAATGATTCTATTAAATGTCATGCTAGATTAGGCCACATTGGGAAAGACAGAATGATCAGGTTAGCTAGAGAAGGCATTTTAGGCCCCCTCACTAGGGTCAATCTACCCACTTGTGAGCATTGCCTTGCTAGCAAGGCAACCAGAAAACCATTTGGAAAAGCCAAAAGGGCATATTTTCCGTTACAACTAATTCACTCTGACATATGCGGACCAATGAATGTTAAGGCAAGAAATGGAGCTCCTTACTTTATCATATTTATAGATGACTGTACGCGTTTTGGTTATGTCTATTTGATCTCTCATAAGTCAGAAGCATTGGATTGTTTTCGACGTTATGTTTTAGAAGTCAAGAATCAATTAAACAAAAGCATTAAGGCTTTAAGGACAGACTGAGGCCGCGAATAGATATCTGAGCTATTCAAAAGCTTTGTGAAAAGAAAGGAATAATTAGACAGTTGACAATTTTTGGAACTCCGCAACAAAATGGTGTAGCGGAGAGAAGAAATCGAACACTGCTGGATATGGTTAGGTCGATGATGGCGCAAGCCAATCTTCCCATTTCCTATTGGAGAGATGTTTTGCTAACTGCAGCCTACATCCTTAATTGTGTGCCTTCTAAATCAGTACCTTCCACCCCTTATGAATTATGGACTGGCGAAAAGCCAAATTTGGACAAATTGCGGCCATGGGGTTCAGCAGCTTTCATACACAACACTTCTCATAAGTATGGGAAGTTAGGCCCTAGAGGAAAGAAGTGTATCTTCATTCGCTATTGTGAGCATTCTATGGGCTATGTGTTCATTTGAGAGCAGCCAGATGGGAGTGTGACTGAAATTGAGTCGCGTGATGTGGATTTCCTAAAAGGAGATTTTCCTAGGAGATGTGAGGTTAGTAGAAATGTAGATCTCTATGAGATGGAGGAACCACAACATGGCGCACCAAATAGCTTAGTTGAGAATGAGGAAATCCTTCAAGCTCCTAGGGATAGTGGAAGCGACATTGATGGACTAGGTCCAGCAAATGTGGATTCTCAAGAACCTCAACGTCGTAGAAGTGAGCATGGATCCATTCCTCGTTGTCGTTTTGAGATTGAGAGGGAAACATTTATGATTGCTCCACGTGACATTACTGAGCCAAAAACAGTAAAAGAGGCTTTAGCATCTCCTACGAGTAATGAGTGGAAAGTTGTAATGCTTGATGAGATGGAGTCTATAAGAAAGAACCATGTTTGGGACTTAGTTGATTTACCACCTGGGCGCAAGACCATTGGGAACAAATGACTTCTCAAGATCAAAAGCAAGGCAGATGGTTCCCTAAAAAGGCATAAAGCTCAATTAGTGGCGAAAGGTTACACCCAATTAGAGGGTGTAGACTATGAGGAAACTTTTTCTCCAGTAGTAAGGTTTGTCTCTATTCGCCTTATTCTAGCAATAGTAGCTCGGTTGGACCTTGAGCTATATCAAATGGATGTTAAAACTGCATTTCTCAATGGAGAACTGGATGAAGAAATCTGTATGGATTAGCCAGAGGGCTTTATAGCAGTTGGAATAGAGCGCAAAGTTTGCAAGCTTCAAAGATCTATTTATGGTTTAAAACAATCATCTAGACAGTGGTATTTGAGATTTCATCGAGCAATTATCACCGATGGGTTTACAATGATCGATGAAGACCTCTGTATGTATGTTAAACAATCCAAGGACAGTTTTTTGATTTTGTCATTATATATTGATAATATACTATTGGCCGGAAATGATAAGGAGATTATTGGCGCCACCAAATGGTGGTTGTCCTCAACCTTCGAGATAAAGGACATGGGTGAAGCTAGCTATGTACTCGGGGTTAAGATCTTAAGAGATCGCTCTAAGAGACTTCACGGTTTGTCTTAAGAGACTTACATTAAGAATATCTTAGAGCGATTTCGAATGTAAAGCTGCAAACCTATTGACACTCCTTTAGCTAAAGGTGAGAGCCTAAGCCTTAATATGAGACCTGAGACTCTAGAAGAAAAAGAAAGGATGGCCCAAGTACCCTATGCTAATGCAGGTGGAAGCTTGATGCATGTTATGATGTGTACTCGGCAAGATATATGTTATGCAGTGGGATTGGTAAGTCGTTACCAGTCCGATCCAGGACCTGCTCATTGGAATGCAGTCAAGAGGATATTGCATTACCTCAAAGGGACTGCAAATTATATGCTTTGCTACCAGAGTACGGATTTACGACTAGTTGGCTACAGTGATGCTAATTGGGGCGGTGATATAGATGAGCGGAAGTCCATATCTGGATATGCTTTTATGCTCGGTAGTGGAGCCATTACCTGGAGCAGTAAGAAGCAATCATGTATTTCCCTATCTACCATGGAGGCAGAGTTTATGGCATGTTCAGTTGCCGTATAGGAAGCTGTTTGGTTACGAAGGTTCTTACAGCATTTGGGAGTAGTCTTAGAAGCCTCAAACCCTGTCACTATTCATTGTGACAGCATGGCTGCACTCGTCTATGCCAAAGATCCTAAGTATCATGGAAGAACCAAACATATAGACATAAAGTGTAACTTCATCAGAGAAATAGTGGCGCAGAAGCAAGTTATCTTAAAACACATTTCTACTAGTCGCATGGTTGCGGACCCACTGACCAAATCCATTTCGAGAGATGCTCATTGTACTCATGTTAGGTCTTTGGGTTTACATAGATGGTAGTGATGCTTATGTGTTTTTTTTACTTGGATGATTACTTATGTACTTTGCAATGTTTGGGATATTATTTATGCAATCAGTATTTATGCTTGTTCTATTCATTTTTCTATGTTTGGATATGACTTGTGAAAGAGCACATATAGATTTGTTGATTGATGTTAATAGGCAAGATTAGCTCACTCACACGAGCAATTGCTTTTGGCGCTCGATGGAGCAAGCAAAAATGAGACATATGGTTATTAGATCATAGTGGGAGTTGCTTCTAACTTAGATCATCCACAGCTAAAGTCGCCTTGGTTTACCAAGATAAGGTCATGTTATTTGACCAACCATGGACAGAAATTTGTACTTTCCATGATGTGCCTATAGATGATGGCCAGATGCGAGATCTCATTTAGCGCCTATATAGCGGCTGAATAAAGAACTCGAGTTAGGCGTTTGAAAAGCGACATGTGCGCTAGTTAGTGACTGAACTAAGATCTGTACGGTGTTTTGAGGATGACACACTCTTTAGAAGAATAACTCCACCATAGCATGTATTTATATTACATGTGCTTGGCGACCAATTAGTGAGGTGAGAGAAAGGATCCTAATTTTTCCTTATCGTGTGAGTCTAAATACGTCAAAAATATGCTTTAAATCTTGACATTTATACTATACCCTTAGTAACTTTTAGACTATGTCATAAAGTAAGAAGTCAATGTTAGCTACTTTGGTATATTACCCATGGTCATGTATGATTTGAATTTGAGGAACATGCCTAGGAAAGCAATTGACTTCGAACTAAGTGACATGAGGGCGAAAGGAAGATTGTCTAGAATTACACCTCTGCTCTATATTCACTGTCGACAACTCACATCGCTCTATATGGGACGCGGATTGGGTGTGAATACATAGCATGATTGGAGGAGTAAAGCTTGCTCATTAAGGGATCAAAGATGCTTGACTTGGTGTAACTAGATGGATCTAGGGCATATGAGATACTATCTTTGGGTTAATGCCTCTATATTGGCTCGTGACGAGTTTCTAGTGTAGAACTCCCACATGCAGGTATCCTCAGCGGTCGCACGGTCCATTGGCTAAGTATGATTGCGTTTATTGGGTAGATTGAGATATAAAAGACGCGGTGTCATGCCAGCGCATGTTTGAGTGGGAGATGTTGGAAATTGGGTCGGGTTTAGAACCCAGACTCAATTGGGTCGCCCATGGTGGCATGACCTGATTAGGAGAGATCCAAATATTAGTAATAGATTATATATATCAAGATATGGGATAATTGTCAATATAATATATGATAATTATTGATCAGATATTTTAGATATGAGATAGATATTATCTGGGATAATATATCTATCTTATGGGTCTTCTAACTCTTCTACATAAACAGATCTTGGTTTCTGTATTTTATACAACAACAAAAAAGAAACATACGTTCTCTCTTCCCATAAACTATTCTGCCATTGTACTGTGATTGGTGTAGGTAAAACTCTAGTAGTTTTTACTCCATTGTTGTGGAGATTATTCAAGAGTACGTGATTCACTTTTTAAGCTGGATTCATTGTGCAATCTGTTTACTAACAAGGTTTGTCTGAATCCATATTATTTTCCGTTGTGTATATAGTATTATATTTCCATCAATTCCTTTAAACATAAATCACTAGAAACAAAGTCAAATTCAAGTTAAATTCAGTGAGAACCCATGGTGGGGGATAATTCCACAAACAAGTTTTAATTAACACAGGACATATATACATAACAGGCATGGCTCTTAATGTTATTCCATTATTTGGTTCTTAATGTTATTTTTAAGGATGGATTCAGAGTTCAAAAGTCCAAAACAAGTGCATCATAAAACTAGACCGAAACAGTACATACACAATCCATTCCTGAACACAAAGAACATCAACGAAACATTTGCCAACCGTTAAATGTTACGGTCACATTTACTCATCTTCAACATAAAACTAAAATCCCTAACTTGAGTTAACATAATTACACACGCACGACAAGTACATTATTCATACAAAGGATCTTACATTTGTGTTACATTACATGTTTTTCACATGACAAATATGCGTGTTTGTTCAAATGATACAACATTACATGACAAAGCGATGCTCAGCAACACGACAATCAAATTCCATACCAATATGTACACACCGTCATTGTAACACTTTGTCACATGTTATTTTTGTCGCACACAAATGCACATCAACATAACACTACACTCAACTCCACCTTACACCTGAAAACCCCAAACCAATTCCACATACAGATGAATATCATCACACTAATCACTAGACGCCATACATAAACATCAACCACATAACATCACACATGAATACACACAACGTAGAACACAATACATACCTTCTTGTGTCTTCGTCATGTTACGACATTCCCAATCTTGACAACTTCACACTATGGCTTCGTACCAACACCGTTCACACTGCGACTGGTGTGATGTTCAACAATTAGCGGTCACTTCGCTATTTACGCTTCCACAATTGTATGCACAGTGCCCGAATCGATGTCACATTTGGGGATAGCATTTTAGGGTTCTCCCAATCTAGGGTTTTCTCATCTTTAATTTCTAGAATGTAAATGTTACAATCCTACATCTCCATTTGAACTACTCCGATGTTTCCCAACTTAACATTGATCCCCAAAATCTTTCCATTTCTGCAACTTCAACACTGACCACAAAGGAAGGAAGATGCCCCAAATTTGTAATTTCAAATGGTACAAAATACCAGTTTTGTCCATTAATTTTTACTACACGCGCGCATTATAATAGCCCTCAGAGGTAAAATTGCATATAATGGGACCTTCTCGTCTACAAGAAATCTTTTAAGACCAAACAGTTCATAAGTTCACGATTTAGGATTTATTGGTACATCATCTTTATTAAAATTAATAAACATAAATATATAGGTTAGAATACTTCAAAACATATATACAAAATAATGCATTTATAGATGAAATAAGAAAAATCATTAGAGGAATAAAAGATAAAAGAAAAAGATGATTAAAAAAAATGCTAAAGGAAGAGGAAATTTTTTTTTAAATAATTCTACGCATGCTAACAATCTTACTAAAAATACAAATAGTCAAATGTGATTGGTTTAGAAAAAAACAACAATATTTAAACCTCCAATGATATTTGAACATGGATGCTTTTAATAGGTTATTAGTAAAATTTTAAGTTGATGTAGCATTACTCAATTGGCAAAATTCTAAGAAACTAAAAGTGACACATGATACCTTTCTAAAGCTTCTTAAGATAAGTCTCTATTTTATTTATACTAGAGGTTGACACACGCAATGTGTGTGCAATTTAAATAAGTAAAATTAAAATAAAATATTTATTATATATTGTGTGCTATTGAAATGGTAATAGTCTTCTTTATTAAACTTAAGGTCCAAGTCTTACTCCACACATCTATCTATTTTTTTAAATAGAAAAATAAGAGATACATGGCATAAGGAGAAGCCGACACGTGACATGAGAAGCCTTGGACACCAAGTGAGTTGTTCATTTTATATAATAGCATAGATAGATATTATACGATTTATAATTTTTAACTAAAAGTTTTATCTATTCATTAGAAAGACTATGGTATACACCCCTCAAATGGTGCGTACCATATGCAGCTTATAACTAAAAAAAAATTGTATAACTTTATACTTTCCAAGTCATAACAATAAAAAAATAAAAAAAAAAGAGAAAAAAAAAAAGGTCATAACCAAACATCACATGAGGCATAACCAAAGACCTCATGAGTCATAACTAAAATAATGTCATAACTAAAGAAGAAAATGACATAACTAAGGGTGACATTTATATAATGTCATAACCAAAGAGGTGTGTATAGTAGAATTTCACATTCATTTTATATATTGACTCCAAAATACACTAATTAAATTAAATCTGAAAAAAAAAAATTAACAATTTTTTTGCATGAGTAGAATTTGCTGTTTAAAAAGCCTAACCACATAGGAGTGACATCTAGGGTTAGACCTTAAGGAGCTGAGACCCTAGAGATCACCCTTAGGTGATGCTATATAGCAGAGTCACTCGACCATGTAGTGTAGCAGTAAGTTGTGGACTCGCACACAGGCAGGGATTTGAACCCACACTTCTAACATTAGGTACGGTTTGCCTATGCCTAGAAGGTTCGTCCTACCAATTATATGTATTATCAATTAGATAACTAACTCAAAAAAGAGTAGAATCTAAAATATCAAAATTTATACCTCAAAACCTTACCCAATTGCCACACTCTTTGGATTGAATTTTCTATTTATTTCTCTCTTAAAATGAATTACACCTTGTCATTGCACATCTTACTTGTCATATCAGCTCCAAGTTTACCCTTTTTTTTTCTCTTTACTTTTCTTCTTTCTCATACATAAAACAAAAAATGCTATGGTGTGAAGCTTTAGGGGAGCCTACTATATGGATTAGGTTTAGCATAAAAATCAAAAAAATTATAAATTGGTCTAGTCTAAATTAAATTGTATGATTTAATTTGATTTTTTCAATGCACAATTTAGTCCATAGTTTTATAGCTATAAATCCAATTAGAATCAAATCAAGCTATTTAGATTATATATATAATTTGTTACCAAATCTAAATATTAAAATATTTTATTAATATCAAATATACATATATATATATATATATATATATAATAATAACTCTCTACTATTATAAGTATATTTTTGTATAGTGGTAGAACTAGTTTTAAACAATCATGTAATCAATTCTTAAGTTGTGAATAATATTTTGTGATCATATTGTGAATAATGATAATATTTTTAAAAATCGTTATTTCAAACTGAACCAAACCGTGGTTTAGTGATTTAGTTTAGATTGGTTCCAAGATTTGCATGGTGTTTGGTTTAAAATTTAATGGAACCATAAGTATTAAGTCTGTTTGGTAACGTTTACGTTTTCAGTTTATATTTACAAAAATTTTATAAACTGATTTTTGTTTATTTTTAGAAAAACATAAACTACAAACGCGTTTGGTAATTAAAAAAATGTTTAAAAAATTTTAAAAATATAAAAAGAGTGAGAAATGGCAAGTGGTGGTAGAAGATGATGGTGGAAAGTGGTGACAATGGGTAGTGGGTAACGGGTGGTGGTAGGTGGGTGGTGGTGGTGGTGTGGGTGGTGGTGGTGGGTGACGGTGGCGGGTGGTGGTGCGGCGGCGACGGCGGGTGGTGGCGGCAGGTGGGTGGCGGTAGCGGGTGGTGGTGGTGGTGGTGGGTGACGGTGGCGGTGGTGGGTGGTAGCGAATGGGTGGTGGTGGCAGGTGGTGGTAGCAGGTGGGTGGCGGATGGCGGATGGGTGGTGGCGGGTGGTGGTGGTGGTAGCGAGTGGTGGTGGTGGTGGTGTGGGTGGTGGTGGTGGTGGTGGTGGTAGCGAGTGGGTGGTGGTGGCAGGTGGCGGGTAGGTGGCGGGAGGTGGCGGTGGTAAGTGGGTGGGTGGGTGACGGTGGCAGGTGGTGGTGGTGGTAGCGAATGGGTGGTGGTGGCAGGTGGTGGTAGCAGGTGGGTGGCGGATGGCGGATGGGTGGTGGCGGGTGGGTGGGGGTAGCGGGTGGTGATGGTGGATGGTTCGGTGGTGGTGGCGGGTGGTAGCGAGTGGGTGGTGGTGGCAGGTGGCGGGTAGGTGGCGGAGGTGGCGGTGGTAAGTGGGTGGTGGTGACGGTGGCAGGTGGTGGGTGGTAGCGAGTGGGTGGTGGTGGTGGTGGCGGGTGAATGGCAGGTGGTGGTGGGTGGTGACGGGTAAGTAGTGGGTGGTGGTGGTAGTAGGTGGGTGGGTAATGGTGGTGGGTGGTAGCGAGTGGGTGGTGGTGTTGGGTGGTGGGTGGTGGTGGTAGCAGGTGAGTGGCGGGTGGGTGGTGGTGGCGGGTGGGTGGCTGGTGGTAGATGGTAGCGGCAGGAAGGTGGTGAGTGGTGGTGACGGGTAGGTGGCGAGTGGTGGTGGCGGGCGATGGATGGTAGTGGCGAATAGTGGGTGGTGGCGAGTGGATGGCAGGTGGATGGTGGTGGCGGCGGCGACGAGGGGTGGGTGGTGGTGGCGAGTGGGTGGCAGGTGGAAGGTGGTGGGTGGTGGTGACAGGTGGGTGGTGAGTGGTGGTGGCAGGTGGTGGTGGCGGAAGATGGTGGTGGAAAATGGTGGCGGGCGGTGGTTAGTGTTGGGTGGTAAAAAAAAAAAAAACTCAAAACTCAAAACGGAAACACATTTTTTGAGTTTATATTTTATGGCTAAATTTATAAACTGTGATCACTGATTTATAAATCAAAAATTTACCAAACAAGTTTTTATTTGAGTTTTTAAAATTTTTGTAAATATAAACAGACTGAAAACGTAAGTGTTACCAAACGGCACCTAAGTAATGGATTGGTCTCGGTTTACGACTAAACTGAACCAATCCGAACCATACTCACCCTAATAAAAATGTGTAATTTTATAACAAAATTTCATAACATCAACCAGAATATGCGTAATCTCATCACAAATTGGAGTAACAAAAAATATCGTAACCAACTTACAAATTTTTGTTACATTAAGTTCAAAATTTTGGACATTTTTGTTATGCCAATTTATCCTGATATTACACATTTTTGTAGTAGGGTGCATATCATATGCACCCTTTTAGGGGTGCACAACATAGTATTTCTCCAAGTAACTGGTAACGTTTATATTAACTGTTTTCTGTTTATATTTATAGAATTTTTAAAAATTGTAAACAAAAACTTGTTTGTTTCTGTTTTCATTTTCAAAAAGTTGTAAATAGTAAATTTTGTAAACACAAAAAAGTTAGTTTCGTTTTCTATTTAATTTTTTTTTTCATTTCTTCTTCTTTCTCCCACTCTTTTTGACTGCCACCCATCGCTCTTCAATCCATATCTACCGCTGTCCCCTCCTCAATTTTATTTATTAAATATATTTTTTTTATAGGAAAATGTTTAAGACTTACAAAAAATCTTCCACAATGATATAGCATGATACATGTCAATTTTTGATTTGTCACATACTCAATTGTGTAAGGCTTCTGTCTATTGCCACATCATTATGGGTAAATTTAGGAATCCAAATTATGGATCTCTAGCACTACTCTTCATTTATTAATTATAAATTATTATTTATAATATATTATATTATCTTTAATTTTTTTATTTTAAGGCTACAAAACTAACTTGCCTCTGCCCCTGATAAGACCTACATCATTGTCATTTTTTCTTATTGCTATCAGTTACCATCATCAACAATAACATCATCGGTCAACCACCTTCGAGCACTACATCTAATGACCTTCCATTGCCACCAACCACCTCTTATTGGCGATAATCATCTTTGACCACCACTTTTTATTGAGAATCACTTTTAACTACCACTTTAAATGGCTGACTGACTATCATCTCCGGTCATTGACAATCACTTTTGACCAACACTTCTTGTGGCTAATAACAACCTCTAGTTATTGCCAACTACTTCTTATTGGTGGAAACCATTTTCGACCATTACTTCCCATTACCAACAACCACCAATAGCACCTCGACCCTTTTGGAGGCCTAATATGACATTGCAAAGCGAGGCCTTTTGAAATTAAATATTAATTATAAAAGTAAAATTTATTTTACTCATTGTGTTTTACTCACATATGGTTCAAAAATAATTATGAAATTCTCATGTAATTTTAGACTAAAGTACAATCATTAACTTTGTTAATTATATACGTAAAATGACTGTAATACCTTAAAATCTTATACATTTTTTGTTATTTTTTTCGCTCTCTTCTCTCTCATACACATAATTTATAATTCGTAACATTAATTAATCATAAATTATTAATTATTTATTCTAATTCCAAACTTTCTAATCTAATCTAATTTTAATTTAATTATATTTTAGATTATAATTAATTCTAATTCCTTAATTATTTATTATAATACCCAACGACTGGGGCACATGAGGCCTAGGGGGCACGTGCCCCCCTCAACTTTTAAACAAAAATGTACTTTTGCCTCTAGTAAAAAAAATTATTTCAATTTAATCCTTTCAAGTATTTATATCAATATATTTTTTTACATTTAAAATATATATATGTATATATATATATGGATGCTTATAATTAGTTCATTTGCTAACAACTAATTATTACATAATTGATGACAACTAATAATATATTGTCATGTAATTCAATGATTCAAAACGGTGCAAAAAATAAACAAAAATTTACCTATAAATCTCATCTTTAGGAATGGCGATCCGTTTAGTTCCAAAGATTTTCTTATAAACCAATTAGTTTCATTGATTTTGGAAATGTTGATATATTATTTGGAAATTAGATTTACAATTATACCCTTATTTCTATTATGTTTTCTTTTTCATTTTTTTTTTTCTTTTTTTTTTTTTGGTGGCTAGAAAGGTGAGATACACCACTTATGAGAATCAAATTTGGAATGAATTTTTATATGAGAATCTTTTTTATTTGGAATGACTTGAAATGTAAGATTTTTGAAACATTTCAAAAAGAGTACAAAAATGACATGAAATATGAGATTCTTCAAACATTCCAAAATGATGTGAGATTTTTCAAACATTTCAAAAGGAGTACAAAAACTCCTTAATAAGCTTTGTGCAAATGTATAATTTCAAATTGTAACACTCCAAAAAAATTCCTTAGTATACTTTTTTCAAACATAACACTCTAATATAATATTCTAAAAAAACTCCTTAGTGTAATACTCCAACATAACATACAAAAAAACTCCTTAGTGTACTTTTCCAAACGTAAATTGGAGTGTGTTATCTTACATTTGGAAAAAGTACGCTAAAGAGTTTTTAAATATTTTTGTGTGTTATATTGGAGTGTGTTACATTGGAGTGTTACGTTCGAGATTACATTAATTGGAGTGTTATATTTAGGAAAAATATAATAAGAAGTTTTTTTTAGAGTGCTACGTTGTTACTTTTGAAAAAAGTACACTAAATAGTTTTTTAGTGTGTTATATTGGATTATTATGTTCTTATTCCTAATGTGAGATTTTTCTCAAAAGAAGGGAAAATCTAAAACCTTTATTGTGCGGATTGCCCAAATGTGTAATTTTATATTTAGAGAGACCCATTTTTATCTCTCAAAAATTAAACTCAAACGTATAAATGACTACCTTTTGTGTAATTTTCAGTTTAATGAGATCTTTGAGTTCATAAGAAAAAATAAAAGATTAAACAGTTCATAAGATCACATTTTGAGATTTATTAGTACTTTATCCAAAAATAAATGATATATAGCCGTCCCTATATATTAGTTGATCACCTTTTTCTTATTTATTTCTCTATTACTCTCTATCTTTTTTGTGTGTGTATCTTAATATAATTTAATTAGTTAACTTAGGGTTATATTTAAATATAAATTTTTCATCACACTAATTTTTAGTTCTACTATCAAATAAAAATCAAGTTAAATTACATTGTAAATTTTGTTAAGATTTTAATTTAATAATGCTCCTAATTTTTAATTCCACCATCAAATAAAAATCAAGTTAAATTTGATTGTAAATTTTATTAAGATTTCGATTCAATTATGTTCATTTTGACTCAAAATTCTGACTCCGTTACTAATACTTAACTTTTTTAAATACAATAAATATAGTATAATGTTAAGGATACTAAAATTTCTACCAAATAGATGATTAAATATCTCACATAGGTGTGAGGTCTACAATTTTGTAAACCCCACGCCCATGTGAGACATTTGATCATTTGTTTGGTAGAAATTTTGGAACCTATAACATTTTATATAAATATAACTTGTATTAAAAGTTGAAAGTAATTAATGACTGACTAGAGCAATAAAATCTCTGAATGAGCCATTGGAAGATTTTATTTTATAATTTTTTTTTAAGTTATGTTAGGAATTCGAAATAAATTATCAAATTTTATATCAAATTTCTCACATAGGTATGGGACCCATACACATGTGATTTGTGTGAATTTTACACTCATGTAAAAAATTTAGTAAAAAATTTAATAATTTATTTGAGGTCCATAATATATATATATATATATATATATTTAAGTGATTGAAGGCCTAATGTCTACGAAGAATAGGGTTTAATAAGGCATTTTTTGGCCTGGTTATTTTTTAGTTTTACCTAAAATATAAAATAAAAAAATTAACACGTTTGGAATGGTTTTTTAATTTTTTATGAAAAGATGTGCATAAAGTAGAGAGAAATTTTTTTTTGATTTTTTAATATAAGTTATAAATTTTTTAATTACTTTTTAATTTTTATATCATAAGGCCATGTTTGTTTAGGTGAATATGAGTTTGGGATTGGACTAATAGTCTAATAAAATTATTAATCCGATATTTGGTTAAACAATTGAAGTACGGACTAACAATCTATCCGGATATGGTATCTCACATGTGATGGACTATTAAATCTCACATAAGGGAGAGAGATATAAATTGGAGGACTAAGCCAAAATCTAGATTATTAATCCTCTTTATAATTCTAACTCAATTCAAACATAAGATAGAATACACAATTTAAAGCATTCGTAGTCTTAGAACTATTAGTTATGAAAATACTAATTCAAACTAAGAATAAAGATTGAGAGTGATGTGGTAAGGAGTGAGCCCCACATGTGATGTGATGTATGTGTTTATATTTTTGTTTTTTTCTCTTGTCGCATCATTAAAACTCTCTTTAAATTCTAAAATTAGAACTCTATATATTCAACTTAATCTAATTCGTCCAAACAGTCCAAACAAAGAGGGTGGTTTTGAAACGAAGAGCTTGGTTTTGAAAGAACAAGATGTGAAACCAAAACAAATCAACTGTCAAAATTGTGGGGCTTCCTTGTTCGGGTCCTTAGACAGTTGTCTCAACTGCCTTGAGGAATGGCCGGCCTCTCTTTAATTGTCAACAGAACTGATAGAGAGTTTTAATAAAGTAGCTCAAAAAGTAGTTTTAGTGAGCTGTCAATGTATTTATTAAAAAAAAAAAAAAGAGATAAAACACAAGAGAAAAAAAATATTTAGAGCTCTAAAAAAATTTTCAACCGTCAATAATCAAAGCCGTAAATATTATTTTTATTTATTTTTAAAATAAATTTTTTAATTACTTACATATTAAATATATTTTTTATTTTTTATTTTTATTTTTACTGAAAATAAATTGTAAATTATAAATTTTGCCAAACATTGCTTTCATGGGTATTCTAGAGTCTTGGACCATATCAGAAAAAAAGAAAAAAAAAAAAGCCATAATGACAAAAAAAATTGATGACATTATGTAATATTCATCTACGTGCAAGTATTGGATTAACTATGAAGATTCTACATTATTCTCTTCCAAATTAGTTGTAATCACAAGTTTTAAGTAAAAATTTCCAATTCTCTCTTACTTTTGGACAAAAAATGAAAATATTTTTTATGAATATTTTTAAAAATTTTTTTTTTTATGTTTGGTGGTGATAGTAGTGAAACAAAGATGGAGGTGGAAGTAGAGGTGGTAACATGGTGGTGGGGTGGCAATAGCGATAGCGACAATGATGGTGGCAATAGTTGTGGTGATGGTGGTGTAGTGGTAGAGGTGAAAGTGACGGTAATAATGTGGTGATATTAGTAAAATTTTAATTCTAGAAATATTTTTCGCCTTTTAAAAATAAAAATATTTTCTATCCATATAGGTTTATTTTCTGTTAAATATTTTAGTTTACTTTTATTTTTTGTTATATCAAATATTAAAAAATTTAAAAAAAATTTTGCCAAAACAAACAGAACGTGAATGAGCATTTTTTTTCAGCATTGTTGTATAGAAATTATTAAACTGTACGGGGGAATACGAGTATATCAAGTACATTATTAGCAAAACACAATTTGAATGGGACCCACCTTATTTTATAATAAAAAATAAAATAAAAAACAAAGCTTGGTGATCATTTTCGAAACTAACAAAACACAATTTGAATGGGACCCACCTTAGGCACCGTTTGGGAAGAAGGTTTGTAGGTTTTTTTTGACTATTTTAGCCACAAAAGACAAAATAAGTTATTTTAGCCACAACCAACAAAATAACACATCCAACCTATAATCATTATACTCTTCTCTCACAAAAAAGTCAAAAAGGTCAAAAAAACAAAAAAGCCCTTCCCAAACCAAGCTTTTTAGCACAAGTTAAAATAACTAAAAAAATCAAAAAACTAACTCACTTCTCAAACCAATCCTAACATTATTATTATTATTTTTTATTAGCGCAAGCCAATTATTAGATTAACATATATGAGAGTTTAGTCACACTTTTCAACCCTTACAAAACAGTAAATACTTATTTCTTAATTTGAACTCTCCTTTAACTATTGCAAAGTATTAAGCACTTATTTTCTATTTTCAACTCCATTTAAAGGGTGCGAGTTGAACTCGTGACTTCTCTTCTTAAGATTAAGTCCTCAGAAGAGTTATGGTAACTAATTAAATTAGGCCTAATTAATTATATTATTATGATTTTTATTTTTGAGGAAAACCATCAAGCAGATATTAAGAAATAAACAAAATGTACTCCTCCTAAGAGCTTTGGCCCTGGTACTTGTAAAATCAAAATAGCTTTGGCCTTGGTACTAATAGGGTGGTGATTCATCCCACTAATTTTTGGACCACTAATAGCACTAATGAACTAAAAAAAAAAAAAAAAAAAAAACAAACTCAAGCCAAAACATCACATCACTTTGGTGGGGCCCCCTGTGCCATATCATTAGTGATGCTCTAGTGCTCCCAATTTAGAGCTCTAAAACATTATTGGTACTAATAAAATCAAAATCATTACATAATCTTTTAACATCATTATAATTAGGGATTGACTTCCTTTAGTCCGTGATCAAATTAGATGGCACTGTTGAGTCCGTGGGGGTTTATCACGGGTCTCATTTCGATAATCTAAACCGTTCAATGTATAGAACTCGTCGAGTACTATATGCTTGTAAAAAATCACGTTGATTGGATATCGATAGCTATTTCATCGGATCAGATTTCGGTCAACTGTTTATTTTTTCACCATCTAATTTTTTTTTATACAAAACTGATTTGATCATGTAACTATTGATATCCGATCAACATGATTATTTCAGTGCACAGTAATCGACGAGTTTTACACATTAAACGGTTCAAATTATTAAAACTGAACTTGTGGTGAACTCCCACGGATCTAACAACACCATCCAATCTGTGTTATCGGACTGGAAAGAAGCCAAACCCTTATAATTATATAAAATCGATCCTATGCAGCTTCAGAACTTGCATCAATTCAGTAATGAGAACTTGAGAGTAATATTTTAGTTGTCACTAGTTTTTCTCTTTTTCATAAAATTTTCCATTATTCTTTTTCAATTACTAGCCTCATTTTTTATTTAAAAACAAATTCTTATTTGCAGGCAATTGTAGCAATTAATTTGACTTTACAATTCGCATTTATTTTGTAAATATTTTCTTTTATCTTTTTTATGCTAAAATATTATTATTTTCATTTTTATTTTGAGTAAACTATCAATATGTTCAAATAATTAAACTTAATTCCCATCAAATCTTATTAAGAATAAGTCTTAATAAAATCGTCGCTAAAAATAATTTTTTGTGGCCATTTTTTGTATATATCGCTAAAAATTGACAATTAATGACTTTTTTTGTCACGATTTTTATAAATTGTCGCTAAAACTTACAATTAGTAACTTTTTCTGTGACAAATTTTTCAAACTGTCGCTAAAAGTTGAAAATTAGTGACTTTTTTAAAGGATTTTTTTAAACTGTTATCAAAACTTATAATTAGTGACATTTTTTGTGATAATTTTTAAATTGTCATTAAAAATTAACAATTAGCGATATTTTTTTTTTGTTACAGAATTAGCGATATTTTTAAATAGTATTTGATAAAAAAAAATATCATTAACCATCACAAAACTTATTAGATAATGAATTAATAGACCTACACATGAATTTTTTATTTTTTTATTTTGCTATCCTATGTACAAAGTACATTTTTTAAGGAATACAAGTCGAAACTGTGAAGTAGGGCCACCTTCAACCTTTTGAAAAATTCACACTGAGAAGACCCTAAAAAACTGTGGGTGAGAAACCAGCGATTCATTTGCTTGGTTGCATTGCAAAAACCATTTGCGCACGTTGTTAAAGAAGACACACGTAAATTATTCTCATGTTTGATTTAAAGGATTGTTTTTTTGGGTAGGAAGATTTAAAAGTTTGTTCTTATGTTTTCAGACTTTCAGTTGACAAATAAGTATGATATGACGTGGCAGCATCATTAGTTAATAAAAAAACATTGTATCATGGTTGTTGAGGTAGTTTTTTTTAAGGATAAATTACATTAACACTTCTGATTTTTTTTTTTAATACAAAATTGTTTTCACATTTAAAAAATTATACTTATCTCTTTATTAGATTAAAATGATATATTTATCTATTAACTTTTATACATATAAAATAATATTAATATTTTGTTCATATCATTTCAAGTGAAATAACAATCATCTTTTTTGGTTTAACTCACACAAAAAATTAAATTTTTTTATTTTTCTTATTTTTTTTATTTTTACTGATTTTTTTATAAATATTTTAAGCAATTTTATTTGTTTATTTTTTAGATACACCTAATCTAGATATACATAAAAAGTTTAATATTTTGTATTTTTTTTAAATTCACCAAATATAAAAAAATACAAAAATTCAATAATACTGCAATAAATGCGAATAACAACGTTTAGTAATACTGTAATAAATGTGGATGAATAGACGAGAAAAAAAAATAATAGTGGAAATAAAAATGAAAAATTCTATTCTTATATAAAAATTTATACATAATGTTGTGATAATGATGTTGTTGTAAATATAAATCATGTTTATGAGTGTTTTGTTTTAAAGTGAAAGATCGCCATTAAGCTATATCATTGTGTCTGAATTTTTTTTATAAAATTTATGTTTGTATATCATCACTCAATAAGAATATGTTCATGTAGAATTTATTGATGAAAAATTGTAGAATGTAGTCATGATATAGGAAAAAGAAATAATAGGAAAAATGACAAAATGATCATTTAAAAAATTTTAGGACATGACATCAACAACCCATGAAGTAATTTGTAATAAGATCACGAACCTCAGGGAGGAGAATGTAATTTTTAAATGTGAGGGAGAATCTATATTAAAGGGAAATCTCATGGGGGTGTTAGTGTAATTACCCCTTTTTTTCATTTTAAATTAGTTTATCATGTAATGAACATACTACCTTGACGTATTTTTCTCTTGGAAAATTTTATTAAACGCACCCTCGTACCGTATGCACTTTTGTCTATGTTATTTTTTTTTTTTAGTTATGATTGAATTTTTTTTTAATTATGATATTATTTTGAGATATCTAAGGGATGTGTATTGTGACGCCCTGAAATAATTAATATTAACTCATTACATAACAATGTTACAATAGATCAACAATCTCATATCTTCTGTTCATATTATCGTGATCATTACAAAAGATGACATATACAATATATTCATAAAATCCGAGATTCTAAATCTATAGCATATGACATGGATACAGGAATAGGAAAAATAATAAAGTCAAATAAAGAGATGCTTTAATGGCTTACAACTTTTCAATACGATACTTGATTACGACAAAATGAGTTTAAACTCAATACAAGTAAGGCCTGAGACTCGAATAAAATATTTACATTAAGAAAACAAAAGAAGTCTTAAGCTTCGAGTTCTTCGAAGTTATGTTCTTGGATGATGCATATCATCGGCACCTAAAAAGTTGTTTTCCACATAGGGTAAGCCAAAACCCAGTAGGAATACTCTAACATAGTATATGAATCTTAGCAAAATTATAAAGTGAATGCACATGCATAGCATTTGCAAAACATTCCTTATTTTTCATCTCAAAACAATGCAATACCAGATTATATATCAATTCATAAAAATAATCTTTTTATACAAAAAACAGGGTAGTGGATACAACACACTGGGAATCTCTATGTATGTGTTTGCAAGTAAGCTATACAAGCACTACCAAAGCCATATTACCGGTACTAACCAGAAGGATCGGCACCTAACCGTGCGGGTTTCTAAACTTTCACCAAGGATACATAGACCAACATAATAAAACCATAACCACACCCCCTAACCAGATTCACCACAGTATTCACCCATTTTTCTCAAAAATAAATACATTTGCAATGTTCAATGTAAGATGATGCACAATGCACAATGTATGAAAAGTTAGTTTCAACTCAACCTAATTCTCATGCAATGTTTACAACAATCAAGACTATCCTCCACCGATAGCCCAAAATAGATATTTCTATTCAATAGATAAATTCCAATCAAAAGATACATTTTCATCAATTCCCATGGGAGTGATAATACATGTCTAACTCTACCATCACCATTAACATAATTATTATTCCAATTTCACAATATTCAACATCATTTTCCATTTCCCTTTTCACAATTTCCAATATCCAAAATTAGAGCGAAAACCCCTTTTCTTTCTAAAATCAATTTTGAGAAATGCTTTCCATCATTTCCACACAACTCACCCACAACCATATACCTACAATCATTTTCAAGAATCAATTTGGAAAACCCTCTTTTGATTTCTGTTGGCTGCATATTTTGTAAAAGCCAATTACAGTTCGACACGTGGCAAAGCAAGGATAGTATGGGGAGACTACTCAAGTCTTCGATCTCGATCGTACACGTGGCAGTAAAAATTGGTTCTCACGTGATCTGAGTAGCACAGGATCAATAAAGAGATACAAGATGACGTGGCTTCAACGGTTGCTCATATTCAGATTCAAATACAAGAGGGAAGTTCAACTGCAAGAAAAGGCGTAGTGGAACTACTTCTAAGGCAGCATGATCAGCAATCATGGAGGAGCAGTTCGACAGTTTGAAGTGCAGTTCGATGGTCATCCTTGAAGAGTATAAATAGCAAGGAGGTCTCCAGAAAAAACCCCCAGACTCAGATCATACAAACCAGTCTTACTTTACATATTTTCCAGTTTTTTTACATTTCTAGTCTTTGCCTTTCTTGCACTTTAAATACCTGTTCTGCACTTCGATTCATAGCAGTAGTTTCAAGTAAATCGTCACTGTAAACCTCTTCGAGGCTGAGTTTGGATCATTGTAAGTGTTCATTTTAATGAAATACTTCCATTGTTCTTCATGTTAACTGTTATTTTCTCTTAATTTCTCCTAAGTCAAGCCACCAGTAAAAGTCCTCTTCATTGAGGCTGAAAGAACTAAAACACAATCGTCTGATAATTGGTTGGCAATTATAATTTCTGTAAGGACTGATTGATCCTTGCTGGCAAGCTCGCATTTACAAAAATACCCTTCGAAAAGCCAAAAAGCCAACATATATTTTTGGCACGCCCAGTGGGACTCGTTAAAATGGCTAGACGAAGACGACAGGGAGAAAATGAACGCTTGGAAGAAGGTGTAGAAGGAGAGGTAGAAATACCTAATCCAGAGGATAATGTGGTAACACATCCTGTGGAAACTCCCATGTTATCAGAACCTATGGTCGAACAGACCAGTACTTTGGGACAAGAACCATATGTTCATAATATTGGACGAAACCAAGGAATTGGACCATCCACTGTTCCATCTACTCAGCCAACAAATCCATAGGATGGCTTAGTAGATGCTATGGGACAACAATTAATGAACACAATGGAAAGATGGGCAACATCCTTTTTGGATCGAATGAATAACCACCAACCAACAAACACAAGACACACAGATGAAGTTTTAAATGTCCTTCAGCAAAGATTGGCTAGAGATAAACAGCCTATGCAATTTAATGGACATTCTAATGGTCAAGCTAGTAACCAGAACTATGAAAGACCATCACCTCAGTCTTGGTATGAACCCATTTCGAGGCCTATAGCAGGCCAAAATGCCTCAGTACTTAACAATGAAGCCACACAAGTTGGTGGATCTGGTCAAGTACAAGAAACTGGCGTAAGAATGGTTACAAATCCCATGTTCGAAGCCATACCTGGCACTAGGGGGTATAATAATCCCTTATTCGAATTTATACCCGGGGGGTTGGAAGGTTGGCCTGCAAATGGAAGGGACACAACACCTGTCCCAGCACCTTTCGCAGGCCCTTTCGCAGGACAGGCTCAAAGGGGTTACCCACACCCCTAACAGCAACCTGCACCACAGGGGCAACCAATCCCAAATGTACTACCTTATGGACCAAGAGGACCGCAAGCACAAGTTTGTCCACCAAATCCTGTGTTTATCCCTCCAGTAGTGGTTCAACAGGCACAAAATATGGTCCCTAGGGACCAAATTGCTAATATTGTTAGGGAGATGTGTGGACCGATGGCTCGGGGGGTCCAGACTCTTGTATACAGAAAATCATACCCAGAATGGGTGGATAGGGTACATGAATACCCAAGGGGGTTCAGGATACCAGATTTTACCCTTTTCTATGGGACTGGAAATCAGTCAACAATAGAGCATATTGCTAGGTTTGCTGCTCAATGCGGTGAATTTACTAATCATGACTTTATGAAACTAAGGTTATTCCCAAATTCTCTAACTGGAGGAGCGTTTGTATGGTACATCAACCTTACACCTGGCTCCATCCAAAATTGGCAACAAATGGAAGAGGCATTTCATGCCCAATTCTTCCAATCGGAGCCAGAGGTTTCTATGGCAGACTTGGCTAGATTGAGTCAAAGGCCTGAAGAAAAGGCTACTCAGTTTGTTGCCAGATTTAAAAGGGCTCGAAATAAATGTAGAGTCATCCTGCCAGAATCAGAATTTGTAAGATTGGCTCAAAACGGCCTAGAGTTCAGGCTGCGAAAGAAGTTTGACTCGACTGAATTCAGAGATTTGGTGGAACTGACCTATAAGGTGTCTAGATACGAAGCATTACTAGAGGAAGAACAAGATCGAAATAATGCGTCGTACAAGACATATTATAGAGATCCTAATTATGAGATCGATGCAGCGGAGATTGTGGGCAAAGAACCTGTAATCTGTGAAGCATTAATTCATAAGGATACAACAATTGACCAGCAGTTTAAAAAGAAAGACTTTCACAGAAAATACTCTTTCGATTTAACAAAAGCAGATGACATCTTTGATCATTTGCTTGCGGCCAATTTCCTTAAGTTACCTAAATGAGTAAAACTGCCATCTCCAGATGAACTTAAGGGAAAAGTATATTGTAAATGGCATAACTCTTGGTCTCACTCGACTAAAAACTGCATTGTTTTTCGAGACAGGATCCAAGAACAAATTCGGAAAGGGAGTTTGAAATTTCCAGCCAAAACAGAAAAGGTCATGGGGATTGACAGCAATTCGTTTCCAGAAGTTGGAGAAAGCACGGCTAATGTGGTTGTACCAAACTTCCAGAATCTATCTCTGCAAGAGTTGGAAGAAGTCAATGTGCAGATGCATATTGCTAACCAGACAACTACCAAGAAGGACACTGGAAACCCACCAGCCATTGGACAAGGTTTCTCGCACCAGAAGGAACACTCTGATGAAGAAGCATTGGATGATGATTCCTTGGAAGCAGCTGTAATGCAGAGGATGTGTCCCAGGTGCAGACTGAGTTATAAATGGTTGAAGGGGCTTCCAATTGATGGAAGCAATACTACAGGGATGTTCAGAGACGTCCTAAATCAACCAACGCTTACAACAAAAGGCCGTATCTGGCTAGTGATAGGCAGCGACCACCAGTGGTTGAGCCTGCAGTGGACAGAATGCATGCTAAAGGCAAGAGGCCTTTACATGAATCCAGGCCACCTAACTATTACAGAATGGAGAGCAGTCATTCTAAAAGAAGACTGGAGAGAGGCTCATTTCAGGGGATCAAAGCCAGGGATTGGCCCCCTAGACCAACCTCACGTAGGACAGAAAGTGGCTATCTGCATCGAAGGTCTGAATCAGGCTCAAAACATGAGGTCAGAGCCAAACACTTGCCTTCACAGCCAGCTTCAAAGATGGCTTCGAAGGTTGAAAAAAGCAGTTCAACATCTGAGTCAGCAAGTTCGTGGGTACCTGGGGTCCCAGATTGGTTTGTAATGCAGAACAAGCCTAGGGAGGTGCCTGCCCAAAGGGATGTTGGAAACCAAGACAGGATGGTCAAGCCTCCATTGGTGGCTCCGAACAATTGGGTATTGCTTAAACACCCAAAGACAAAGGAACCAGATATGGTTCCAGTTATTTCAAGATCACAAAGAAGGAATATTCAACGCAGGTACACCCAGTACCAGCAAGATCAGAAAGAAAGTGGAGAGAGTTCTTGTAACAACCCCCATACTGTTTACCGATAAATTGCTGAATTACGTACTGATTTCTGCTAAACTGGACTGCTTATGACTGATAATTGAACTAACTGAAGTACTGAACGGACTGATTGAAAATTGGAACTGAATTGACTGAGCATATCTATTGTATTGCATTCTATCTGTTTGATTCTATGATTTATCTGTTTGTGTTTTATGTTTAAACTGTAAATTGAAGGCCTTATCGGCGGCCGAAGTAGAAACCGTTTAGTATTTCATGAACAGTAGAATTTATCTGATTTTATGGTATATTTATTTAAAATGTGATTAGGTGTGACTAAATTAGATCAAATGGATTAAATTACTTGAATTGGTGTAAGTTGCCTTATTTACGGAATTGCCACTGAGTGGGCCTTTGTTTAATCTTATTATTTGAGCCTTATACACTTAATCAAAACATTCCCTTCAGCCTATTTTGAGTACTCAACCGACTTTAGAGTGAGAGGGAAGGAAGAGAATTGATTTTCATCACATTTTGCTTGATTGTGCTTGAAACTTAAGAGGATTGAAGTGTTGACTCCATTATTGATCTCCTAGGCTCTCAATTGAAGACTTAGGTATGTATATCAACCACTCATTGTTGCATTTAAGGTTGGTTCTTGCTAGATTCATGGCAAATTATAGAGCTAAGACATAAATTGGTTCAATAGTGTTGTATTATGACTAAATTCTTGCATGCATGTGGGTATTGTTGAGTTTTGAGTTGAATTCATGGTGGAATTGTACATGCATGCTCATGTTTAAGCTTAAGTCCATGATTTCAACTTGTTTTTGGTATGAATGGCTCACTAGAACATCAAATTGGAGTTTTGAAATGGTTTAATTTCATACATGTTGCATGTTCTTCATATTCTTGAAAATGGGTTTAAAAAAATGGTTTTAATTGACTCACCTTTGGGGCTTGAATTCATAAATTGAGCTTTGAGACTTGTTATACATTGAATTTAGATATGTTTTCCAGAATTTGGGCCCAAGAGGTCGAGTTTGGAGTGGTAGAATGCTTGGTTCGAACTTGGGAGACAAATCTGGAAATTCCAGATTTGGCTTCCTTGCTCGAGCGAAGAATTCGTCGCTCGAGCGAGCACCTTTGTCCAGGGCTCCGCTCGAGCGAGCATCGCGCGGCCATCGCGCGTAAAATTGCAACATCCAGTATTTTTACTATTTCATCAGACCGCTCGAGCGAAGCCTTTGATTTTGGAATCTCGCTCGAGCGAAGGAAGGCTTGCTCGAGCGAGGCTCCTATTTTCAGCAAATTTTGCAAAATGTTTTCTAAGTATATTTTTGCATTCTCATCCCCTTCTAGGCATTCTTAGGCCTAGTTTAAGGCATCTTAATGAGGATATAGATGTAGAACACACCCAGGCAAATTAGAGATTAAGTTATGATATTTTCCAACTGTGTAGCTTAGTGTGTGTTCAACCTGTGAACTGTGTAGGGTTGGCGACTGGGGAGACACGCTCTAGCATACTGTAGCCCAAACACTGTGAGTAACAATTGTGTAAAGATATGTTCAAAATGACTACCTTTTGAATACTGAACTGAACTGTTTACTGAACTGAAATTAATTACTGAATGAATGTATGTCCTTTATTTCTGAACTGTACTGTGGCATCCTTAGCACCTACTGTTTACTGTTACTGTTACAGAGATCTCTGTCGGTTCCCTCGTGGAACCACTACTGTTTACTGACTGATGGCCATCATTACTGTTCGGTCTTTAAGACCTACTGTTTACTGCTAAGCTAATGGGTGTACCACATATGACTGAATAACTGTTCTGACTGAAAGACTGAAATATTGTTTAATGAATTGTTTTCATTACTGTAAGGACATTTCATTCTTAACCTCTTTACGCATTATGTTATTCACTGGACTTTAGCTCACTGCTCATATATATATGTAGGTGTACAGGCACCGGATCAAAGCTAGAGGCGTCAGGGTTACTCCAGTTTTGTCAAGCCAGCCTATGTACCTCACCGCGAGGTTCCGAGCCTGCTATGCTAAGGCTTAGGGGTGTTTTTGTAATCCCCCTTCCGTACTGTTTTGTAACACTGTGTAAACCGAATGTTTGTACTGTACTGTACTGTATAGGGGATTAGGTCCCTGTTTCACTGAATGTTATGTATGTATATATATACTGTTTTCTACTGTACCGTCTATGCATATATGAATGAAAATCTTTTCGGCATACAGACTGTCACAGCTCAATGGACATTATTTAATTACTGTATTGGCTTCCGCCAGGCCCTGAACTCTGTTTTACTGTACTACTGCTAAGCAGGCCTTCGGTAATCTCGGATTACTGGCCGGTTACGGTGCTAAACCCATAGGGCCGGGTTTGGGTCGTGACAGAGTGGTATCAGAGCGATACTTAACCACGAGTTATACCCCACACACGTGTCCAAATGAGCTATAGGGTGTCCTAGAAAAGTGATTAGGGCATTTCATGAACTTGAAAAGTGTGTGGCTATGTTATGACTGAATACATGTTAATGTGATAACTGTCTAAATATGCAACTGTTTATGTTATAATTGCTACAACTGTTATAACTGTCTATAGTGAAATGAACAATGCAAATGAACCTGAATCCTCATCTACTGAGGCAAGAATGACAAGAATGGAAAGAATGATGGAACTAATAACTGCTAGACTTGAGCAACAACAGAACCAACAGCCCCCACCTCCTCCTCCTCCGATACAGCTGGAACCGAATGTGAATTTGAATGATGGGGACATAATTGCTCTCACCCAGAAGTTCAGCAAACTGAAACCGCCATCCTTTCAGGGAGGCTTGGAACCGTTGAAAGCTGAAGCTTGGGTACTTGAGACTGAAAAGTTATTTGAAGTGTTTCCGTGCTCGGAAGCAAATAAAGTATTGTTAGCTACCTTCACCTTGCAAGAAGAGGCCAGAAGGTGGTGGATGCTGGTCCGTGATACTAACACTGTAGTGACTTGGGCTTAGTTTAAGGAGTCCTTCTTTGAAAAATATTTCCCCACAGTGTATCAGGGATAGGAAAGTGACTGAGTTTGAGCAACTGAGGCAGGGCACCATGTCCGTTGCCGAATATGAAACGAAGTTCATCGGGCTTGCCAAATATGCACCACATATGGTGGACACCGAATACAAGAAGGCCCGAAGGTTTGAAGGCGGCCTGAATGCTGCAATACTGGATAGAATAAGTGTGTTAAAACTACCGACCTATGTAGGTGTTCTTGACCGAGCATTGATGGCCGAGTCGAACATCAAGGCAGTGAAACAATCTGAAACACCAACAACTGAATGACATGGCAAAAGGCAGGGTTTCAAATTCAAGAAAGGCAAGCATAATCAACTAAACAAGAAACAGAATACAGGGTCAACAAATAGCCCCAGCCAAGGGAGTGGTTCCACACCGCCCTGCTCCGAATGTGGTAAGAATCATAAAGGAGTTTGTTATAAAATTTCTGGTGCATGTTACAGGTGTGGCAAGGTGGGCCACATGGTGAAAGATTGCCCTTCCACTGCTCCGGGCAATAGTAAAGCTGCAGGCAGGCCGCAGCATCAACTGTAGCACCAAAGCCTAACCCCAAAGCTACGGGAAAGAGCCGATGAGGCAGGGCCGAGTGTTTGCCCTAGTACCGGGAGATGTGCAAAATACTGAAACCGTTGTGTGTCAGGTATCCTCTCTATTTGTGCTCAAAATGCATATGTACTGATTGATTCGGGGTCTACACATTCTTATGTGTCGCATGCTTTCTCACGGAAATTGAATAGACCCTTAGAGCCCATGAATTATCTGTTAGCCGTATCATCACCCGTAGGAGGATCCATGACATGTGCATATATGTATCCTGCTTGTGAAATTATTGTTGGGGATATGCATCTGTTTATTGACTTACTGCCATTGAACATTGATCACTTTGATGTAATATTGGGGATGGACTGGTTACAAAAATATCATGCCA
Source organism: Camellia japonica (assembly GCA_030407325.1). Classification (NCBI taxonomy): domain Eukaryota; kingdom Viridiplantae; phylum Streptophyta; class Magnoliopsida; order Ericales; family Theaceae; genus Camellia; species Camellia japonica. The sequence continues at coordinate 77,797,561 of JAPPVO010000059.1, read as the reverse complement.
CTATTGACTGTGTGACAAAACAAGTTGTTTTCCGTCCACCTGGTTTACCTGAATTTGTGTTTAATGGGGTTGGAGTAGTACCTCCTCCGTATTTGATCTCTTCTGTGAAAGCTGTTAAATTGATTAGAAAGGGGTGTAAAGGATATCTGTGTTCTGTACTGACTGTCTCTACTAATGATAGTGTTAAAACTGATGTGAATTGTATTCCTATAGTCAGAGAATTCCCAGATGTATTTCCAGATGATCTGCCAGGGGATTTGGTTGACAGGGAGATTGAATTTACCGTTGATGTGATTCCGGGAACACAGCCAATATCTAAAGCTCCTTACAGAATGGCCCCAACTGAACTGAAGGAGTTGAAAGTGCAATTGCAAGAATTGTTAGACAAGAAGTTTATCAGGCCCAGTACTTCACCGTGGGGTGCACCTGTTTTGTTTGTAAAGAAGAAAGATGGTTCACTGAGACTGTGCATTGATTACCGCGAATTGAACAAGGTAACTGTAAAGAATAAATATCCTTTACCACGTATTGATGACCTGTTTGACCAGTTACAGGGTGCACAAGTGTTTTCCAAGATTGATCTCAGATCGGGGTATCATCAATTGAAAGTTAAACCAGAGGACATCGATAAAACTGCTTTTAGAACGAGGTATGGCCATTATGAATTTTTAGTTATGCCATTCGGAGTCACGAATGCCCCTGCTGCTTTTATGGACCTTATAAACAGAATTTTTAAACCATACCTTGATGATTTCATTGTAGTATTTATTGATGACATACTGATTTAGTCAAAAAGTAAAGAAGAACATGAACACCATCTGAGACTTGCCCTGCAGACCTTAAGGGAACAGAAACTGTATGCTAAACTGTCTAAATGTGAATTCTGGCTTGATCATGTTATGTTTTTGGGGCATGTTGTTAGCAAAGATGGAATTTCTGTTGATCCGTAGAAAATTGAAGCTGTAGTAAACTGGCCTAGACCAACAAATGTGACTGAAGTCCAAAGCTTTTTGGGATTGGCTGGATATTACAGAAGATTTGTCAAAGACTTCTCCAAAATTGCCCTACCATTGACTCAGTTAACTCAGAAGGGGACATCATTTGACTGGACTGACCAGAGGGAATCAGCATTTCAAGAGTTGAAAACTCGACTGGTGACTGTTCCTGTTCTTACTTTACCCTCAGGTACGGATGGTTATACTGTATTTAGTGATGCTTCTCATAAGAGTTTGAGATGTGTTTTAATGCAGAGTGAGAGAGTTATTGCTTATGCTTCCCGACAGCTGAGACCTCATGAAAAGAATTACCCAACCCATGATCTGGAACTTGCAGCAGTGGTGTTTGCACTGAAAATTTGGCGTCACTATTTGTATGGGGCAATATGTGAAGTTTATACCGACCACAAGAGTCTAAAATACTTCTTCACCCAGAAAGAACTGAACATGAGACAACGGAGATGGCTAGAACTGATTAAAGATTATGATCTCCAGATTCTGTACCACCCGGGAAAAGCCAACACCGTTGCCGATGCATTGAGCCGAAAATCAATTGCTAACCTAGCTTGTTTGCTCACCGGACAAAAAGAGCTGCTTAGTGACCTTGAAAAATTTGAAATTGAAATTGTTTTGAGAGAACAAGGGGGAACGCTAGCTGCTATTTCTGCTCAACCGGCATTGATTGAAGAAGTTAAAGGGAAACAGCAACTAGATGACTTTTTGAAAAAGATCATCGAAGAAAGAGAGTCTAAGCCGAGATCGGGTTTCAAATTTGAGAACAATTTACTGAACTTTCAAGAAAGACTGTGTGTGCCGAATGACACTGAACTGAAAAGAAGAGTTCTGCAAGAGGGCCACAATTCAAAATTGTCTATTCACCCGGGGAATACGAAAATGTACCAAGATTTGAAACAGAATTTCTGGTGGCCGGGAATGAAGAAAGAAATTGCCGACTTCGTGTCCAAATGTCTTCATTGCCAACAAGTTAAAGCTGAACATCAACGACCTGCCGGATTATTGCAACCCTTACCCATACCAGAGTGGAAATGGGAGCATATCACGATGGATTTTATCGTTGGATTACCTCGCTCCAGAAAAGGTATGGATTCAATTTGGGTCATTGTTGATAGACTGACCAAATCTGCTCACTTCTTACCTGTCAAGACAATTTATAATGCCGACAAGTTGGCTGTAATTTATATTGATAAAATTGTTAGACTGCACGGAGTGCCTGTATCCATTGTTTCTGACAGGGATTCGAAGTTTACATCGAGGTTTTGGCAAAGCCTACAGACTGCATTGGGTACTGAATTGAGGCTGAGTAGTGCCTATCATCCTCAGACGGATGGACAGTCAGAAAGGACCATCCAGACTCTGGAGGATCTATTGAGAATGTGCGTCCTTGATTTTCAGGGAAACTGGGAAAGTCTTTTGCCATTGGCTGAATTCGCCTACAACAACAGTTACCATTCAAGTATTGGTATGGCGCCTTTCGAGGCATTGTATGGTAGAAAATGTAGATCTCCAATCTGCTGGGCAGAAGTTGGAGATGGGCCTTTGCTTGGGCCCGAGATCGTATATGAAACGACTGAAAAGATAAAACTGATACAGCAGAGGCTGAAAACTGCACAGAGTAGACAGAAAAGTTATGCGGATGTCAGAAGACGGGACAGAGAGTATGAAGTGGGTGATCACGTTTTTGTGAAGGTAACACCAATGAAAGGCCAGACTCGTTTTGGAGTCGAAGGCAAGTTAGCGCTGCGGTATGTCGGACCGTACGAGATTATTAAGAAGATTAATCCGGTGGCGTATCAAGTTGCGCTCCCTCCTGAAATGGAGCATATGTATAATGTTTTCCACATTTCGATGTTGAGAGATTATCTCTGGGATCCCTTTCATGTAATTGAGCCTACTCGAGTAGTGTTGAGTGATGACTACACTTACGAGGAACGGCCTAAACAGATTCTAAACAGACGGATCAAGAAACTGAGAAACAAAGAGATCCCGTTAGTGAAAGTTGACTGGCAGAACCATGGTGGTGTGTATGCTACTTGGGAAAGGGAAGATGACATGGCTAAGCGATATCCTGATTTGTTCCCGCTGGATCCTGTTTTCTTCCAGAATGAAGGTAACTCGAGTTTAGAGGACTAAACTCCTTATACGGAGGGGAGACTGTAACAACCCCCAACTGTTTACCGATAAATTGCTGAATTACGTACTGATTTCTGCTAAACTGGACTGCTTATGACTGATAATTGAACTAACTGAAGTACTGAACGGACTGATTGAAAATTGGAACTGAATTGACTGAGCATATCTATTGTATTGCATTCTATCTGTTTGATTCTATGATTTATCTGTTTGTGTTTTATGTTTAAACTGTAAATTGAAGGCCTTATCGGCGGCCGAAGTAGAAACCGTTTAGTATTTCATGAACAGTAGAATTTATCTGATTTTATGGTATATTTATTTAAAATGTGATTAGGTGTGACTAAATTAGATCAAATGGATTAAATTACTTGAATTGGTGTAAGTTGCCTTATTTACGGAATTGCCACTGAGTGGGCCTTTGTTTAATCTTATTATTTGAGCCTTATACACTTAATCAAAACATTCCATTCAGCCTATTTTGAGTACTCAACCGACTTTAGAGTGAGAGGGAAGGAAGAGAATTGATTTTCATCACATTTTGCTTGATTGTGCTTGAAACTTAAGAGGATTGAAGTGTTGACTCCATTATTGATCTCCTAGGCTCTCAATTGAAGACTTAGGTATGTATATCAACCACTCATTGTTGCATTTAAGGTTGGTTCTTGCTAGATTCATGGCAAATTATAGAGCTAAGACATAAATTGGTTCAATAGTGTTGTATTATGACTAAATTCTTGCATGCATGTGGGTATTGTTGAGTTTTGAGTTGAATTCATGGTGGAATTGTACATGCATGCTCATGTTTAAGCTTAAGTCCATGATTTCAACTTGTTTTTGGTATGAATGGCTCACTAGAACATCAAATTGGAGTTTTGAAATGGTTTAATTTCATACATGTTGCATGTTCTTCATATTCTTGAAAATGGGTTTAAAAAAATGGTTTTAATTGACTCACCTTTGGGGCTTGAATTCATAAATTGAGCTTTGAGACTTGTTATACATTGAATTTAGATATGTTTTCCAGAATTTGGGCCCAAGAGGTCGAGTTTGGAGTGGTAGAATGCTTGGTTCGAACTTGGGAGACAAATCTGGAAATTCCAGATTTGGCTTCCTTGCTCGAGCGAAGGATTCCTCGCTCGAGCGAGCACCTTTGTCCAGGGCTCCGCTCGAGCAAGCATCGCGCGGCCATCGCGCGTAAAATTGCAACATCCAGTATTTTTACTATTTCATCAGACCGCTCGAGCGAAGTATTTCTCGCTCGAGCGAAGCCTTTGATTTTGGAATCTCGCTCGAGCGAATGAAGGCTTGCTCGAGCGAGGCTCCTATTTTCAGCAAATTTTGCAAAATGTTTTCTAAGTATATTTTTGCATTCTCATCCCCTTCTAGGCATTCTTAGGCCTAGTTTAAGGCATCTTAATGAGGATATAGATGTAGAACACACCCAGGCAAATTAGAGATTAAGTTATGATATTTCCCAACTGTGTAGCTTAGTGTGTATTCAACCTGTGAACTGTGTAGGGTTGGCGACTGGGGAGACACGCTCTAGCATACTGTAGCCCAAACACTGTGAGTAACAATTGTGTAAAGATATGTTCAAAATGACTACCTTTTGAATACTGAACTGAACTGTTTACTGAACTGAAATTAATTACTGAATGAATGTATGTCCTTTATTTCTGAACTGTACTGTGGCATCCTTAGCACCTACTGTTTACTGTTACTGTTACAGAGATCTCTGTCGGTTCCCTCGTGGAACCACTACTGTTTACTGACTGATGGCCATCATTACTGTTCGGTCTTTAAGACCTACTGTTTACTGCTAAGCTAATGGGTGTACCACATATGACTGAATAACTGTTCTGACTGAAAGACTGAAATATTGTTTAATGAATTGTTTTCATTACTGTAAGGACATTTCATTCTTAACCTCTTTACGCATTATGTTATTCACTGGGCTTTAGCTCACTGCTCATATATATATGTAGGTGTACAGGCACCGGATCAAAGCTAGAGGCGTCAGGGTTACTCCAGTTTTGTCAAGCCAGCCTATGTACCTCACCGCGAGGTTCCGAGCCTGCTATGCTAAGGCTTAGGGGTGTTTTTGTAATCCCCCTTCCGTACTGTTTTGTAACACTGTGTAAACCGAATGTTTGTACTGTACTGTACTGTATAGGGGATTAGGTCCCTGTTTCACTGAATGTTATGTATGTATATATATATACTGTTTTCTACTGTACCGTCTATGCATATATGAATGAAAATCTTTTCGGCATACAGACTGTCACAGCTCAATGGACATTATTTAATTACTGTATTGGCTTCCGCCAGGCCCTGAACTCTGTTTTACTGTACTACTGCTAAGCAGGCCTTCGGTAATCTCGGATTACTGGCCGGTTACGGTGCTAAACCCATAGGGCCGGGTTTGGGTCGTGACAGTTCTTCACTGGTCAAGACAGAAAAGTCAGACCATGCTCCAAAGCCAAATCCACAGAACAAAGTGTTTAGCACCAGAGAACAGTTGGCCAAAGTTCATTCTGAACTAAAGGCCAGGGAGAAGGTTAGCTTAGCAGGGTTGGAGAAGGCTCTGATGGAAAGTGATAGCGAGACGGAAGAAGGGATTGGCATAAGCCAAAAGAAGGAAATGGCAGAGGAAGAAATGTTCGAAGCCTTCATGGCTGAGCAAACATTTTTGGTTGAAAAACCAGTTGAGAAAGATCCTTCGAAGGAATCAGTTAGCAACGAAGTGCCAGAATGCAGCATGGAGGATGCTGCTGAAGTAACTGAACAAGGTGGCCAAGGGAGGAAGCAGGTACAGCCAGCCATCCAATTTGGCTCATTTCCTCCAGTATCAGTCAATATGGTACACATATTGCCTCATGAGTTCCAAGTTGGGGATGAGGACCAAGACATGGATCCTATTCCAGTCTCTAGTGAGGAGTCGCAAGTGAGTATAGTACAGGATGAGTCTGAAATGGCTACTCCGATGGAAACTGAATGCGAGGGCGAGGAAGAGGTGAGCATCAACCTCTCATATCTTTTTGAATATCCCTCGAATTCTATGACACAACATGTCAAGCCTTTGTATATCAAGGCTTTCTTTAATAGGATACAATTGAATCGGGTCCTGATAGATAATGGGGCAGCAGTGAACTTACTACCGAAATCTTCTTTGAAGAAACTAGGGAAAAAGAATCCCAGGTTGATCCCAACCAGCACAACCGTCGCTGGCTTTGCTGGAGACAAACAGATGGCTCAGGGGATTTTACCCATTAACTTGAGTGTGGGAACCAAGGACTGTATGACAGCATTCTTCGTGATCGACAGTAATGCTAAATACAATGCTTTACTTGGGAGAGATTGGATCCACACTAACAAATGTGTGCCTTCCTCTTTGCATCAGAAAATCATGATGGCCTTAGGCAATGGAGAGACAGAGGAAATAGATGCAGATCCTCAACCCTTCATAGCCTGTGCAGACTTTGCAGAGGCCAAGCTGTATATTGAGGGAGTGACACCACTCAATATACTGAGGAAAGCTGATGGCTCAGCCGAAGTGACAGCTGATGAGGAAGTGACACACTTGAAGCACTTAGTCCAAGAGAGTGCTGATGAAGAGATTGTCGTTAAAGATGACAATGACGCCTGGTTGTAGGCAAAGAGATGAAGAACAAGAAGCCAAGTTTTTGGCTCTGATTAAATTCTCAACATTGGATGTAAAAGCTATAGTCCAGAAAGTACAAGAGCAAGAAAGAGAAGCCATGATAATTGGCTGTAAACAGGAGCAGCAGCAGGTCAGAATTTTGACCCTTGGGAAATACTGTGCATTGGACATTGAGACAAAAGTCCAGGAGATACAGGAGGAGGATGCCTTATGGACAGATTTTGTTTATGAGGAGGAGGGCAAAGATGTTGAACTAAAGAACCTGGGAGCAGAACAAAGCAAGAAGGTTGCTTCGAAGGTCAAAGAAACCAAGGAAGAAGCTTTAATAAGTTCTCAGACACAAGACCCCTTAGAAGAAGTAAATTTAGGGGAAGGTTCTATACAACAACCCACCTATATAAGTGCTTGCTTGAATATTCTGGACAGAGGCCAGTTGTTGGTTGTTCTGAAGAAATACAAAGATTGCTTTGCATGGTCCTATAATGAACTACCAGGATTGGATAAGTCATTAGTAGAACATAAGCTCCCTATGAAGCCTAATTTCAAGCCATACAAGCAGAAACCAAGAAGAATGAGTCCAGAAGTAATTCAGAAGGTCAAGGAAGAGATTCTTAGACTACTCAAGGCAGGCTTTATTAGGACAGCCAGGTATGTTGAATGGCTATCTAATATTGTGCCTGTAGTTAAGAAGAATGGCAAAATGAGGGTATGCATCGATTTCAGAAACTTAAATCTAGCAACTCCCAAAGATGAGTACCCTATGCCTATAGTGGATCTGCTGGTAGACAGTTCAGCAGGACATCAGATTTTATCAATGATGGATGGGCACTCTGGTTATAACCAAATCTGCATTGCAGAGGAGGATATCCATAAGACAGCATTCAGATGTCCTGGGAATATTGGCACCTTCGAATGTGTTAAAATGCCATTTGGTCTGAAGAATGCTGGGGCTATATATCAGAGGGCTATGAACACTATCTTTCATGATCTCATTGGAGGGTATCTAGAGTGTTATATTGATGACATTGTAGTGAAATCCCAGTCCATGGAGGAGCATCTGTTTCACTTAGAAGCATCTTTTGAAAGAATGAGGAAGTTTAAGTTGAAACTTAATCCTTTCAAGTGTGCTTTTGGTGTATCATCTAGAAACTTCTTGGGTTATGTAGTGCACAAGAAAGGAATACAGATTGATCAGAATAAAGCTAAAGCCATCATTGAAGCCAGGCCTCCACCAAGTAAGAAAGAATTACAAAGGTTCCTTGGGCAGGTTAACTTTCTTCGAAGGTTCATTTCTAACACTGCAGGGAAAACTAAAGTATTTTCTTCCTTGTTAAGACTGAAAGATGAAGAGGGATTTGTGTGGACAGCAGAGCATCAAATTGCTTTCGAAGGTATCAAAGCCTACTTGGCCAACCCTCCAGTGCTGATGCCACCAAAGGGGAACAAGCCCTTGAAGTTGTACATAGCTGCAGCAGAAGATTCATTGGGAGCTTTTTTGGCCCAAGACAATGAAGAAGGCAAGGAGCAAGCTATTTATTACCTTAGTAGGTTTTTAAATTCTTGTGAATGTAAATATTCAGCTGTTGAAAAGCTGTGTCTTGCTTTGTATTTTGCTGCAATGAAATTAAGATATTATCTTTTACCTACAACTGTCTTGGTAATTGCAACCACAGATTTAGTTAAATACATGTTATCTAGGCCTATGTTGAGGGGGAGAATTGGCAAGTGGATACTAGCCTTATCAGAATTTCATCTAGAGTATATCCCCCAAAGGGCAGTAAAAGGACAGGTTTTAGCCAATTTTCTGGCAGACCATCCATCTCAAGCCGAGAGCTAAGAGATAATGGAACTTGGTATGGCTAGTGTTGAGCCATGGCAGATGTGGTTCGATGGGTCGAAAGCCAATGGCTTAATTGGAATTGGTGTTGTGATTAAATCTCCACAAGGGGTAAAAACTACACATGGTTTCAGAGTGGATGAAGCCACATGTTCCAATAACCAGGCTGAATATGAAGCCTTAATAGTGGGACTAGAAATTCTTATTGGATTACAAGTACATGCAGTTGACATATTTAGAGACTCTCAATTGGTGGTTAACCAAGTGAAAGGGACTTTCAAGTGTCAAAGCACAAGTATTTTGCCATACTATGTTGTTGCATTACATTTGCTTTCTCAGTTTCAAATAGCAAATGTAACTCATGTTCCAAGATTCTTGAACAATAGAGCTAATGATGTAGCTCAGAAAGCTTTGAACTTCAAGAGAAGGGATAATACCCAAAGGGACATAAGCCAAACAACATATCAACGACTAATACAACCTTTGAATAAAAGGGATATGGTCTTGGAAGTCAATCATAATGACTTACAAGAACAAGATTGGAGGCATCCAATAATGCAATATTTAGCTGGTCCATCTTCGAAGGCTAGCAGGAAAATCAAATTACAGTCTATGCAGTATATGATATATGGCAATGCTCTCTACAAAAGGGGGGGAGATGGCTTATTGCTGGAATGTTTAGGCCCAAAAGAAGCATTAACAGTTATGGCTGAGGTTCATGAAGGCATCTGTGGTGCTCATTAGCCTGGTGTAAAGATGAGATGGTTGCTTCGAAGGCATTCCTACTATTGGCCAACTATTCTTAAAGACTGCATAGAATATGCAAAGGGTTGCCAGGCATGCCAAAAACATGGCACAATAAGGCATGTGCCCATAACTGACCTACATGCAGTAGTGAAGCCTTGGCCATTCAGAGGATGGGCCATGGATATGATGGGAAAAATACACCCACCCTCTTCGAAGCATCATTGTTTCATTCTAGTGGCTACTGATTACTTCACTAAGTGGGTCGAAGCCAAGCCATACAAGGCTGTAGACCAAACAGAGGTCATTGGGTTCATTAAAGACTTGATCCATAGATTTGGCATCCCACAAACCATAACTGTGGATAATGACACTGTGTTCGATGGGAAAATGGTGAAGTCTTTCGTGGCAGAGTTTGGAATTAGCCTTATTAATTCCACACCTTATTATGCATAAGCCAATGGTCAGGCTGAATCATCCAACAAGTCCTTGAAAAAGGGAATACAAAAGGTTGTGGAGGATAATCCCAGGGATTGGCATAACCTTTTGTTGGATGTTTTATGGGCTTACAGAACCTCCCCAAGATCAAGCACAGGAGTCACTCCTTATGCCTTAGTATATGGGCATGACGCAGTTTTACCTGTGGAAATTAATGTTAAATCTTTGAGGGTCAGATGCCAAGATCAGTTAGATCCTGAGCAATACCATCAAAGTATGTGTTTGGAGTTAGAAGGCATAGATGAAGCCAGAATTTTGGCATTAAATAGCATTCTTTTGCAAAAGAAGAAAGCAGCCAAGAATTATAACAAGAAAGTCAAACACATTGGCTTTGATGAAGGTGATTTGGAATGGAAAACAATACTCCCAATAGGAATTAAAAGCCATAAGTTTGGCAAATGGTCACCTAACTGGGAAGGACCATATCAAATTCATAGAGTTCTGCCTTTTGGAGCATACCATTCGAGAAATCTGAATGGGTATGTACATCCCAAAAAGATTAATGGCAGATATTTGAAGCCTTATTTTCCAACCATTTGGGAAACACAAGGAATAAAATAAATATTAAATACAAAAACACAAGACTGCTCGAATGATAGACAAAATTTGTTCTTTTATAAAGAATTAAGTACATTGTGCCACAAATTGGCCCAGAAATCATTACAATGTCTTAATTGTTTTTGTACAATAGATTTCCTATTGCTAAGTGAGGGAACTAGTTGAATAGCTGTAGCCATGTCTTCTTTGCGATCGGCCAGTTCTTGATTAGTGATTTGCAATTTAGTGTCAGTTCGAACCAAGGCCTGGTTTACTGCAGCTAACTCCTCTTCAAGTTGGGTTTTCCTCTCCAGCAGTTGGGCTCGAAAGTGGGAAGCAGAGGAGTGTTGTTCTTTCAGAGTTGATACTTCGGTATGCACTTGGGAAACAAAACTCTGGTCGCCAGCCAATTTCTCAGCCTCAGCCTTGGCAGCTTGACAAATGCTGATGTAAAAATCGATAGTAACTGCTGCCTGAGACAAATGGCTTGAAACATTCATGCCTGACTGTTCAGCAAGTTTACAGCACTGGAGGAACCCATTTTTGATTATAGGCCTCTGTAGAGCCTCGAAGGGAATCCTCGAAAAGGAAGTCAGTAGTTCCAGGCATGTGTCTAGGTCTATCAAAGGTCCAGAAGGCTTGCCGCTGGAGGAAGAAGAACTCTCAAAAATTTCCAGTAAGGAGTCAGCCAAGACTAATGGCTCAGCTTCAGCATTGAATGTTGGAGAGGTAGAGGGTATGTCGAAGAGACTAGCTAGTCTGGCTTCGAAGATGTTTACCTCATCCGTAGACATAAAGGGTGCAGGAAAAATTGTAGTGGAAGGCACAGAGGACTGCATGGGGATAGGAGAAATGGATGGAGCATCTTTGGCAGTCTCTATGGTCTTAGCCACCAACGAATCAAGTGATGAGGGGCTGGAAGTAGGCAAAGGTGATGAATTATGAGGTGGAGAACTACCAGCACCCTTGATAGAGGAATCAACTGCCATCGCAGACTGAGTAGCAGTTGGGATTTCCTTGGAAGGAGCGGGAGAAGCAAGGCTCGGAAGAGAAGTAAATTGAGGGACAGGATCATTGGTTGTTACTGCAAAAGGAGAAATATAAAGAAATGTTGAATCTCAATATTGAAGATTTGACAAGAAAAGAATAAAGGCATGAAGGAATTACTTGTTCCGGAAGCACTAGCACTGATGGGAGAGCTGCGAAGGGAGTAATGTTCGGCAGTCTGCTGCTCTCTTGCCATTTCCCTTGGTAATGCATCAGCAGCAGCAGCTTCCTCTCTTAGAAATTGTTGCTGCCGTCTCTTCTCAGCCCTTTCGAAGACAACTATGGCCTTGGAATATTCTTGTTCTACGGCCTTAGCAGCTGCTTCATGGATGGGATCTTCAGCCAAGCCAGTAGCTGAAGCAGTCACTTTCCTTTTCTTTTCTATTGCTTGGGCAATTGTCTTGGAATCAGAATCTTCAGCGAAATCATCAGGAGAGATAGTAATCTTTCTTCTCTTTTTTCTCTGAATTGGTATTATCTGCTCCTCCATTGTCTTCTCAACTTCTTTAGTCCAGGATCCTGATTCCCCAAGAATGAGTTCCTCCTCTGCCTCCCTAGCAGTCGTCTCTTCTTGAGCCAAATCAGTCTCTCTTTTCTTTCTTTGCAAGAGAGGTTCCTGCTCTTGATCTTTTCCTTCTTCTTCCCCTACTTGAAACTCAGATTTTTCCTTTTCTAGCTCAAGGAGTCTCCTCTTCTTTTGCTGTTGACCTTCACAGAAGAAGAATTAAGGATAAGATAACAAGCATTACGTAGAAGATCGAAGGAAAGAAGACAAAGGTATATACCTTTCTTCGAAGCAGTTCGAACCACTTTAGGAGGAGTTGAGGCAGCAGGAATAGACTGAGTTGTAGCAGGTACTGCAGCTGAAACAGCGGAAGAAATGACAATCCCAGCTCCCTTGGGCTTGGATACATCTAACACTTTTAGTAGGTTTTGAGGTGAAATGGCCAAATAGACTTCCATATTGCTCACCCACCAATTTTGGTATCTCTTCAATATAGTACCTTGAGGAACGAAAGGGGTGTATTCAAAATTGGCCAAGTCATCTATAAACTTGAAGGTTGCCTCTTCTAACCTCGATTTCCGAACTTTCAAATCCCTCCTAGTGAGGCTCAGGTTGGTGTTGCTGCAGAGAGGTATTGGGACCCCTTGTGTGAAGCCAAATTGTCTAGCAAACTGAGCAGGACAATACGGCTCAGCTATGCATTTATAAGCTCTGGGGTTCGTGGTCCCGATAAATAGCTCTCTAGGAATCAAAAGGGAAGCCCATATATCCTTGTGAGCAGGTGAGGCACAGAGCCTGTCACTTAGGAAATTATTCAACCAAGTTGGACCAATGCTGGGTTCGAAGGGGCGGAAGTGGTGAATAGGAAGGATAACTGGAAGTTGATGGAAGAAAGAGAAATAGAAGGCAAAAGTAGAGGGAGAAAGTGAAGCATTGGCTAGTCTTATGCCATGGATAAGAGAGTGTAGCCCAGAAAATTTAAGACATTTGGATTGTAATTCAGTAAAATAGGCAAAAAGCCAAAGCTGAAGTATCCAGAATGGACCTCCTTGATTAGCATCTAAGGGTTTTTCACAAAAGAGGGAGCAAACTCTATACACATGGCCTAGAACATATGGGGCCAGAGCTACCCTTTTCTGCAAAACAAGGGCTTTGGCAAGAGGGGCAAATTTAGGCATGATTCTTTGCGAAGAAGTGCAAAAGAGGAATTTGCAAAGCCAATATAACAAGAAGGAAAAGAATTCCCTATCAGTTACCAGGCCCTCTTTTTTATTCTCAACTTTAACAAAATCACTGTAAGATGAGTTAAGAGAGGGGAGGGAGAAAGGGACTGCTAAATCAGGGAAATCTGGTGTAATGGGAGTGCCAATAGGGGATACTCCTAGTAAATGGCAAATATCAAGAACAGTAGGGGCCATCATCCCACATCTAAATTGAAAATGGGGTTCCAAAAACATAAGGCAGGAGGAACTAGAAAGGGGTCTTCTGAGATAGTTACCCTAGATAGTCGAAGAGCATCGAGAAGACAGAGCTCTTGAAGGTCCAGTGTCCTAGCAGGGACAACCCGGTCGTACCATTCTTGCCATTCCGATCTCATCGTGGGCCAGCATCGATGAGGGTGATTGATTCTCCAGCTCCTCCAGTCGAGACCACCCTCATAAAGGAGACATTGGTTCTCTAGACGTGGATACAGGGCGGGAAGCTCAGTAAGGATCCCCTTGAATATAGGCCCGAGCACGTAGTCTTGTTGCATATGGTGACGAGGGCCAAAGATACGCCCATCGATAGCGCTTTCCTCCCCAGCCTTGTACTTCTCACATTCTGCATCAATAAGCCTTTTTAAGGCCATAGATGAGCTCACACGCTCTATGATTGGCACTTTTGATGAAGAAGAAGCTATTGATAGTACGCTTTTCGGAAAATGAAGAAGGGAATAGAGGGAAATGAGAGACTGATGAGGGTTTGTATTCTAAGAGCATAAGTAATTCCAGAACGCGAAACAAAAGGGTTTAAAGCTTTTGTGTCTGAAAGATATATTGCGTAAGCCGCTAAGTACTAAAAGTACGAATACGAGGAGTCTCATCCAAATCTGATAGTTTTTGGAGGGAAGAGCACATTCTGGATGTTGATGCCAGCTTCGAAATAAGATATTTGGCTTCGAAAGCCAAATTTTGGCGCCAAAAATCAAACAACAACGGCTTAGAAATATAGAAGCCGGCTTCGAAGCATACTACATGCTTAAAGATACTCGAATGCTCGAGTATTGGTCTACTTCAAAGGGTTTAAAGACCTGTTTGAGGGTTATTAATGAAAATAACGGCCTTCGAAGCAAAACTTAGGATTCTTTAAGGAGAATTGCTATTCAGAACATCAAAACCAATCGTTGGTTTTTATAAGAAGGAGATTGTCTTTTAAACTAAAACAGCATGGACTGCTCTTCGAAGCAAAAGTTGCCAATTTAAAATTGACTGGCTATATCAACCATGACCGTGTATTGGTTATAGTTAGTTTTGAAGGGTAAAGTTGTTAAATTCGAAACACTAATTCCAGATGATATCAGCCAGAATTGTCAACTTTACTCCATAAATTGGAAAAAGACATGTTGGTTCATTTTAGTGTTTCATTAAAAACAATTGAGTCCAGATTCGAAGGATGAGATTGTTCAATTCGAAGCTCTGAATTGGCTTTTAAAGACAAAAGGAAACAAAGTCAAACAATGTCAAATATAGAAAAACTTTGTTTGTATTCAAGCCAAGGCAATTACATCAAGTAACCCTATCTGGGTACAAACTCAAGCTCATAAAAATAAGGAATAGAATAAATAACAAGATCATGAAATTTGGTCCAACAGTGATCAATGAAATTTTGTTCTTTCTTTATTATATCCTCTATTTTCTAATGTTGGCTGCATGAGTTGATGTGCTCTCACTTCGTAGTAGAGCTCTTCAGCCTTTATTTCGAAGGCTTCCTCTCTCAATTTTTGTTCCATTTCGTCTATGACCAAATCATCCCAATACGTAGAATCTTTATTCTTGAAATCATCAAATTCTTCGATAAAGTTCTCTGCTTCGTACTGGGCATGAATTCGAAGACACGAAAGTTGGTCTAAGGATTGCGTAGTAGCCTTAGAATTTCGATGCCAGTAAAGGAGCAATGGAAGTTGGTCCAGGAACATATGAAGTTCTGCTTGGGCAAGGGGATTAAGGACATGGCTCCTAGTCAGAATATCACAAGCCCATTGAAAGTTCTTAAGAGGGACTGTGTCCTCAAGAACATTGAAAGGCAAGTGGGAGAAAGCTGCAAGCAGAAGTTGAGCTTGTTTCCGCTCAACTGGAGTAGGAAATGATGGAGGTTTGTAAGGTGAAAAGACTTCATTCATAGGGAGTGCAAGCCTCAGTTTTTCTGTCCAGCAAAGAGTTGGTGGAGGAGAAGGTATAGATGCTTCTGCTTCAGAAGATAGAGAAGAAGGTGTGGATGCTTCTATTATGGGAGATGGCACGGAGGTGGAAGGAACAAAGGCATTAATATAATCAAGCCAGTCAGAAGAACAAATCTTCGCCTTTTTGGCTAAGAATGATGGATTGTACCCTTGTGCTTCTTCTAGGTGCCGGGTAGCATGCATTATCTTTGTAGGCATGGAAGATGTGTACCATGCTACAAGCAGATTCTCCTCCAAACTACGTCGATGGTCAATGGGCACGTAGGGGTAGACCACTGAACTTCGAGCGTAAGAAGGAAATTCTAAAGGGTCAGTGAACTCAACAAAATGATGGTTGATTCGTTCCCTCAAATCCCAGGACTCAGGTGTTGACCAGCCTGTCCAGTCAAAAACCCCAGAAGATGAAGAAGTTGCAGCTTCATCCCATGCAGAGGTTTGCGAAGAAGAGTTTCCCGAGTCCATATTTGCAAATTGCCGAATCAAAGGCTTGAGAGCAGTTCGTTCGAGGTACAAGGAGAGATTAGAAGAAGAACTTCTTGTGTCTATACCTGCAACTTTTTGAATCGAAGGATTAAGGGCAATGTGCTCATAGTCCAAAGGTTGATAATTTGCAAAAACTCCCATGACCTGAATATAGAAAGGCGGGTAAAGGTGGCTAATGAATGCGTAGAGATTCTTTCGAGGGGAAGCAGCATTACTCAATGGCTCTTCGTATGCTTGATCAGTAGAAAGGGAAGTTGATTTAGCCATGGTCTGTTCGAATACTAAGGTATTGGGATGTTCGACAAATTGAAAGAGAGTTAATGCCAATGATCACCAAACAGGTGACGGTTGTGTTTCCAGAATATGGATTCCATGCACGTTCTAAAAGAGCGGGAAAGCTGTGATCCACTAATATCACCAAGTATTGGGTATATTAGTGCGGGGGGTAATGTTGGCTGCATATTTTGTAAAAGCCAATTACAGTTCGACACGTGGCAAAGCAAGGATAGTATGGGGAGACTACTCAAGTCTTCGATCTCGATCGTACACGTGGCAGTGAAAATTGGTTCTCACATGATCTGAGTAGCACAGGATCAATAAAGAGATACAAGATGACGTGGCTTCAATGGTTGCTCATATTCAAATTCAAATACAAGAGGAAAGTTCAACTGTAAGAAAAGGCGTAGTAGAACTACTTCTAAGGCAGCATGATCAGCAATCCTGGAGGAGCAGTTCGACAGTTTGAAGTGCAGTTCGATGGTCATCCTTGAGGAGTATAAATAGCAAGGAGGTCTCCAGAAAAAACCCCCAGACTCAGATCATACAAACCAGTCTTACTTTACATATTTTCTAGTTTTTTTACATTTCCAGTCTTTACCTTTCTTGCACTTTAAATACCTGTTCTGCACTTCGATTCATAGGAGTAGTTTCAAGTAAATCGTCACTGTAAACCTCTTCGAGGCTGAGTTTGGATCATTGTAAGTGTTCATTTTAATGAAATACTTCCATTGTTCTTCATGTTAACTGTTATTTTCTCTTAATTTCTCCTAAGTCAAGCCACCAGTAAAAGTCCTCTTCATTGAGGCTGAAAGAACTAAAACACAATCGTCTGATAATTGGTTGGCAATTATAATTTCTGTAAGGACTGATTGATCCTTGCTGGCACGCTCGTATTTACAAAAATACCCTTCGAAAAGCCAAAAAGCCAACAATTTCAAACCAAACCCTAGGTTTTACCAAAATTTTCCAAACACATAACCCTTTTGAAAAGATAAATAACTTATCTAAAAATCATAAAAAGAGTCAAAGAAATCCTTCCATCAAAGTAGAAGATACAAATAGAAGATGGGTAAAATTTGACGGTGACAAAAACACTAGATGCTCCAATCAAAACGAAATCCTCGACATACTAAACGTTTATCTCCAAAAGACTAGGGTGAGAAAACTCACGGATTGGAAGTATTTGGTGCAAAAGCTCAAGAACTAGAGAGAGAGAGAGGGAGTAGATCTAGGGTTTTGCAATGTTTAGAGAGAGAAATAGATGAAAAAGTGATCAAAAAAGTCTTCCTCTCGGACTGATATATGCACAAACCGCTCGAGTGAAGGAATGGTCGCTCGAGCGACAGACACAACAAGTGACACTGCTCGAGCGATCAAAACCGCTCGAGCACACAATGACCCCCTCCCAGTAGTTTTAGACTTGCAAAAGTTTGCTCGAGCGCAAGAAAGATTGCTCGAGCAAAGAATCCAAACTCCTAGTAGTTTTGCAGACTGCAAAAAACCGCTCAAGCGAAGAAGGAAAATTCTGGGCAACAATACTTTGAAAAACTAACTTCCCATTACGTTTCAAACACAACCAAAACTCCCAAAAGCCAAACTCAATAAACAAGAAGATGGAAATGAGTTGAACAACAGTTAAATACACGGGTTCTCGGATCCAAAAGTAATAAATGGGTCGGATCTAAATCAGAATCGTTATATATACCATAGTCTTTTCCTTCATTCAATTTCCATGTTTGATTGCTTAATTTGGTTCAAGTGCCATAATGAGTATTATGGTATAGGTTTGGCTTCTTTACAGCTTGAGAAAGCGTTTGAATTTGGTATACTCATTGTGAAATCGATTCCGGTGATCAGAACTGTTCACCCTTTTGGATTTGTTAAATAAAATATTCATACAAAAAATTAAGATAATTAAATATCAGTAGCTACATATTTGAATCATATTTGTTTTTAAAAAATAATGATAAATATAATTTCAATTACATAACCATCCATTTTTTGTAATACAAATTTGATTCGAATATATAGCTACTAATATTCAGTCATTTTAATTTTTCGCATGAATATTCTACTCAACGAGTTCTAAAATATGTACAGTCTAGATCATTGAAACAGAATATGTGGTGGGCTTTATGACTTCCACAAGTTCTTTCATGTTGAGATGTAAACATGAGGAATGTCTATCCTTATGCTATTAAGTTGAAAATGTAAAATTAATTGTGTTTGTGTATACTGGTGTGGAGTATTAGTTGGTCAAATTTAAATCTACAAAACTATCTAAAAAGCTTCATTATATGAGAAGTAACTTTGGTGGTCTGTAAATTAATGATGAGGTAATGTTTAACCTTCTAGAATTAAATTGTGAATCGCATATTCCATGAGATTACTAATCTCCTAATCCCATATCATTATATATATATATATATGTATTGCCATACTTAGTAAGTTAATAGCATTAAAATTACTATAATAAGCCAAGATCGCTCTATTGATCGCCCCAGTTGAACATGATCAATATTTATCCACAAAAATATCAAACTCCTCTCTATATAAAAGTTAAATTTGAGATCTCACACCCGAAAAAATACTACACAATTATTAAGTCAAATGTGCAGATTAGATACTTCCAATTACAATAGTTAAAAATATGCATGCACGTGTAAAAATCAAACATAAGACGTGTTAAGTGTACGATTCATTGAATTTAATTCCAATATGTAAATCCAATTTTATTTCTAGTGAATTATCCAAGCAAGTGTGTTTGATGGGTTGAATTCATTGAACCACATACCAAAAAAAAAAAAAAAAAAAAAAAAAAAAAAACCACCGTAATATTTGAAAGCAACAGCGGAAACAGATAACAAACTGAGCAAAGAAATATATAATAATGAGTCCATGCCATGTCTATCATGGAATATTATTAGGATTGTCTTAGGGTCAATTGTTGTGTACTAGTTACTATTCAAATTTCCAAACCACCCATCCTCCGCACCTGCTACCTCGGATTTTTCTTCTTTCCTTCTTTAATGATTAGATGGTAATCATATTTTTTTTTGACAAATTACATAAAGAAAAATTATGGAGTTTGACTATTGTAACTAAATAAAATTTTAATTTTATTAATTTAAATACTAATTGTTTGATTTGGTTTTTATCTAAATCATTTGTCAATTTCAATTAAGTAAATCGACAAAAAAATATATTTTAATCATTAAATTTAATGTATGTGTATAAAATATCAAACATATAATTTTTAGTTGAGTTTAATGATTAAAATATTATTTTTTAATTAATTTTACTTAATGAAAACATGCATGTGATTTAGATTAAAAATAAATTAAAATAATAGGTTTACGTTGACAAAATCAAAACTTCAGAATTTATTTTTGTATAAGGGTCAAATTCTCCAATTTTTTTTTTTTGTAATTTTTTCATTTTTTTTGTTAATTAGTAGGAGATAGAAAGTTGTCACAAAGTGGCTTGCGGGGTGTCTTCCTCGCACAATTGCTTAATATTCATTTTTTAGAGATACGACATGAGAAAATGATTTCTCGTGAATTTCTTAGTTTTGATCTAGATAATCTGCTTTTGACTGAATTAAAAAGAAGATTAATCAAAATGCGCGAAAACTAACCCAAAACACTCCTAATCACTAAACCAAAAAAAAAAAAAAAAATTACAAATTACAAATATATGAGAAATATTAGGTTAAGTGATTGACTACAATACACAAGGAGTATGTAGAAAAATTTGAATTACTAATCTCATAATGAGATGTAAAATTTTTGACCAATCGAATTAGATCTATTCGTTATTTATATAATTTTCTTATCAAATTTCATTTTTAATATGTGAAATAATTCTTAGAAACCTCCCACTAATTACCTCAAATTCTCCCATTGGTGAACCAAGTCGGCTCTATCCCCCCAAGTCATCAATCGCGGCAAAGAAAAAGACCAACATAAATCACAAAAAAGATCAACATAATTGCTTCAGTCTACATCACAAAAAGATAAGATAGTGTTATATGTATTAATTAATATATATATTAGTACATTAATTAATTTTATGTCATTATTATTAATTATATATATTATATAAATTATAAATATTTAAAATATTTAAATTTTTGTCACATCATTTATTAATATACAAGTTAATATATTAATTTACGCATATATTATTATTAAAAAGATTAACATGCTTTTTTTTCAATGAAGTCATTAGTTTGACCCTCCCAGCACTTCCACAAATTCATGATGGTTTCCTTTTTCTTTTCTTTTTTTTGTCTTCTTCCTTTTTTTTTGGGTTGCCGAAGGGCGTTTGGTAAATCAATTTTTACTAGCTGATTTGGCAATTTTATTTTTTGACTTCTTTTATTTATTATAAAAAATATATACAGAAAAGTAAGAAGGTAATTTGATAGGAATAAGTTAATAAGCAATTTATTTTTTGTGTTTCCAAACTAAGGGTTGGTTTGGGATAATTTATAAAAGTTAAAATGTTAAAAAATTATTAAAAAATTAAAAAGTCTATATTATTTGGAGGAAATTTATGGGGGAAGTTTAGAAGACAAAATTATTATTTTGTCCTTTGAATTTAACTACTTAAAAGTTAAAAAGTCAACAAAAATAGAATGATCATTTTGATTTTATTACACATCTCTTCGTAAAAAGTCAAAAAGTTATCCCAAATTTATATCTTTTTTTTCTATACTTTTTAGCCAAAAATTCAAAAAGTGCATATATAGCACATTCCAAACAACCCCTAAGCTTGAGTTGTTTATTGACTTATTTACTTATTTAAATCTCATCACCTCCCATTTTTCTGTATTTCTTTCATAATAAACAAAAAAAATTAAATTATAAGTCATACCCAAAATAACCTTTATCATTAAATCATCAAATTATTTGTCAAGAGTTAAAAAAAAATTAAGCCTACGTTTGGGAAGTGAGTTTTGTGGCTTTTTTTGGCTAAAATAGTCACAAAAAACAAAATAAGCCTTTTAGCCTAATAAGACAAAACATCACATCCAATCCATAATAATTACATTCTTTCTTTCACAAAAAAGCCAAAAAAGTCAAAAAAGCCAAAAGCCCTTCCCAAACCAGGCTTTTTAGCCTCAGACTAAAATAGCCAAAAAAATCAAAAAGCCAACCCACTTCCCAAACAAAGCCCAAGGCCTAGTTTGGCATAATACAAAAAATCCAAAAAGTCACTATTCTATTTAAGTCATATCATCTCATTTAAATTTGTTGACTTTTTTGGCTTTCGAAGGTTATTTTTGTAATTGTGAGCGTGTCAGCTAGGATCAATCAGTCCTTACAGAATGTTAATTGTCAACCAATTATCAGACGATTGTGTTTTAGTTCTTTCAGCCTCAATGAAGATGATTTTTACTGGTGGCTTTGTTTAGGATAATTAAGCAAACAATGATTAAATGAAGAACAGTTGTAGTATTTCATTAAGCAAAATGAAAGACTTACAAAGATCCGAATCAGCCTCGTAGAAGTTTACAGCAACAAGCTACTTGAAAACTACTCCTATGAAAGAAATGCAGTGCAGGAATTTGAAGTACGAAAATGTAAAGAACAAGAAATGTAAAAACTGGAAAAGAAATAAAGTAGAATAAAACTGGTTTTATGGATCTGAGTCTGGGGCTTTTTCTGGGGCCTTCTCTGCTATTTATACTTCTCAAGAATAACCATCGGATTGCACTTCTAACCGTCGAACCGCTCCTCCATGATCGCTGATCATGTTGCCTTATAGTTAGCTCCACTATGCCAATACCTGCAGTTAGGCTTCCCTCCTGTTTTTGAATTTAAATGTGAGTAATCGTTGAAGCCACATCACTTTGCATCTCTTTGCTGATCCAATACTACGCAGATCTTATGAAAACCAATGCTAACTGCCACGTGTACGATCACGATCGAAGGTTTGAATTGTCTTCCCGTATTACTCTCAACCTGCCACGTGTTGAACTGTGATTGGCTTTATACAAAATATGTAGCCAACATTACCCCCCGCACTAATATAACCAATACTTGGTGATATTAGTGGATCAAGGTATTTTCCCACGTCTTAGAACGTGCATGGGCTTTGCATTTTTAGAAACATAACCGTCATTCATTGATGAACATTTGCATTAACTCCTCTTCGATCCCTTAAACAAGCTCACTATCTCAGTATTCGAAAAGTCCAATTCAGTTCTCATGGATAAACAGACCTTTTCTTATCTCGATCAAGCATATAAAGAGTTGTTTGATAATACCGTTCGTCCTCGAAAGAATCTTCATGCATTGATTAGCCACCTTTACCCACCTTCCTATATTCAAGTCATGAAAGCTTTTGCAAATTATCAACCTTTGGATTACGAACACACTATCCACAATCCTTTGATTCAGAAATTTGCAAATATGGACATGGGAAGTTCCTCCTCTGACCCAAAGTCTTCTAGGTGGGATGAAGCTGCAACTTCTTCCTCTTCTGGGGCTTATGGTTGGGGAAGCTGGCCGGAATTAAGAGAGCGAGTCAACCATCATTTTGTCGAGTTCATTGACCCTCTAGAATTCCCTTCCGATGCTCGAAGTTCGGTGGTTTATCCCTACATGCCCATCGACCGCCGACGTTGTTTGGAAGACAACCTACTCGTAGCGTGATACACATCTTCCACGCCTACGAAAATAGTACATGCCACTCCTTGCCCGGAAGAGGCACAAGGGTATAACCCTTCATTCTTGGCTCAGAAGGCTAAACTTTGCTCTTCTGACTGGCTTGACATCGTTAATAGCCCTCGATTTCCTCCTACTTTTGAGAAGGAAACTCCTGCACCTCCTCTTCCACAAGATCCTCACTGGATGGAGGAATTGAGGCATACTCTCTCTGAGGACCAGTTTCTCCCTTCCTATCACCCTCCATCTCCTCATACTAAAGATTAGCAAAAACAAGCCCAACTTCTGCTTGCGGCCTTTTCCCATTTGCCCTTTAATGTTCTTGAGGACAATGTTCCTCTCAAGAACTTTCGATGGGCTTGCGACATTATGACCCGGGGTCATATTCTCAACCCCATTGCCCAAGCAGAACTTCAAATGTTCTTGGACCAACTCTCCCTACTCCTTCATTGGCATCACAATTCTGTCGCCACTTCTCAATCCTTGGACCAAATCTCAGCCAATCAAGATCATACCCGGTATGAAACGGAGAACCTCATTGATGAATACGATGATTTCAAGAATAAAGATTCTGCATATTGGGATGACCTGGATATGGACGAGACAGAACAAGGGCTAAAAGAGACAGAGTTTGAAATAAAAGTTGAAAAACTTTTTTACCAAGCAAGAGCATATCAACTTCAGCATCATAGCCTGGAGAAGATAGAAGACAGAATAAAGAAAGAACAGAAGCTAATTGACCATAGCTGGAACAAGTTCCATGATCTTGTTATTTATTCTATTCCTTACTTTTATGAATTTGAATATGTGCCTAGGCAAGGCTTCTGATGTAATCATACTTATCTTAATAAAGCAGAAAGATTTCTTTTACTTGGTATGGTCTAATTTTACTCCACTTATCTGGGACCAATCAGAATTATGGCTTCGAATTCACCAATTTTCTCTTCGAAACTTGACAATCAAAGAAATATTTGGAAACCAATTTGACTTCTTCTAAAATATGGAGGTCCCCTTTCAGAATTAGAGCCTCAAATTTAACAACCTTGCTCCTTAAAGCTCGTTTTAACCATATTTACCATATGGTTAGTACGATCAATCATTTTTAAATTGACCATTTTTGCTTTGAACATCAGTTCATACTTTCAAAAACATGGAGGCCTTCTTTAGTGACTGCATTGTTTTATTCTAAAAGAGCAATCTATCCTGGATATTATCAAACCAATTATTGGTTTGGAACTTAGAACAAGCCATTCCTAACCTTGAGGGACTCCAAGTTCTGTTTCGAAGGATTTATTCTCACTAGGAAACCCTAAAACAGGTTCTCAATCCTTTTGAAGTAAACAAATACTTGAGCATTCTTGCATCCTTAGGCGTGGAATGTGCTTCGAAGCCAGCTTCCTAGTTTCGAAGCCGTTTATTATTTGACTCTTGCGCCAAAATCTGGTTTCGAAGCCAAATATGTTATTTCGAAGCTGACATCAGTATTTGAGATGTGTTTCCCTCCAAAGTTATCAATATTGAGGAAAACTCTTCGTATCTGTACTTTTAGTACTTCTTTACGAATTCCACGATATATTTTCCAAACACAAAGGTTTTAAAACCTTTTTTTATTTCGTGCTCTAAATTCACTCGTTTATTGAATACACAAACCCTTCCTTTCTACTAATCCTCTGTTCCTTGCTACTCGTCACCAATTGATTCTTCTTCACTGAAAGTACCGTCTGGCAAACGTATAAGCCCAACCATGGCTTTGAAAAGATGTATTGAGGAAGAGATCGCCAAATTTATCGCTGATGGGGTCAAGTGCCATAGACGGACTCCTCTTTGTTCCTCGCCATAGCGACAAACAAGAATATGTCCTAGGTCCCATCTTTCGAGAAGCTCCCGCTCAACTTCCAGCTTTATACCCTCGTTTAGAGGACCACTTTCTTCTCTATGAAGGGGGGCTCGGCTGGAGAAATTGGAGAATGAACCGACCTCACTGTTGTTGGCCGACATTGAGGGCTGAATAGGAGGAGTGGTACGACAGGGTTATGCCTGCAAGAGAATGGGACTTACAAGAACTCTGCATCCTCGATGCCCTTCGTCTTTCCAGGTTTATTATCCCTGAAGACCCTTTTTTAATTCCTGCTACTCTTTGTTTCTGGAACATGGCTTTTAGCTTGTTCCAGTTTCGTTGTGGTATGATGGCTCCCACCGTTCTTGATATCTGCCATCTCTTAGGGCTTTCGCCCCTTGGACCCCTTTCACACCCAATTACCCAGACCTTTCGATTAAATTTTCTCTTCCGCCTTTGAATTCTTCTTTTAGTGATTTTGTAAAGGCTGAAAACAAGAAGGTGGGTCCTGTGGGCGATCGAGAACTCTTCTCCTTTATTTTATATTGGTTGTGTAAATTTCTTTTTTGTACATCATCCCAACGAATTATGCCTGAATTTGCTCAACTTGCAAAGGCCCTTATTTTGAAGAAACGCATAGCCTTAGCCCCTTATCTCTTAGGCCATGTTTATAGAGCATGCTCCCAATTTTGTGAGAAACCTCTTGATATCAACCAAGGAGGTCCCCTTTGGGTGCTCCAACTCTGGCTCTTCGCTTACTTTACTGATTTGCATCCCAAATGCTTAAAATTCCTAGTTCAAGATCCTAGCACTTATGGGGAAAAATATGCTAGAATTGTTCTTTATCCTGCTTCCTTTGCCTATTACCTCACTTTTTTCCATCAGCTCCCTGTTTCCCCAACTGCCACCTTCTTCTCTCTCTTTGATGCCAATAAGGGGCCAATTTGGCTAAAGACATTCTTGGTTGAGAAACAGTGTTTCATTCCATTGCACCAAGACATGGGGGCTTCTATTTTGTTGCCAAGGGAACTTTTTATTGGCACTTTAAACCCTCGAGCTTATAAGTGCATATCTGAGGTATACTGCCCTTCCCAGTTTGCCAGGCAATTTGGGCTTACTCAAGGGATTCCCATTCCACTCTGCAGTCTCTCGAATGTCCATCTCACAGCTAGAGACCTAAAAGTACCCAAATCCAAACTAGAGGAGGCAACATTTAAACTGTTGAAGGATTTGAGTGAGTTCAAATTTGTTCCCTTCCTCCCTCTGGCTTGGCTTTAAAGAGATTTCAAAATTGGTGGACAGCCAATATGGAAGTGCATCTAGCAATACATCCTCATGATTTACTGATAGGACTAGGTGTGCCTTCTAAGGTTAAACCAACAGCAGCTGAGAACATTCCCTCTCTTTCCACAGCTGCCAAGACTGTTCTTGCAGCCTTACCCCCTCTTGCTAGAGTTACCAGAGCTGCTTCGAAAAAAGATATGTATTTTCTGGTTTCTTTTCTTTTAGACTTTTCTATCTGTTTCCTTTACATTCATACCTCTTGGTATAGGGTCTCAACAAGAAGAATCTCCTAAGAGAGCTGAAGCTCTAGCTATTCTCAAAGACAAACATCAACAGAAAAAGAAAAGGAAGCTAATACTCACTCCTGAAGAGTCTGAGTCTCAGATTGAAGAGAGGGAGATTGAGAAAGAGCAGGAAATACCACTATAGAGAAAAAAGAGAAAGAAGATGACTGTCTTCCCTTCTGATTTGGTCGAAGACCCCACTTATGAGGCAGCTGTCAAAGCAGTAGAGAAGGAACACTCTAAAGAAATAATTGTTTTTCAAAGAGCTAAAAAAAGGCAACAGCAACAATTACTAAAGGATGAAGCAACTGCCACTGATGCAACCCAAAGGGAAACAATGAGAAGGCAACACACTGCCGAGCATTATTCCCTCCATAATTCTCCCGTTATTGCCACCACCTCTGAAACCAGTAATTTCCTTTCATGTCTCTACTTTCTTTTCCCAAATTGTTAATATTGAGACTTAACATTGTTTTGTACTTCTTCTTTTGCAGTGACAACTACTGTGCCTATCCTCCCAATAAGGACTCCTTCAGTTTCGGTTGAAGTTGAACAACCTCAAAATGTGGAGCCTATTCAAATAATACTCCCACTTTCTGGCCCTATATTTTCCATACCCTTCTTGCGGCCAAGTATTCCTATATCTCTTTCTTTTGGCTTAACCCCGTACTTCCCTCATTTATCTTTCAATCCTACTCAATTTGATTTCGCTTCAAACCTTGCTTCTCCTTCTCTTCTTAAGGAAATTCCAGCGGTAACATCATCTTTACTGATAACTGATTCCTATAGAGAGGGTACTGGTAACTCTCCAACTCATGGTCCATTATCTCTGCCTAGTTCCAGCCCCTCTTTCCTCGATCTATTGGTGGCCAAAACTATAGAGATTGCTAAAGATGCTCCACCATCTTCTCCTATTCCTATGTAGTCCTTTCTTCCTTCTACTAGAGCTCTTTCTGCACCTTCCATGTCCACGGATGAGGTGGACATCTTCGAAGCTAGACTAGCTAGTCACTTCGACATACTTTCCACCTCTCCAATCGCTAACAATGAGACTGAGCCATTAGTTCTGGCTGATTCTTTGTTAGAAATTTTTGAGAGTTCTTCTACCAGTAGTAAGACTTTCTTGCCTCCGATAGACTTGGACAGCTGTCTGGAGCGGCTGACATCCTTTTCGGGGATTCCTTTCGAAGCCTTACAAAGGCCTATAATAAGAAATGGCTTCCTCCAGTGTTGCAAGATTGTTAAGCAATCCGACATGACTGTCTCAGGTCATTTGTCTCAGGCGGCAGCCACCATCGATTTTTACATCAACATTTGCCATGCTGCCAAGGCTGCAGAGGAGAAATTGGTGAGGGATCGGAGCTTTGTTTCCAAAGTACATACTGAGGTGTTAGAATTGAAGGAACAACATTCCTCTATCTCCCAATTTCGAGCTCAACTATTGGAAAAGAAAACTCAACTTGAAGAGGAGCTATCAGCAGTCAACCAAGTTTTAGATCAAACTACCACCAAATTGCAGATTACCAATCAAGGACTGGCTGATCGAAAGCAGGAGATGGCTACAGCCATTCAGTTGTTCCTATCACTTCATAATAGAGCATTTATTGTAAAAGAACAACTGAGACATTGTACTGACTTCTAGGCCAATCTATGGCTACATGTACTCAACTCTTTATGAAATAAAAATTCTTATTTATCATTTGAGTGTTCTCATGTTCTTTTATTTAGCACTTATTCTATTCCTTATGTTTCCCATACGGTTGGATAATAAGGCTTCAAATATCTGTTATTAATTTTCTTGGGATGTACATATCCATTCAAATTTTTCAAATGATATGCTCCCATAGGCAAGACTCTATGAACTTGATACGGTCCTTCCCAATTAGGTGACCATTTGCCAAATTTGTGGCTTTTAATCCCTATTGGGAGTATTGTCTTCCATACCAAATCACCTTCATCAAAACTAATGTGCTTGACTTTCTTATTATAGTTTTTGGCTGCTTTCTTCTTTTGGAAAAGAACGCTATTTAATGCCAGAATCCTAACTTCATCCATACTTTCTAATTCCAAGCACATACTCTGATGGTATTGCTCAAGATCTAACTAGTCTTGGCATCTCACCCTCAAGGACTTAACATTAATTTCCACAGCTAGCACTGCATCATGCCCATATACTAAGGCATAAGGAGTGATTCTTGTTCTTGACCTTGGAGAAGTCCTATAAGCCCACAATACATCCAACAATAAGTTATGCCAATCCCTAGGATTGTCTTCCACAACTTTCTGTATTCCTTTTTTCAAAGACTTATTGGATGATTTAGCTTGACCATTGGCTTGTGCATAATAGGGAGTGGAATTAACAAGGCTAATTCCAAACTCTGTTACAAAAGACTTTACCAATTTCCCATCAAATACAGTCTCATTATCAACAGTTATAGTCTGTGGGATACCAAATCTATGGATTAATTCCTTAATGAATCCAATGACTTCAGTCTGGTCTACAGCCTTGTATGGCTTAGCTTCGATCCACTTAGTGAAGTAATCAATGGCCACTAAGATGAAACAATGATGCTTCGAAGAAGGTGGGTGTATTTTCCCCATCATATCCATGGCCCATCCTCTAAATGGCCAAGGCTTCACAACTGCATGCAGGTCAGTTATGGGCACGTGCCTTATTGTGCCATGTTTTTGGCATACCTGGCAACCTCTTGCATATTCTATGCAGTCTTTAAGGATAGTTGGCCAATAGTAGGAATGCCTTCGAAGCAGCCATCTCATCTTCACACCAGGCTGATGAGCACCACAGATGCTTTCATAAACCTCAGCCATAGCTATCAATGCTTCCTTTGGGCCTAAACATTCCAACAATAACCCATCTCCCCCTCTTTTGTAGAGATCATTACCATACATTATGTATTGCATAGACTGCAATCTAATTTTTCTGCTGACTTTCGAAGATGGGCCAGCCAGATACTGCATTATTGGACGCCTCCAATCTTGTTCTTGTAAGTCATTACGATTGACTTCCAGGACCACATTCCTTTTATTTAAGGGTGGTATTACTTTCTGATATGTTGTTTGGCTTATGTCTCTTTGAGTATTATCCCTTCTCTTGAAATTCGAAGCTTTCTGAGCCACATCATTAGCTTTATTATTCAAGAATCTTGGGACATGAGTTACATTTGCTATCTAAAATTGAGAAAGCAGATGTAATGCAACAACATAGTATGGCAACATGCTTATACTTTGACATTTGAAAATCCCTTTCACCTGGTTAACTACCAATTGAGAATCTCCAAATATGTCAACTGCATGAGCTTGTAATCCAATAAGTATTTCCAGTCCCATTATTAAGGCTTCATATTCAGCTTGATTATTAGAACAAGTAATTTCATCCACTCTGAAACCATGCGTGGTTTCTACTCCTTGTAGTGACTTAATTACTACACCAATTCCAGTTAAACCATTGGCTTTTGATCTATCGAACCACATTTGCCATGGTTCAACACTAGCTATACCAAGTTCCATTATCTCTTGGCTTTCTGTTGATATGGATGGTCTGCCAAAAAATTAGCTAAAATTTGTCCTTTTACTGCCTTTTGGGGAACATATTCTAGATGAAATTCTGATAAAGTTAGTATCGATTTGCCAATTCTTCCCCTCAACATGGGTCTAGATAACATATATTTAACCAAATCTGTGGTTGCAATTACCAAGACAGTTGTAGGCAAAAGATAGTATCTTAATTTCATTGCAGCAAAATACAATGCAAGGCACAGCTTTTCTACAGCTGAGTATTTACATTCACAAGAATTTAGAAACCTACTAAGGTAATAAACAGCTTGCTCCTTGCCTTCTTTATTGTCTTGGGCTAAGAAAACTCCAAATGAATCCTCTGCTGCAACTATGTACAACTTCAAGGGCTTATCACCCTTTGGTGGCATCAGCACTGGAGGGTTGGCCAAGTAGGCTTTGATTCCTTCGAAAGCAGTTTGATACTCTGCTGTCCACACAAACTCCTCTTCATCTTTTAGCCTTAACAAGGAAGAAAATACTTTAGTTTTCCCTGCAGTATTAGAAATGAATCTTTGAAGAAAATTAACCTGTCCAAAGAACTTTTGTAATTCTTTCTTACTTGATGGAGGTCTGGCTTCAATGATGGCTTTGGCTTTATTCTGGTCAATCTGTATTCCTTTCTTGTGTAGTACATAGCCTAAGAATTTTCCAGATGATATGCCAAAAGCACATTTAAGAAGATTGAGTTTCAACTTAAACTTTCTCATTTTTTCAAAAGCTGCTTCTAAGTGAAACAAATGTTCCTCCATGGATTGAGATTTCATTACAATGTCATCAATATAACACTCTAAATACCCTCCAATGAGGTCATGAAAGATAGTGTTCATAGCCCTCTGATATGTAGTCCCAGCATTCTTCAGGCCAAATGGCATTTTAACCCATTCGAAGGTGCTAATATTCCCAGGATATCTGAATGTTGTCTTGTGGACATCCTCCTCTGCAATGCAGATTTGGTTATAACCAGAGTGCCCATCCATCATTGACAAAATTTGATGCCCTGCTGAACTGTCTACCAACAAATCTACTATAGGCATAGGATACTCATCTTTTGGAGTTGCTAGATTCAAGTTTCTGAAATCGATGCATACCCTCATTTTACCATTCTTCTTAACTACAGGCACAATATTGGATAGCCATTCAACGTACCTGGCTGTCCTAATAAAACCTGCCTTGAGGAGTCTAAGAATTTCCTCCTTAACTTTCTGAATCACTTTTGGACTCATTCTTCTTGGTTTTTGCTTGTATGGCTTGGAATTAGGCCTCATAGGGAGCCTATGTTCTACTAATGACCTATCTAATCCTGGTAGTTCATTATAAGACCATGCAAAACAATCTTTATATTTCTTCAAAACAACCAACAACTGGTCATTGTCAAGAGCATTCAACCAAGCACTTATATAGGTGGGCTGTTGTATAGAACATTCCCCTAAATTTACTTCTTCCAAGGGGTCTTGTATCTGAGAACTTACTGATGCTCCTTCTTTGATTCCTTCTGACCTCGAAGCAATCTCCTTGCTTTGTTCTGTTACCAGTTTCTTTGATTCAACATCTTTACCCTCCTCCTCATAGACAAAGTCTGTCCACAAGGCTTCTTCCTCCTGTATCTCCTGGACTTTATTTTCAATGTCCAAAGCACAATATTTATTTAAGGCCAAAAATCTGACCTGTTGCTGTTCCTTCTTACAACCAATCATCATGGCTTCTTTCTCTTGCTCTTGCATTTTCTGAACTATTGATTTTACATCCAATACTGAGAACTTAATTAGAGCCAAAGACCTGGCTTCTTGGGTTTCATCTCTTTGCCTACAACCAGGCATCATTGTCATCCTTAACGACAAACTCTTCATCAGCACTCTCCTGGACCAAGTGCTTTAGATATGCAAATTCTTTATCAGCCGTCACTTCGGCTGATCCATTAGGTTTTCTCAATATACTGAGTGGTGCCACTACTTCAGTATATAATTTGGCCTCTGCGAAATCTACACAAGCTATGAAGAGTTGAGGATCTACATTGATCTCTTCCGTCTCTCCATTGCACAAGGCCATCATGATTTTCTGATGTGAAGAGGAAGGCACACATTTGTTGGTGTGAATCCAATCTCTTCCAAGTAAAGCATTATACTTAGCATTGCTGTCGATAATGAAGAATGCTGTCATGCAGTCCCTGATTCCCACACTCAGGTTGATGGGTAAAATACCTTGGGCCATCTGTTTGTCTCTGGCAAAACCAGCAATGGCCGTACTGGTTGGGATTAGTCTGGGGTTCTTCTTTCCTAGTTTCTTTAACGAAGATTTTGGAAGCAGGTTTACTGTTGCCCCGTTATCCACCAGCACCCGATTTATCTATATTTCATCAAAAAAGGCCTTGATATACAAGGGTTTGACATGCTGTGTCATGGACGCCGTGGGATACTCAAAAGGGTATGAGAGGTTAATACTTATCTCTTCCTCACTCTCGTCTTCAGTTTCCATTGGTGTGGCTACTTCGGATTCGTCTTGCACCATACTTACTTGTGAGTCTTCACTGGAGACTGGAATTGGGTCAATCTCCTGACCTTAGTTTTCATTTTCAGCTTGAAACTCCTGTGGTAATATAAGCACCATATTCACTGACATCGGAGGAAATGAGCCAAATTGGACGACTGGCTGTACCTGCTTTCCCTCTTGGTCAACTTGTTCAATTACTTCGGAAACGTCCTCCATGCTGCATTCTGGCACTTCTGTATTAGTAACTTCCTTCGAATGGTCTGTTTCTGTTGGTTTTTCGACCAAAAATGTATGTTCAGCCATGAAGGCTTTAAACATTTCTTCCTCAACCATCCCCTTCCTTTGGCCTAGGACGACTTCATCTTCTATCTCACTATCACTTTCCATCAAAGCTTTTTCCAATCCTACCAAGCTGGATCTTTCCTTGGCCTTTAGTTCGGAATGAACTTTGGCCAACTGCTCCCTGCTGCAACTCCTTTTGTCTGGAAGAGTCAATTTTAAATTATGGTCTAACTTTGAATCTTCTTCTCCTTCTGCCTGGCTCTTTAGCTGAACCAATGAAGAACTTTCTCTACCTTCTTTCATATCCTTCTGGTACTGAGTGTACCTTCGTTGGATCTTCCTTCTTTGGGACCTAGAAATCACTAGGACCCTATTTGGTTCTTTTTTTTTCGGGTGCTTAAGCAATACCCAATTATTTGGAGCCACCAAAGGAGGTTTGACCATCCTACCTTGGTTTCCAACAACATTTCTTTGGGTAGATATCTCCCTAGGTTTGTTCTGCATGACAAACCAATCAAGAACTCCAGGTACCCACGAACCTACTAACCCAGCTGTTGAACTATTTCTTTCTTCCTTCGAAGCCATCTTCGAAGTTGGCTGTGAAGGGCACTGTTTGGCCCTAACTCCCTGTTTCGGGCCTAACTCGGGCTTTTGATGAAGGTGGCCGCTTTTCGTCCTGCGTGAGGCTGGTCTAGGAGGCCAATCTCTAGCTTTGATCCTATAAACAGAACCCTTCTCCGGTCTCCTTTCAGGATGACCGCTTTCCATTTTGTAATAATTAGGTGGTCTGGACTCATATAAAGGCCTCTTGCCTTTAGAATGCATTCTAGCGGCTGTTGGCTCAGCCATTAATAGCTGCTGCCTAATACTAGTTGGATATGGCCTTTTGTTATAAGCACTGGTTGGTTTAGGACGCCTCTACACATCCTTGTAATATTGTTTCCCATCAATTGGAAGCCCTTTCAACCACTTGTAGCTCAACTTGCATTTGGGACACATTCTTTGCATGACAGCTGCTTCTAAAGAATCGTCATCTAATGCTTCTTCATCAGAGTCTTCCCTCTAGTCTGAGAAACTTTGTCCAATAGCTGGTAGATTTTTAGTGTCTTTCCTGACAGTTGTCTGGCTGGCAACATGCATCTGCATATTGACTTCTTCCAATTCTTTCAAGGACAAGTTCTGAAAGTCTGGCACCTCTCTAATTTCTGGGAATGAATTAGTATCAATCCCCATGGCCTCTTCTACTTTAGTTGGGAATTTTAAACTCCCCTTTCGAATTTGCTCTTCGATCCTGTCTCGAAAAATAATGCAGTTTTTAGTTAAGTGAGACCAAGAATTATGCCATTTACAATACACTTTTCCTTTAAGTTCCTCTGAAGACGGAATTTTGACTCTTTTTGATAACTTCAGGAAATTTGCAGCAAACAAATGATCAAAAATGTCATCTGCCTTTGTTAAGTCGAAAGAGTATTTCCTATGAAGGTCTTTCTTTTTAAACTGCTGGTCAATTGTTGTATCTTTATGAATTAATGCCTCACAGATCACAGGTTCTTTCCCTACAATCTCTGCTGCATCAATCTCATAATTATGATCTCTATAATACGTCTTGTACGATGCATTACTTCGATCTTGTTCTTCTTCTAGTAATGCTTCATACCTAGACACCTTATAGGTTAATTCCACTAAGTCTCTAAACTCAGTTGAGTCAAACTTCTTTCGAAGCCTAAACTCTAAACCATTTTGAGCCAATCTCGCAAATTCAGGCTCTGGTAAGATGATCCTAGATTTATTTCGTGCTCTTTTAAATCTGGCAATAAACTGAGTAGCCCTCTCATCAGGCCTTTGACTCAATCTTGCCAAGTCTGCCATGGAAATCTCGGGCTCTGTTTGGAAGAATTAGGCATGAAATACCTCTTCCATTTGTTGCCAAGTTTGGATAGAGCCAGGTGTAAGGTTAATATACCATACAAATGTTCCCCCAGTTATAGAATTTGGGAATAATCTTAATTTCATATAGTCATTATTGGTAAATTCACCGCACTAAGCCGCTAACCTAGCAATATGCTCAACCGTTGACTTGTTTCCATTCCCATAAAAAAGAGCAAAATCTGGTATCCTGAAACCTCTTGGGTATTCATGTACCCGATCTACCCATTCTGGGTACGGTTTCCAGTACACAGGAGTCTGAACCCTCCGAGCCATTGGTCCACACATCTCTCTAACAATGTCAGCAATTTGGTCCCTAGGAACCATATTTTGTGCCTGTTGAACCACTACTGGAGGAACAAACACAGGATTTTGTGAACAACCTTATGCCTAGGGTCCTCTTGGTCCGTAGGGTAGTATATTTGGGACTGGTTGTCCCTGTGGTGCTGGCTGCTGTTGGGGGTATGGGTGACCCCTTTGAACCTGTCCTGCAAAAGGACCTGCGAAAGGTGCTGGAACAGGTGTTGTGTCTCTTCCAGTTGTAGGAAAACCTTCCAACCCCCCGGGTATAAATTCGAACAAAGGATTAGTGAACCCCCTCGTGCCAAGTATGGCTTCGAACATGGGATTTGGAACCATCCTTACACCATTATCTTGTGTTGGGCCAGATCCACCAATTTGCATGGCTTCACTGTTAAGTAATAAAGCATTTTGATTTGCCATAGACCTCGAAAGAGGCTCATACCAAGACTGAGGTGATGGTCTTTCATGATTTTGGTTACTAGTTTGACCATTAGTATGCCCATTACTCTGCATAGGCTGTTTGTCTCTAGCCAATCTTTGCTGAGGGACATTTGAATTTTCCTCTATATGCCTTGCATTAGTTGGTTGATGAGCATTCATTCGATCCAAAAAGGATGTTGCCCATCTTTTCATTGTGTTCATTAACTGCTGTCCCATGGCATTCACTAGGCCTCCCCATGGATTCATTGGTTGAGTAGATGGAACAGTGGACGGTCCAATTCCTTGGCCTCGTCCAAAACTTTGAACATGTGGTACTTGTTCCGAAGTGCT
This sequence comes from Camellia japonica, assembly GCA_030407325.1. Classification (NCBI taxonomy): domain Eukaryota; kingdom Viridiplantae; phylum Streptophyta; class Magnoliopsida; order Ericales; family Theaceae; genus Camellia; species Camellia japonica. Next base: position 77,761,961 of record JAPPVO010000059.1, on the reverse strand, counting down.
GGTCTGTTCGACCATGGGTTCCGATACGACAGATGCCTCCACAGAGTGTGTCATCACATTTTCCTCTCGATTAGGTATTTCTACCTCTCTTTCCACGCCTTCTTCCAAGTATTCAATTTCTCCTTGTCTCCTACGTCTAGCCAATTTAATTAGTCCCACCGGGCGTGCCAAAAATATATGTTGGCTTTTTTGGCTTTCGAAGGTTATTTTTGTAATTGTGAGCGTGCCAGCAAGGATCAATCAGTCCTTACAGAATGTTAATTGCTAACCAATTATCAGACGATTGTGTTTTAGTTCTTTCAGCCTCAATGAAGAGGACTTTTATTGGTGGCTTTGTTTAGGAGAATTAAGCAAACAATGATTAAATGAAGAACAGTTGTAGTATTTCATTAAGTAAAATGAAAGACTTACAAAGATCCGAATCAGCCTCGTAGAGGTTTACAGCAACAAGCTGTAGACACCCCATTTTTGACCGTCCTCAGGACTTGGATATACTTGCAGATACATCCAATGACAAGTTCGATTGCTCGTCAAGTACTCGAATTTCGCGGCGGAACGTCACAGGTTTGAGCTTTCCAAACCCTGTATCCTTTCTGCCCCATTTTTGGACCATGTGTTGGTCCCCTCAGCATGCTTCTTGTGGTGCACTGCCGGTCACTTTTTGGCACTGCTGGCCATGGCTTTGGCCCTGCCAGCCATCAATGAGGCACTGCCGGCCACCACTGATGGCCGGCAGCCACCTTGTTTCAGCAGATTTTGTGCTAGATCTTTTGAGCCAGCTGTTTTTCACTGAGCCATCCTCCATACACGTGTATGGAGGGATGAAGGCTATTTCAAGCTTGTTAAACAAGCTTTGCATTACATTGCATTGCTCTATATAAGGGGAGGCTCCTCCCCCCTTTCCAGAGGTTCAGAAAATTGGCTGAGGGCTATATATATATATCTCTCTATATTGCTCCCTCTCTCTCTATATTTGCACTTGTTTGTGCTCAAAAGTGCCATTTCTTCACACTTTTGCACACAAACACCTAGTGAAACACCTTCACTATTGGGCTGAGGTTTTTGGAGGTTGCATTTGAGTGGTTTTGGCTTGGTTTTTGCCTCTGAAGTTGCTGTTCTAAAGTTGTTCTTCAAGGGTGAGTCTTTATCCTCTTTAAAGCTTTGTTATAGTTGCTTATTTAGCCACCTTTGCATGCTTCTTTTGGCTTCACTTTCAACTGAAAAAACTCTTGTTTTTAAGTCCTTAAAGTGTTTGTTTGAGGCCTCTTTGGTATTGGGGGTGGTCTACCCCATTTTGTGCCTTATTTGGCCTTGTTTTGTGCCATTACTTTAGGCATTTGAGATCACCTTTGTTTGGCCTCTTCACCACTGAATTCCAAAGGAATTTTAGTGGTTGAAAGTGTGTCTTGAGGCCCTAAATAGGAGAGGGTCCCCTCTCCTTGTGTCTTGGTTGTTTGCCTTGTTGGCCTCATGTTTGAGCTTGTTTTTCTAGTAAGTGTTGGCTTGTTCTTAGCCTATTTTTGGCCCTATTTCAGCATATCTTGGCTCTATTTTAGGTCGGTTTGATTGCCTCTTGCATGCTTCATAACCTTGTAGTGCAATCCTCCCTATGGCCTTAACATGCATCATGCTTTGGACCACCATTTTAGAATGTTTTTGGCTCCACTCCAGCAAGCTTTTACTCATGTTTTGCCATGCTTAAGCTCTGTTTTAAGTGTTTTTGGTCATGCATGCCTTGTTTTGTATAGCCATAGTGCAATCTTGCTCACTAGCTTGGTGTTTTGAGTCCGCTAACATGCATTGCTTGGGCTATTTGCATGATTTAGCATCATTTGTTATATGATTTCAGTGCATGAAATGTGGTCATGCCCTCCCATGCTTCACTCTTTCAATGCTTTTGGAAAGTCATGCTTTATGCTTCGCTTATGAGCCAATATGTATGCATGCTTGCCTAAGCCTTTGGGCTACCATCTCAGCATGTTTTTGGTGTTATTTTACCATGTTACAACTCTGATTTTTGTTGGTGAAGTCACCTCATACTTGGTTTTGGTAGGCGTAGTGTAATCTCCTTCATTGGCCTTGCATGCGCCATGCTTTATGCCTCCCATTCTAGCATATGTTGGCTATGTTCAAGCATGTTTCTTGTAACGCCCTCAAAAATAAACCCATAATACATAATATTAACATGCGGAATTATAAGGAAATAAAGTATCTTATTCCATTCATCAGGGTACCATGAAATAAAAACATCATAATAAATGCCCTATGGGCTTACATCTTGCCAAGCCAACACTTGGACACAATTCCATGAGTTCTAACTCAAAAACAAATAAAGCCCTAGGCTTGAAAGTTTACAAGTTGTTCAAATAAAACAAATAAAATAAAGCAAGTCTTCAAGTCCAAATCCTCACAAGCTAAGTCCTTGGAGGTAGTGAACCACCTGAACCTGAAAATGAAGTTCCCATATAGGGTGAGCCACAGCCTAATAGAAAAATACTAAACCAAGCATAAGAATTAACTAAAGCATTAGCATTCGATACATGGTTAACACAAGATAATCAATTTCCAATTTCATGACACGAATGTCTACATTGTCTATGACATATTGTCTATGACACCTTTCACTTTCCAATATTTATTCAACTTTCCAATTATATCATTATGGCTCAGAACCTGGCCAACTATAATAGTGATCCAGATGTCACAAAAATAAATGAGACTAAAGCTCAAACCACAACACTTCCATACTTCCAACTGATACACATTATGATGATGTATCATATCAACAACAAATAGCAATATTGCTATTATCAATAAGCACACATATGAGTGATGCTACTGGAGTCCATCCCCTATCTCCTCCCAACAAATCCGGTTTAGAGGTACATCCCCTATCTTCCCCTAAACCGTGGAGTTCATCCCCTATCTTCTCCAAACAACATGCATATGCAATGAAACACACAATTGCCATATACAACACATAATCAATACAAGTAATGTTCTGTATTAATTCAACAGTCAACATAAGAGACTTAATTCCAGTTATACCTAAGCCATATGCAAGGTCTACAACAATCACGACTATCCTCCACCGATAGCCCAAAACAGTTATTTCTAAACAAGAAATAAATACAACAATGAATGTAAAATCAACATTCTCATAGGTAAGTATTTAAACTATCCAACTATATCATTAATCTCATAATTTCCCCAACTTCATGAATTAAACCCAATTCCACATTTTTCCCTTAAATTAATTATACAAATTAATCTAAGCCAAAACCCTAAGGTTTCTCCCAAAATTACCAAACTACCCCCACATACCAAAATACCAACACTTAGGATTAAAGCGTATAAATGGAGTAGGAAATCCCTACCTCGAAGCAAGAACCCAAAAAGAAGAAGACGGAGATGATAGCCCAAACTCCAAAGTGCTCCAAATCAACAACCGTTCAGATTAAATGGAAGCCCTCGACCCACTCTATCTTTTTAATGAAGGAACTAGGTTAGATACTCACTCTAAATAGATGAAACCTAGGAGAGAAGATGAGTTGGGAGAGAAAGAACTCGTAACTAGGGTTTCTGGATCAAAAAGTTGTAAAAAAATGATTTAAAACTGTTGCTGCATATTTAAACTGGACAGGCTCGCTCGAGCGAAGACATGGTCGCTCGAGCGACCAGACACAAAAATCCACGCTCGAGCGAAGAAAAGCTCGCTCGAGCCAAAAACTCGATGCTTCAGGTCTGCAACCCAGAAGCTCGCTCGAGCGACTAAATGCTCGCTCAAGCGACGAACTCGAAAAAATACACCTCGCTCGCTCGAGCGAAGAAATGCTCGCTCGAGCCAAGAAACACATCTCTCAGGTCCTAAGCCCAGACGCAGACTCTCGCTCGAGCGACCAAACCCTGGCTCGAGCGAAGAACAAAAACAGCAGCTCGCTCGAGCGACCAACTCCTCGCTCGAGCGAAGGTCCAAAAATCTGGACAGCAACACTTGGTTTCCAACCCAACCAACCTGTAACAAACCTGCCCAACATATCCTATAACTCAAAATAAAGGAATTAAAGGACAACAACACCAACAATAATGTGACGGAATCTACGTAACATAAGTCCGGATACAACAATCAAATGGGAAAAGACCGGGGTCGCTATATTTCTAGCATTGTTTTGACCTGCCTTGGGACTGTTTTGAGTCACCTTGGCCCTTTGGGGCTGCTTGATATGGCTATGGTGTAAGTCCCTTAGCTAGTCTTGAGCTTTGAGCCTTCTAATATGCTATGTTTGTGATATTTGGATGATTTGGCATCATTTAATACTTGATTTCAGAGCATATAGCATTGTCATATTCTCATGCATATCACTCTTTGATTGTGTTTGAGAGTTGTGTTTAATGCCTAGCTTGCGAGCCATTGCATGAGCGTCATTCCCTTGCCATTCATGCTATCATTTCAGATCATTTTGACCACTGTTCTGGCATGCATGAGGTCTGTTTGGTGTTGGTTTAGTCCATCGAGCATTGCTTTGCATGATTCTAATGTTGCGTCTTTCACTAGCTTTTAATGCTTAAGTATTCTAGCATGTTGTGCATGAGTGTTTGCATGTTAGAATCTTACATTTCATGCCAAGATTAGCATGTTGTTTGCATGTCATGTTGCTTGCTTTGCATTGTGTTCAATCGGATGTTGTGTTGAACACAAGGTGGATTAGTTCATTTCATACTTGAAGTGATGAAGTGAGCCAATCCCCTTTGTTTCCATTGCCTTTGATCACTCATGATAAGACCGTGGTCTTAGTGTTTTGCTTGCTTTGTTTGTTGTGCATTCATCGAATTTGTGCATGTTGGATCTTTGGCCATTATGCATTGAGATGCTTGATTGATGGTCTTAGATCCAATGATGCTTCTCTATTAATGTTTTGAGGTGATACGGAGTGGTATAGTACATACATACCCTTGGGAGACCATCTATTTTTCTCTAGTTTGTGCTCTGTTACAGAATGGTGTTACAGCACACCAGTGGCCGGCAGTGCCTTGTAGATGGCCGGCACTGCTTCACTCTTGGCCGGCAGTGCACACCCTTGGCTAACAGGTGGCCGGCAGCAAGCTTTCATGGTCGGCAGGCCACTGGTGGATTCCTCAAGGTGGTTTTGGTAAGGTGGAACAGAAACTTCATAAAAACACCCTGCAAACAGAGCCTTTCAAGAGCAATCTGGAAGGCGTTTCAAGGCGGCAACCGCGAGCATGCATCCTTCATTGTTTAAAGCAGAAGCAGGGGCAGCCTAGTTTACATGTTTAGTTAGTTGTCGTGTTTAGTTAATTTGTTAATTAATTAAGGTGTTGTAATAATTAGTAATTAGATTGCTTATTATTCGATTTAGTTGTGTAATAATTAGTCTAATTAGACTATTAGATTAGTTGATTAGCTTAGCTTAGATATAGCTTGGCTTATTCATTCGGACCCTCCGTCGAGAGGGCGAAATGTTGTAATAAGTGTGCGTGTGTGTGATGCATGTTTTCCAACCCCATTTCTTTCTCCCTTTTACTTATCAGCTTTTGATGGTTAGTTTAGGGCATATTTCGATTAGCATACCTTATACTTGCATGCGTGCATCCATTCATTTGTCTTGTATGCATCGGGCTCGGCGCATCATACAAACTGCATTGTATTTCAATATCAATTTGAATACATGTTATCTAGTTGCATTCACATGACATCTTAGAATAGCCGAGCCTATCTTAGCTGCATTTTGCATGTGTTGCATTAGGTATTCTTGACATAGCTAGGATCATGCATTGATTAATAACTAACTTTTTTTTTGCCTCGGAGTACACTGTAAGTGCTTATGCTTTAGCATCTTGCATGCGTGTAAGTGTTTCCATGATAGCATGCTTGCCATGAGGCTATTTGCTTAATTGATAAACTGCATGAATGCCTATGGGTGAAGGTTTGATTTCCTGGATTGGAACAACTCGATGATTGTGAGTTTTAAGCCCACTTAAGGGTGGCAAATCCGCGCTTTAGTCTACTTGCGAGTAGCACTTTCAAATCATTTTCGAAAACAAACATGACTTGAATTGTTCCAATTCTCGTGATTAAGTCTATACTTGTGTGCTGTGCACATCACGTAGTAATGATAGATTAATAATCGGAATAAGAACACATGTGTTTATAAAAACAACATATCATGTTAGTAGAGGCCGATCCTTTGATCGCGCGAGCGGGGGGTGCTCATTTCATGACCTTCCCCCTTCGTACCCAAGTTCCCGAGCCGAGGCAACTTTGGTGATAACAGACACGTGGCCTTTGGCACGAGTCAGGGTTTCCTAAATTTCCCAAAAACAAAACATTTAGATGGCGACTCTGAAATCTGGCAAAGCAGTCCATATTTGGCGCTTTTGATTCAAAATTGATTTTTCAAAACCAATTGCCAGATTGGACTCTTTGGTGATGTATCAGTCTTACATTGCACTTTGTGAGATTAGATTCAGAACCGTGATAGGAGTCCGAACTGTAGTAGCTAGAACTACAATTCACGCCCTCGCGCGTGGAGCAGAGTTCGGGCGGTCTACAGAAGCTACTTAAAAACTACTCCTATGAAAGAAATACAGTGCAGGAATTTGAAGTACGGAAATGTAAAGAACAAGAAATGTAAAAACTGGAAAAGAAATAAAGTAGAATAAAACTGGTTTTATGGATCTGAGTCTGGGGCTTTTTCTGGGGCCTTCTCTACTATTTATACTTCTCAAGGATAACCATCGAACTGCACTTCTAACCGTCAAACCGCTCCTCCATGATCGCTGATCATGTTGCTTTATAGCTAGCTCCACTATGTCAATACCTGCAGTTAGGCTTCCCTCCTAATTTTGAATTTAAATGTGAGTAACCGTTGAAGCCACATCACTTTGCATCTCTTTACTGATCCAGTACTACGCAGATCTTATGAAAACCAATACTAACTGCCACATGTACGATCACGATCGAATGTTTGAATTGTCTTCCCGTATTACCCTTAACCTGCCACGTGTTAAACTGTGATTGGCTTTATACAAAATATGTAGCCAACAAAATCACATCATCTCTCTACCATATCACTTTAAACCCAATCCATATTTCATGTTTTTTCGTAAAAAATCAAAAAGTACACTTATTTAGATCATCCCAAACAACCTCACATTAATCTTTTTCCTTACAAAAAGGTAAATTTTTTTTTTTATAAAAATGATTGAGAGTTTTAATTTTGGAACTGGAGCTCTAATGATGAGACTCACTATGTGATGTAATGCTTATGCTTGCTTGTTTAAGTGTGTGTGTGTTTTTTTTCCCATACCACATCACTAGAGCTTAAATTGGGTTCTATCTTTAGAGTTTTTAATCGCTACTCTTTTTTTTTTTTTTTTTAATCAACTTTTCAAATGTATTTAGCTAAAAAAGCCATTGAAAAAACCTACTCAAAATGCATACAAAGGTTTTTAGGATTGAAAAATAGTCTCCAAACGCATATAAGTTTCTATAATTATGCTGAACTACATTTTTGAGTTGTTTTAGAAAGATGGTTAAAAGTTAATATTTTAATTTTTTTGATTTTTTAAAAAAAAATATGTAAAAAATGTGAGAGATGATGTGACCCAAAATAGTTTAAAAGCTGGAAGATGGCTTTTACCCATCTTCTCAAAATAGCTCTTTAATTCATATAACATATAATTATATTTTTATTAATAATTTGTTAATTATATAGATAAAAAAATAATATCATCTCTTTATGTTTTACTCTTATTTATTCCTATGCATATAAACAAAAGGTGAAACACCAATAAATCCCAAAATGTGATCTTGTGAACTATTTAATCTTTCCTTTTTTTTCTTATAAATCTAAAGGTCCAATTAAAATAGAAATTACACAAAAGGGTAGTCACTTACATGTTTGGGTTTAATTTTGTAGGGATATGGATTTTTTCAAATGTAAAATTACACATTTGGTCAATCCACATTATAGAAGTTTTGGATTTTTCCTCTTTCTAGAACAAATCTCACATTACAAACAAAAATGTAACAATGTAACACACTAAAAAGCTTCTTAGTCTACTCTTCCCAAACAAAACAACGAAATACTTCAAAAAAACTCCTTAGTGTACTTTTTCTAAACGTAACACTCCAAGATAACACACAAAAAACTCTTTGGTGTACTTTTGCCATACGTAGCAATCCAATCAATGTAATCCCAAACTAACATTACAATGTAACGCTAGGGGTGTAATTTTGGCCATGCCCATGTCGAGCCTTATGGGCTCCTGCCAAAAATTGGGTCGGGCCGGGCCGGGCCGGGCCAGGCTAGAAAACTAGGCCCATGCCAAGCCCAAACCTAGGGATATTCAGGCTTTGAGTGAGCCAGTGGGCCGGGTAGCTGGGCCTGGACCTAGGCTCGGGCTTTGGGCGGGCCTAAACAAAATTTATTTTTTATTTTTTATTTTTTCCACCAAAATTTTATTATTTTTCATTAAAAATAGCACTGGACCTCGGGCGGTCCGGGCTTTTGAGTAGGCCGATGGAACGGGCCTCGGGCCGGGCCGGGCTGGGCCGAGCTTCAAAACAATGGCTCAGGCCCAAGCCCAAGCCCAAGGCTTTGGGCTGGGCTTAGGCTCGGGCCTAAATGGACATGGCCCACCTCGGGCCGCGGACGAGCTTCAGGCCGCCCACGGGCCATGGGCCAATTTTACACTCCTATATAACACGCTAAAAGACTTTTTAACGTACTTTTTCCAAACGTAATATTTACAGTTTGAAATTATATATTTATTCAAAACTTGCTAAAGAATTTTTGTACATATTTTAGAATAATTTGAAAATTACACATCTTTTTAAAATAGTTTGAAAAATCCCACATCCTTTTTTTGGAATGTTACATTGGAGTGTTATATTTGGAAAAAAATATACTAAGAAATTTTTTGTGTGTTACATTGGAGTGTTATACTAAATAATTTTTTTAGAGTGTTATATTGGAGTTTTATGTTTAGAAAAAATACACTAAGAATTTTTTTTTGAGTGTTACGTTTGAGTGTTACATTGGAGTGTTATAATTTAAAATTATATATTTGCTCAAAACTTATTAAGGAGTTTTTATACTCCTTTTGAAATGTTTGAAAAATCTCACATCCTTTTTGAATATTTGAAGAATCTCATATTTCAAGTAATTTTTATACTCATTTTGAAATGTTTTACAAATAAAAATGATTCTCATATAAAAATTCATCCCAAATTTGAATCGTATAAATTGTATACCTTACTTTTCTAGCACAAAAGAAAAAGAAGGAAATAAAATAAAAATAAGGATATAACTGTAAATTCAATTTTCAAATAATATATGAAATCTACCTTTCCAAAATCAATGGGATTAATTGGTCTATACGAAAATTATTGGGACTGAATGAATTACCATTCCTTAAGATGAGATTTATAGGTACATTTTCCTATAAATAATCAATATTTATTAATTTTTTATTATAAAAAAAAAAAAGAAAAAGCAATCATATGAAATTAACAGAATTTTCTGTATTTTTCAACACTTTATGGGTAATCAATGTAATTTACTTTTTCTCTTTTCTAGAGAGGACTTTTTTTTCTTATTTAATCGTATGTTATTTTTGTGCATAAAATTCAAACCGTAACGTATTACATCCTTGTAGACTTCTTTTTTAATTATTTATTCATAGGTCATTTTTCTTCATAAAATTCAAATATATGACATTGCTGGAAGTAAATCCATTTTTTTATTAAGTTTTTTAGAAATTAGTCAATTCTTTTGTTTATTTAATTGTTATTGTTCTTAATAAATTTTATTTTTGTTTATCGTATGTCATAGTTATGCATAAAATTCTAGCGTAATGTTTTTATCTATTGATTTATTTATTTATTTTCATACATTGTCTCTAAGTCTTTCATTCAACTATGTTTTCAATCTAAAATAAAAATCAAGCACAGTATCACTTGATCATGACATCAATCAAAATTTAATATTATCTAACTACATTAATTAAATTTCAAGAGAAGAAAACGAACAATATTTTAAAATGTATTAGTTACTTAATGGAAATGTATTGTTGCTTTTTCAATTTTTGTAATATATACTAATTTTAAGCTCCATTTGTCTCAACATTAGAAAAATATTTTACATATTTATTACTGTTTGGTACAATAAAAAATAAAAGTCAATAAAAAAACATTTTTATGATTAATAGAAAATATATATATATTTTTTTTTTCTTAATTTTTAAAAAGTGAAATTTAATTAATGCTATCACATTATCAATGTTAAGATTGGGAATATGATTATTCTTCACTTCTATAAAATAGTGAGCTTGATTAGTTATTATCATCAGAACAAAAACAAAAAATTTTAAAATTTCAACTTTCAAGCTTTTTCAATAACGTAAAGTTATTTTTTGAATAAAAAAAATGCGACAATGTCAACAAAATTTCGTAGGTAAAGTTAATAAATGTTAGAAGAATTTGAAAAATCTAAAACTATAGGGGTTTTGTAATGTGTACCATAGTTTTATGAGTTGACCCGTAATGATAGAGGTATTTTTCGCTAACGCGGATTCCGAGTTGTTCCATTCCATCTAGTGCCCGCACGCACATACTTTTCTCTCTCTCTCTCTCTCTCTCATTTAAGGTCAAAGTTGACCAAAAAAACAAAAAAAAATTGAACTTGGACTAATCAACCAGGACTATTTTGACTGTAGATAAATTATAAATACATTTCCTATAATTGTTAAAATATGAAATTTTTCCTCATGTTTTAAAAATTATGAATATTTTTTTTATTAGAAATTTTCTTGCTAACTGACTTAAAAAGAAAAGAAAAGAAAAGAATCTAAATATTCTTTAATGCCAAAATAAAATTATTATAATAACTTTATTTTCTTCCATCACTACCAAATCTTACTCTCTCTACGGTACCATATATTCTCCAACTGTTTTTATGGACAAATGCTTGTAAATAATAATGATGGTAGGCCTATTTTGGGAGGAGAGAGAATACCATAGCCATCGTTTGAAAAGTGGGTTGGCTTTTTGACTTTTTAGTTATATGAGCCTGGGCTCAAAAGTTTGGTTTGGAAGGGCTTTTGACTTTTTGACTTTTTTTGACTTTTTTGTGATAGAAGAGTGTAATGATTATGGGGTTGGATGGGATGTTTTGTCTGTTGTGACTCATGAGCCTATTCTGTCTTTTGTGGCTCATTGAGCCAAAAAAGCCCAATGAGTCCTTGCCAAACCAGTTTGGTTTCATTTTTTCAAAAATAATTTTCAGAAAATTCTACCTTCTTATTTTCCGTGTTTTTTTGTTTTTACTGAATTTTTTTAATATTTTAAGCAATTTTTTTACTTTTTAGACACACCTAACATAAATACACCTAAAAAGTAAAAAAATTGTAAAATTTTTTTTTTAAAATTCACTAAATACCAAAAATACAAAAAAATACAAGAATTCAATACTTTTTTTGTATTCTTATGTATTTATTAATTTTTTAAAATATTTTTTCACAATTTTTTTTCTTTTTAGATATATCTAAGTAAGATGCATCTAAAAAAGTAAAAAAACGTTTAAAATAATCACTAAAAACAAAAAAAAAAAACACGAAAACTAAAAAACTCAGTTTTCAAAAAACTTAATTCAAAAAACTCAAACCAAACACACTGATAATGATTTGGCCAAATAGTGTTGTTAGTTGAGAGAAAATAAAGAATAAGGAATGTGAGATTAAGGCCAAGTTTGGCAACTCTAAAATAATTCATCTTTTTATCTTTTTTTTTTATCACATCACTTCTCTACTTTTCTGCACATCTTTTCGTAAAAAGATAAAAAGTGCACTTATTTAGGTCATTCCAAACAACCCCTAAAAAAAAAAAAAATGGATAGAAAATAAAGTGTTTAATTTGGATTTGGAGCCCCTCCAGGACTTGATATGGAGGGTGCTATTCGGGATTGTGAAGTTCATCATGGGTTCCGTTTTAATGATCTGACCGTTTATTTTGTCGGATACTTCGTGTATATCAATTAGAAAAAAAATTAAGTCGATCCAATAATTGTAACATATTCAATTCATCATGTCTGTCTCCAAAAAATATAAAATAATTGTGTTGTTAAAAATAGACTATTCATTTTTTAGTAACAAATGCGATGAATTGAATAAGTTACAATAATTGGATTAACTTAATTTTTTTATGATTGATCTACACTAAATGTCAGACAAAATAAACGGTTTAAATATCAAAACAGAATCTACAATGAACTCTACAAATCCAAACAATGCTCTCCATTTCGAATTAAGGACTAGAGGGGATCCACTTCCTATTAATTTACCCGTTTGACTATAAAATGTTGTAGTTTTAAACGTTTTGTAAATAAACTCAACAATATCAATACGGGTTGGGCTATAATACACGTGTCTTAAAAATATAATATATAATTATTATGTAATATTTTGAGAAGTTGGTAAAAAATTAATTTTTTAATTCTTTTAATTTTTTTGCTAAAAATCTAGCTTTTTTGTGATTTTTTTGTATAAAAATTAAAAAGTCAAAACATTGATTTTTTACCAAGTTTCTAAATTACCCCTATATGTATCATTAATTTTAATTGTCGGGTTTTTAAAAAATGAATCAGAGTTATTTATTTGATTCAAACCAACACTATCGCCACTAGATTCATTAAAAAAAATAGAAAAATAATCATTGGGAGTCATAATTAAATATTATATAAATTTAAAATTTATTTTGATTTGACATTTAAATTAAATACATAATTAAAAAGTAGAGGTCCAAAATATGTCACTCTCAATTTTTAAATAATCATTTTTTTCAATTTGTTTAAGTTATTTTTACATTGTGGTGTTTTGAAAAGTTAATAAAAAGTTAATTTTTTGACTTTTTTAAGCAAAAAATTTGATTATTTTGGGTAAAAAAGTTGACTTTTTTGGCTTAAAAAATTAAAAAATAAAAAAATTAACTTTTTTGGTGTGTTCCCAAAAGACCACATAATAAATTGTAAATAAAAATTGTATCAAAAACTCCACATTCTCTCATAATAAAAATTAAAAAATAAGACTTTAAGTAGTTGAAATAAGCTACATTAAACAATATAGTAGATTAATTTTTTTTTAAAAAGTGAATCCCACCAATAGATTTTAGGAAAAGATTACGGTACATTATGCACCTTATAACTATAAAAGAAAATGGCTAATTTTATGAATAATACTATTAGATCATGAAATGTTTCATGAAAATTTTTATCATTTGATTAGTGTGTGGTGTTTTATTGTATGTGTAATCTAACGATGAAGAATCTTTCATGATCATTTTCATGATCTATAGTATTACTCTTATTTTTTGAGTCATGACTAAAAAAAGAAAACAAACATAAATGAGACATAACCAAAAATCTCAAAATAATGTCATAACTATAAAGAAGAAAATTAATAATAACTAAAGAAGAAAATAAAATAACTAAAGATTGATATGATACAGGAGTGTGTATGATAGAAAGTTACGTTCATGTTTTGTGTTTAGGCCTCGTTTGGGAATTGTCTGTTTTAGTTTAAAAGTCAAAAAATTACTAAAAAATTCAAAAAGTCTATAATATATACCAAAAAGTCAAAGATTCTCTTTTCTTTCTACTTTTTGTACATTTTTCATAAAAAATTAAAAAGTCATTCCAAACCTATTAGTTTTTTTTTCCTCATATTTTAACCAAAAATCAAAAAATTATATTTTACTAAAATAATTTATTCCCAAACGAGACTGTCACGACCCAAACCCGGCCTTATGGGTTTAGCACCGTAACCAGCCAGTAATCCGTGATTACCGAAGGCCTGCTTAACAGTAATACTGTAAAACAGAGTTCAGGGCCTGGCGGAAGCCAACACAGTAAGTAATTAGTGTCCATTGAGCTGTGAAAATCTGTATGCCAAAAATATTTTTCATGCATTCATATAGTTCAAAACAGTACGGTCTGTACAATCATACACAAACATTCAGCACGGGGACTTAATCCCTCGATAACAGTACAGTAAACATTCAGTCTATACAATCCGTTCGGTCAAAACAAAACAGTGAGACAGTACAAAAAGGGGAAGTACTAAAACACCCCTAAGCCTTAGCATAATAGGCTCGGAACCTCGTAGTGAGGCACACAGGCTGGCTTGACAAAACTGGGGACCAACCCACGCTCCTAGCTCTGGTCTGGCTGCTGAGAACCTACATATATATATAAACAGTGAGCTAAAGCCCAGTGAATAACATAATGTATAAAGAGGTTAAGAATGTAATGTCCTTACAGTAATGAAAACAGTTCATTAAACAGTATTTCAGTCTTTCAGTCAGAACAGTTATACAGTCTTATGTGGTACATCCATTAGCATAACAGTAAACAGTAGGTCTTAAAGACCGAACAGTAATGATGGCCAGTCATTCAGTAAACAGTATGGTTCCACAAGGGAACCGACAGAGATCTCTGTAACAGTAACAGTAACAGTAGGTGCTAAGGATGCCACAGTATAGTTCAGAAATAAAGGACATACATTCATTCAATAAATAATATCAGTACAGTAAACAGTTCAGTTCAGTATTCAAAAGATAGTCATTTTGAACATATCTTTACACAATTGTTACTCACAGAGATTGGGCTATAGCAGCTAGAGCGCGTCCCCGAAAGCCAACCCTAAACAGTTAACAAATAGAACACACACTAAGTTTCTCAGTCGGGAAGGATGATAATTAAATCCCTAAATTCCTCGGTGTGGTTCTATGTCTAAATCCTCATTGAGATGTCTTAAACTAGGCCTAAGAATGCCTAGGATGAGATGAGGATGCAAAAATACAGTTGGAAGGCATTTTTCAAAAGTTACTGAAAATAGGCGCTTCGCTCGAGCGAGCTTCCAAAAACAAAGGCTTTGCTCGAGCGAACAATCCTTCGCTCGAGCGGTCTGATGAACAGTAAAAGTACTGGATGCTCGATTTTTACGCGCGATACCACGCTCGATGCTCGCTCGAGCGGAGCCCTGAATAAAGGTGCTCGCTCGAGCGAGGAATCCTTCGCTCGAGCGAAGAAGCCAAATCTGGAAATTTCCAGATTTGCCTTCCAAGCTCAAACCAAGCATTCTCAACTCAAATCTCGACCTCTTGGGCCCAAATTCTGGAAAATACATCCACATTCAATATACAACAAGTTTCAAAAGCCAATTTACACATGCAAGGGCCAAGAGTTGGTCAATTAAAGCCATTTTCAAACCCACTTTTCAAAACATGCAATGCATGAACTTTTAACCAAATCCAAGGTTCAAATCTTGCTCTAATGAGCTCAATAGTTGGGAAACAAAATGAAAACATGGACTTTGATAGAAATATGGGCATGCATGTACAATCCATCATGAATTCAACTTCAAAAATCACCAAAATGGCCATGCATGCATCAATGGAGTTCCAATTCACCATTTATGAACTAAATCATGGTTTAATCCTACAATGGAGCATGAACCATGGAAGATGAAGCTCAAGACAACAAGATTTTGATGAATTTTGCTTACCTAAGTCTCAAATCCTTGTCTAGAAATTCAATTATGCAACCTATGCCTCAAATCTTTCAATTCCCAAGTAATTCTCTAGATGAACAAGATGAAAGCATTCCTTCCTCACTCTCTCTATGTCTTGGTCGGCTAGAGGCAACAAGGAGGCTGATGAAGATGTCTCCAAGTGTATAAGGCTCAAATATGTGAATAAACAAAGGCCCACTCCCAATGGCATTATGGTAAATAAGTTAAATTTGGCAATTAACTCCTGTTTAATCTAATTTAATCATTCCTAGTCAATATTCAGATAACTATACCATAAATTCACAAATATTCTACTGATCTCAAAACTCTAAACGGTTCCTAATTCGGCCGCCGATAAGGCCTTCAATTAGCAGTTTAAACATATGAATTCAAACAGATACTCAATCAATCAAACAGATGCAATATGCAATTCAATAAACATGCTCATCAATTCAGTTTAAATTTTCAATCGTCCGTTCAGTACTTCATGTTAATCAATTATCATCATCAGCAGTCCTGTTTAACAGTAATCAGTATGTTATTCGTATTATTGATAACGGATGAGGGTTGTTACAGTCTCCCCTCCTTATAAGGAGTTTAGTCCTCTAAACTCGAGTTACCTTCATTCTGGAAGAAAACAGGATTCAGTGGGAACAAAAGGATATCTTTAGCCATGTCATCTTCCCTTTCCCAAGTGGCATACACACCACCATGGTTCTGCCAGTCAACTTTCACTAGCGGGATCTCTTTTTCTCAGTTTCTTGATCCGTCGGTTTACAATCTGTATAGGCCGTTCCTCGTAAGTGTAGTCATCACTCAACACTACGAGTAGGCTCAATCACATGAAACGGATCCGAAGATAATCTCTCAACATCGAAATGTGGAAGACGTTATGCATATGCTCCATTTCAGGAGGAAGTGCAACTTGATACGCCACCGGATTGATTTTCTCAATCACCTCATACGGTCCGACATACCGCGGCGCTAACTTGCCTTTGACTCCAAAACGAGTCTGGCCTTTCATTGGTGTCACTTTCACAAAAACGTGATCACCCACTTCATACTCTCTATCCCGTCTTCTAACATCCGCATAACTTTTCTGTCTACTCTGTGCAGTTTTCAGTCTTGCTGTATCAGTTTGATCTTTTCAGTCGTTCATAACAATTCGGGCCCAAGCAAAGGCCCATCTCCAACTTCTGCCCAGCAAATTGGAGATCTACACTTTCTGCCATACAATGCCTCGAAAGGCGCCATACCAATACTCGAATGGTAGCTGTTGTTGTAGGCGAATTCAGCCAACGGCAAATGACTTTCCCAGTTTCCTTGGAAATCAAGGACACACATTCTCAGTAGATCCTCTAAAGTTGGATGGTCCTTTCTGACTGTCCATCTGTCTGAGGATGATAGGCACTACTCAGCCTCAATTCAGTACCCAATGCAGTCTGTAGGCTTTGCCAGAACCTCGATGTAAACTTCGAATCCCTGTCAGAAACAATAGACACAGGCACTCCGTGCAGTCTAACAATTTCATCAATATAGATAACAGCCAGTTTGTCCGCATTATAAATTGTCTTGACAGGTAAGAAGTGAGCAGATTTGGTCAGTCTATCAACAATAACCCAAATAGAATCCATACCTTTCCTGGAGCGAGGTAACCAACGATAAAATCCATCGTGATATGCTCCCATTTCCACTCTGGTATGGGTAAGGGTTGCAGTAATCCGGCAGGTCGTTGATGTTCAGCTTTGACTTGTTGGCAATGAAGACACTTGGACACAAAGTCGGCAATTTCTTTCTTCATTCCCGGCCACCAGAAATTCTGTTTCAGATCTTGGTACATTTTCGTATTCCCCGGGTGGATAGAATTCGAATTGTGGCCTTCTTGGAGAACTCTTCTTTTCAATTCAGTGTCATTTGGTACACACAGTCTATCTTGAAATTTCAGTACATTGTTGTCAAATTTGAACCCCGGTCTCGGTTTAGAATCTTCTTCGATGATTTCTTCAAGTAATCATCCAGTTGTTTTTTCTTTAACTTCTCTCAATCAATGCTGGTTGAGCAGTAATGGCAGCTAAGGTTCCACCTTGTTCTTCAAAACAATTTCAATTCAGACTTTTCAGATCATGAAGCAACTCTTCTCTCTGCCCTGAGCAAACAGGCTAAGTTCAATTGATTTCGGCTCAAAGCATCGGCAACGTGTTGGCTTTTCCCGGATGGTACAGAATCTGTAGGTCATAATCTTTGATCAGTTCAAGCCATCTCCGCTGTCTCATATTCAGTTCTTTCTGTGTGAAGAAATATTTCAAACTCTTGTGGTCGTGTATACTTCACATGTTGCCCCATACAAATAGTGACGCCAAATTTTCAATGCAAAAACCACTGCAGCAAGTTCCAAGATCATGGGTTGGGTAATTCTTTTCATGCGGTCTCAACTGTCGGGAAGCATAAGCAATAACTCTCCCATTCTGCATTAAAACACATCCCAAACCCTTATGAGAAGCATCACTAAAAAAGTAACCATCTGTACCTGAGGTAGAGTAAGGACCGGTGCAGTCACAAGTCGAGTTTTCAACTCTTGGAATGCTGATTCCCTTGGTCAGTCCAGTCAAATGATGTCCCCTTCTGTGTCAACTGAGTCAGTGGTAAGGCAATCTTGGAGAAATCTTTGACAAATCTTCTGTAATATCCAGCCAATCCCAAAAAGCTTCGGACTTCGGTTACATTCGTTGGTCTAGGCCAGTTCACTACAGCTTCAATTTTCTGCGGATCAACAGAAATTCCATCTTTGCTAATAACATGCCCCAAAAACATCACATGATCAAGCCAAAATTCACATTTAGACAGTTTAGCATACAGTTTCTGTTCTCTTAAGGTTCATAGGGCAAGTCTTAGATGGTGTTCATGTTCTTCAACAGTCTTAGAATAAATCAGTATGTCATCAATAAAGACCACAATAAAGTCATCCAGGTACGGTTTAAAAATTCTATTCATAAGGTCCATAAATGCAGCAGGGGCATTGGTGACTCCGAACGGCATAACTAAAAATTCATAATGTCCATACCTCGTTCTAAAAGCAGTTTTATCGATCCCTGGTTTAACTTTCAGTTGATGATACCCCGATCTAAGATCAATCTTGGAAAACACTTGTGCACCCTGTAACTGGTCAAATAAATCATCAATACGCGGTAATGGATATTTATTCTTTACAGTTACCTTGTTCAGTTCGCGGTAATCAATACACAGTCTCAGTGAGCCATCTTTCTTCTTTACAAACAAAACAGGTGCACCCCACGGTGAAGTACTGGGTCTGATAAACTTCTTGTCTAACAGTTCTGCAATTGCACTTTCAATTCCTTCAGTTCAGTTGGGCCATTCTGTAAGGAGCTTTAGATATCGGTGTACCCGGAATCACATCCACAGTAAATTCAATTTCCCTGTCAATCAAATCCCCTGGCAAATCATCTGGAAATACATCTGGGAATTCTCTGACTATAGGAATACAATTCATCAGTTTTAACACTATCATCAGTAGGCACAGTCAGCACAGAACACAGATATCCTTTACACCCCTTTCTAATCAGTTTAACAGCTTTCACAGAAGAAATCAGATACGGAGGGGACTACTCCAATCCCATTAAACACAAATTCAGGCAAACCCGGTGGACGGAAAACTACTTGTTTTGTTACACAGTCTATAGTGGCATGATATTTTGTAACCAATCCATCCCCAATATTACATCAAATGATCGATATTCAATGGCAGTAAATCAATAAACAGATGCATATCCCCAACAATAATCTCACAAGCAGGATACATATATGCACATGTCATGGATCCCCCAACAGGTGATGATACAGCTAGCAGATAGTTCATGGGTTCTAAGGGTCTATTCAATTTATGCGAAAAAGCATACGATACATACGAATGTGTAGACCCCGAATCAATCAACATATGCATTTTGAGCACAGATAGAGAGGATACCTGACACACAGTCTCAGTGTTTTGCACGTCTCCCGGTACTAGGGCAAACACTCGGCCCTGCCTCATAGGCTCTTTCCCGGTAGCTTTGGGGTTAGGCTTCGGTGCTACATTTGATGCTGCTGCTGCGCGTAGCTTTACTACTAACTGGTGGAGCAGAAGGGCAGTCTTTAATTCTGTGGCCCACCTTGCCACACCTGAAACAAGCTCCAGAAATCTGATAGCAAACCCCTTTGTGCTTGTTGCCACATATGGAGCAGGGTGGAGTAAATCCACTCCCTTGGCTGGGGCTAGTCGTCGACCCCGTATTCTGTTTCTTGTTTGCTGGGTTATGCTTGCCTTTCTTGAATTTGAAACCCTGCCTTTTACCTTGCCACTCAGTTGTTGGTGTTTCAGATTGTTTCACTGCTGCCAATATTCGTCTCGGCCATCAATGCCCGGTCGAGAACACCCACAAAGTTGGCAATTTCAAAACATTTATTCGGTCCTGTATAGCAACACTAAGGCCTCCTTCAAACCTCCTGGCCTTCTTATAATCGGTGTCCACCATGTGTGGTGCATACCTAGCAAGTTCGGTAATTTCTTCTCATACTCGCAACAGACATTTTGCCCTGTCTCAGTTGTTCAAACTCCGTTACTTTTCTGTCCCTGATGCACTGGGGAAAGTACTTTTCAAAGAAGGACTCCTTGAACTGAGCCCAAGTCATAATAGTATTTGCATCGCGGGTCAACATCCACCACCTTCTTGCTTCTTCTTGAAGGGTGAAGGTTGCTAACAACACTTTGTTGGCTTCGGAACACGGAAACACTTCAAACAATTTTTCTGTTTCAAGCACCCAAGCTTCAGCCTTCAATGGTTCAAGGCCTCCCTGAAAGGATGGCGGTTTCAACTTGCTGAACTTCTGGGTAAGAGCAATAATATCCCCCTCATTTGCATTCACATTTTGCACATTCACATTTTGGTCCGGCTGTACCGGAGGAGGAGGTGGGGCTGGGTTCTGTTGTTGATCCAGTCTTTCAATTATCAGTCCCATCATTAGTTCAAGTCTGGCCATTCTAGCCTCAGAGGATGATGGTTCAGTTTCATTTGCAGTGTTTGCGTTATCCATTTCACTATAAGCAGTTATAACAGTTATCATGATAAGCGGTTATATAATTAAACAGTTTAACATTTTAACATATATCAGTCAGTCATAAGCACACACTTTTCAAATTCATGAGATGCCCTAATTACTTTTCTAGGACACCCTATAGCTCATTTGGACACGTGTGTGCGGTATAACTCGTGGTTAAGTATCGCTCTGATACCACTCTGTCACGACCCAAACCCGGCCCTATGGGTTTAGCACCGTAACCGGCCAGTAATCCGTGATTACCGAAGGCCTGCTTAACAGTAATACAGTAAACAGAGTTCAGGGCCTGGCGGAAGCCAATACAGTAATAACTAGTGTCCATTGAGCTGTGAAAATCTGTATGCCAAAAACATTTTTCATGCATTCATACAGTTCAAAACAGTACGTCTATACAATCATACACAAACATTCAGTACGGGGACTTAATCCCTCGATAACAGTACAGTAAACATTCAGTCTATACAATCCGTTCGTCAAACAAAACAGTGAGACAGTACAAAAAGGGGAAGTACTAAAACACCCCTAAGCCTTAGCATAACAGGCTCGGAACCTCAGTGAGGCACACAGGCTGGCTTGACAAAACTGGGGACCAACCCACGCTCCTAGCTCTGGTCTGGCTGCTGAGAACCTACATATATATATAAACAGTGAGCTAAAGCCCAGTGAATAACATAAAGTAAAGAGGTTAAGAATGAATGTCCTTACAGTAATGAAAACAGTTCATTAATCAGTATTTCAGTCTTTCAGTCAAACAATCATATGTGGTACATCCATTAGCATAACAGTAACAGTAGGTCAAAGACCGAACAGTAATGATGGCCAGTCATTCAGTAAACAGTATGGTTCCACAAGGGAACCGACAGAGATCTCTGTAACAGTAACAGTAACAGTAGTGCTAAGGATGCCACAGTATAGTTCAGAAATAAAGGACATACATTCATTCAGTAAATAATATCAGTTCAGTAAACAGTTCAGTTCAGTATTCAAAAGATAGTCATTTTGAACATATCTTTACACAATTGTTACTCACAGAGATTGGGCTAATAGCAGCTAGAGCGCGTCCCCGAGAGCCAACCCTAAACAGTTAACAAATAGAACACACACTAAGTTTCACAGTCGGGAAGGATGATAATTAAATCCCTAAATTTCCTCGGTGTGGTTCTATGTCTAAATCCTCATTAAGATGTCTTAAACTAGGCCTAAGAATGCCTAGGATGAGATGAGGATGCAAAAATACAGTTGGAAGGCATTTTTCAAAAGTTGCTGAAAATAGGCGCTTCGCTCGAGCGAGCCTTCCTTCGCTCGAGCGAGCTTCCAAAATCAAAGGCTTCGCTCGAGCGAACAATCCTTCGCTCGAGCGGTCTGATGAACAGTAAAAGTACTGGTGCTCGATTTTTACGCGCGATACCACGCTCGATGCTCGCTCGAGCGGAGCCCTGAATAAAGGTGCTCGCTCGAGCGAGGAATCCTTCGCTCGAGCGAAGAAGCCAAATCTGGAATTTCCAGATTTGCCTTCCAAGCTCAAACCAAGCATTCTCAACTCAAACTCGACCTCTTGGGCCCAAATTCTGGAAAATACATCCACATTCAATATACAACAAGTTTCAAAAGCCAATTTACACATGCAAGGGCCAAGAGTTGGTCAATTAAAGCCATTTTCAAACCCATTTTCAAAACATGCAATGCATGAACTTTTAACCAAATCCAAGGTTCAAATCTTGCTCTAATGAGCTCAATAGTTGGAAACAAAATGAAAACATGGACTTTGATAGAAATGGCATGCATGTACAATCCATCATGAATTCAACTTCAAAAATCACCAAAATGGCCATGCATGCATCAATGGAGTTCCAATTCACCATTTATGAACTAAATCATGGTTTAATCCTACAATGGAGCATGAACCATGGAAGATGAAGCTCAAGACAACAAGATTTTGATGAATTTTGCTTACCTAAGTCTCAAATCCTTGTCTAGAAATTCAATTATGCAACCTATGCCTCAAATCTTTCAATTCCCAAGCAATTCTCTAGATGAACAAGATGAAAGCATTCCTTCCTCACTCTCTCTATGTCTTGGTCGGCTAGAGGCAACAAGGAGGCTGATGAAGATATGTCTCCAAGTGTATAAGGCTCAAATATGTGAATAAACAAAGGCCCACTCCCAATGGCATTATGGTAAATAAGTTAAATTTGGCAATTAACTCTGTTTAATCTAATTTAATCATTCCTAGTCAATATTCAGATAACTATACCATAAATTCACAAATATCTACTGATTCAAAACTCTAAACGGTTCCTAATTCGGCCGCCGATAAGGCCTTCAATTAGCAGTTTAAACATATGAAATCAAACAGATACTCAATCAATCAAACAGATGCAATATGCAATTCAATAAACATGCTCAGTCAATTCAGTTTAAATTTTCAATCGGTCCGTTCAGTACTTCATTTAATTCAATTATCAATCATCAGCAGTCCTGTTTAACAGTAATCAGTATGTTATTCGGTAATTTATTGATAAACGGTATGAGGGTTGTTAATGAGACCTTAGTCTTTGTGTACTTTAAAAATAAATAGAATGAAAGAGCAAGGTACATAAATATAGACAAAACAATTACGTTTGGTACAATGATAAAAGTAGTGGGAGTATTGTTTTTTTTTTTTTTGATAAATTATAAATACATCCGTGAGATTTGTTTAAAGTACATATTATCGTTTATGATTTGGGAAATTACAAATATATCATTGTCAGAATTTTTTATTTAACCAAATTAACCTAAAAAAAATAAAATTCATAATTGTTCTCCTATACAATAATAAAATTACCTAAATTATTAATTGAAACATATTTATAATATTATTAAAAATTGTTAATTGACTTCATGATTTATTAATAAAATGGACGATTTGTTATGAAATTAGAAATCTTAAAGGTGAAATGCAATTTCCATAACCACATAGAATGATTTGTATTTTAATCAAATTTCAGCAGGTGTATTTGTAATTTATCCTATTTTTTTAGCTTGGAAACATAGTAACAAGAGTGTAAATCAAAGCATCCAACTTAGTAGTAGTGATGTAATATCATTTTGTGAATTATTTTGTGTGAGTTTGTGGATTTAATTTATATGGAGAGAAATTTAATATTTTTTATAATATTTATTTCTCTTTTATTATAAGGGTATATACAATTGTCTATTTTTTTGAAGTTTGAACTAGTGGTAGTTATTGGACCTGGTGACTAATGACTTTTTTCCTATTGTTGAACCTTAATTTTCCAATTTGAAGTAATGTTACTTATATTTACAATTACTTTTACTGATTAAAAAAAAAAAAAAGCTTCAAACATTTTTTTTTTCCTTTTCATTATTATAATGAAGCAGAATGAATTAACAATTACCGCACAAAATCACAATTATATATTGGGAAATGCCAAAGTAGCCCTAACGTTGTTAACGTTGAAAAAGTGTATAAAAATTATATTAAAGTGCATGAAAATGTGTGAAAATGTTTTGAAATATATGAATAGTGTATTAATAATATAATTTTTTTGATAGCCCTTAAAACTGTAATTAAATAAGACCCTTACTTATTAACTATCGAAGTGAAAGGCCAACTTTAAAAAATATAAAAATATATTTTTAAAAAAAAATAGTGAAAGAGAGCTTAAATAAAATTAAAAAATAAATAAATTCCCACCTAACTCCCAAAGTGGGAGATAACTTAAAAAAAATTCTTAGAATAAGGGGTTGTTTTAAATCATATCATCTCTTTATTTTTCTACATATCTTTTTATAAAAGTTAAGAAAAATATACTTATTTAAATTATCCTGAACAACCTCTAAGAATTTTAATACCAAGTTAAATAATTGACTCGAAATCTGTTAAAAAATAGATTTAATAATATATTAAGTTCGTAAGCAGCTAAAAAAAGAAGAAAAAAACAAAATAAACAACAACAACAACAACAACTTTGTCATATACATTTCACATATTGTTGTAAGCAATTGAGCTTTGCCACATTGTTAGATCATTGACACGAAATCTATTAAAAAATAGATTCAATAATATATTAAGTTGGTAAGCAACTAAAAAAGGAAGAAAAAGATAAAATAAAAAACAACAACCACCTTGTCATATAGATTTCACATATTGTTGTTAGCAATTGAGGTTTGCCACATTCCAAAAGAGTCACAACGACGCGCTTAATAAAAGAAAAATAAACTAAAGTTCGTCACATTGTTCCTAGAAGGGTGACAACAAGTGCCTTTTCAAAAATTGTTGAAGTGGGGCCTACATGAATGATTTTTTATATTTTAAATTAAAATTTTAAGAAGAAATTGTTATAATAAAAAAAAATGAAATGTAAAAAATTTGACATTCGTTTTATTTGTTTATTTTCATAATCTGAACATAACTTAAAGTTAAGTTATGGAATATTTTACAAAATAAGGTATTAATTAGTTCGTGTTTATATAACTATTTAGATAATAATTTAATGTAAGTGTGCATATTCGTGTATTTTCTTTCTTGTTGAACATTTATGTCTATTCATATTCACAATTTATTAACTAATTAAAATTTTATTTTAAAAATTATTGCAAAAATAAATAAATATATTAAAACAAAATCCAAGTTGCCCTCCCTCTGTCCCTGCAAAGTTACACTTAGAACTGTGTAAATTATCGTTTAATCCGTACCGAATTGTCTGATCTACATTGATCCACCTGCTAATCACAAGTTAGTTTGATTTGCAATTTAAATTTTATAATTCATTTTCAAAACTGCCCCGCATTATTATAGTTATATAGTTTTATTTATCTATAATGAAATATCAAAATAAAAATCAATGTGAGCGATAATTAAGGTATGAAACTTATTACGAATTAGTGTTATATATATATGAAAAATATTATGTAAATTAGTGTTATATATTATGTAAATACTTGATAATTGTTTAAGATTATTTTTCAATCAACTCACAAATTAAAACCGTTCAAACCGTAATTTAATTATTTATCAATCTACTATTCATGATTTGATATATAATTTTACATTCAAACCGCATTAAACCGCATCGCGCAAACCCTTAGTTACACCAACTATTTATATCCATTTTATAAAACAATTTTTCAAAGTGGACCAAGAGATGAAAAAGTAGCTTTGTTTCTTTCTATTTCTTTATCTTTTTTTTTTATTTAAATTTTTTGAATTAATTACACTTTTATTCCCATGCTATTCACGACTATCTAATTATTTCACCAATTTAGCTATTGCTATTCTTAAGTTCGTTGTTTGGTCGTTAAATATATTTTTTAATTTTTATGATAATATATGGAAAATAAAAAAATAAAAAAGTGATGTCACCCAAAAAAAAAAAAAATACTAATATAAAAGATGCCAAATAATACATTAATATAACTGCTTTTCATCTTTCTCAAAAAAAAAAAAAAAAAATGCATCATTAGCAATCTGCTTTGTTTGGTTTGTGTTTTTCAAAAATTTTTGGAAAAAATTCTCTACAAATAAGTTTTCATAAATAATCAAACCAAACAAATTTTCTCAAAAAAATTTCCCAAAACTTGTTTGGTTTACAAGTTTTCCAAACAAATCTCTCTCTCATATACATCAAATCAATCACTTTTTTCAAAACTCTCTCTCAAAATAATTTTTCAAAACATCTTTTAAAAAAAACTAAACTAAACAATTTTTCATACTTTTTATCTCTAAAACTCATCTCCCAAACTCAAACCAAACATACCCACTAGACGCTACCTTTATAACTTTCATTTATTTTTTCTTCCATGTTTCTTTATATGGCGTTAGTTTCTCTCTTTTCCCTAATGCCTTTTCATAATTATATTCCAATTTGGTCAATCTTTCATCCCACTTTTTCTTCCCAAAGCTCTTTTAGCTCATTCTCTCTCTCCATCGCAAGGGTCAAGTAAGGTTTTTTTATTTTCTCTCTTTCTCTCTAGGTAATGGAAAATGTATTGATTGTTGTTCATTTTTATTAAATTTTTTTTAGGGTCAAGGTGTCATTTGGCAAGGGCTCTTTGGGGCTTTTTTGACTTTTTGAGCCACAAAAGACAGAATAGACTCTTTGAGCCACAACAGACAAAACATCACATCCAACCCATAATCATTACACTCTTCTCTCACAAAAAAAGTCAAAAAAGTCAAAAAGTCAAAAAGCCCTTTCCAAACCAAGCTTTTGAGTCCAGGCTTATATAGTCAAAAAAGTCAAAAAGCCAGCCCACTTCCCAAACGGAGGCTTATGGCTTCGTTTGGGAAGTAGGTTGGCTTTTTGAATTTTTTGGCTTATTTAGCCTGGGGCTAAAAAGCCTGGTTTGGGAAAGGCTTTTGGCTTTTTGGCTTTTTTAGCTATTTTAGCCTGGGGCTAAAAAGCCTGGTTTGGGAAGGGCTTTTGGCTTTTTTGATTTTTTTGTGAGAGAATGAATGTAATGATTATGGGTTGGATATGATGTTTTGTTTAATTGGGCTAAAAAGCCTATTTTGTTTTTTGTGGCTATTTTAGCCAAAAAAAAGTTCCAAACCTCTCTTCCCAAACGGAGCTATATAATTTTAAATTATAACACTCAAACATAACACTCAAAAAAAAAAATTCTTAGTTTATTTTTTCTAAACATAACACTCTGATATAACACTTCAAAAAAATTCTTTAGTATAACACTCCAATGTAACATACAAAAAAATTTCTTAGTATGCTTTTTTCCAAACATAACACTCCAATGTAACAATCCAAAAAAAATGATGTGGGATTCGT
The DNA here is from genome assembly GCA_030407325.1 of Camellia japonica. NCBI lineage: Eukaryota > Viridiplantae > Streptophyta > Magnoliopsida > Ericales > Theaceae > Camellia > Camellia japonica. The sequence goes on along the minus strand of JAPPVO010000059.1, from coordinate 77,734,473 downwards.
CAAACTATTCTAAAAGGATGTGTGATTCTTCAAACTATTCTACAATGTGTACAAAAATTCCTTAATAGGTTTTGAGCAAATATATAATTTCAAATTGTAAATATTACGTTTGGAAAAAGTACATTAAAGAGTTTTTTAGTGTGTTACATTGTTATGTTAGTTTGGGATTACATTGATTAGAATGTTACGTATGAAAAAAGTACATTAAGGAGTTTTTTGTGTGTTATATTGGAGTGTTACGTTTAGGAAAAGTACACTAAGGATTTTTTGAAGTGTTTTGTTGTTACGTTTGGGAAAAATAGACTAAGAAGTTTTTTAGTATGTTATATTGAAGTGTTACGTTATTGGAGTGCTATATTGAATTGTTACATTTTTGTTTGTAATGTGAGATTTGTTCTAGAAAGAGGAAAAATCCAAAACCTCTATGATGCAGATTAACCAAATGTGTAATTTTACATTTGAAAAAATTCATATCCCTAAAAAATTAAACCCAAACATGTAAGTAACTTTCATTTTGTGTAATTTCTACTTTAGTGGGACCAAGGTTTTAAAAAGCGGCCGCAACCGTTACGTAACGCCGTTACGTAACGGTTTTGGCGATTACCGCCACCCGTTACGGCCGCTTTTGCAGTGTGATTGAGATTCGCAGGTGTATCGGCTGTAGCGGCTACCATAGCGGTCGTAACGGTACCGTAACAGCCGTAACGGCCTGTTACACACCGTTAAGTAACGGTTCCAAACTATTTCTTTTGAAAAAAACACAAAAAAAAAAAAACTGAATATGGGGGAAGAGGGATAGAGAGAAGAGGGAAGATAAAGAAAGAAAATGGAGGAGTAAGAGATAGAGAGAGAAGAGGGAAGATGAAGAACATGTTATTGATTTGTTGAAATTGTATGACCTATGTTTTCTATTCAGCTGCTATCACTAAATCATTTTGTTTGTGTGTGTCTATCTATATATTGTTTGAAAATAATAATAATAATAATAAGTGTGATCATTATCTATTTGGCTTGGTTAAAATATGTATATATATATATATATATATATATATTTAGGCTCTTATTTATTCTCATACTTTTGTCATTGTTTATCTTATATATAATAGTTAGTGATTGATTTTTTGTATACTATAAAGTCATTAATTATTAAAATAAAATGTAAAAAACTCAGTTTATAGGGATTTAAAATATGAAATATATTGGATCATACTTAAAAATTTACAAAATTGATCAATATTTATTTTTAATCCAATAAATATGATCATGGAAAAAAATATGCGTATCGGTAAGTTTTTTTCAAATTGTGCGAAAAATAAAAAAATTCACGGTTCGGTTACCGCAACCGGTACACGACGCCTTTAACCCCGCAACCGCAACCGCATCACCGCTACCGTTACGGCGACTGCAACCGCTTTTCAGAACCTTGAGTGGGACCTTTAGATCCATAAGAAAACAAGAAGATTAAATAGTTCATAAAATTACATTTTGAAATTTATTGGTGTTTCACCTTTATTTATGTGCATAGGAATAAATAATAGTAAAACACAAAGAGATGAGATTATTTTTTTATCTATATAATTAACAAATTATTGATAAAATATAATTATATGTTATATGAATTAAAAGGCTCTTTTGGGAAGATGGTTAAAAGTCATCTTCTAACTTTTAATCAATTTTAGGTCACATCATCTTTCACTTTTTTCATACATTTTTTTAAAAAAAAGTCAAAAAAATTAAAAAATTTAACGTTTAATTATCTTTCTAAAACAACTCAAAAATGTAATTCAACATAATTATACAAACTTATATGCGTTTGGAGGCAATATATTTTTCAAACCTAAAAACCTTTGTATGCGTTTCGAGTAGGTTTTTTCAGTGGCTGTTTTAGCTAATAATAATGATTTGGACTCTCTTTTTTTCTCACCCTCTTGATCCCCTCTTCATATCACAAACAAATAAGTATAAATATCATATCACATGATGGGTCTCATCATTAGAGCTCCTCTTAGAATTCCAAAATTAAAACTCTCAACATTTTTTTTAAAAAAAAATCTATTTTTTTGTAAGGAAAAAGATTGATGTGACATTTATTTATTTTTGTAACTCTTGACAAATAATTTGATGATTTAATGATACACCATTAATTTTTAATGGTGGAGGGGTGGAGAGAATGGAGGAGAGAGGAAGTCGAGTGAAAGGGGTGAGGAACATCATGACGTTGAGGCTTCCATTTGAGAGGGTGTGAAGAAGATGGACTGTATCTACATATATATATATATATATATATATCTATATATTAGAGAGAGAGAGAGAGAGAGAGATGTCAATGGGAGATTGGAGAGAGGAAAGAAGAGAAGAAGAAGAAGAATAAGAAAGGGAGAGAGGAGGAAAGGAATTTGACGAAGACTTCACTTCCATGTCAAAGACAGTTTGCTTGCGTAGCATTTTTTGGCCTTTTGGGGGGAAAAAATTCACTTTTATCCATGTTTGTTTGGCCAATATTAGAGTAATGCGAGGATGATACCGAATAATTACATTATCTTATATTATTTGTAGATTAAAGCCTACTTTCATATTTTTCATTCAAATTATAACTCACATGTCATTCTCCTGTTTGGGAAGTTAGTTATTTTAATAAATTATTTTAGTTTTTTGACGTGTATAGGCCCATAAAGGCCATGAATCACTATGAACAACCCAAGCTCATCACTTGGAGCCCAATACATAACCCAGCTGGTGAGGTCCAGAACAGCTGGAATCCAACATGGCATAAAGAGCCAATGACATTCAGGCAGATGGCAGGTGAAGGACGAGCCACATCAGCAGACAAAGATCTACAAAGTTATTGCCACTACACATCACCATTAATGCAGCCCATCACAGCATTTATTACGACAACACCTCTCCGTCGGAACAGAACCCCCTTACCCTGAACAAGGTAAGCTACAGCATAGACTTTCGGCGAGGAGGGCAGGTCGGAAGGACAGCGAAATGATTACCAAAGGATATAAGCAAACGTTGAAGACAAGAAGAAGTTAAGCTTTCTATCTCTAATCTCTCTCACACCTCTACCTCCTTCTAACTTGCTCGTCGAGGCTCACTGGGGGACTACCCATTCCTCGTTGGACTTGTTTGCAGTTATCCGGTGGGCTTGATATTTGGACGTGGGCATTGAGGAGCTTGACCTGTCCGATCCATTCACTAGAACAAACTGTATCGTCATTTTTTATTATTTTAATAGATTAAAATTTTTGTGTTTGGAAATATAATTAAATTTTTTTATAGTTGGATGTGATATTTGTGAAAGAAAAAATAAAATGATCATGAATTTGATTTGACATTTCGTCTTATTGACTATTTTGGCCTATTCTATATTTTTGTGAATTTTAGCCTAAAAAAAGAGTCAAAAATCCACTTCCCACATAAAGCCATTGTTGAATTGGTTTGAGTTTCGATTCCAACATAGATGCAGTGTTGGTTTTGGCCGATGTCGGTCGATATTAAGGAACAATGTTTTCTAACAAATATGTGAAGAACTTATCTGCACATCCATTTTGCATATCAAGAATTGGATTGAGCTAAATTGGATTCAAGTCATACCCATAATAGTATATCGTGGCACTAGAAAATCATTTTTTAAGTTCGACCAATCCCAGTATGGTGCTTAAAAAATTTCAAAATCATTCACATGACTCGGATATTATTTAATATAAATACCTTTTTTTATTTTTAAATAAAAAATTATAATTAATTTAATCATTTTGGTTTTCATTTAAAATACTCAAGGCCTGTAATTTAAATTTATAATCAATTCTTTTACAAAACTAATAATATATAATATATTCTTATATAAAATAAAGTGTTTTTTTTTTTCTTGATTTGGTGTGCTAGAATAGTAGAGAGAGAGAGATAAAATAATATGTATTGTATTGAATGGAAGGCCTGTATATATAGGCTGAGAAAGAGTATCCTACTAGAAATCTAACTATGAGAAATAGTATCCTATAAGAGACCTAACTATGGCAATATCTAATATATCTAGGAAATCAATACCTAATATATGTAGAAATATATACCATATATACATTAACATCCCCTCAAACTCAAGGAGGATAAACATCTTGAGTTTGGAGAGAGAAACTAAAACATGAAATAAAATAAAAGGCAAATAGATTGCAAAATCCGAACGAGAGCACAAGGGCATTTGAAATAGATCAGAGGCCGGAACTAATGCCGGGAGACAGTTTATGGTCGTGTTGGACTGTTGTAGGAACTAGCTGGAACTAATGTCGGGACAATTTAAGGTCTTGCCGGAACGATATAGAAACTGGTTGGAACTAATGCCGAGAGACAGTTTATGGTCGTGTCGTACCATTGTAGGAACTGGCTGGAACTAATGCCAGGACAGTTTGAAGGGGTCATGCCGGACCGATATAGGAGCTAACTGGAATCAATTCGGGACAGTTTAAAGGGGCCATGTCGGACCGATGTAAGAGCTAACCGGAATTATTGTCGGAACAGTTTAAAGGGGTCATGCCGGACCGATGTAGAGAACTGGATGTTGAACCAATAAGCATGGCACATACATAATTTATGACGTGGTTGTCACGACCCAAACCCGCCCCTATGGGTTTAGTACCGTAACCGGCCAGTAATCCGAGATTGCCAAAGGCCTGCTTAACAGTAAAACAGTAAAACAGAGTACAGGGGCATGGCGGAAGCCATTACAGTAATAAAACAATGTCTAATGAGCTGTGACAGTCTGCATGCAAAAAGACTTTTTATACATTTATACAGGCAGTGACAAAACAGTATGTACAACATTTACAGTCAGTCAGGACAGGGACTTAATCCCTATTTAACGGTACCGTGCAGTGCTATCAGTTTATACAGTATTACAAAAACAGTACAGAGACAGATGGGGAAATAAAAACACCCCTAAGTCATAGCTTGGCAGGCTCGGAACCTCGCAGTGAGCACAGTGGTTGGCTTGACAAAACTGGAGTTTACACGCTTCTAGCATTGGTCCGGTGCCTGTACACTACATAATATATGACAGTAAGCTAAAGCCCAGTGAATAACACAATGCATAAAGAGGTTTAGAATGATGTCCTTACAGTAATGAAAACAGTTCATTAAACAGTATTTCAGTCATTCAGTCATATGTGGTACATCCATTAGCATAGCAGTACAGTAAAAGTAGTCTTAAAGACGAACAGTCAATGATGGCATCAATCAGTAAACAGTAGTAGTTCCAACGAGGGAACCGGCAGAGATCTCTGTAACAGTAACAGTCAGTAACAGTAATTGCTAAGGATGCCACAATACAGTTCAGAATATAGGACATACATTCATTCAGTTAACAGTATCAGTTCAGAAAGCAGTACAATTCAGTATTCAGAAGATAATCATTTTGAACATATCTTTACACAATTGTTACTCACAGAGTTCTGGGCTACAGTAGGCTAGAGCGTCTCCTCGAAATGGCAACCCTAAACAGTACAGAATGAACACACACTAAGCTACACAGTTGGGAAGGATAATAATAGTTTAATCCCTAATTGCCTCGGTGTGTTCTACATCCATATCCTCATTAAGATGTCTTAAACTAGGCCTAAGAATGCCTAGGATGGGATGAGGATGCAAAGATGTATTCAGAAAACATTTTCAAAATTTTCAGTGAAATAGGGTCCCGCTCGAGCGTAGGTTACTCCGCTCGAGCGAACAGGTAAACAAAGGTCCCCGCTCGAGCGTCAACTTACCCGCTCGAGCGGACCAAAAAGTACTGGATAGGTGAAATTCACGCTCGACGCCCTCGGCGTACATTCCTTCGCTCGAGCGGACTGATGAACAGTGCAAAGTACTGGGAGCTCGAATTTCCCGCTCGAGCGCCGTTCTCCCGCTCGAGCGGAAGACCAAAATCTGGAAAATCCAGATTTGAGCTCCAAGTTCAAATCATGTTTTCAAACACAAATTCGATCCTCCTCGGCCTATTTTCTGGAAAAACACTTGTAAACATGATATATTATATTTCAAAGGTCAATTTGTAAAAGCCAAGCCCAAGGGTGTTTAATTAAACTCATCCTCAAACCAAATTCATGAACAATATTCAAACATGGCATGCATGAATTCAAACCAATTTAAAGCTTCAATACATGCTCTAATGGCTCATTCTTTTCAAAATAAGATGAAATCATGGACTTAAACATAAATATGAGCATGCATGTAACCTTTGCCATGAAAACAACTCAAACTCTTCAATATACACACATGCATGCATGGAATGAGCTTCAATTCAACATGCTAGAACTAAATCATGCCTTAGCTCTACAATTTGACATGAATCATGCAAGAATCAACTTAAAGACAACAATGAGAGGTTGAATTCCTTACCTAGGTCCTCAAATACAAGTCTAGAGGCTCAAGAAGGCAAATCTCTACAATTTCTTCAAGTCTTTCAAGCAATTCAAGATGAAGCAAGATGAACTCACTCTCTCACTTCCTCTCTCTCTCTATGGTCGGCTATGCTCTCAAAATGAGCTGAGAAAATGTTTGTAAGTGTATAACAAGGCTTCAAAAAGGTTTAGATAGTGGGCCATTAAGTGGCAAAATAGTAATTAAGTCTAATTTGTGCATTTTTCAATATTTAATCTAATTTAGTCATACAAATCAATTTTCATTAAATACACCATAAATCATATAAATTCTAATGAACACAGAACATCAATAATTCAGATTCGGGTCGATAAGACTTTTCAATTTGCAGTTTAAACACAAAGACATTGAACAGATAATCAAACGATCAACAGATAGAATGCATTTAAACAGATACAGTCAAATCAGTCAGTTCAGTATTTCATCAATTCAATTGTCAATTATATCATTCAGTTTAGCAGTAATCGGCAAATTAATCAGTGATCAGTGATGAGGGTTGTTACAGTGGTGCTGAAACGATGATGGTTAAGATGACTGAGTGCTAGGGGCAAGTTTGGTGGTGCGCAAGAGAGGGCGGCTTGGAATGTGCGCCTGTAATAACCCTCACACTGATTACGATTTCCTACCAAATATGATAAACTGAGACTGATTATGATAAGTAATGAATCAGCTGAAATACTGAACGACTGACTGGAATCTGGAACTGAATTGACTGAGTACATCTAATTAATTGCATATCTATCTGTTTGTCGTTTAATATCTGTTTGTATTTTTATGTTTAAACTGTTAATGAAGGCCTATCGGCGGCCGAACCGAAAATTGATTGATGATTAGGATCGTTAGAATTTATATGATTTTATGGTGTATTTAATTGAAAACTGATTAGGTATGATTAAATTAGATGGAATATGACTAATTGCAAATGTTGGACTTAATTACTCTTCTACACTTAGTGGCCTATCCATATCACTTTTGAGGCCTTACACTCTAAGGGAACATTTCATCAGCCCCATTTCCTTGTTATGCCGACCATAGAGAGAGAGAGAGATTGAGAGAGTTGAGTTCATCTTGTGATTGCTTGGGGAATTAAAGAAATTGAGGTGAGTTGTCAATTGAGCCTCCATACCTCTACTTCAAGACTTAGGTAAGGAATTTCATCTTCCTCATTGTGCCTTAAGTTGATTCTTGTATATTTCAATGCTATATTGAAGAGTGAGCCTAGTTTTGGTTAAATGTTGCATTAGAGGCTTAATCTTTGCATGCATGGCATACTCTTGCATTCTTGAGCTTGTTCTTTATAAACTTGTCACATGCATGTTCATGTTCTTACAACAAGCCATGATCTCATGTTTTGGAAGGAAGGCTCACTTGAGCTAACATGGAAGCTTTGAATCGAACCCAACTCATGCATGTCATGTTTGAAGATTGTTCATGAAAATTTGGTTTAAAATTGAGTCTGAATTAAACACCCTTGGGCTTTGATTTACCAAATTGATCTTTGAAATGTAATATCATGTGTTTTACAAGTATTTTCCAGGTTTTTTGGCCCAAGAGATTGATTTTAAGGCATTTGAACTTGATTTTGAGCTTGAGGTTCAAATCTGGACTTTTCCAGATTTTGGACCCACGCTCGAGTGAGGAAGTCTACGCTCGAGCGTACACTCTGTGATCGTGCATTCCGCTCGAGCGAGAAGAGTCACGCTCGAGCGTGAAATGCGTGCATCCAGTACTTTGCATGAGTTCACAGTCTGCTCGAGCAAGGAAACTCACGCTAGAGCGAGGACTTGTGTCTCACGCTCGAGCGAGGATCAAGCACCCATCGAGCGTAAATTCTGAGCATCCAGTATTTTTACTGTAGCACACAGTCCGCTCGAGCGACGGAATTCACGCTCGAGCGGAGACCTTTGTCTGCATGTCCGCTCGAGCGTAGAAAGCCACGCTCGAGTGAGACCTTTTCTGAAAATTTTGTAAAGTGTTCAAAAGTGCATTCTTCGCATCGTCTTTCCATCCTAGGCATTCCTAGGGCATATTTAAGGCATCTTAAAGAGGATATACATGTAGAACCACACCGAGGCAAATTAGGGATTAAGTTATTATCTTTCCCAACTGTGTAGCTTAGTGTGTGTTCAATCTGTAAACTGTGTAGGGTTGGCTTTCCGAGGAGACGCTCTAGTTCACCGTAGCCCAGAACTCTGTGAGTAACAATTGTGTAAAGATATGTTCAATTTGTTTATCTTCCGAATACGGAACTGAACTGTTTACTGAACTGATATTGTTTACTGAGTGAATGTATGTCCTATATTCCGAACTATACTGTGGCATCCTTAGCACCTACTGTTTACTGTTAGTGTTACAGAGATCTCTGTCGGTTCCCTCGTTAGAACCACTACTGTTTACTGATTGATGGCCATCATTTACTGTTCGGTCTTTAAGACCTACTGTTTACTGTTATGCTAATGGATGTACCACATATGACTGTTTACTGTACTGAACAACTGATATACTGATTTAATGAACTGTTTTCATTACTGTAGGGACATTCATTCTAAACCTCTTTACGCTTTATGTTATTCACTGGGCTTTAGCTCACTGCTTATATATATATGTAGGTGTACAGGCACCAGACCAATGCTAGAAGCGTCGAGGTAAACTCCAGTTTTGTCAAGCCAACCAATGTGCCTCACTGCGAGGTTCCGAGCCTGCCAAGCTATGGCTTAGGGGTGTTTTTATTTCCCCGTCTGCCTCTGTACCGTTTGTATTACTGTATAGACTGTGTTGTACTGTTTTAATAGGGTTTTGAGTCCCTGGACTGAATGTTTGTAAATATTGTGCATACTGTTCTGTACCGTATATATGTGAATGTATGAAAAGTCTTTTTGCATACAGACTATCACAGCTCATTGGACATTGTTTTATTACTGTATTGGCTTCCGCCATGCCCCTGTACTCTGTTTTACTGTATTACTGTTAAGCAGGCCTTCGGTAATCTCGGATTACTGGCCGGTTACGGTGCTAAACCCATAGGGGCGGGTTTGGGTCGTGACAAAGTGGTATCAGAGCGATACTTAACCACGAGTTATACCGCACACACGTGTCCAAATGAGCTATAGAGTGTCCTAGAAAAGCGATTAGGGCATTACATGAGCATGATAAGTGACATGACTGAATGTATGCTAATGTGTTAAATTGTTTAAGTATGCAACTGTTTATGTTTATAATTGTTATAACTGCTTATAGTGAAATGGATAATGCAAATGAATCTGAGTCCTCATCCACTGAGGCAAGAATGGCAAGAATGGAAAGAATGATGGAGTTGATAACTGCAAGATTAGAGCAACAACAGAACCAACAGCCCCCACCTCCTCCTCCGGCTGTACCGGAACCGAACGTGAATGTACAGAATGTAAATGTTAATGATGGGGACATAATTGCTCTTACCCATAAGTTCAGCAAGATGAAACCGCCATCCTTTCAGGGAGGCCTTGAACCGTTGAAAGCTGAAGCTTGGGTACTTGAGACTGAAAAGTTATTTGAGGTGTTTCCGTGCTCGGAGGTAAATAAAGTATTGTTAGCTACCTTCACCTTGCAAGAAGAGGCCAGAAGGTGGTGGATGCTGGTCCGTGACACCAACACTGTAGTGACTTGGGCTCAGTTTAAGGAGTCCTTCTTTGAGAAGTATTTCCCCCAGTATGTCAGGGACAAGAAAGTGACTGAATTTGAACAACTGAGACAGGGCGCCTTGTCCGTTGCTGAATATGAAACAAAGTTCACCGAGCTTGCTAGATATGCACCACATATGGTGGATACTGACTACAAGAAGGCCAGAAAATTTGAAGGCGGCCTTAATGTTGCACTACTCAACAGAATAAGTGTTTTAAAGCTACCGACCTATGTAGGTGTTCTTGACCGAGCATTGATGGCTGAGTCGAACATCGAAGCAGTGAAACAATCTGAATCACCAGCGTCTGAATGGCGTAGTAAAAGGCAGGGTTTCAAGTTCAAGAAAGGCAAGCATAACCCATCAAATAAGAAACAGAATACGGGGTCAACAACTAGCCCCAGCCAAGGGAGTGGTTTCATTCCATCTTGTTCTGAATGTGAGAGGAAGCACAAAGGGGTTTGTTACAAAATATCTGGAGCCTGTTACAGGTGTGGCAAGGTGGGCCACATTGTTAAAGACTGCCCCTTTGCTCCGCAGGCCAGTAGTAAAGCTGCACCAAGCACAGCAGCATCAACTGTAGCACCAAAGCCTAACCCCAAAGCTACTAGGAAAGAGCCTATGAGGCAGGGCCGAGTGTTCACCCTAGTACCGGGAGACGTGCAAAATACTGAAACCGTTGTGTCAGGTTTCCTCTCTATTTGTGCTCAAAATGCATATGTACTGATTGATTCGGGGTCTACACACTCATATGTATCGCATGCTTTTTCACAGAAATTGAGTAGACCCTTAGAACCCATGAATTATCTGTTAGCTGTATCATCGCCTATCGGGGGATCCATGACATGTGCTTATATGTACCCTGCATGTGAAATCATTGTTGGGGATATGCATTTGTTTATTGATTTACTGCCATTGAACATTGATCATTTTGATGTAATATTGGAGATGGACTGGTTACAAAAATATCATGCTACCATTAACTGTGTGACGAAGCAAGTTGTTTTCCGTCCACCTGGGTTACCCGAATTTGTATTTAATGGGGTTGGAGTAGTACATCCTCCGTATTTGATTTCTTCTATGAAAGCTGTTAAATTGATTAGAAAGGGGTGTAAAGGGTATCTGTGTTTTGTATTGACTGTGTCTACTGATGATAATGCTAATGTGAACAGTATTCCCATAGTCAGAGAATTCCCAGATGTTTTTCCAGATAATCTGCCAGGGAATTTAGTTGACAGGGAGATTGAGTTCACCGTTGATGTAATTTCGGGAACACAGCCAGTATCGAAAGCTCCTTACCGAATGGCTCCAACTGAATTGAAAGAATTGAAAGTGCAGCTGCAAGAACTGTTAGACAAGAAGTTTATAAGGCCTAGTACTTCACCGTGGGGCGCACCCGTCTTGTTTGTGAAAAAGAAAGATGGCTCACTAAGATTGTGCATTGATTACCGTGAACTGAACAAGGTAACTGTGAAAAATAAATACCCATTGCCACGTATTGATGATTTATTTGATCAGTTACAGGGTGCTCAAGTGTTCTCCAAGATTGATCTCAGATCGGGGTACCATCAACTGAAAGTTAAACCAGAAGACATTGATAAAACTGCTTTTAGAACGAGGTATGGACATTACGAATTTTTAGTTATGTCTTTTGGAGTTACCAATGCATCTGCAGCATTTATGGATCTCATGAATAGAATCTTTAAACCGTACCTTGATGACTTTATTGTGGTATTCATTGATGACATATTGATTTACTCCAAAAGTATAGAAGAACATGAACATCATCTGAGACTTGCCCTGCAGACCCTAAGAGAACAGAAACTGTATGCTAAACTGTCTAAATGTGAGTTTTGGCTTGATCATGTTATGTTTTTGGGGCATGTGGCTAGCAAAGATGGAATTTCTGTTGATCCACAGAAAATTGAAGCTGTAGTGAACTGGCCTAGACCAACAAATGTGACAGAAGTCCGAAGCTTTTTGGGTTTGGCTGGATATTACAGAAGATTTGTCAAAGATTTCTCCAAAATTGCCTTACCATTAACTCAATTGACTCAGAAGGGAATATCATTTGACTGGAGTGACCAAAGGGAATCAGCATTCCAAGAGTTGAAAACTCGACTCGTGACTGCACCTGTTCTTACCTTACCTTCAGGTACGGATGGTTATACTGTATTTAGTGATGCTTCTCACAAGGGTTTGGGATGTGTTTAATGCAGAATGGGAGTTATTGCTTATGCTTCCTGACAACTGAGACCACATGAAAAGAACTACCCGACCCATGATCTGGAACTTGCTGCAGTAGTATTTGCACTGAAAATCTGGCGTCACTATCTGTATGGGGCGATATGTGAAGTATATACCGACCACAAGAGTCTGAAATATTTCTTCACACAGAAAGAACTGAACATGAGACAGCGGAGATGGCTAGAACTGATTAAAGACTATGACCTACAGATTCTGTACCACCCGGGAAAAGCCAACACCGTTGCCGATGCATTGAGCCGGAAATCGATTGGGAACTTAGCTTGTTTGCTCACTGGACAGAAAGAGCTGCTTTGTGACCTTGAAAAATCTGAAATTGAAATTGTTTTGAGAGAACAAGGTGGCACAATGGCTGCTATTTCTGCTCAACCGGCATTGATTGAGGAAATTAAAGAGAAACAGCAACAGGATGACTTCTTGAAAAAGGTCATCGAGGAGAGGGAATCTAAACCGAGACCGGGGTTCAAATTTGAAAACAATGTACTGAAATTCCAAGAAAGACTGTGTGTACCGAATGATACTGAACTGAAAAGAAGAGTTCTGCAAGAGGGCCACAACTCAAAATTTTCCATCCATCCAGGGAACACGAAAATGTATCAAGATTTGAAACTAAATTTCTGGTGGCCGGGAATGAAGAAAGAAATTGCTGATTTTGTATCAAAATGTCTTCATTGCCAACAAGTTAAAGCAGAACATCAGCGACCCGTAGGCTTACTGCAACCCTTACCCATACCGGAGTGGAAATGGGAGCATATCACGATGGATTTTATCGTTGGATTGCCCCGCTCTACAAAAGGTATGGATTCAATTTGGGTTATTGTTGATAGACTGACCAAATCTGCTCACTTCTTACCTGTCAAGACAATTTATAATGCGGACAAGTTAGCTGTAATTTATATTGATGAAATTGTTAGGTTGCATGGAGTGCCTGTATCCATTGTTTTTGACAGGGATTCGAAGTTTACATCGAGGTTTTGGCAAAGCCTACAGACTGCATTGGGTACTGAATTGAGGCTGATTAGTGCCTATCATCCTCAGACAGATGGACAGTCAGAAAGGACCATCCAGACTCTGGAGGATTTATTGAGAATGTGTGTCCTTGATTTTCAGGGAAACTGGGAAAGTCATTTGCCATTGGCTGAGTTCGCCTACAACAACAGTTATCATTCAAGTATCGGTATGGCGCCTTTCGAGGCGTTGTATGGCAGAAAATGTAGATCTCCGATCTGCTGGGCAGAAGTTGGAGATGGGCCTTTGCTTGGGCCCGAGATTGTTTATGAAACGACTGAGAAAGTGAAATTGATACAACAGAGACTGAAAACTGCACAGAGCCGACAGAAAAGTTATGCAGACGTCAGAAGACGGGACAGAGAATATGAAATGGGTGATCACGTTTTTGTGAAAATGACACCGATGAAAGGCCAGACTCGTTTTGGAGTCAAAGGCAAGTTAGCGCCAAGGTATGTCGGACCATACGAGATTATTGAGAAAATCAATCCGGTGGCGTATCAAGTTGCGCTTCCTCCTGAAATGGAGCATATGCATAACGTCTTCCACATTTCGATGTTGAGAGATTATCTCCGGGATCCTTTCCATGTGATTGAGCCTACTCGGGTAGTGTTGAGTGATGACTACACTTACGAGGAACGGCCTATACAGATTGTAAACAGACGGATCAAGAAACTGAGAAACAAGGAGATCCCGTTAGTGAAAGTTGACTGGCAAAACCATGGTGGTGTGTATGCTACTTGGGAAAGAGAAGATGACATGGCTAAGAGATATCCTGAATTGTTTCTACTGAATCCTGTTTTCTTCCAGAATGAAGGTAATTCGAGTTTAGAGGACTAAACTCTTTATAAGGAGGGGAGACTGTAATAACCCTCACCACTGATTACCGATTTCCTACCAAATACTGATAAACTGAGACTGATTATGATAAGTAATGAATCAACTGAAATACTAAACCGACTGACTGGAATCTGGAACTGAATTGACTGAGTACATCTAATTAATTGCATATCTATCTGTTTGTCGTTTAATTATCTGTTTGTATTTTTATGTTTAAACTGTTAATTGAAGGCCTTATCGGCGACCGAACCGGAAATTGATTGATGACTTAGGATCGTTAGAATTTATATGATTTTATGGTGTATTTAATTGAAAACTGATTAGGTATGATTAAATTAGATGGAATATTGACTAATTGCAAATGTTGGACTTAATTACTCTTCTACCACTTAGTGGCCTATCCCATATCACTTTTGAGGCCTTACACACTCTAAGCAAACATTACATCATCCCCATTTCCTTGTTATTGCCGACCATAGAGAGAGAGAGATTGAGAGAGTTGAGTTCATCTTGTGATTGCTTGGGGAATTAAAGAAATTGAGGTGTAGGTTGTCAATTGAGCCTCCATACCTCTACTTCAAGACTTAAGGTAAGGAATTTCATCTTCCTCATTGTGCCTTTAAGTTGATTCTTGCATGTTTCATGCTATATTGAAGAAGTGAGCCTAGTTTTGGTTAAATTGTTGCATTAGAGGCTTAATCTTTGCATGCATGGCATACTCTTGCATTCTTGAGCTTGTTCTTCATAACCTTGTCACATGCATGTTCATATTCTTACAACAAGCCATGATTTCATCATGTTTTGGAAGGAATTGGCTCACTTGAGCTAACATGGAAGCTTTGAATCGAACCCAACTCATGCATGTCATGTTTGAAGATTGTTCATGAAAATTTGGTTTGAAATTGAGTCTGAATTAAACACCCTTGGGCTTTGATTTACCAAATTGATCTTTGAAATATGTAATATCATGTGTTTACAAGTGTTTTCCAGGTTTTTGGCCCAAGAGGATCGATTTTAAGGCATTTGAACTTGATTTTGAGCTTGAGGTTCAAATCTGGACTTTCCAGATTTTGGACCCACGCTCGAGCGAGGAAGTCTACGCTCGAGCGTACACTCTATGATCGTGCCTTCCGCTCGAGCGAGAAGAGTCACGCTCGAGCGTGAAATGCGTGCATCCAGTACTTTGCATGAGTTCACAGTCCGCTCGAGCGAGGAAACTCACGCTCGAGCGAGGACTTGTGTCTCACGCTCGAGCGAGGGTCGAGCGCCCATTCTGAGCATCTAGTATTTTTACTGTAGCACACAGTCCGCTCGAGCGACGGAATTCACGCTCGAGCGGAGACCTTTGTCTGCATGTCCGCTCGAGCGTAGAAAGCCATACTCGAGCGAGACCCCTGTTTTCTGAAAATTTTGTAAAATGTTCAAAAGTGCATCTTCGCATCCTCTTTCCATCATAGGCATTCCTAGGGCATATTTAAGGCATTTTAAAGAGGATATACATGTAGAACCACACCGAGGCAAATTAGGGATTAAGTTATTATCTTTCCCAACTGTGTAGCTTAGTGTGTATTCAATCTGTAAACTGTGTAGGTTGGCTTTCCGAGGAGACGCTCTAGTTCACCGTAGCCAGAACTCTGTGAGTAACAATTGTGTAAAGATATGTTCAATTTGTTATCTTCCGAATACGGAACTGAACTGTTTACTGAACTGATATTGTTTACTGAGTGAATGTATGTCCTATATTCCGAACTGTACTGTGGCATCCTTAGCACCTACTGTTTACTGTTAGTGTTACAGAGATCTCTGTCGGTTCCCTCGTTGGAACACTACTGTTTACTGATTGATGGCCATCATTTACTGTTCGGTCTTAAGACCTACTGTTTACTGTTATGCTAATGGATGTACCACATATGACTGTTTACTGTACTGAACAACTGATATACTGATTTAATGAACTGTTTTCATTACTGTAGGGACATTCATTCTAAACCTCTTTACGCTTTATGTTATTCACTGGGCTTTAGCTTACTGCTCATATATATATGTAGGTGTACAGGCACCGGACCAATGCTAGAAGCGTCGGGGTAAACTCCAGTTTTGTCAAGCCAACCAATGTGCCTCACTGCGAGGTTCCGAGCCTGCCAAGCTATGGCTTAGGGGTGTTTTTATTTCCCCGTCTGCCTCTGTACCGTTTTGTATTACTGTATAGACTGTGTTGTACTGTTTTAATAGGGTTTTGAGTCCCTGGATTGAATGTTTGTAAATATTGTGCATACTGTTCTGTACCGTATATATGTGAATGTATGAAAAGTCTTTTTGCATACAGACTATCACAGCTCATTGGACATTGTTTTATTACTGTATTGGCTTCCGCCATGCCCCTGTACTCTGTTTTACTGTATTACTGTTAAGCAGGCCTTCGGTAATCTCGGATTACTGGCCGGTTACGGTGCTAAACCCATAGAGGCGGGTTTGGGTCGTGACAGCGCCAGAGAGTACGACTTGGATTGTGTGCCAAAGGGGGCGGCTTGGGTGGTGCGCCACAAGGGGCTGCTTAAGTTGTGTGCTATAGGAGACGGCTTAGGTGGTTTGCATGGTCTATAATCATGCTCACCATGATATAGGTATAATATCCCCCCTCAAACTCAAATAACTGTGAAGATAGAAACCAATTGGAGGTGGAAGCAGAGGAAAAGATAGAGTGGAGGAAAAAAAAATGTATTGTGAGTAAAAAATAAAATAAAATAAAATGATAGAGATATTTGGGGTTGGAATAAACAGCGGACAAAAGGAAGAGATCACCACGAAACGATACTAATAGAAAAATATGATAGCGGAATAGGTTGAGGTCCGGTAGGCGACCAAGGCAAGGTTGCCGCCCGCCGGTAAGGCGAAGAACACCAAGAGCTTAACCGATAGCTCTGATACCATGTTAGAATAGTAGAGAGAGAGAAAATAATATGTATTGTATTGAATGAATGTATTGAATGAAAGACCTGTATATATAGGCTGAGAAAGAGTATCTGACTAGAAATCTAACTATGAGAAAGAGTATCCTATAAGAGACCTAACTATTGTAATACCTAATATATCTAGGAAATCAATACCTAATAAATGTGGAAATATATACCATATATATATTAACATGGTGAAAACAAAAATTAAACAATACAAAGCATACATATAAATCTATAAAAATATATTGTATGATATAGTTTGTGGGTTGGAAGGAGCGACGTAAGGCAGGCTAGGTTCTAAAACACTCTTCCTAATCCCAGCTCATATTAAAATCAAGTCTAAAAAATTTCTCCAATCCAATTCTATAAGTATAAACTATAATTCGAGACTCTATAAATCATGGGTGGACTTAGTAGGCCATCGAGTCCATATCCACACCTAGTGGGCCATCAAGTCCATTAATGAATTTTTTACACGTAATAGTAGAAAAAATTATCCACGGCTGCAGCTTTCAGAATCTATGGTTCTCTCTGTCTTTCAGGAACAAAATTGAACATGTAGGATTCAAATTATTTAAATTAAAATTATAGGGATTAAAGTGACATTTTACTTAAATCATATGGATTACTGATGTAATTTATCTAATATATTTCAATCAGTGAAAAAGAATATATATATATATATATATGTATATAATAAAAAAAGGTTGAGGGTGAAGAAGAACTCTGAAATCTAAAACAATTTATTTCTAGGCCCCTTGGAATGGAACATGCAATTGTAAGTTTGGTTTTCTGATCTTTGAAATTGAGAAAAAGCGTCCAAGCCCACCATTATAGACCCAACCAATAAAACTTAGGCCCATCAACCGGGCAAGCCCACTCCTTTCAGCGCGTTCGATTTGAGTGTTGTGGATGGGAAACAAAGATATATGAAATATAAGGATTAGGGTTGGAAAACGAACCAAACAAATCGAGCTCGACTCATGTTTAGTTTGTCAAAAATTTATTTGAGTTCGATTTGTTGAAGTGAACAAATCAATCTTGAACACATTTTAGATCTTGTTAAAGTTTTTAAACTTAGCTTAAAGTGGTCAATTGATTGTTCTGCTCAGCTTAATAAACCAAAAATTATATAAAAAATAGCAAAACTACTCGAATTCGGGTTGACAAAAATTCGTTTGAGATTGACTCGAAAGTTTAATGAATCAAATTTGAATAAATTTTAAAACTCATTAAAATTTTCAAACTAATCTTGAACAGTTAACTATTCGACTTGTTTGTCACTCAGTTTGGCTAAATTTTCGAAAACTTATTTTTTAGTTTGACAAAAATAAACACTAAAAAATTATTTCAAATTTTTGTAAATTTTTTTTTCCTAAAAAAAGAGAATATATGAAAATTAAGCTTTTTCATTTTTTGCTTTTTTATTTTTCATTTTTTATCAAACCCATTTTAAAAATCAACCAAATAGAGTGTTTAAAAAAAAAATTATCAATAACAATTCTCTTTGAAATCTGCTTTGTGTCACTACACCTCTGTTGATAATGAGTAAACTACACTACCTTTTAAATGAACTTTTAATTAGTCCCTCTGATATTGTTCTTGTGAGACCATGAAATATCCTCTCACATGGATTGTAGAGATCCAATGAAGAGATGAACTTTACTCCAGTAGACCTGCACAGATGAGCATGATCGGCGCCACCCAACCGAGGTTGCCGGCCGGAGACACTCCGATGCTAAAGTTAGTCCTTTGATTGAAAGAATAGAGCTATGCAAATCAAGAGTGTTGGTGTGTAGTGTAGGGAGAGAGCATATACCTCCTCTTCTGGGATGCCTTCCCTTTATATAGATGAAGGAGTGTGATATTTGTTTGGACTGGACCTATTGTAGGCCTTGTTTGGGTTAACTCCAATAAGCGGATATATATATTTTTCTGGCTCTCACAATTGCCCGAAAACTTTCATTGTCTACGGTAGAAGGAATGAGAGTTTTTCTTGCCGAGTTACACTGTTCAAATAGCTGTTGGGTTTTTTTTTTTTTTATAAAGAACACTCTGGATAAATGAATAAAATGTATGAATGAATGACTGCATGTATGCTTGAATGCATGTATATAAATGATGGCGATCATAGGACGAAATTATATCACATGAGTTCCAAACAAATCATAACGATGGGCCACAGTATTGTTACCCCTGGGGAAGAGCTGTAGGGTGCGGTATTATGACCCCAGGCAAGGGTGTAGTATATTGTCAAGTGCAAAGAGCGCTTCAAAATATGGACTTTCGTGCCGAGCTAGAGATATTTCTATATACCGAGCACAGAAATGATTGCCTGAACCAAATAATGTAGATTAAATAAGGTAGATATATCAGCCAAAAAATGGACCACGGTATTATTATCCCCGGGCAAGGGTGTAAACCTGCGGTATTATAACCCCCGGGCATGGGTGTAGACTTGCGGTATTATAACCCCCAGGCATGGGTAGGCCGCGGTATTCTAACCCCCGGGCATAGGTGTAGGCCTGCGGTATTATAACCCTCGGGCATGGGTGTAGGCCACGGTATTCTAACCCCCGGGCATGGGTGTAGGCCTGCGGTATTATAACCTCCGAGCATGGGTGCAGGCCGCGGTATTCTAACCCCCGGGCATAGGTGTAGGCCTGCGGTATTATAACCTCCGGGTATAGGTGCAGGCCGCGGTATTCTAACCCCTGGGCATGGGTGTAGGCCTGCAGTAGTATAACCCTCGGGCATGGATGTAGGCCTGCAGTATTATAACCCCCGGGCATGGGTGTAGGCCTTTGCTGATGGTGCTCCGTGCTGAATGCGAAGATTACGCTGTACTCGGAGACTTTTGCTGATTTTAAGTGGCGATCAAGTGCTAATATTGTAAGGATTTTGAATAATGCATCTTGTGTTAGCGATGGCCTATACCGAATAAGGTAGACATGTTAATCACAAATAATATTTCACAAATAATATTGCTCCGCTTGTAAGGAATTGCCAAGTAGATATCCTTCAAACTATTTAATTGCCGAGAATTTTGGGCCAATTAGCATTGCTCGGTTTGCGTTTAGTCCAATGTAGACTTGCCTCATTGCTTTTGAATGACAAGTGTTAATCGGAAGGAATGCAGATTGGACTTGCCTCATTGCCCTATGTCGCGGGGCATATTCGGCTTTGGTAAAATGACGGTGTGCAAAAATATGCGAATTGCCGACTACCAAATGCGAACTGCCGACTGCCAAGTGTGTAATGTATTGCCTCAAAACTGGCGCTTACTCAGAGCGGTGTGAAAAGGAGCTGGAGTTTGTAACTCAAATTAATGTCGTTGTAATATTTGGACCAAGTTGGCTGAGTATGCATGCATAGCAGAGGTGCCGAGATGATGATCGACTGATATGCCCCAATTGGAAAGTGGAAAATTGACTGTGGGCAATAAATGGCCAAGGTAATGAAATGAGTGATCGGGGAAGACAGAAGATTATTTCCTCGCCCCAAGATCCTGCTGTTGAAATTGCATGCCGATCATATAGGATTGACCGTTGGTTTTGCATTTAGTGTTCCCGATTGGCTGAGGTACTGAGCTCAATATGCGACTCAGAATTTGCAGAATTGGACCGTACGGATGTGTTTAGAAGGGTCCAAATAGTTGGAAAGGGACTATGGGATCGCTATAATCGAACTCCTAATAGCGTAGTTGCAGCAAAAAATAGAACTGATGGCTCAAATCGGTTGAGAATAGTGTGCCGCAAAGCACTGGATAATTGCTCCTATATTGCTGAGTTTAGATGTCTTGGTTTGGTTGCTTAGCAAAAATTAAAAAGAAAATTGTTGCTGGTGAGAATTGAACTCTTGTTCTTAGAGTAAAAGAATAATTCTAAACCACTTTGCCATGACATATCCGTGTGCATATATTTTGCACAGTATATATTTGAACTTGATTGTGCTGCTATGATAGGATGTAACTTAGCTGCAATGCATGGAATAATTTCCTAAGTTGCCAACTTAAGAATGGTGACATCGTTCGCCAAACTTCGTCGGCCTCGTACGGCTTCGTTTTAGCTCCGATTTTGACGCAGTTTGTGGCGTTGGACTCGTCTTGATGTGGACTTCACATTGGTACAGTCGAAGCTTGAGTTTGCAACGCTAAAAAATGTCAATTTCTGGACATTTAGTCGGTTTCGCAACTATCGGCGGCCTACGATTAGTTTGTGGCTTTACTAGTCGGTGTTTGTAGACTCCGCTAGTCAACGTGAACTTGCTGGTAGGCCATGAAATTCTTGCTCACATGAAGAAAAATGTAAACCCACTTGCTAGAGAGAGAAAATGGGTACGTAAACGCAGTCGGCGACACTTTGGCTGGCCAAAGCACTTGGTTCTCAGCATTGTAGTTCAGAAGGGCGTCGGACATGGTTTTGAGAGACGAATTAATAAACGGGGGCAGAGGTCGTGATTGAACGACTGGTTAGTGTGGAATGGTTGCCGAGTAGTGAGAACATGCCGAGTAGACTCTGCAAGTTACGTTGCCTCGACTGGGTGTTAGAGATGCTGAATTGTGTTGTATCGATGGGTAGCTTGAGTTGTACTGATGCCGAGAAAGGTAGAAAAGATGCTGAGTAGCCTTGTACGAGGTATGGCACTGCCGAACAGCTTTGTAGCTTTGCTGAATACTCTTCTGGGAGTTGTAGTATTGCTGAGTAATGTTGATGAAAAATGATGAATTAATCATGGTGCTAATAATGGTGCAAAATAATGTTGCCGAATAGAGTTGATGCACTGCCGAATAATATGAATTAATAGTGGCCTAAATGGTGCAAAGCCGAATTCTTCATGCAACAGGTCGTGAAATGCAGAATTTTTTATTCAAACTCCCAACTTTGAGCCCTTGTGTCTCCCTCATTTGAAGTTCGATTGGCTTCATTTTTGCAGCGTTGGATTCACCACTCGACCTAGTGTTCATTCCACTATTCATACGCGTCATTCCGCCTCCAATTGGATGCCGTTGGACCTCCGAAAGTTGACCAAAAATAAGATTGGTCTACTCTTTTTCTTTTTTTTTTGTGTGTGTTCTGCTTTTCAATGTTACGGAGTTAGTGGTGAGCATGGCTACGCAATGGAAGTAACTCGGCAAACTCCGAATGTAACTCGGCTCCTTGGTTGGTAGCGTTTTTATTTATTTATTTATTTATTTATTATTATTATTTTATTATTTATTTTTATTTTAGCTTGCCAATTTGTGATCGGCACTGAGAAGAGGCTATGGGTGCTAAACGGTTGTCGAGATTTTGATCGGCATCAACATGAGCCATTCATGACAATTGAAGTTGCCTTCAGATCAGACTGTTTGAATTTATATGTAAAGATATATATATTGCCAGCCGACTACCACAATTAATTAAATAAGAATAATAATTTGTTTTTATCATAACTCATGGTTCATTCTAGAGAGAGGAAAATTGAAGACCCAGCCTTGGATTCTGCAGAAAGCTTTAGCATAGGTACACGTGCATACATGTTAAGAATCAACTTTAAGCTAAGTTTTGAGAAACAAAGAATAAATAAATAAATGGACAGACCCACGTATGAATTTAGCCGAGCAACTTTATTGAATTGCCGAAAAGATGTTTGCACCAAGAAATGTGTGAAACCCATTTTTAGAAAAAGAAAACAGCTACTAACTTCATCTTGTTTTGAGAACCTTTCTAAGCAATATTAATATTCAACAAGGGTTTGATCAAATCTGTGAGCATAAATAGATACATACATAGACGTGTATATATATATGTATACCTGAACTTTAGCAAAAAACATAATCAGAACGAAAGAAGCCAAAAACCCAACTGTGGGTCTCCTTTTTTAGAAAGAGAATGGTTAACCTTAGTGCTCACTGGTCCGAGTACCTTGGGTGTCATATTGAATCTTCTCTTCGTTGAATTCTTTAGCTCTTTCTTACAAACAGCGCCAATTGTGAGACCATGAAATATCATCTCACATGGATTGTAGAGATCCAACGAAGAGATGAACTTTACTCCAATAGACCTGCACAGATGAGCATGATAGGCGCCACTCAACCGGGGTTGCCAGCCGGAGACACTCCGATGCTAAAGTTAGTCCTTTGATTGAAAGAATAGAGCTATGCAAATCAAAAGTATTGGTGTGTAGTGTAGGGAGAGATCACATACCTCCTCTTCTGGGATGCCCCCCTTTATATAGATGGAGGAGTGTAATATTTATTTGGGCTGGACCTATTGTAGGCCTTGTTTGGGTTAACTCCAATAAGCGGATATATATTTTTTTCTGGCTCCCACAGTTCTAGTTTTCAATCTAGGTCTCAAACATTTAAATTTTATTATTTTAAACTCTTATAATTAAAACAATTCAGTTTAATTCATTAACAAATGTTGAAAAAACTATCGTGTTATGTGCTTTCCAAATAAGCTAATTTTATAATTTAAACTAAGAAAATGATAATCTTAATGAAAGTAAAATGCTACAGATAATCTTTTTTCTTTTTCAAAAGTACAAAGAAATTCTATCAAGTTTTCTTATGACCAATAAGTACATTTTTTTTATAAATCATTATAATCCTTCTTGTGTCCTCTAAATATAAGTATTTAAACATGATTTTACTTACATTAAAATAATATGTTTTTATTTGCAAAGTAGTATTTAAAAAACAATACTAATTTTTAAAATAATGTTTAAAGTAATAAAATGGTATTTTTAGTTAAAATACTAAAACTTATATATTCTAGTTTTCTTCTACATCCAAAATTTTATATGTACATATGAATTTTTAATTAAATTTATGGTCAATGAAATTTGTTTCACATCTTTGTCTATCTTAGAACTGGTATTGTTGAACCCAACATGTCAAAAAAGATTTTTAATTGCTCAAAACTTATTAAGGAGTTTTTATGCTCCTTTTGAAATGTTTAAAAAACCTACATCCTTTTGAATATTTGAAGAATCCTATATTTCAAGTCATTTTTGTACTCTTTTTGAAATGTTTTACAAATAAAAAAGATTCTCATATAAAAATTCATCCTAAATTTGAATCACATAGATTGTATACCTTAAATTTCTAGCACAAAAGAACAAAAGAAAAAAAGAGAAGGAAATATAATAAAAATAAGGGTATAACTGTAAATTCAGTTTTCAAATAATATATGAAATCTACCTTTCTAAAATTAATGGGATTAATTGGTTTATAAGAAAATTATTAGGACTGAATGGATCACCATTCCTTAAGATGAGATTTATAGGTAAATTTTTCTATAAATAATCATATTTGTTAATTTTTTATTATAAAAAAAAAAAAAGCAATCATATCAGAATTTTCTGTATTTTTCAACACTTTATGGGTAATCAATGTAATTTACTTTTTCTCTTTTCTAGAGGGACTTTTTTTTCTTATTTAATCGTATGTTATTTTTGTGCATAAAATTCAAACCGTAACGTATTAGCTCCTTGTAGAGTCCTTTTTTAATTATTTATTCATAGGTCATTTTTCTTCATAAAATTCAAATGTATGACATTGCTAGAAGTAAAGCTATTTTATTATTATGTTTTTAGAAATTAGTCAATTTTTTCGTTTATTTAATTGTTATTGTTCTTAACAAATTTTATTTATTTATTTATCGTATGTCATTGTTATGCATAAAATTCTACCGTATTATTTTTATCTATTTATTTTTTTATTTATTTTCGTACATTGTCTCTAGGTCTTTCGTTCAACTATGATTGCAATCTAAAATAAAATCAAGCACAGTATTTCTTGATCATGACATCAATCAAAATCTAACTACATTAATCAAATTTCAAGAGAAGAAATGAACAATATTTTAAAATGTATTATAGTTACTTAATGGAAATGTATTGTTGCTTTTTCAATTTTTATAATATATACTAATTTTAAGCTCCATTTGTCTCAACATTAGAAAAATATTTTACATATTTGTTACTGTTTGGTACAATAAAAAATAAAAGCCAATAAAAAAAACTTTTTTATGATTAATAGAAAAAAAATTAATTTTTAAAAAGTGAAATTTGATTAATGCTATCACACTATCAATGTTAAAATTGGGAAAATAACTATTCTTCACTTCTATAAAATAGTGAGCTTGATTAGTTACTATTATCAGAACAAAAACAAAAAAATTCAAAAAATTTCAACTTTCAAGTTTCAAGTTTGTTCAATAACGTAAAGTGATTTTTTCAATAAAAAAATGTGACAATGTCAACAAATTTTCGTAGGTAAAGTTAATAAATGTTGGAAGAATTTGAAAAATCTAAAACTATAGGGGGTTTGTAATGTGTACCATAGTTTTATGAGTTGACCCGTAATGATACAGGTCTTTTCGCTAACGCGGATTCCGAGTTGTACTGCGTCGCGTGTGTGCCATACTCTATCCAGTGCCCGCACGCACATACTTCTCTTCTCTACACCTCTCTCCCTCTCTCGCTCATATAAGGTCAAAGTTGACAAAAAAAATTTGGGCTTGGACTAATCAACCAGACTATTTTGACTATGATAAATTATAAATACATTTCTTATATTTGTTAAAAATATGAATTTTTCTCTCATGTTTTAAAATTTTTAAATATTTTTTTTGTTAGAAATTTTTTTGCTAACTGACTTAACAAGAAAATAAAATAAAATAATCTAAATATTCTCTAATACCAAAATAAAATTATTATAGTATCTTTATTTTCTTTTCTTTTGTAACAATAGTTTGAAAAAGAGAGGGAGAGAGAGAGCAAATGAATAACTTTGTATTTCTGTGTGTTCTTACAAAGAGATGTACACTCTCTTTATAGAGAGGAGAAGACAACATAGGATGCCAATTGAGGCACCGAAAGCATAAAGCAAGGGGACACTAAATAACAAAACAGGAAAATAAACTAATACATAAAATAAAATAGGATAGGAGGCACTGTATGGTCGTGTCAGACCGTTGGTGAAGACATTGTATAGTCGTGTCGGACCGTTACAGCAAGACAGTTTACGAGGTCATGCTGGACCGATGTAGAAGCTAATCGGAATTAATGTCGGGACAGTTTACGGGGTCATGTCGGACCGTTGTAGAAGCTAACCGAAATCAATGTCGGGACAGTTTACGGGGTCATACCGGACCGATGTAGAAGCTAACCGGAATCAATGTCGGGACAGTTTACGGGATCATGCCGGACCGATGTAGAAGAATTTGGTGGTGCATCAAGGTGGCGACTTAGGAAGTGCGCCATGGGGTGGCTTGAGTGGTTCACATGGGTGGCTTGGGTGGTTCACATGGTGTGTAACCATGCTCACCATGATATATGGATAATACCCCCCCTCAAACTCAAATAGATTTAAAGATATAAACCTAGTGGAGGTTGAAACAAAGGGATTGACAAAGTAGAGTGGAACAGCTCAACACAGAGTCGAGATGTGGAAAAAAAAAAAAAAAAACAAATTTTTTTTGGGGTTGGTTGGAAGGAAAAAGGAAGATAAATGATGAGTATAATAAAAAAAATAAAGTTGTCGGAGGTAGTGGGAACCAAGTGGTTGTGAGTGGGAGTGATTTATATATATATATATATATATATATACTGAGAGAGTGGGGAACTGAGAGGGGGAACATGTGAGTGAAAAAGGAGAGTATGGGATAAAGAGAATAAAAAAAAAAAGTAAAAGAAATAAATAAAAGAAAAAGTGTGCTAATGGTGTGATTTGTGAAAGGTTGCTGCTGTGTGAATGGTCTCTCTCTTCACATGGGGCTGTCTGTGTGATAAAAGAAAATAATATAAATAAAAAGAAAGTTGGGTGGCGGAGCAAAAAGGATGTAAAAGAAAATAAAGAAAGTGGGGTAGTGGGATGACACATCTGGTCAAAAACTGTTTTGAAGCCCAGCTCCTAACAACTTTGCAGAAAGTCTCGCGGTTGGAGTGATGAGACGAGGAGTGTTTGGAGGAGGCATCGGCCGCTGTGAAGCTCTGTATGTAAAGAGCCATTAGGGCCTTTATTCCGTCGACCTTGTTGCTGGTGCCACCGAGACTGGTGGTGGTACTGCCGATGTCGGTGCCGGAGGCGGCTGCTGTGGCAGTTGCGGGGAGAGTGAGATAGAGAACCAGTCGACATGTAGTATATGTCGAGAATAGGCTGTGCAGACTTCGGAAGGTTCAGATGCATGCCAAAACCAACCGGGTCTGATGGAGGCGTCACACTCGGCAGGGACCCAGCCATGACCGAATGGATCTCCACCTTTTGGCACCATGACCGAATGGGTGTCCCAATCGTGTATTGGAACTAATATTTGTTGCAGGGACAGCACTATCAGGTGGAAAGCTTGAAGATGCTGATGGTAGGCAAGGATAATGAAACTGAATGATAGCAGGATCATTGGATACAGCTGTGGTACTTTGAACAGGTGATATGACTAGAAGGAGGTAGTGGCTTCATCAGCCATTGTAAGGGTGAGCCGCTTACGCCGACATCGGCTTGGAGAGCCGCGGAGAGGTTGGCTAAAGTGGCTATAATGAGAAAGCTGTTGGAGCTGACCAAGATGGACAATGGTGATGATGCTATGAGCTTGAAAGTGAATGTTGAATTGGGTTTAGTAGCAGCGGAGTCAAGGTATGTGTAGAGGTCCGGCGGGCGGCCAAGGCGAGGTTGCCGCCCGCCGGTGAAGCAGAATGACTAGGTTCTCAACCTAGCTCTGATACCATGAAACAATAGTTTGAAAAAGAGAGAGGAGAGAGAGAGCAAATGATGATATCTTCCATTTACTACCAAATCTTACTCTCTACACCACCATAATATTCTTCAACTCTTTTTAGGGACACACTAAATGCTTGTAAACAATAATGATGGTAGTGTTGATTGAGAGTGGGAGAGAGTAGGGCAATGATTTGACAAAATAATGTTACTAGTTGAGAGAAAATGAAAAATAAGGAATGTGAGATTAAAAAAAAAAATTGAAAAGAAAATAAAGTGTTTAATTTGGATGAGGAGCCCCTCTAGGACTTGATCTGGATTGGAGGGTGTTATTCGAGATTGTGAGGTTCACTATGTGTTTCATTTTAATGATCTGAACCGTTTATTTTATCGGATACTTTCGTGTACATCAATTACAAAAAAAAATTAAGTCGATCCGATAATCGTAATATATTCAATTCATCATGTCTGTCACCAAAAAAATGTACAAAAATTGTGTATTTAAAAATAGACTATTTATTTTTTAGTGACAAATGCGATGAATTGAATAAGTAACGATAATCAGATTAACTTAATTTTTTTTGTAATTGATATACACTAAATGTCCCATAAAAATAAATGATTTAAATATAAAAACAGAATTCATAGTGAACCCCACAAGTCCGAAGAACGCTCTCCTGTCCGAATTAAGGGAGAATCTATTTACACACACATATTTCTCTCTCTACACATCCTGCACACACACCTCTCTCGAACACACTCTCTCATTAAGTGTGTATGGAGAGAGTGTATGGTGTGTGCAAATAGCTCCTCCCCCGAATTAAGGACCAGAGGGATCCACTTCCCATTAATTTACCCTTTTAAATGTCGTAGTTTTAAACGTTTTGTAAACACTGTTTGTTAACTGAAGTAAACTCAACAATATCAGTAAGGGTTGGGCTGTAATACTCGTGTCTTAAAAATATGTATATTATACGTATCATTATTTTTAATTGTCGGGTTTTTAAAAAATGAATCAGAGTTATTGATTTGATTCATGACAAACACTATCGCCACTCACTAAAAAAAATAAAATAGTCATTATGAGTGATAATTAAATATTACAAAATTTAAAATTTATTTTGATTTGACATTTAAATTAAATACATAATTAAAAAGTAGAGGTCCAAAATATGTCACTCTCACTTTTTAGATAATCATTTTTTTATAATTTGTTTAAGTTATTTTTACGCAATAAATTGTAAATAAAAGTTGTATCAAACATTCTAACACATTCTCTCAGAATAAAAATTAAAAGTAAGACTTTAAGTAGTTAAAATAAGCTACATTAAACAAATATAGTAGGTTAAATATTTTTTTAAGTGAATCCCACCAATAGATTTTAGGGAAACATTATGATACATGTAACATTATCCACCTTATAATTATAGAAGAAAATGGCTAACTTTATTAATAATACTAAGAATCATAAAAAAAAAAAATTATGAAATATTTCATGAAAATTTTTCATCATTTGATTGGTGTGTGGTGTTTTATTATATGTGTAATCTAATGGTGAAGTTTCATTATCATTTTCATTATCCATAGCATTACTCTAATTTTTTGAGTTATAACTAAAAAAGAAAACAAACATAAATGAGACATAACTAAATATCTTAAAATAATGTCATAACTATAAAGAAGAAAATAGAATAACTAAAGGTGTATATGATATGAAGTATGTATGATAGAATTATCCTAGATTTTATGAAACTTTGTACATTATGTTTTGTATTTAGTCTTTGTGTACTTCAAAAATAAACAGACTGAAAGAACCAGGTACATAAATATAGACAAAACAATTATAAAACAATTTACATTTGGCACAATGATAATAGTAGTGGGAGTATTTTTTTTTTTTTTTTTATTTTTTTGTAAATTTCAAATACATCAATGAGGTTTGCTTGAAGTATATATTTTAATCAAATACATTATTGTCAGAATTTTTTATGATTCTGACAATACATTATTGAGGTTTGGGTTGAAGTATTTATTTTTATTGTCTCTTATGATTTAGAAAATTACAAATACATTATTGTCAGAATTTTTTATTTAACAAAATTAACTAAAAAAATGAAATTCATAATTATTCTCCTATACAATAATAAAATTTCCTAAATTATTAATTGAAACATATGTCTAATATTATTAAAAACTGTTAATTAATTTCATGATTTATTAATCAAAGAGGTGATTTGTTTTGAAATTAGAAATCTCAGGGGATGGAATATAATTTTCATAACCATAAGGAATGATTTATATTTTAATCAAATTTCAGGAGGTGTGTTTGTAATTTATCCTATTTTTTTAACTTGGAAACAAAGTAACAAGAGTGTAAATCAAAGCATCCAACTTAGTAGTAGTGGTGTAATATCATTTTGTGAATTATTTTTTGTGAGTTTGTGAATTTAATTTCTATGGAAAGAAATTTGATATTTTTTATAATGTTTATTTCTCTTTTATTATAAGAGTATATCACAATTGTCTATTTTTTTGAAGTTTGAACTAGTGGTAGTTATTGGACATGGTGACTAATGACTTTTTTCCTATTGCTAAACCTTAATTGTCCAATTTGAAGTAATGTTACTTATATTTATAATTACTTTTACTGATTAAAAAAGAAAAAATAAAAAAAAAGCTTCAAACATTTTTTTCCCTTTTCATTATTATAATGAAGCATAATGAATTAACAATTACCGGCACAAAATCACAATTATATGTTGGGAAATGCTAAAAATAGCCCTTAACGTTGTCAATGTTGAAAAAGTGTATAAAAATTATATTAAAGTGCATGAAAATGTGTGAAAGTGTTTTGAAATATATAAATAGTGCATTAATAATATAATTTTTTTGATAGTCCTTAAAACTGTTATTAAACAAGACCCTTATTTATTAACTATCAAAGTGAAAAGCCGACCTTAAAAAAATAAAAATAATAAAAATATTAACAAAAATAAAAAAATAAATAAAAAAAGTGAAAGAGATCTTAATTAAAATTAAAAAATAAATAAATTCCCACCTAACTCCCAAAGTGAGAGGTAACTTAAAAAACAATTCTTAGAATAAGGGGTTGTTTGGGTCAGAGTAACAACTGTGTATTTTTTTTATTTTTTTTAATCATATTATCTCTCTATTTTTTATATTTTTTTTTATAAAAATTAAAAGAAATACACTTATTTAAATCATTCCGAACAACTTCTAAGAATTTTGATACCAAATTAGATAATTTACTCGAAATCTATTAAAAAATAGATTCAATAATATATTAAGGCCTGATTTGGGATCTTTGAAAAAAGATAAAAAGACAAAAAAATTACTAAAAAAGTTAAAAAGTTATCACTATTCACAAATAAATTATTAAAAATTTATTTTTATACAAAAAAGGTACAAATCACGTTGACGTGAGTTGCCTTTTGCTGACTTTGGTGAGAACAAATTACACAGGTGGAGGCAAGTTTAAGGATGGTGTTGTTCGGCCTGTGGGGGCCCATCACGGGTCCCATTTTGATAATCTGAACCGTTTAATATGTAGAACTCGTCGAGTACTATATGTTTGTAAAAAATCATGTTGATCAGATATTGCTAACTACATGATCAAATCAGTTTTGTATAAAAAAATGGATGGTATTATAGTTAACGGTTGACAAAAAACTAATCCGATCAAGTAGCTATCAATATTCGATCAATATGATCTTTTACAAACATATATTACTCGATGAATTTTACACATTGAACGTTTCCGATTACGAAAACAAGACCCGTGGTGGCCTCCACGGGCCGAACATCACCGTCCAATTCAATGCCCGAAAAGAAGGCAAGCATATCCTATATGGTAGTCTGCCACGGCTCTGCCCCAGAGTACAGCCTATTTCTCTTTCCCTTCTCCTATACACTAAATTATACAATTTTTTAGTACATATTTTTTCGTAAAAAGTCAAAAAGTTATCCCAAATAAGCATATTTTTTTCCTCAACTTTTTAGTTCAAAAAGTCAAAAAGTACACTTATTTAGGACATCCCAAACAACCATTTAAGTTCGTAAGCAACTAAAAAAAGGAAGAAAAAAACAAAATAAACAACAACTACTACTTTGTCATATACATTTCACATGTTGTTGTAAGCAATTGAGCTTTGCCACATTCTTAGATCATTGACACGAATTCTATTAAAAAATAGATTCAATAATATATTAAGTTGGTAAGCAACTATAAAAAAGGGAAGAAAAAGATAAAATAAAAAACAACTACTTTGTCATATAGATTTCACATATTGTTGTTAGCAATTGAGGTTTGCCACATTCCAAAAGAGTCACAACCACGCGCTTAATAAAAGAAAAATAAACTAAGGCCATGTTTGACATATTGTAAAAAAGTTAAAAAGTTAAAAAGTTACTTAAAAAGTTAAAATATTAACACTATTTATCAAAAGTCAACAATTACGGCTGCACAACTCTCAATTCTAATTTTTTCTTACAAATCAATTTTTACAATTTTTTATCACACATTTTTTCATAAAAAGTCAAAAAATTAACCTAAATATCCATATTTTCTTTCTCAATTTTTTAATCAAAAAAAACAAAAATATACTTATTTAGAACACCTCAAACAACCCCTAAAATTCATCTTCGATTCACATTGTTTCTAGAAGGGTGACAACATGTGCCGCTTCAAAATTGTTGAAGTGTACATCAATGATTTTTTATATTTAAACTAAAATTTTAAGAAGAAATTGTTATTAAAAAATAATAAAAAAAATAAATGAAAAGTAAAAAAGTTGACATTCGTTTTATTTATTTGTTTTCTTAATCTGAACATAACTTAAAGTTAAGTTGTGGAATATTTTACAAAATAAGGTATTAATTAGTTCGTGTTTATATAACTATTTAGATAATAATTTAATGTAAGTGTGCATATTCGTGTATTTTCTGTCTAGTTGAACATTTATGTCTATTCATATTCACAATTTATTAACTAATTAAAATTTAATTTTAAAAATTATTGCAAAAATAAATAAATATATTAAAACAAAATCTAAGTTGCCCTCCCTCCGTCCGTGCAAAGTTACACCTAGTGCTGTGTAAATCATCGTTTAATCCGTACCGAATTGTCTAATCTATACTGATCCACCTGCTAATCACAAGTTAGTTTGATCTGCGGTTTAAATTTTATAATTTCTTTTCAAAACTGTCCCGCACTGTTATAGTTATATATTTTTATTTATTTATAATGAAATATCAAAATAAAAATTAATATGAGCGATAATTAAATATGAAACGTATTACAAATTAGTGTTATATATATATGAAAAATGTTATGTAAATTAGCGTTATATATTGTGTAAATACTTGATAATTATTTAAGATTATTTTTCAATCAACTTGTAAATTGAAACCCTTCAAACCACAATCTAATTATTTATCAATCCACTATTCAAGATTTGATATATAAATTTACATTCAAACTGCACTAAACTGCATCGCGCAAACCCTTAGTTACACCAATCATTTATATCCATTTTATAAAACAATTTTTCAAAGTGGACCAGGAGATGAAAAAGTAGCTTTGTTTCTTTATATTTCTTTTCTTTTCTTTTTTTAATTTCTTGAATTAATTACACTTTTACTCCCATGCTATTCACGACTATCTAATTATTTCACCAATTTAACTATAGCTATTCTTAAGTTCGTTGTTTGGTTGTTAGTTGTTATTTTATCTTAGAGAGTGTTTGGAATGATTTAAATAAATATATTTTTTAATTTTTATGAAATATATGAAAAAAAAAGTGATGTCACCCCAAAAATACATATATATATATATAATACTAATATAAAAGATGCCAAATAATACATTAATATAACTGCTTTTCATCTTTCTCAAAAATAAAAAAATAAAAAAAATGCAGCATTAGCAATTAAGCACCAGAAGGCACTAAGGTACTACACTAGACACCACCTTTATAACTTTTATTTATTTTTACTTCCATGTTTCTTTATATGGCGTTAGTTTCTCTCTTTTCCCTAATGCCTTTTCATAATTATATTCCAATTTGGTCAATCTTTCATCCCACTTTTTCTTCCCGAAGCTCTAAGCTCATTCTCTCTCCATCGCAAGGGTCAAGTAAGGTTTTTTTATTCTCTCTCTCTCTCTCTCTCTCTCTCTCTCTAGGTAATGGAAAATGTATTGATTGTTGTTCATTTTTATTAATTTTTTTTTTAGGGTCAAGCATTCTTAAAAATCCTTTTTGACATGTTGGGTTCAACAATACCAGTTCTAAGATTGACAAAGATATGAAACAATTTTCATTGACCATAAATTTAATTAAAAATTCATATGTAAGTATAAAATTTTGGATGCAGAAGAAAACTAGAATATATAAGTTTTAGTATTTTAACTAAAAATACCATTTTATTACTTTAAAAATTAGTATTGTTTTTTAAATACTACTTTGCAAATAAAAACATATTATTTTAATGTAAGTAAAATCATGTTTAAATACTTATATTTAGAGGACACAAGAAAGATAATGATTTATAAAAAAATGTACTTATTGGTCATAAAAAAAGTTGATACTTTTGAAAAAAGAAAAAAGATTATCTGTATCATTTTACTTTCATTAAGATTATTATTTTCTTAGTTTAAATTCTAAAATTAACTTATTTAGAAAGCACATGACACGATAGTTTTTTCAATATTTGTTAATGAATTAAACTGAATTGTTTTAATTATAAGATTTGAAAATAATAAAATTTAAATGTTTGAGACCTAGATTGAAAACTAGAACAATATCAGAGGGACTAATTAATACTTCATTAAAAAGGTAGTGTAGTTTACTCATTATCAACAGAGGTGTAGTGACACAAAGCACATTTCAAAGAGAATTGTTATTGATAATTTTTTTTTTTTTTAACACTCTATTTGGTTGAGTTTTAAAAATGGGTTTGATAAAAAATGAAAAATAAAAAAGCAAAAAATAAAATATAAAAAAGCTAATAATTTTCATATATTCTCTTTTTTTAGGGAAAAAAAAAATTTACAAAAATTTGAAATAATTTTTTAATGTTTATTTTTGTCAAACTAAAAAATAAGTTTTTGACAATTTAGCCAAACTGAGTGACAAACAAGTTGAATAGTTAACTATTCAAGATTAGTTTGAAAATTTTAATGAGTTTTAAAATTTATTCAAATTTGATTCGTTAAACTTCAAGTCAATCTCAAACGAATTTTTGTCAACCCGAATTCGAGTAGTTTTGGTATTTTTTATATAATTTTTGGTTTATTGAACCGAGCCGAACAATCAATTGACTAGTTTAAGCTAAGTTTAAAAATTTTAATAAGATCCAAAATGTGTTCAAGATTGATTTGTTCACTTTAACAAACCGAACTCAAATAAATTTTTAAAAAACTAAACATAAGTCGGGCTCGATCTATTTGGTTCGTTTTTCAATCCTAATCCTTATATTTCATATATCTTTGTTTCCCATCCACAACACTCAAATCCAACGGGCTGAAAGGAGTGGGCTTGCCCAGTTGATTGGCCTAAGTTTTATTGGTTGGGTCTTATGATGGTGGGCTTGGACGCTTTTTCTCAATCTCAAAGATCAGAAAACCAAACTTACAATTGCATGTTCCATCCCAAGAGGCCTAGAAATAAACTGCTTTACACTATGTTAGGAAAATTAGGAGAGAAAAAAAAAGATAGGATTACTTAAGTTATAAGAGAAAAGAAAATAAAAGAAATTATTATGATTTTTCTCCTTCTTGTTTGGATAAGTAAGAAATAAAAAAAAAAAAAAGAAATGATTATGATTTCTTTCTTTCTTGTTTGATTCGATTTCATAAGAGAAAAGAAAAGAAAAGAAATTATTTTATGTTATATTATCAAAATAACTTTTTTATATTTTCAATCATTTTATTTCTTTTATTTTTACAGCGACAAAATTGGTATTATGAAAATATTAGTCTCTTTTCTCTCTCATTCTCTCCACTTTTGGGAAGATTGAAAATGAGGGTTATAAGATAAATAAGTTTCTCTCCGTTTCTCTCTATTTCTCCCAATTTCTCTCCACTTAAGTTATCCAAACAAGTAAGAGAAATACATATCTCTCCATTTCTTTTTTTTTCTCTCCAAATCATTCAATCCAAACACAGCGTTAGACTTTAGAATTCTTCTTCACCCTCCACCTTTTTTTTATATATATATATATATATATTCTTCTTCACTAATTGAAATATATTAGATAAATTACATCAGTAGTCCATATGATTTAAGTAAAATGTCACTTTAATCCCTCTAATTTTAATTTAAATAATTTGAATCTTACATGTTCAATTTTGTTCCTGAAAGACAGAGAGAGAGAACCAGAGATTCTGCAAATTGCAGCCATGGATGGTTTTTTCTACTACTATGTGTAAAAAATTCATTAATGGACTCGATAGCCCACTAGGTGTCGATATGGACTCGATGGCCTACTAAGTCCACCCATGATTTATAGAGTCTCGGTTATAGTTTATAGGGGAATTGACCCAAAGGTCCAAGCCCAATATATTATGCCCCATTTAGCTCCAAAATAAATTCAATACTCCATTAAGTCCTCAAATTGTCAATCAGACGAAAATACCTGCAATATATCATCCAATTTACACGCGCGCAACCTTCACCCACGATCATCTCAGTTTGATCAGTACACTGTCACATCTTCGCCACTCGACTCTGCATTCTTAGTCTTCCATCTCTCCACCGTTCGTTCCACTATCTCTGAAACCCTACCCTAACCACAAAACGAACTCGTTTATCTTCTCCAATCGTCGACTCTTACCAACACAACACCAAGCCGTTCATCTTCTCCAATCGACGACTCTCAACAACACAAAGAACCATCACGACTCTGAAGAAATTTCATAGTTCCTGACTTCCGATTCACAGAAATAGGAAAAAAAAGTAACATCTGTCTTCACCTATTATTTTTCATTTAAATTTGTACATTATTCTTTCATATTTCGTATATATTATACCGTTTCAATAGCACTTTCTTAAAAAAAAACCTTGTAAAATACATTTTACATACTTCAAAATGTATAAACCCTCTTTTATATATAATCCCCTATTTTAAAACATTCTAGTTCCCTGTTTTTAAACATTCTAATCCCCTGTTTTTACACATTCAAGTTCTTATTCTTATTCTTGTTGTTGTTGCTTCTTCTTGTTGTTAAATATTGGCTTTTCTTCTTCGTATTGTTGCTACATTTCATTGAATACTTAATCTTCTTGTTGTTATTGTTGTTGTTTACAAAATACAATGGCCTGTTCTTATTGTTGATAGTGTTTATAAAACTGAAACATCAGTCAGTTTCATCACTCTACAAGTAACATATCTAAATTTATTCAAACTGCAAATGAAATTGTAAAATTATACTGTTTAATCACTATTCAAAACAAATAGGTAGCTTATTATAAAGTGCAAATCAAACTATCAAATTATACAGTTTTGTAACTATTAACAACAAATACATACAACTTCATATTAAACTGTATATAAAACTGCAAAATTATACAGTTTTGTCACTATATTACTCATGCCTTACTATCGCTTTCAATTTTTTAGAAATAACTGTTGGAAGATATTGGAAGAAACAAACCCATATGCCCAAAAATCCAATCAGGGATTTAAGTATCTCCCCTTTTGACAGTCATTCACCTGTATCCACTGAAATACCACCAACATCTCCCCCTCCACAAAAAACCCAACCACCACAACCAAAAACAATCAAAAAAACCCACAAAACAACCACACTACGTACAAGAAAAAGCCCAAGAACAACACCACAAACCACACCCCACAACAAACACCAACCATACCTCCAACCACAAAAAATAAAAAATAAAAAATAAACAAAAGAAAACCAACAAAAAAAAAAAAAGAAACTCCTCCAACCAAAAAAAGAAAGTTCTAAAAAAGCCAATTAACTCCCGAAACAAAAACAAAGCCATCAAAAGGGAAAAAAGGAGCAGTCCCTGCAAAGAGAGTCCAATAGTTTAATTACTGTTCCCGCATCGGAACAGTAATCAAACTGTTGAAGGGGGTCAAATTCACAATAGCCCAACAGACAGAACTACAAAAAACCCCCTTTTAGCCTATTATAAATGCTCTCTCCTCAATACAACTGAAGGCCTCTTGGTACAGATGCTACAATTCCATTGTAGCAGAAATGACAACACTCTACAACAAAAGAAAAAGAGCATTTATACTTGGCAAAAAGGAAATAAAACTCAGAAACAGTGATGTGAGGCTCATTTTTGGTATCGATTGTGGAGAAGACAGCATCACCACCAAATCTTATGCAAGACCAAAGGATTTTGAGCTCGCATTTTACAAACGAAGATGCAAATCAGTAAAGAGATTGCATGGTAAGTCATTGACCAAAATGTTTCAACAAACAAAAAAAGGAAAATCAACCAATGATCGTCAAGAGCTTGCAAGGGTCATCACCCTTTACTTGTACTGAAAATTCTCATGCCTACAATAGGCCATACACTCAGTTGGAGTTTTCTCAACTATGTTGCAATCTCAACAACATCAAGAAGTACAATTGGGTTGAGGCAATAAAAAACACACTGATGAATTCAATGGCAAATGCAAACAACAACCCAAGGCATGTCACTGGATGCATCATGTTACTCTTGGTAAATACACTACTCAACTACTTCACACAAAAATTCAAATATCCAACTATTTCGGACTATCTAACATATTTCAAATTTTTTTTTTTACAGTACTGATACTGTGAGCACAGTAAACTCCTCCGACCATCTAACAAAAAAGGCTTCCCAAGGTTTATGAAGTGGAACCTTGGCAAAATGTACTCCAAGTGGAAAACACATTAGCCTTGCTGACTTTGAAAAGGTATTCAAACTCTTCTATACTCTCATAGTACAAATCTATTCAACACTCCTTTCACAATCATTATAGTAACAATCATGTTATGAAACTGTAAAAGTTTTCAGTTTCAAACAATATATTTTCAACACTTAACTTACATTACTCACAGTACAAATCATATTATGAAACTGTAAAAGTTTGCAGTTTCAAAGCACACACCTATTTAACACTCCTATCACTCATGTTATGAAACTGCAAAAGTTTGCAGTTTCAACGCACAAATCTATTCAATAATCCTTTCACATTCATTACACTAACAATCATGTTATGAAACTGTAGAAGTTTGCAGTTTCAAACAATATATTTTCAACACTTAACTCACATTACTCATAATACAAATTATGTTATGAAACTGACCAATTTTATAGTATTACTGATATATGCCACATTGTTCCAATGCAGGTTGACCAAAGTGCTTTAACCCCAACTGAACAAGAAATACAGTTATTGCATATCAATCAAAGCACATCAACAGACTCTTTAGCAAAGAAACATGACCACAAAAAGAACAATAAGCAAAAAAAAAAAAAAAACTTCTAGACAATGATGAGGATGACTTTCTCGAAGAAGAACACCAATCAGAATCAGAACAAGAACAACAACAAAAAAGAAAGAAAAGAAAGCAAGAACCACAAGAAGAAGCAGAAAGTGAAGAACAAGAAAAGGAGGGTGATGAAGAAAAAAAACAAGAGATTGAAGAAGAAGAAGAAGAAGAAGAAGAAGAAATAGAAACAACTGATGAACAACAAGACAATGATAAAGAAGAAGAAGAAGAAGAAGATGGTCAATAAGAAGACACTGATGAAGAAGAAGGCCAACAACAAGAACAAGAAAAAGAACAAACAAACCAACAACAAGAAGTCAATGAACAAGAACTAACAGACCCACAACAATAACAACATGAAAAAAAGAACAAACAAAACAACAACAAGAAAAAAAGGACAGAACAACAAGAAGAACTCCAGGAGAAATCTGACATTTCATGCACAAGGTAAACTCTTGTCTAATACTGAACCAAACTGTAAAATTTAATTAAACTAACCAAAACAAAATCCAACATTTTTATAAGTGATGACCAAGCACAAACATCAACCAAAGAGGACGACAAAGAAAAACTCATAGCAGCCATGAGAGCACAAATGCAAGAAATGGAACAAAAATTCATGGCTGAATTGCGTAGAAAAGAAGACTAGTTGAAGGAAATGTCCGCCAAAAAAACTAGAAGTCCCCAACAAAGATCAACGGTCAAGAGAATCAAACAAAAGTCAAGAAAACAAGCTTATAAGCCAGATTTTGAATACCAACCAATGACAAAAGCCAAAGCATATATAAAGAACAAGATAGAAGCTGCTACTGATGTACCCAAACCAACAGAGGGTACCGATGAAGAAAAAGAGAAGAAGAATGAAAAGAAAAAAGAAGAAATCGAAACAGAGAAAAACTGCTACTGAACCCGAGCAAAAAGAGGGTGCTCATGAAGCAAAACAGCAGCGGAAAGAAAAGATGAAAGAAGATATCGGCCAAAAGAAAGAAGGTGCTGCTGAAACCAAGCCCAAAGAGGATGCCAATCAAGAGAAGACACAAGTTCAAGTATTGGAAAGTGATGATGATTTCAAGGAAGAATCAATCCATAACAAGCCACTCGCCATTTTATGCGCAAAACAAATAAGGTTTGGCATAGCCTATCCAAAAAAGACCAAGACCAAATTCAACTCATCAACAACACACAATCAAGTGCTTGTGTTTGGTCTAGCAGCGAAGATAAAAATTGCATATGCTTTTCAGATATATGCAGATTGACCAACAGGGAAGCCTTATATAGGAATGTAGGTCTCCAACTACACAATTTTACAATTTTTGTTCATATTCAATAATCTATTCCACAAATCTAACACATTCTCATATATTACATGTTTCAGGTCATTGATGTCTTCGCAGAAATGAAATTGGCACTCCAACCATCAATTGAAGAATTTGAGAAACATGATCTAGCGTTTGCAAGAAATCCATACGCGGGAAGATCTTAAGTTTTCTCAACACTCATCAATGTAAGCAAAACTTAACATACCTTTCAATATTATTCAAATTGCAAAATTTTCTATTTTCTTAACATGTCTTACTATATACTTTTATAACATATTTCAAACATATATAAATTACAGACTCCACTATAAAACCAAGGTCAAGCACTGAGAGAAAAAATGATAGACAGCCATTTTCCAGAAGCAATAAAAAATAGATATATCCATTTCTCAATCAACCACGACAACCATTGGAACAATTGTGGTCTTTGACAATGCTGATGGGATATGGAGGCACTATGACTCTTTGAGGCTAGCAAAAAAGATTGCCACAACAAGAAATTTGAAATTGCAAAGGAAATTGTAAGTTAAACAAAATATCCTACTTAGTTCCATTCCTTTCAAAACATCTCAGCACATCACTATAACTAACAAAAACACCCACTAACTATTTTGTAGCAACAATATCAACTGAGATGGAATAAAGCATTATTCAGCAATCAAGGAAACATGTTATCATCTTAAGAGTGTGAGACAGTAATTACTTTAATTGAGGAATGCCCATAACAAACCCCACACTCGTAAGATATAAACTCAATAACTAATGTTCTAATATGCTAAATTTTGCAGTTTTACCTAACTAATTAACTTCATTTAAAACTTTGCAGGAATGATTGTGCAATCGCCGTCTGCAATGTTATCAACCAATATATCAACTGGCAACCTGTGCAGAAATCACTTCGACCAACTGAGTGGGTCAAATTTTGAGCAAAAATCATCAGTCAATTCCTCAATGATAAGAACCGATCTTGAAAACTCGAACATTACCAAATGTTGACAAAACATATCAAACCATAGAAACAATGAACAAACTTCTTGACAATACAAATACTCAAGTGAATATATTTTTGTATTTTTTTTTTCTTTTTTACATGTGACAAGTACTTTTTATGCTTTTGAGAATTGATCTTCTTGTGGTTATCACGGTGAAAATGATCGTTGTCATTGATGTTGTTATTGCTCTTCTTTTGTTATTATTATTGTTGTTGTTTTTCTTGTGCTTATTATTCTTATTTGTGTTCTTCTACTTATTATTGTCGTCACATTTGTAGTTGCATATATTTTCATACAGTAAAAGTTATTTCTAATAATTCTTCAAACTGCAAAAATATGCAGTTTCATCAGGTTGTTTCTAATAATTATTAAAACTGCAAAATTATACAGTTTCATCAGGTTATTTTTCATAATTCTTAAAACTGCAAAATTATGCAGTTTCATTACTCAAACAAAAATTATGCTATACAATTATGCATCTAATTTCATGACTCAACAAATAGATGAACTGCATTTCAAAATTGAAAATAAAACTACAAAATTTTACAGTTTTGTCACTACGAAATATGAAATAAATATATCATGTAGTAAAACTACATTTCAAGATTATACAGTTTCAATAAGAAATTTTTAACAACCTTCTCAGCATTCCACAAAAATAAAACCAACCAAATCCACAAAACAAAAAAACAAAAACAAAACAAAACTGTTACAAAACAACTTCAATAACTAAAAAACACATCAAAAAATAAAAAAAGAATGCAACCAACTTTATTCATTACTTCCATAATACCAAGTATCATATTTGATTATCATAATTCCTCAACTTCAAATACAAATCAAAAAATAGACTATGGCCTCAAATAGCAGCCTTGCACGTCTTCTTATTGTGATTCCTATATTTCAAGCACCTCTCACACTTGATTTGCTTCACATTCTCACCCCTAGAAGGTATCTTCTTGTTCCGCCCAGGCTGCTTCTTCGTTATAGGAGGTTTGATAATCGAACTACTAGCACCATCAAAGTTAAATCTCTCACTTGAAGGCACTGGATAAACTGATTCCTTGTACGACTTTCTAAAACAATCCACATGAAAAAAAGGATCAATGAAATCATACACATCTGTCACGACCCAAACCCGCCCCTATAGGTTTAGTATTGTAACCGGCCAGTAATCCTTGGACTACCGAAGGCCTCTGAACAGATTAACAAGATTAAGGGGCTAGCGGAAGCAAATGCATAAATATAGTTGTCCAATGAGCTGTGCTGACTTATATGAACAGAATAGTTAAAACTTTATATAAGTATGCAATAGTCAATCGTACATTATACCCACACACATTAAAGTATCTTAAGTACAGCCAACAAAACTACCAAGTCTTATATGTACAGAAACAACAGAACTTAAACACAGGACTCTTCGGGAACCTCCACGTGAGGCACAATGGTTGGCTGACAACAGAACACAGATCCGAACAAAACCTTCAGGCTCGAACTCCAGAATGCCCACCTACATATATATATATATATACACACAGTGAGCTAAAGCCCAGTGAATAACAGTAAGGTAAAGGGGTTAGTGAACGAAATCCGAACATGTCATAGGCGGAAAATAGATCATAGCATACTCATTCTCATATCAGAACATAATGATGGTACATCCTATAGAACACATCACAGAACATCTTCCGACTAGAGTAATCGGTTCCGGATACCAATTAAACACATATCACTACAATGAAGTGGCTAACAAGATCTCATAATCACATGTATGTCATGGACCCGCATTTTCATGTCGTCCCCCATGACTTGGGACTATCTATGGATGCTATAATAGATTTCAAACATGGAATATTCGTTCACGAAAACAGATATCATTTCAGAAATCAGAACTTATCATATTTCATTTGGAACGTAATTCATATGAACGTATCTTTACAATAACGTTACTCACAGTGGTTTCCTGCAATGGTCAGTCAACCCTCGAGTCTTGACCTACAACCACAAAATACATAACACAAGCATGTCTTATCATTACACATTCAAGTGGCCATTAAGGCTTAGCTTTCATTACATTGGTTCTTATTCTTTCTTATCACATCGCCTAAAACACACACACTTGCAGTCTCAGAACTTAGTACATTCTTTTCTTAGTGTGTTTCTAATCCATAACCTCATTACTATGGCTTAGTTAAGGCTTAGGAATGCCTAAGATGCAAGGAGGATGCCAAAACATGCCTTGGAACACTTAGGCAAAATTTCTGAAAATAAGGTCCACGCTCGAGCGTAGCTTTACTCGCTCGAGCGGACATGCTAAATGTGAATGGTCGCTCGAGCGCACATTCCTTCGCTTGAGCGATCTGTAAAAGACATGAAACTTCTGGGAGCTTGCAATTCATGCTCGAGCGGACTTTTGGTCGCTCGAGCAGAGTGCACGCACTCATAGTGGTTGTTCGAGCGTGAACTCCCACGCTCGAGCGTAGATGCAAATTCTAGAATTTTCAAATTGCACTTACGAGCTCAAAACTCGAATTCCAACCTTCAAACACATCTTTGGGCCCCAAAACTTGAGATACATAGTAAACTTGTAAAAACATGAAAATTACGGATTATTTCATAAAATCATGGCCCAAGAGTTTGTTAAAAACTCACAATTTCAACTTAAAACATGATGAATGTTCATGAACACAACATGCATGGGTTTTCTTGGTCTTGAGCTTCCCAAAACATGATCAAACACCACAAAACAACTTGAAACTTGATGATTTCCCCAAATGAATGAATTTCAAACATGCAAGAGAGGATTCATGGAAATCATGCTCAATTTGTAAGAAAATGTACATGCATGCATGAATTGCCACTCAACTTCCTTCTAAGCTCAATACACACCCTTAAACACATAATCTTCATGTTGATAACTTAGATTCATAATTTAGGGATTGAATTCATACCTATAGTCTTGAATTAATCTAGCTCTAGCTTAGTTTTGATGAATCTAAGCCAAGGTCTTCAATTCTCCTTCAATTCTTTCATCTCTCTCTCTAGAATTGCACACACTCTCTCTCTCTAAAAGAAAACCTCAGATTTTTGCACTAAGAGGAGCAAATAATTGAGCTCAAAAATGAGTTAAGGCTCATATATATATATGGTGCTAAAATACATTAATTAGAATATTAGGCTAAACATGACTTAATTAATCGTTCTGAATCAATTTTTAATAAAACTTGCCATATGGTTCTAAAAATTCCAAATAACATATCGGTGTAGTCAATTTCGATTTCGGATGCCGATAAGGCTTT
The DNA here is from genome assembly GCA_030407325.1 of Camellia japonica. Lineage (NCBI taxonomy): Eukaryota > Viridiplantae > Streptophyta > Magnoliopsida > Ericales > Theaceae > Camellia > Camellia japonica. The sequence goes on along the minus strand of JAPPVO010000059.1, from coordinate 77,689,480 downwards.
CAATTTACATATTAAAGTGGAATTCCAAACAGATATTCTATAAGTAACAGATAGAAGGCCAAATATCATGCAATTTACATATTAATCCCATAATTCATTTGATCTACTCAATTAGCATCTTTAATCACTGATTAGTAGCTAATTACGGGTCGGGGTTATTACAACATCTCTACCACTACTACGCAAACATGCACAGCATGACACAAGGAAAACCATTCAATTGCTATCATGGCAAGAATAAGTCTGTCTACCATATCAACATAAAAAGAAATAGAAGAATGAACCTCAAGTACAATATCACTACAACAATCACACCCAAGACTTAGCTAGCTCAAAAGAGTCCACCAACTTCTTTTCCTAAACTGGACACAATTTGTAGTCCATCTTTTAGATTTAGCTCTTCTATTAGACAATTGAGTCATGATTTGAACCCTAATCATATCAACCATACAAGTAATAGGCAACTCATGGGCCCCACCAATCCAATTATTGTAAACTCGGCAGCATTAGATGACATTCACCATATTATTTCCTTCTAAAAAATGCATTGGCCTACTTATCATTTTGCAAACCATCCAACATACTATCAACTCTACCATTCCAACAATACGCCTCAATTTCTCCATATATGTTGGAAATAAGCAACAGTTGGCACATAAGCACATTTAACTAATATTTTCATCAAAGTCAGCTTATAGTTAGTACGAAGTCCCACTAATTTGTCAATCAAATTTCTCTTCAAATGGTTCAAGCAATATGCATGATGTGCATTGGGAAAAACCACTGAAAGAGCGTCTAGCAATCTATGTTGATGGTCAGACACAAAGGTCAATCTCCGGTTTGAATCAACAGCCTTTAACAACTGACTTAAAAACCACATCCAATTATCTTGATTTTCAACATCAATAATCGCAAAAGCCAAAGGAAACAGGCCTGAAAACAAAATAACGTGAAACTGCAAAAATTAGCAGACTCACAAGATAATAATAGAAACCAAAATCCACCAACTACCAAAACACACTAACAAACCAAAACTATACTAACTGCAAATAAATACATACCTTGATTACCATCCTTTGATGTTGCTGCAAGCAAATGCCCCTTGTAATGCCCTTTCAAGAATGTACCATGAACAAACAACAACAGGCGACAAAATTGAAAGCCATACAAACATCCATGAAATGCCACAAACAATCTCTGAAAAACACCCACTACTTTTCATCCACATCTAATTCACAACACTTCCAGGATTCGTTCTCATACCCATCTCAAGATACCATCGAAGTTGGTCAAAAAAGTTGCAAAATCACCAACAACTCACCTCTTGCCTTATCAACCCTAACCATGCAACCCGATAAGAAACATCTATACCATATTGCTTCTTTAACTTTTTTTTTAATTCAATAGGACGAGTTCAAACGGATTATCACTAAATCATTATGCACAATAACAGATACAAGTCTAGAACCAACCATTTTGCTATAAGATCTACGAGCAACAACCCCATAAGTATGCACATTATCCAATTTCATAATAAAAAAAATACTGGAATTCATCAACACCCTTCCATGCACAAACCATTTACAACTCATAAATGACTTCATCATACATTCAGCAGTTACTCTTGTTGCATCATTCTTCAAATAATTCACTGCAAAACCACACTCAACTGCATACTTAGCCAATGCAATGCGAAACGCCGGCACTCCACCTTCAAATTCTTGACCAACATTGTGTATAATCCCTTTCCAACTAGTAGACAACAAAACTCTCTCTGGTTCTGGATAAAAACTAGGCAACAAACCACCAAAATCATCACAATCGTTAACCAAAGGACTCTCACAAATTACAGAATCAATCCTAAAAGAATTATCATCAACCTCTACAATTCTCCTATTAACCACAACAACATCAACAACATGAGAACCACTATAACCTACCATTGACATCATATTTCCAAAATCATCATCACATTCAACAATACAATTAGAATATCCAGGAATAAAGAAAAACAAACAAAAGTTACCAACATTCAACTCCTTGAACTTCGCAGATATTTTTTTAACAACTTCATGATAACTACATTCCTCACTAATCTTAATAGCAGCACAAGAATTACTGTATTTGCACATTAATATGAAACACCCCTCCATACTACAAAATCACAAACCAGCAAACAATTGTTCACATATTCCAAACTGTAAAATTATACAGTTACAACATATCAGTATCAACACTTCACAATTCACAATTCCAAACTGCAAAATTATACAGTTACAACATATCAGTATCAAAACTTCATAATTCACAATTCCAAACTACAACTTCAAAACACATTACACTATACAACAAACAAAATCAACAAAATCAAAATCATTACACTATATCACATACAAAAATCACAAAATAAATATCAAACAAACAAAGTTTATCACAAAATAAAAAACTATAACAACATTGCCAAACACAAACTAGATATCACGTAAATTTGCTTATCTATATATAAACATACATATATGTATCGACAGAAAGAGACAAAGTAAGACACAGAGAGAGAGAGAGAGAGAAGAGAGAGAGAGTACGCAGAGATTGCCTATACACAGAGATTCAGATTGCACAACCAAATCCACCTCACTGTACAACGAGATCGACCTCATAGCACAAAGAGATCGGCATAACGGAGAGAGATCGAGATCGTAGAGGCGAATATTTGATTTTTCACGTATATATATATATATATATCTCAAATCAAAGGGTGATACAATCATTTAAAAAATAAGAAAGCCAAAAAGGAACCTCCGGATACAAAACTTAAAATTAATCTATTAAAAATATAATGAGATTAGAAAGGAAATCGATCTCCTACATAAGACTACATAGAAATTTTCCCCAGTTTATACTTATAGAATTGAATTGGAGAAATTTTTTAGGCTTGATTTTAATATGAGCCGGGATTGGAAATAGTGTTTCAGAACCTAGCATGTCTTGCGTCGCTCCTCCTAACCCACAAACTATATCGTACAATATATTTTTATAGATTTATATGTATGCTTTGAATTGTTTAATTTTTGTTTTCACTAAATCAGAAAAAAAAAAAAGCACTTTATTTTTTTATAAGAATATATTATATATTATTAGTTTTGTAAAAGAATTGATTATAAATTTAAATTACAGGCCTTGAGTATTTTAAATGAACACCAAAATGATTAAATTAACTATAAGTTTTTATTTAAAAATATAAAAAAAGTATTTATATTATATAATATCCAAGCCATGTGAATGGTTTTGCAATGTTTTAAGCACCATACTGAGATTGGTCGAACTTAAAAAAATGATTTCTAGTGCTACAATATACTATTATGAGTATGAGCAAAATGGATGCGTAGATAAGTTACTTTACATATTTGTCAAAAAACATTACTCCTTAATACTGACAGACATCAGCCAAAATCAACACTGCACTTATGTCGGAACCGAAATTCAAACCAATTCAACAATGACTCTATGTGGGAAGTGGATTTTTGACTTTTTTTTTTTAGGCTAATATTCACAAAAAGATAAAATAGGCCAAAATAGTCAGTAAGATAAAGGGGTTTTTTTTTTAAGGTCCCTCGTATTAAGATTTTATAGCATAAAGGACATCTAATATTTTCATAATGTCTAAGGTCCCTCAAGTTGATCCAGAGAAAATTAGTCCAGAGAGAATTCACGTCACAGAGAAAATTGGTCCAGAGAAATTCTGGGAAGAATTTCTCTTACCTTCAGGAGTGGTTAATGGAGGACAGAAAGTGCATACAACATTGAGCTAATTACCAAAAAAAAAAAAAAAAAGAAGCAATAACATCAGTGGGATTTATACAAATTAAGCATTCCAGGTTCCAGCTCAAAACCAAAGAATTTCTCTGGACCAACCCAGAGAAAATTCAGTTAAAAAACCAGAGAATTTCTCTGGTTTCAACCCAGAGAAATTCAGCTTAGCAATCAATTCAGTTAACATTAGTCACTCTTACAGTGACACGCCACATTTCATAGCATTCTAATCAAGTGGTTATGTTGTTTCATAAACTAGGGTTTTGAAAATACAATTTCAACAAAGTTCCCTTAGCCAATTTCATTCTCCAATCCCTCAATTGTCACAAGAATCAGAAGCTCCACTCTCCACCTTCACCTTCACAGCACAACAACCCTTCTTCCTCTCACTACAAACACCATTACCCTCAACAATCTGAATCCTCCTCTCCAAAAACTCAGAATTCTTTTTCCAAACATCTCCATTAACATAAACCTCCTTCTTCCAAATCGGAACCGAAGCCTTGATCTCATCAATCAGAAATTGACAAGCATTCAAAGCTTCAGCACGATGAACAGCAGAGACGGCGATGAAAACGCTGGTGTGGCCGACTGGGACGGGGCTGAGGCGGTGAGCAACGGCGATGGAGTGGAGATTCCAAGAGGAACGAGCTGATGAACAGATGGATTTGGTGCAGCGAATCGCCATTGGCAAGTAAGCTTCGTATCTGAGCTCTAAGACTTGGTTGCCATCGAAGGTGTCGCAGGTGAACTCTGCGTTCAGCTGTTCAACGAGAGAGAGAGAAAAGCAACATGAGAGAGATAGAGAGCGTGAGATATATCAAATTTCTCTGTAATAGATAGGTGTGGGTTGATGGACTTTAGACATTAAAAAATAATATTGTGAATCTCTTCCATTATTAAAAATGGAAAAGGGACCTTAGACTAATTTTCCCTAAGATAAAATGTCACATCAAATCCATAATTATTTTACTTTTTCTCTCATAAATATCACATCTAATTATAAAAAAATTTAACTATATTTCCAAATATAAAAATTTTAATCTATTAAAATAATCAAAAATTAAAATAATTTATTAAAATAATCAACTTTCCCAAACGAGGACAATGACATGTGAGTTATAATTTGAATGACAAATATGAAAGTAGGCTTTAATCTACAAATAATATAAGATAATGTAATTATTTGGTATCACCCTCGCATTACTCTAATATTGGCCAAACAAACGTGGATAAAAGTGAATTTTTTTCCCAAAAAGCCAAAAAAAAAAAAAAAAAAATGCTACGCAAGCAAACTGTCTTTGACATGGAAGTGAAGTCTTCGTTATATTCCTTCCTCAAAATTCCTTTCCTCCTCCCTCCCTTTCTTCTTCTTCTTCTTCTCTCTAACTTCTCCCATTGACATCTCTCTCTCTCTCTCTCTCTCTATATATATATATATATATAGATACAGCCAATCTTCTTCACATCCTCTCAAATGGAAGCCTCAACATCATCATGTTCCTCACCCCTCTCACTCGACTTCCTCCCTCCTCCATTCTCTCCACCCCTCCACCGCCGCATCTCCGCCGCATCCATCCACTTCCGCCGCCATAAACCCCTCTCCCTCTCCCTCTACCCAAATCCCATTTCTTGCACTATCAATTCTTCTTCTTACTTGGGCATTTCAATCTCCCCCAAAACCCGCTTCAATTCCCTCTCTCCATCATCATCAACAAGAACTCGATCTTCCCCAATCATTGCCTCCGCGTTCGAGCGATTCACAGAGAGAGCAATTAAGGCCGTTGTGTTCTCCCAAAGAGAAGCCAGAGCTCTCGGCAAGGACATGGTGTTTACGCATCATCTTCTGCTAGGGTTAATCGCTGAAAGTCGTGGTCCTGATGGGTTTCTTGGCTCTGGCATCACCATTGACATTGCTCGCGATTGTGTTCGGAGTATTTGGCATAATAATCAAAGTAATTATCAGAATTCAGTTGATTCTGAGGTTTCCTCTGCTGCTGATGTGCCGTTTTCGATTAGCACAAAGCAGGTTTTTGAAGCTGCGATTGAGTATTCTATGAGTATGGGTTTCAATTTCATTGCGCCTGAGCACATTGCCATTGGGCTTTTTGCAGTGGATGATGGCAATGCAGGTCGTGTCCTCAAGAGGTACATTTGTGCATTTTCTTTCCCCAAGTATATATACATAAACATGTATATTTGTTTGTGTATATGCAAATGAATGATTTATTCACATTTCACAAGTTTGGATTGCTAGGTCGGACTTGTTTAGTATTGAATTGGGACCAAGACGAGACAAAAAAAAAAAAAAACTTTTCTATCGAAGAGTCCCGTGCTTTCTTTGTTGAAATAATGACAAATAGTTTGATTCGAGATTTGCTAAGAATCGACTTAGTGAAATCCTCTATTTTGCATATTTGAAAAAGAAATGATCCATTGAGTTCAGGATTGATCTCTGATAATGGATCAGATCATACCAATATCAATCCGTTTTCTTCCACTTTTTCCTATTCCAAGGCAAAGATTCAACAATCCCTTAACCAAAATCAAGGAACTAATTCATAGTTGTTGAATAGAAATAAGGAATGCCAATCTTTGATAATTTTGTCATCATCCAATTGTTCTCAAATCTTGAGCATCTAAAATTATGCAAATGAATTATTTGTTCACAGTCACAAGTCTCTTGATACTTTTCCAACATTTAGAGGATAGCATAAATGGTTGGAAAACTATTCTTTGTGTATATAGATATGTGAGCATATGAAGTATTTGTCCTCCTTGCACAGAAAGTCAACCCTGGTATTTAGGCCTGTGACCCACAAAACATAAAATTAACAACAAAAAGGAGAGCTAATGGGAACATTGTAATCGGAACTGTTAGATTATTGTGAAGGTAATTGCTTTTAAGAATCATCAGTATGGTGAATTTGTGCTTCTGATGTCCTTTTGGTTTGGATGATGAGGAGGTTGTTGATCGCTAGGATCCATCAAGGATTTGAGTGAGCATTGAGTAATGGACTCAACATTTTTGCAAAGAAATTTATTGTTGTTCAGGGGGAATTATTTCATTCAGAAGGAGATTGGTTGGACTTTATAGCTGCTCTGCAAGAAACCTTACAGTCCAGGAAGATTATATTGATAGTTGGGAAAGATGAACTGAAAAAGTAAAATTAATACTTGCTTGAAAGAGATTTGATGATTTATATGTAATAAGAAGATAAAGCAGAAGTTCAGGATTAATGCAGAATTCTTACACGCAGAATTTCACTGATAGATAATTTTTAACTTAATTTCCATCACCTTTTTTTTTTTAATCAATGGTGACTGTTAAGAATAAATATGTACATGACAAATGCTTAGCATAGTTACCTTTCTGCTTTATAATTTGTTGCATCATAGATGATCCAGAAGCAATGCATCAGGTCTAGGATAATATGTGTTATTGTTGATTTTCTATTTATGGGTCTAAACTAATAATATTTCAGATTAGGGGCAAATATAAATCACTTGGCAGCTGTTGCAGTCTCAAGACTTCAAGGAGAGCTTGCCAAAGATGGTAGAGAACCACCGCACGACCAAAACTGCACGTGATAAATCATTGCCTGCAGAAGGAACGTTGTTAGATACTCTGAGAAAACAAGAGGTTAAAGTTCAAAATTTCTCATCTTTCTGTCTTTGGTTTCTTTATTGATTTTCCAAGTATAAGAAAGAATAGATGGGGAATGCTTTGTAGATATTTTTTTATGTCAGATAAAAGTGCTTTGGCCCAATTCTGTACGGATCTTACTGCTCGTGCTAGTGACGGACTCATTGATCCTGTAATTGGCCGAGACAATGAAGTTCAGAGAATCATTCAAATACTTTGCCGGAGGACAAAAAGCAATCCTATTCTTCTTGGGGAAGCTGGAGTTGGGAAAACAGCCATTGCTGAAGGCTGGCAATTATTATTTCACAGGGAAATGTTCCTGTTTTCTTGTTGGTGGGTTTTCTCCTCCTTAATATATGATTGATGTTCTTTTAGGTAATATAACTTCTTGGGTTTAGCATTTACTTCTTCTCGTAAGACCATTCTGTATACCATTTGATTAGCTTTATTGTTTTATGCACAGAAAAAGCGCATCATGTCCTTAGATATAGGTCTATTAATCGCAGGCGCAAAGGAGAGGGGAGAGTTAGAGAGACGTGTTACTTCATTAATTAAGGATGTAAAGAAGTCAGGTGAACACATTTTTTAATGGCAAGGATCAGAAAATTTTCATCATGAGATGGCTGAGCATATGATGGCATTGCAGGCAATGTCATTCTTTTTATCGATGAAGTCCATACACTAATTGGTTCGGGCACAGTTGGACAAGGAAACAAGGGGTCAGGTCTTGACATTGCAAATCTACTGAAGCCATCTCTTGGGAGAGGTGAATTACAGGTAATGATTTATCATATAATCATGATACACTCTTATGTGATTGCTTATGACATAAATCAATGCATAAAAAATGGATAAATTATTGACCTATAGGCGAAGAGGTGTACCCATCTAGTCTCAACCTCGATGTCAAGGGCTCAAGTGCCCTTGCCCTGCCAAACTAAAATTAGATAAACGGTACGGATAAGTTGAATTCTATATTTATTACTTGGGACATGAAAAGTTCCACTTATTGCTTGTAATAGCAGTATATCCTGGAAACTAGTAGTCTAACACTTACTGGCAAACCACGTTCTGTTCCTTGCTGGAAACATGGTGTGTTCTCGCCTATGAGATTAGGATCATAAAGCTAACATAACCCACAACAGATGACACAACTGCAATCTGTGAAAAGCTGACATAACCCACAACAGATGTCTCCTTCTTCATAGTTACCCTTTCTGAGCTGATCTCCTTGTGACTAATAATTATTACTAATGCTCCAAATTTGCAAGGTGAAAACCTCAGGCACTTTTTTTTTTTTTTTTTCTCTTTTCCTCTTGGGATTGAAGTTTTCCTGCCCTTGGTTTTCCAAATCAACTGTCAAATATTATGACTTTGGACAATGGACTATTATGCACTTTCCATTTTTCACCGTCTTTAAAAAGTCCTTAATCTTTCCCCAAATTCTCAGTCAAACCTTTATCACCAATTTCCTTTTCCTGATCTCTCATTTCCCTTTTTGATTTCTCTACCTTAGTTTTTTTCCATATTTTAAAATTTCCTTTTAAATTCTCTACATCAATTAGTTTTGTTAAGTTTAACAGTTATCATTGACAAAAGTAGTGGTTTTTACTTTTAATAGCTGGTGCATTTCGTCACTGGAATGATGTGTGTCATTGCGTAAGTTATGCCATTGGCGTCTGCTTTATTCTTCTACTTGATCTGCTTCTTTTCTTATGCACATGATGTTAGAGTGATTTTTTTTGCATTTTTGTGAAAATAAGGTCCATTTGTTTACCCAAGTTGTTTTCATGTGTGGTAGGTTGTGTTCAATATGTAAAATGAACTACAATTTCGCTCTTTGTAGTGTATTGCATCTACAACTATGGATGAATACAGGACACATTTTGAAAAGGATAAAGCATTAGCACGAAGATTCCAGCCTGTGATGATTAATGAACCAAGTCAGGTACCATAATTTTAAATTTTCTTCTCGTTGTATCTATGTTTTGTTTGTTGCAACTTGTATTACCAATTATTATACTGTCATTGTGTAAAATTCTAGGAGGACGCAATTAGGATACTGTTGGGTTTGCGTGAAAAATATGAGGCCCATCACAAATGTAAATACACATTAGAGGCCTTGAATGCTGCTGTGCACCTTTCAGCAAGGTATATTCCTGACCGACATCTTCCTGACAAGGCCATTGATCTCATTGACGAGGCGGGAAGTAAAGCTCGTATGGAATCCTTCAAAAGGAGAAAGGAACATCAAGCTCGTATACTTTCAAAGTCACCAGATGATTATTGGCAAGAGATTAGATCTGTTCAGGCCATGCATGAAGTGGTAATGGCATTGCTTCTGTAGGCAGTTAACTACACTTCATATAGGCTCAAGGAGGGGCACTTGCCCCTTCTCTACTTTTAAAAATTACTTTTTATCTTAAGGTTTTAAAAATATTTTTCAATTTTTTTGCTCAAAAGTTATATATATGTTCCCTAAATTATTATTTTTCATTCTTCTTCTAATAAACTCGAAATACCATGACTAGAATAGATTGACTCATTATTTGCTTCACAAATGAATCTAAGAAAGCATTTCCTTTCATTTTCATATTTATTGGCATTATTTATTTTCATTTCTTATTACTTGAGAGTTCTATAGATTTGAAAATCGTGATGGTTTTATTATAGTGATATCGATATGTATGACATTAGAATAGTTTTGAAATATTGGTAATTGAATTTTTTACCAAATCAAACTAAACTATGCCTTGTGTCCCAAATCGAACTTAATAATTTGCCTTTTCGTTGTCCCTAATCAGCCAAATTCCTGGCTCGCCACTGCATACATGCTGATAGCATCAACCATTTTAGATTTTCTAATGGTGTCCACTCCATGCTTTCACGTGAGCAGGTCCTTGCAAGTAAACTGAATAAAGATGATGGTGCTTCTAACATTGAAGATGATCGAAAACTTCCCAATACCTCTTTGCCTGTTAATGATGACGAGTATGCTTAACATCTTGGAATTTTGATTGAAGGATAGACACTTTAAACTTGAGTCGCCTGTCATAGATTTTGAACAGAAATTATTTTTTTCACTTTTCAGACCTATGGTGGTTGGACCTGATGAGATAGCAGTAGTTGCTTCACTTTGGTCTGGGATTCCAGTTCAGCAGTTAACCGCTGATGAAAGAATGCATCTGGTGGTTCTTGATGAGCAGCTTAAGAAAAGGGTTGTTGGTCAAGATGAAGCAGTTGCTGCAATTTGTCGAGCTGTTAAGAGATCCCGGGTTGGCCTGAAGGACCCTAAGAGGCCAATTGCTGCAATGCTATTCTGTGGCCCCAGTGGGGTTGGCAAAACCGAATTGACAAAAGCTTTGGCAGCTTGCTATTTTGGTTCAGTAAGACTTTATGCATATACTGTTCTCTTTTCATTTTAATCCATATGAAAATGGTCTGAATGCCCATCAAAAGCAAGGATAAAAAACTTGAACTTTAGTAATTTCTAATTGATACCATATTGATTCACATCTCATCAATATATTTCACTAAATCACCTAACATGCTGTGCCAATTAGTTTTGTATGAAATTTTATTGTTCTGTTCTTGTGTTTCTACGGCAGGAGGCTGCCATGGTAAGATTGGACATGACTGAATATATGGAGCGGCATACTGTCAGCAAGCTAATAGGCTCACCCCCTGGTTATGTCGGCTATGGAGAAGGAGGCACTCTTACAGAATCTATCAGAAGACGACCTTTCACAGTGGTATTGCTTGATGAAATAGAAAAAGCCCATCCAGATATATTTAATATTCTCCTCCAAATATTTGAAGACGGTCACCTCACAGATTCCAAGGTTTGTTTTTGTTGCATATTGTGCGTATTTGCTGAAAATAGTTTCTCTATGCATATTTGATTCATTAGTTAATCATGCCCAATGTCCCTGATTTGCTGAGATGGTTTGACAGGGTCGAAGAGTATCATTTAAGAATGTATTGGTGGTGATGACTTCTAATGTGGGTTCCACTGCCATTGCAAAGGGTAGGCACAACTCCATTGGTTTCTTGATAGCAGATGATAAGTCAACTTCGTATGATGGATTGAAGGCATTGGTAATGGAAGAGCTTAAGGCGTATTTCCGGCCAGAGTTGCTGAACAGGATCGATGAAGTAGTTGTTTTCCGTCCCTTAGAGAGGACACAGGTTTGTTTCCTCAATGATTGTTTGTCAGTACCAATTCTTTTCTCATCAATAATTTGAAGGCCTTATCCTCGGAACTTGTATTCCCACAGCCCATTTTCTCTGAGTTTGCACCACCATTACTCAGTTTACACACACAATATATATACATATAAAATTTTGCTCAGTTTGCACCACTTAATCCTCATAATACTCTCATCTTCAACATTCAAACCCTAACCCTAACTCATCAACCACAACCCACTGCCGCCTCCTCCCCTTCCCTCCCTGTCAAGTATTGCAGTAATGTATTTTGTCAATTACGAACTTTAAACTTTTCTGTCGGGAAAAATATGAGCTCAAAGCGAACAATTAGAACTTGAGTTTTGTGTATGAATCTTAGATCACCAAGGACCATATAAACTTCTTTTCAATTAAACCAAGGATGTTTTTTGCTTTTTCATTCTTTTCAGATGCTCGAAATATTAAATTTGATGCTGCTAGAGGTGAGAGGAAGGCTTGTGTCTCTAGGAATCGGTCTAGAAGTGTCTCAAGCAATACTAGAGCTCATATGTCAGCAAGGTTTTGACCGGAGCTATGGTGCGCGGCCTCTTAGGAGAGCGGTTACCCTAATAATTGAAGATATGTTGAGCGAAGCATTTCTTTCTGGAGATTACAAGCCCGGTGACACTGCCATCATTGATTTGGATGATTCAGGAAACCCGGTTGTTGCTAATCGGTCAAGTCAGAATATTTACTCGTCTGATACAACATTTTCCTGATAGGTAATCACAATCAATTCTTGATGTAATTTTATTGTGTATATTCCTAGTAGATTTTATATGTGTATTTGTGTAGACCATACAAACTCAATTCATGCCAATTCATGTATATGTATAGATAAGAGGAGGGAAAAGAACAACATTCAAAATTATTCTTTGGACCATTGAAGAACATTTTGGTTCATAAAATCATACTAACAGCTATTCCTTTTCATTGGTGACAAATTGCAATTCCTCTTGCTGAGAAGCTGTTTATATTTTGCGAGGTCCTCAAAAGAATTAGTGTGAATTATGCTAAAAACCTTCGAACTTTGTATCTTTTTCAATTAAGCCCCTAAATTGAATTTTGTTCAATTTAGTCCTTAACTTGGGTTGTTTGGGGTGTCCTAAATAAGTACATTTTTTGCTTTTTGGACTAAAAAGTTGAGGGAAAAAGATGGTTGTTTGGGTTAATTTTTTGACTTTTTACGAAAAAAAATGTGTATTAAAAATTATATAAATTAGTGTATAGGAGAAGATAAGGACAGTAGGCAATAGGCCGTACCGTCTGGGAGAGTGAAAGATTGATAAGAAATGGTTGCCTACTTTTCGGGCATTGCATTGGACAGTGTTGTTCGGTCCATGGGGGTCATCATGGGTCCTGTTTTGATAATCTGAACCGTCAATGTGTAAAACTCGTCGAATACTATATGCCTGTGAAAAATCACGTTGATTGGATATCGATAGTTATCTGATCAGGTTAGTTTTTTTTTTCAACCATTAACTATAACATCATCTATTTTTTTATACAAAATTGATTTAATCATGTAGTTAGCGATATCTGATCAACGTGATTTTTTACAAACATATGTTTGGTTTGGCTTTGTAGAGTAGTTTTGGGAAATTTTTTCTAAACAACTTGTTTGGTTTGTAATTTTTCCAAAACAATTTACAAAATCACTTTCTCTCTATTACACATCAATCAATAACTTTTTCTCTCTTGTCTCTCATTCTCAATCACTTTTTCTCTCACACACATCTACTCAATTACAATAAAATATCTAGTCATTCCAAACTCTAAAACTACTTTCAAAATGTACAACCAAACAAACCAAAAAAATTTCTAAATTCTCTTCCCAAAATAATTTTTAAAAATTACTCTCTCAAAACCAAACCAAACATACCCATATTACTCGACAAGTTTTACATATTGAACAGTTCAGATTATCAAAATGGAACCCGTGATGGACCCTTACGGGCCAAATAGCACTTGTTTATGCACCCCACCTGTGCAATTTTTCCAAATCATTTTAGCAACTCAGCAACAGTCTATGGGACGGTTCAAACTGTGTTGTAATAATTTGTGTGTAAAATTATTATTATTTTTTGTTTGAAAAATGTTTGGGGCCCTAATTTTTGTAACTCAAATGGCTCAAAATTGCCAAAACGACGTCGTTTTGGCAAATTCGAGCCATTTGAGCCACAAAAATTAGGACCCTCTACCATTGCTGTTTTTGTTTTTGGTAAATAGTGATCACTTTTAACTTTTTTAGTAACTTTTTGACTTTTTAAATTTTTTTAGGTATTCCAAACCAGCCCAAGTATTCTGTTACACAGTGTCCATTTTTTGCCGTCAAATACATTATATGTACCCAACTGAAACAAAAGATAAATTGCTAAAATTAATCATGAATTCATTTTCTTAATATCAACCAAAACAAAAAATAACTAAAACAAAATTACAGAACCAACAGCCGTTTCTTCACCAACATGGATTTTTTAATAACGAATTTTTAAAAATGCTATAAGTTTCAAATTTTTTATCAAATAAATAACCAAATGTCTTACATGAATGTAAGATTCACAAAATTACAGGCCAAACACTCATGTGAGATATTTAGTCATTTATTTGATAGAAAATTTAATAACATTGGTCATTTGTTTAGTAAAAAATTTAGTATTCCTAACATTACTCGCGAATTTTTTATAGTATGGAAAAATGGTTTTTCAGTTAATTTTATCAATTTATCAGGATTAAAAAAATTGTAATGGCAGGTTTGAATTTGAATGAAAATGAAATGTAGGGACAAGTTTTAACTTGCATTAAAATTAAAATCCTGACGTGGTAGAAAAGATAGAACTATTGTAAATTCCAACTACCTAAATATAGCCTAGGTCATACAATTCGTTAATTCTTGGGAACAAAACTAAACAGTTTCTGCTAGCTGGTTCATCCAACTGGCACATCTGACATATATCTCAACCATGACCTGTTGAGGCCAAACTACAGTATATCTCGCTTGTACTCTGCAAGACAACTAGTAAATTCCACAGAAGCTGAAGCACAATGTTCACCAAGATGTGTACAACCTCCACGCGCATCTTTGCAATTATATACACCGCGCTCCATTACTTTGTTGGAGCAATGCATCACTATACGTTTCTAAATCCAAATTGCTATAGATAAAGCCATTCACACTATCACAGCAGATGATAAAGGCAAGATCAGTATTTAATAACTAAAAACAGTGACAACATTAGGCCAGCATAAAGCCTGATAAGGTTGGACTGATCATGATCCTACAAGTATTTCAAAAATAACTACAATTTTTTTCCTCAATCCACTTCACCTTTTCCAGCACAATTTCATCATCTTATAGTCTTTACTGTAGAAAATTGAAATTCGCTTCCCATCAATTCCATTTGTTTAAATGTCAAAACACATTGATTGATTAAACTGATACACACGAACAATGGCTTCGATACATGGATTACTTGATCGACGACCGTTTAGACACGAGAGAAGCTCTAAGCTTACAGTAACGGTAGAAGGTAAATCACCAGCACATGATCAATCTCACCATCCGCAATAACAAAGACGTTGCTCAGCAAATATTAGACATCTGCCTATTCCTGAAAGTTTGGAGGAAAAATTATGCACAAAAAAACCAAGGGGGGCATAGAGTAAAAGAATACATTTTCAAGACGAAACTAATCAAAAGAACAATACACAAATTTGGGGGAAATAGTTGAAAATATGAGCAAAATATTGATTTTATATTGTTGAGTGAAAATGGTCAGCATGAGAGCTACCTTGCATGTGAAAGTCCAACACCAGCCAACATGCAAAGAATGATTTCCAAAGCAATATGTACACCAGCAATGCAGGATGTCACACAAATATAAACACCTAGCACTACCAATGGATAATAACAGCAGTCATTACCATGCATGAAGTACAAAATATTGTGGAAGATGCATGTGACCAAGAAACTTATTATGGCAAAGGCGAAATTTCCCTTTGGGAAAACTCTATTCATACAGAGAGCTTATACCAAAAAAAACACCACAAGAATGATGTCTCAATGTCATTTTTGTAAATAAAAATCATCTTCATGGGTATTTTGTTTTAAAATAAAAACATTGGGTGTTTTGTTTTAAAATCATCTTCTATATGAATATTCTATCTGTATATCATTACTCTTCCCTTTTTCAAGTCATATTAAGTGGCAACTGGTGAAATCTACTTGCACCAAATGTGAGTGCTTGGCTAGTCACTGCTTTCATCAGATATGAAGTGCAGTCAATATTTTCATAATTGTCTAACTAGCAGGACCCCGATTGAATATTTTACTGTCAGTTCAGCAATTTTCCTGAGCATTCTAGCCATAAAAGCAATTGTAATTATACCTAGCTCAAATGAAATACTTCACTGAGTTTAATTATCCAAGCTTACTGACCGTAGTCTTTTTACGATGCCACCAGAATACCAGGTACCAATAAAACACTTGGGAAGAATGACTAGTGGTTACAATTATCATGTAAAATATTAATACCTGTTCCATGTCTGCAGACTCGTTATTCTTCTGTTCAGGCTCAGCATCACTTGGCCCATCATTAGCTTCGTTTTCCTCATCTGTGACCATTTTGTCCTCTTTGGTTGCTTCAGTGTTGATCGTGGCATCATTATCACCGATTTTAAGATCTGCAGGAAGCTGGCCTGACTTTAGTGCCTGCTCATCACAGTTCAAGCCAACATAAAAACCATCAGAATGTCAACAATTTCAAAAGCCACCTCATGGGCTAGGGGGGAAGCAATGAAAAATGGAAATCATTTGGCATCTGGGGGTTCACCTTTTCAAGCCTTGCTACCTCCTCAAGAGTTTGGGAATTGACAATAGCAGCCTGCAATTCCATTGTTAATATATTAAACAGTAAATTGCTACTTGTATAAACACAGCAAAATGAAGGCTATATGAAGCAAGAAGAGGATCAAAATAAATATTTGCTTCGGAACCAAGTCTTGTGAAAGATAGAGCCAAGTCTTAGCAAAGACGGGCCAAAGTTGTAGTAGATAGGACAGCGAAACTCAATTCATTAATCACAGAAAACTGAGGGAAATTTGCATATTAGAATTGTCAACTACTTAAATGTGGCAAATGAAAATCTTCTACCATTCCAGTTTAGGGTTCTGCATATTCATTAAAAATATGGAATCGATGGACTAAAGGGACAAAAAGAAATAAAGAAAAAAGATACACTGTGGATGATACCTTGATAGCTATAATTTGCTCTGGCGTTGGAGCAACTGGTTTAGGTGCTTGCTCTTCCTTTGGAACCTCTGGGGTACTTGGAGCCTCACCTGGTACAAATGTCTTTGCAGATTCCTTTTTAGCTTCTTCTTCAGCTTCTTCCGATGAAAATAGATTTTTTGCCTCAATTCGCTCCTACATAGGAAAAAATAAAACATAATTTCAAGTTTAGGCCCAACGTGAACCTGGCCCGTATCCACGCCCCACCCGTAGTATGATGGAAGAGAAGGTGTTGTTATACTAATGTCAGAGGTTAGCAATGTTGATCGCATAAAGGTAGGTGCTATGAAGCACGGACACGGACACAGACATGTGACACGACATGGACACGACACGGACACGCAAAAACGCAAATTTTCAAAAAATAAGGGACACGACACGCTGGGGACACGTTCAATATATATAATTTTTTTTATATATTATATGTAAAATTAAAAATATATACTAATTTTATTTATTTTATTTATTTATTTTATTTATTATATGTAAAATTAAAAAAATAAATATATTATTTGTATTTATTTATATTATTTATTTACAAAAGAAAGGCATAAAAAAGAAAAAAAGAATAAAAAGAATAAATAGGGAGAGACAGACACGGTATAAGGAAGAGGGAAAGAAAGTGAGAGGCGATTAGAGAGCGAGAGCGAGAGGCAGACACGATCAAAGAGCGAGAGGCGACACCAGAGAGAGATGGACAAAGAGAGAAGATGAAGACGATGAGAGACGAACAGTTTCTTCCTTGATCTAGCCTCGACAGGTTCTTTCTCTCTCTCTCTTTCTCTTTCTCTTTCTCTCTATCTTCAATGGGTTAGGTCTCTGGTTAGGGTTTCTATTTACAACGTGTCCACGACGTGTCAAGCGTGTCCGAAAGAGTGTCCACCTGCAAAAATTCAAAAAAAAAACAGGGACACGTTAGGTCGAGTGTCGGACACGTGTCTACCGCGTGTCCGACGCGTGTCCGTGTCCGACACCCATACGCTGCCTCCAGCGACGTGTCCGTGCTTCATAGGGTAGGTGGTTGTGGGGGTTGGCTATTATTACAATATCACAAATCAGATTTTAGTGTTTACAGATATTAGTAAGGACATTGTGATAGTGAAAGTGACCATAGCACCATGATTCAAGCCTATATTAAAGGGATGTCACCATTGTAGTCAAGTTTGGACTTCTCCCTTATCCCTCACAAATGTGGTTCACTTGTGAAAGGCTTTAATTTAATATATAGGCCTAGACCTAATTGGAGATAAGTTCAATCTATAAATAAAAAAACTTAGTATTGTCCTTTACGAAATTTTTATCATATAAAAAATAGAAAAAGAGGAAGGTCAATCTGAATGCATAATTATGGATACGAAGCTCTGTAAAAATAGGGAGTTGTCACCTTCTTATGCCACCTAAAAAATTTAAAGCAACAAGGTAGATTCTAGTTACATTTCACTGCTTCAAGAGGAGCTATTTTTCTTTATAAATAAATTGGATTTCAAATATACCTTCCACAAAAGTACTCATCAATTTGTTTATCATTAACAGTGTTAAATTTTTACCTTCATTATCTAGATCAACAATGGTTGTATAAAACAACGATTTCATGTGTGTGTTATGTACACAGTAAAACCAGACATAGAAGCACCACCAAACTTCCTGATTCAATCCAACTTCTCACCCACTCTCACTTAGTGGTCCTAACAAACCAACTTCTCACCCACACTCAAACCAACAAATCTTCCCCGTTCGCACACCCAAACCAGCTGCTGCACCTGCTTCCACTTTTTCATTTTATTCATTCCCCCCCGGGCACCCTAAGGTAAGGCTCCAACACTTCAACCCAATGTTTTTTGAAAAGGCAGAAGGATAACAATCTCTTATTTACAAAATTCAAGATTAGGAACATTGATAAAGCACCCAAAAATTAAGCCCTAACATGCCTAAGAAAGTTTATAAAAACAAACACGTGAATGACAACAACATTCTGACCTTATGTTTCACTTTCTTGAAGTCCAGCAAGCGCAGTGATTTCAGCTTGTGGATGACATATAAGCGGTAATTTGGCTTCTTTGTGATATTATTATCAAGAAGACTAAGGAACTGCAGCTTAGGGAGTGATGCAAGAGGATCAATCTCAACCAAGTTGGTTAGTCGATTGTTAATGAGAACCAAAGTATGCAACTTGGGCAAGAACTCTGCAAATCCACAAAACATAACATATCAAGCTAAACCCATTAAGAAAATAAGATTAAAAAAAAAATTCAAATAAAGCAACGGCCTGACCTCCGATGTTCGGATTGATACGGGTAATTCTATTGTTGTTAACTAACAAAGTTCCAAGTCGACTAAGGTAAGGGAAATTTTCGAGCTTAACTATCTCATTGTCAGACAAATCAATGGTGTCAAATTGATCCTGTATACAAACAGCCCAGAAATTAAATAAGACCATACAACCGATTTAAAAACAAAAAATAAACTTTAGGACGTTGAAGGATAAAATGATATTATTATGTAGTTAAGAATAGTCTTTCTACTTTGGTCCTTGTGTCATTTTGGTCCATGTAATTTCAATTGACTCGATTTTACCCTGCATTTATGACTTTGTCTCAATTTAGTCTAATTGATTACAACTGTTAAACTTTTTTTTTAAAGAAAAATCTGCACATATGTGGCAAGTGTCATGTTTTTAGGGACAAAATTATAAACTCACTTAACTCAGTGATAAGTTTTCATCAAAAAACTCTAATGGTATTATCAATTGGACAAAATTGATACAAAATTTAAAATTAAGGTCAAAATTGAGCCAATTGAAAGTGTAATGTAAGGACCAAAATGACAACAAAGACTACCCATATAATTTACACTTTTAATTATTAGGGGATGCTTGAGAAGTGCTAGATTAGTATACGTTTTGGCTTTTTACGAAAAAATGTGAAATGTGGTTGGGGTTGAAGTGATGTGGTATAGAGGTTATATGACCCAAATAAAAGGTGATGTGAACTAAATAAGATGTTTATGACCCAAACAAAATAATGTGCTAAAATAGCATGCCAAACAACACCTAAGTCTCCAGAAATAAACTCACCTCAGTCCCACCCAAGTTTTCTATAACAGCAATCTTATTCCCTGCATATAGAAATTATACAAACAGACATAAACAAAATCATGTAAATAAATAAAAACAATATTGGAGAAGAAAAAACAAGGAAAATCGCGTTTTAATTAGAACAACTCAAAAAAAATTTGCAACTTTCATGAAGCTATAAGTGGATCTGTGCACGAAAATGAAATTATTTTGAGTTGTTCCTTTGAAACGCAATTTTCACAAAGACACACAGACAGTAATCGACACAGAGCTAGGTTTGGCTATAGATACTTGTTAATAGAAAGTTTTAACAAAATTAGGGTTTCAAGAACACAAATACATCACAGATTCGTAAATATACATAAACATATACTGACCTCGAAGATCTAATTCGCGTTCTCGAATGGCATTGAAGAAATGAGGGCTTTTCCAAATCAAGTCCGCCGTCAGTCTCACCATCTTCTTCGATCGCTGTAAAACCCTAATGCGGGTTTTGAGCCGACCCTCGGCGCTCTAGCAAGTCTAATGGGTGAAAATTACACTCACCTCCCTCAATATTTAGAGAAAATACACTCACCTCCCTTAATATTTAGCCTCTTTTCAATTCATATAACATTTAGATTTTTTTTTTTTTAAATTATTTATTGAAAAAGAATAATGCTTGGGACCCCCTTTTGGGGGTCACCCCTCACCCCTTTGCCACGTGGCGGGTGGTGATTGGAGGAGCAGGAAAAAAAAGAAAAAGAAAAAGAAAAAGAAAAGGGGATCAATGAGAGAGAGAGAGAGAGAGAGGGGGTCAAAGGGGGTGGGGGAAAAAGGGGAATGAATCATTGTTGATTGAAAAAACAATATTATTATATATTTTTAATTAAAATATATATTTATCCTTGTTTATTTAAATATTTATTTGCAATCTGTATTAATTTCAATTATTTTAGTCATACTAAAAAAGATGTCAATATAATTATATCAAAAATATTATATACTTTTCTTTTCTTTTTTTTGGTAAAGCAGCGAACTCATAAAATTAAATAGTCAAGGTTGGGGGGTATAAAACCTCTCTAGCATCATCATACAACTGATTCAAAATAAAGAAAGGAGCATAATTAAAGATATGAAATTCTTCTATGGCAAGATTGCCTTGATTAACAAGGATGTCTGCACATTTGTTGGCTTCCTGGTAGATATGGTCAACGATCGTGATTCGAAGTTGCCTCAAAGGAACCTGTAATCACAAATGATATTATTGAAGTAGTGACATGGGGAAGAATCATACAGCACTAAATGGCTCATGGTTTTGGCATCCGGTTCTACATGAATATATGAAAGTCCAAGGTCTACTGCCAACTTCAATCCGTCTCTAAGAGCCCAACATTCGGCCTCTAAAGCTGAGGCCATACCTATGTTGCGAGTGAAGCCTGTAACCCAACGACTCAATCAATCGCGAATGATTCCACCTCCATTGGCTAAACCAGTACAACTCTTAGCTGCACCATCAATATTAAGTTTCAAAATCCCGTACGGGAGCGGGTTTCCAGCTTATAGAAAGATTGGTAGAACCTGTAGGGGGCTTCTCTGTAACAATAATATGCTATCATTCAAGAGCAGTGGGAATCATTGTGGAGGCTCTAAAAGGAGTCGGGTTAGACTGAAAACACACAGAGTTACAATTTAACTAGATGACCCCAACACACAACAAGAAACAAAATGGCCCATTTAACAGAAGGTGGATGGGACACCTAAGATTAATGGTTAGTCTTGAACCAGGAGTGAAGATCGAGAGAAAATAAGGAGATGACATCTGTGGAGACGTCGATACTAGACCAATAGTGAGGGGAAAGTCTATAGTACATTTTGTTTAAAAAATGTATGGTACATCGAAAATCAATGGCTCAGATTGAGCCACATCATTAAAAGTGACCTGGTAAGCAGGTCACTTTTTATAGTTATGAGCCAAAATCATATTTGTTCATAACTAGAATCAAATTAATCATAACTTAGTTATAAGCTCTCATCACTTATCTCATAACCATATCTCATAACCAACACCATTTTGTTGATAACCAATATCACATATTTCATAACTACAATCACATATCTCATAACTACATCTCATAACCAATATCCTTTAGCTCATAATCACACCACTTTGATCATAACCACTATCACATATCTCATAACTATTAATCACATATGTCATAACTACTACTCATATAGCTCATAACCACATATTATAACCAATCCCCATAGCTCATAACCACATCTTATAACCAATCCCCCTTTGACTCATAACCAACATTACATATCTCATAATCAACACCCTTTTGCTCATAACCACATCACTTTGATCATAACCAATATCACATATCTTATAACTAATAACCACATATCTCATAACCAAACACACCTTTTGACTCATAACTACATCACTTTGCTCATAACCAAAATCACATATCTCATAATCAACAATCATATATCTCATAACCATTACCCACATATCTCATAACCAACACTCTTTGGCTCATAACTACAATCACTTATCTCATAACTACAATCACATATCTCATAACTACATCTCATAACCAATATCATTTAGCTCATAATCACAACTCTGATCATAACCACTATCACATATCTCATAACTATTAATCACATATCTCATAACTACACTCATATAGCTCATAACCATATCTTATAACCAATACCCATAGCTCATAACCACATCTTATAACCAATCCCCTTTGACTCATAACCAACATTACATATCTCATAATCAACACCCTTTTGCTCATAACCACATCACTTTGATCATAACCAATATCACATATCTTATAACTAATAACCACATATCTCATAACCAAACACCCTTTTGACTCATAACTACATCACTTTGCTCATAACCAAAATCACATATCTCATAATCAACAATCATATATCTCATAACCATTACTCACATATCTCATAACCAACACTATTTGGCTCATAACTAATATCACATATATTATAACTACTAATCACATATCTCATAACACCCTTTGGCTCATAGTCACACCACTTTGATCATAATTAACATCACATATCTCATAACCATTAGTCATATATTCATAATCAATACTCTTTGGCTCATAACCATACCACTTTACTTATAACCACTAATCACATATCTCATAACCAACATTCTTTGGCTCATAACCACTAATCACATATCTCATAACCAACATTCTTTGTCTCATAATCACACCACTTTACTCATAACCACTAATCACATATCTCATAACCATATCTCATAACCAATACCTTTTGGCTCATAACCATACCATTTTGATCATAACCACCATCACATATCTCATAACCACATCTTATAACTAACATCATTTTCACCCATAAGCCCTAACCTTGATCATAACCAACTCAAAACCACTAACCACATATCTCTATTTTAGATTTATTTACTAAATACAATAAAAAGGGTAATATGCAAACAATATACATTTTAAAATATTTATATACACATATACATATAAATAATTTGACTAAATTTTAATAAAAAATGTTTTGAAAAAATTTATCTACGATTCACTACAAGAAAAGTGGGCTTATGAGACGGAACTTTTTGTGACGGCACAACTTGTCGTCTAAAAAAATTTAATTTTTTGAGACGGCACAACTTGCCATCTCAAGCAAAAAATGTGACTTTTTGAGACGGCACAACTTGCCATCTCAAAAAATGTGACTTTTTGAGACGGCATAACTTGCTGTCACCAAAAAATGTGACTTTTTGAGACGGCACAACTTGTCGTCGCAAAAAATAGAGTATTTGTGACGGCAAAAATTGATGTCGTAAAAAAATAGAGTATTTGCGATGGCAGAGATTGCTGTTGCAAAAAAAAAAAAAATTTGAGTTTTTGCGACGGTATCAGCTACAGTCGCCAAAAAAAAAGAAGAGTTTTTTGCGATTGTAATACGTACCGTTGCAAAAAAAAATATATATATATATATATATTGTGGCTTTGAGACGGCTTCATATATATATAGTCATAAAATGGTTTAAACAAATGCAACGGTATTTTTCTGTTACCAAAATAAAAAATAAAAACGACGTCGTCTTACTCTTTTGAACATTTCTCTTTTCACCCATTTTTTCATTTTTCTATCTCTCTTCTCTCTCTCTCTCACTCATCACTCTTCTTTGTCTCTCTATGTCTCTGTCTCTCTTCTCTTTCTCTCTCTCACTCATCACTCTTCTCTGTCTGTTTGTTTGTCTCTTTTTCTCTCCGTGTCTCTCGTCCATTTGTCTTCTCTTTATCTCTCTCATCTTTTTTCTCTCTCTCTCTCTCTTCTCTTTATCTCTCTCGCTCATCTCTCTCTGTCTCTCTCTCGTTTATCTCTTTTCGCTCTCTCTCTTTCTCTCTCTTTGTCTATATCTTTTCATCCATTTTTTCATCTCCATCTCTCTCTTCTCTTTCTCTCTCTTTCTTGCTCATCACTCTTCTCTCTCTATTTTTCTGTCTATTTGTCTCTCTCTCTCTCTCCCCGTGTCTCTCACTCATCTGTCTCTTCTCTCATCTCTTTTCTCTCTCTGTCTCTTTCGTTCATCTCTCTTCTCTTTATCTCTTTCGCACATCTTTCTTCTCTCTATCTCTCTCATCTTTCTCTGTCTCTCTTGCTCATCTCACTATCTTTCTCTCTGTCTCTCTATCTTTCTCATTGTCTCCCTCGTTCATCTCTCTTCTCTCTATCTCTCTTTGTCTCTCTCGTCCATCTCTCTTCTCTCTCTGTCTCTTTTCGTTACGCCAATTAGTGATGCAGTTTTATATTTTCTATTTTATATTACAAAACTTTGTGACTTGATTACATTATTATGGTCTGTTTGGTAACTATTCCGTTTTTAATTTTCAGTTTATATTTATAAAAATTTTAAAAACTGTCATAAAAACTTGTTTGATAATTTTTTTTGGTTTATAAGGTGTCGTTTGGTAACACTTACGTTTTCAGTTTTCTGTTTATATTTACAAAAATTTAAAAAACTCAAATAAAAATTTGTTTGGTAAAATTTTTGATTTATAAATCAGTGGTCTCAGTTTATAAATTTGTCCACAAAATGAAAACACAAAAAATATGTTTCTGTTTTGAGTTTTGAGTTTTTTTTTTTGTTTTTACCACCCAACACTAACCACCACCCGCCACCATTTTCCACCACCGTCTTCCGCCACCACCCCCTGCTACCACCACTCACCACCCACTTGTCACCACTACCCACCACCCGCTACCATCACTCACCACCCACCTACCACCCACTCACCACCACCACCCACTCCTCACCACCACCACCACCACCACCCACCTGCCATGTACCCGCCACCACCCACTGTCCGTCACTACCATCTACCGCCCGCTACCACCACCCGCCGCCTACTTGCCACCACCACTCATCACCCACTTGCCACCACCATCCACCACCTGACACCACCAGCTACCTACCACCACCAGCCACCTGTCACCCACCCACCCACTACCACCACTACCACCCCCACTCGCCACCCACCTGCCACCACCACCCACTCGCTACCACCTACCACCCGCCACCGTCACCCACCTACCCACACACCACCACCACCACCACCTACCCGTCACCACCTACCACTCGCTATCCGCCACCCACCTGCCACCACCACTACCACCACCCACTCGCTACCACCCACCACCCGCCACCGGCACCCACTCACCCACCATCACCACCCATCCGCCACCACCAACCACCACCCGCCATCCACCACCACTACCACCACCACCCACCACTCACCACCACTACCACCACCACCACCACCACGACCCACTCGCTACCGCCCACCACCCGCCACCATCACCCACCCGTTACCACCACCATCTGCCACCCACTGCCACCACCACCCACCACCTGCCACCACCACTACTACCACCCACTCGCTACCACCCATCACCCGCAACCGTCACCCACTCACCCACCCACCCACCCGCCACCACCCATCGTCACCATTTTCCACCATCGTCTTCCGCCGCCACTTGCCATTTCTCATTCTTTTTTATATTTTTAAAATTTTTTAAACATTTTGTCAATTACTAATGATTGTCTCAATTTATAAATTTGAGGAAAAAACGTAAACTCAAAAAATGAGTTTACGTTTTTAGTTTTCAATTTTTTTTTTCAATTAATTTATTTTCAATTATTTTTTTCAAATGATTTTTTTTGAAATAATTTTTTTTCAAATAAATATTTTTTAAAATTTTTTTTTTTCAAATAATTTTTTTTTCAATTAACTTTTTTTTCAAATAATTTTTTCCAATAATTTTTTCAATTAATTATTTTTTTCAATTATTTTTTTAATTAACTTTTTTCAATTATAATGTGTGTGATCCCATTGTTATAAATAATAAAAATAAATATAAATATTTTAGGCCTGAACAAACATATTTTTAGTTTATATTTTTAAAATTTTGTAAATATTTGTTCAAACCAAACGCGTTTGTAATTTATGTTTTTCTAAAAATAAACAAAAATCAATTTATAAAATTTTTGTAAACATAAACAAAAAACGTAAACGTTACCAAACACTGCTTTATAGTTTCTAAAATTTTGTCTATTATGTTTACGCCAATTTATGGTGTGATTATACATTTTGTAATTGATGAGTAAAATATTTTTTTTTATTAATTTTACTTAATAAAAATATATGAGAATTTATATTAAAAATAAATAAAAAAATTTAAGTATAAATTGATAAAATTATAAATTAATAATTTATTTTTTAATGAAAATAGTTTCACATTACCTCCCAATTTATGAATTATTATGAATTATGATTTATTTTTATCTTTTTCATATTTTTCTGTCTTTACATACCCAAAATGAAGGCGTCAAAAAAAATTTTCTGTTTTAGCGCCTAAATTGAATAATATCAAAATTTCAGTACCAAAAAAACTTTTCAACTCCCTTTGTGCCCTAATCTATTCTTTCACAAAGCTGTAACATAGAACCTCCATGAGTGGATACTCCACCGTGAGGACGGTTCATCATCCACACCGTGAGTTTATCCTGCACCGACATCAAGCTACAGCACCATCGTGAGTTTTAGGTCAGTTTGTTGTCTCTGTTTCTCTTTCTCTACCCCTCTCTCTCTCTCTCTCTCCCTCTTCAGGTCTCTGGGTTTCTCATTCTCTACCTTCACTCTTTCTTCGAACGTTTTTGCGTAAATGGAATTCATTGTTAAGATGAGATTAAAGTCATTCCGTTCGTTAATTCTAACATCTCCAAGACTTCTCTACTTTAAAGGGTTCCATGAACAACTTGAATGATTTTAATTTGGGGAAAAAATATAGAAAACAGAATGCTTAACATGTTATGTATTTTGATTATGATATTCATATTCTACCCAATATAATCATTGAAGTGAATGAATTGTTGGTGATTCTACACACAGTAAAGTCTCATGCTTCTGATTATGGGTCTGCTAGGTGTTTGATAAAATGCCACAATGGCTAGTTTTTTCTTTATTGTTTTGTTTTTTGTTTTGCATTTCACATCCTTGGTTCTTGTAATGAATGATAAATGATAATGATGTCCCTGCTAGACATCTATGAGTTGACAGAAGAAAGAACTATTTGGGTCATTTAATTCAACTTCTGACCTTCTCGGATTTTTTCATGATCTTGGAAAATGCTGAGAGGTTTATAAAGCTGGTTCATTCATTTGCAAAACAAGTATATAATAATTGACAAGTCAGAAGGGAAAATGTGAAAATGAGAAATAAAAATAAAAATAAAAAACCATGAACATCTTTCCACAACTGAATTCGTTGACCATGTTCGGTTTATTACCTGTAATTCTTTAGGAGACAAAGCTTCTGATAGAATTCGATAAATTCAAGTTTCAACCTTTCTTCAACTTTTCTTAGCTCCTCTTTATTAAAACTCAAGTCCTTTTCCTTGGAATCCTTCAGAACACCTTTTATAGTTGATATTGGACTTTCAAGTGTATTGTTAATCTTCACATGATCAAGGATTTCTAGAGGATATGGTTTGTAATAACTGGCATTCACCTCCTCTTCGCAAACATTAGTAGAATCCGGAGTGACAATGGTATTGACCTTTAGAGAAGTATACTCATCCTGTTGACAATTAGCATCCATGTTCATTCCATGTGTAAAATCCATATTCTCCCTTCCTGCATATGTGGCATGTAATAATGAAATTTAAGGATAAAGTGATCCTTTGAGTGTTTGTTGGTGTTTCTCTGTGTTACATCTTTCTCAGCACTTAAAACCAGCCTGGGTAAAATATCAGTAGACCATAGCTTACTTTGTGATCATTTTGGCATTGCTGCGATGACAATGGGACTGTAGCTATGGTGGTCCAGCACTACAAGGAATTAGTCTTTTAGGGACAAATATTTAAGGACTAATAAAATTTGGTCCCTAAAAATAATGTTTTAGGGACAAAATTAAACTTGTGATAATTTACTTATAAAACTACCAAAATGGCTCTTGATATTTCCTGTTACTGGTGGCAGGGTTCCTAGATGTACAGGTTTTTCCTGTGAAGTCAGTTTTACAATCTGAGGGCGTACAGCCTGTTGGGGTGAGTATTTTTTTTTTTTTTTCTTGACACGAAAAATCAGCCCACCCTTCTTGGTCAAGTGAAAATAGTGAGCCCTGACTGTTCTTTGAATGTGTGTCAACCAGTATTATCAATGAATTTCAATTCTCCATCTGCAATTTCTGTTCCCCGTCTATGAAGGATAGGGTAAAATGAGGAGACCTTGTGGATGCTTATAACATGCACAAAGCTTTTAATTTTATCTTTTCTCTTTGCAGGAAAATATGGAAGCGTATTATTGATTTCTAACTTTAGGTTTGGGTTTTGAGTTGATGTCCCAAATCTTTTGGAATTATGAGGAATTTCAGAATCATACTAATTACACAACCCAACACGCAGTTGTTGCTCCTAGAGGTCTGTGTCAAACAGTGAAAATGATGATTTAAATTGATTAGGTTATTGTTATTGTCTCTCACAAAACATGGATTTGAATTTGTTTCCTTTTCTCAACAGATTAAAGCCAGGAAACCTTCTTGGAAGATTGGTTCATCCTTTTCTCTCAAGAGCAAGCCCGCAAAAAGCTTGCCCAAAGTCCAGATAGATGGTGATATGGATTTGATTGATGAGGATAGCCTCTTGACTGAGGAGGATTTGAAGAAACCTCAGTTGCCACCTAGTAAGACAATGACATTAAAGTTCTATTGTTTTGGATGTCACACTTTCCCTGATTATATGAATTTTGTTCCGTGTAATTTTTCTGGTAACTTGTAATTCACACATTTAATTAACATGTGTATGCAGTTGGTGATTGTGAAGTTGGAAGTACGAGGAAAGCCTGCAAAAATTGCACTTGTGGAAGAGCAGAGGAAGAGGAGAAGGTGTAGAAGCTAGAACTGACTAGGGACCAGCTGAACAATCCTCAATCAGCATGTGACAGTGTATGTGCTTTGTTAAATTAATTTCTTTTTGTTTATAATACTGATGCTGTTTTCTTATGGCATCTCTCGACTGGATTAGGTTTTATATACTTGTTTAACAAATAAACGCGTAAACTTTTAACTGCCATGACAGAGTCGTGGAACTTTAATTTTTTTTTCTTCTTCTTCTTCTTATATTTATTTGTCTTCTATTGAGTTCAATTTGCTCTTGCTTGCAGTGTGGACTAGGTGATGCTTTTCGATGTGGCACATGCCCTTACAAGGGTCTACCTCCATTCAAACTTGGTGACAAGGTGCGTTTTAAGATAGAAAGCAGTTTGGAAAGTTCTCTTTTTTTCTCTCTTGTTTTTTGTCTATATAGCAATGAGATGCCAAACATGAACGAATTCACAGGTCTCTTTTTCTTAGTTGGATTGGCAAAAGGCTGCTTGACCTATGGTGAGGCCTACATTTCTAGCCTCTGAGCCTAGTGTTCTCTTGAAGTGCATGTTGTGTGTTTCAACAAGTTGCTCTGTTTAGAATTGTGTGGATGAGACGTGTGTTTCTTTATTTATGTATGAATTACTAAATGTAGTTTTTTCAGCTTGGTTTTCGAGTTTGGGAGGTGGATCTTTGTATTTTTAGATTGGAATTAAATTTGATTACATAACTTCCTAGTGGTGCAAGTCATCCTGTACAGTGGATAGACCTACCATGTTACACCTTCTTGGTGCTTTTAGCAGATTGCCTTCCCTATGAAAAGCAAAAACTACAATGTTGGATTAGATTTATAAACATAATTTTCTAGAAGCTTGAGGACATCACCTTCTTAGTTATGCCTGGAAATCTTTTAGTAGGTTAACAATTCAGTGCATGATCAATTATTAAATTCCAATCTTAGAATTATAATTTATGATTTCAATCTATATGTTGAATGTCTTTGCTCCATATGTTTTTTTTTTTTTTTTTTTTTGACATTGTCTTTGCTCCATTTGTGAGTGCTTATAACTCTCTCTCTCTTGACATACTATGGTTACATTGTCAGGTTTTTGAAAGATCCAAGTGCAATTAAGGTTTGATTCCCTCACTTTTTTCAATATTGATTAGCTTCATTTCCAAATCTAAATCCTTTTTCTGGGTTCTGAACATACATATTGCTTCATCAAGGCCCTGGGTTGCCATTTCCATTGTCTCATTGGATTGAAATTTAAAAGCTTGGCCAATTCTAACTTATACCTTTGGTTGTTTTTGTTAGAGCAACTAAAATAAAATTTCAGAAAACTGATTAAACAGAGCTAGATTGAATAGTACATTTACAACAAACATCATATAACCAAAGCTATAAAATAGTTAGCATGAAGTTTTAGAACAATTCTTCAACATTCAGTTTCATTTCTACATTTAAATCCTTTTTGTGGGCTCTAAACATCCATGTTTAATCAGTTTTAAATTTACAATTTCATTTCCCATTGTCTCTACCACAATTGGAATTTAAAAGCTTGGCCAATTCTAACTTACAGCTGAGGTTGCTTTCAATTTGTTCTTGCAGATGTTTCGCTTGGTATTCGATAAACCTGTTGCACCCACCTCAGAGCTCCTGAAGAAACTTTAGGACCTATTCAGGTATATTGAGGCTAATATTTGTCTTTTTCTTTTCGTTATCTTTCTTTGAAAAACTTCTTTTCATATGAAAAAACTAGTCTCACTGATTATGTACCATTTTTACTTTTAGTCACCTATATGAATGAGTATTGAGATGAAGCCTTGAAATCATTGTAGCCAAAATAGATGTATGATAATATTGAGATTTTACTTAGTGATTGACAAATCGTGATGAGTATTATGCGGTAGAGCTCTTCATGACTAGATAACTCTCTAATGTTTATTACATTTTTCCTCTCTAGTGTCAATGAAGATGAAGGAATGCCAAGCAGGAGCAGATTGGGCAGGAAGGGGAAATTTTGGTTTTAAATAATTTTGCCCGTTTCTACCTTAGGGAGCTTTGGTGTTTGTGACGCTGACAACGAGGAGTCCCTTGATGAAAAGTATAAGAAGTTTCGCTGTGACATTGCTCTCCTTCCTCATGATAGCAACGATTATCGGTTGATTGAGAATTACTTGATATGTCAATTTTTGTGAACTTTGAATTTGGAGACTTTTTAAAAGTGTTTTGAAAGCTTTGAGTTTGGAAATTTTGAATATACTAAGCTATGTACTCATTGTGATTTGGTAATAGAGTGGCTTTGATGTGTGGATGTCAATTTTTTTTTTTAATGATTGGAAGACATTTAATTTTTATGCATTTTTAGCTATCCCAACTTTGATTTTTAGCGACGAAAATGTGTTGTAGAGAAAGTTATTTGTCTTTTAGCGACCAAATATCATTGTCGTTAAAAATGTCATTATTTTATTTTTTGCGACCAAATTGGGACATTTTATGACGAAGTATTAGCGACCAAATGTTTAGTCTTGTAAAATCAAACATCTTGTGACAATATAAAATTGGTCACTAATTGTCATTTTCAGAGACATTTTCAAAAATTCGTCGCTAAAGACTTTTCTAGACACACTTTTAGTGACTTTTTTAGTGACGAATTTTATTTTGTCACAAAAATTATTTAGAGACCAAAATAGTGGTTTTAGGGACCAAAATAATTGGTCGCCAAAAGTCATATATGTTGTAGTGCAGGCACTAAAATGGTTGCGACTGTTCATCGTGGTTGACTATTGGTTTGCTGGCCACCCAAGAGAAGGAAAGGGCCGTTAGATAAATATCACTCGTGTGTAATCATGATCAAGCATATTATGGTGTCAACAATCATGGGCACAAATTAACATACAGAGTCACTCACCCACACGCCCACACACACAAATTTGTGTATTCAGAAAATGAAAACAAAAAACATCCACCAACACACAATCTGTGTTTCCAGGAAATGAAAACAAAAAACACCCACCATGTCCTGATGTAGAAAAGGAATGAACCAAAAATACTCCAGAAAACAAATAAGACGAGATGAGTTTTTTTTTTTTTCCTTCTTTTTTTATTTCAAAAAGAAAAGGAAAAAAAAAAATCAGAGAAGAAAGCTCCACAACCCATACCACAAGGTAGGGAAACAAATAGTAAGCTTCATATGGTGTAAGCCACCAAATCAGTACACATAGATACACAATACAATAAAGTCTCGTCTTTTTCTTTTTTTTTTTTCATCTTTACTCTTTCCCCACACCAACACAGTATTATAGCATTAAAAATGGATTCAAGACCATCATCACTCTACAGCTCCTATCTTTAGGAAAATATGGTGGGGCGAACAACGAACACGCTCTTCTATTGAAGCTCTTGCACAGAGACGACCTCATCAAGATTCTGCTTGCGGTTGCACGCAGCAAAACCATTTTTTCTGTAAATCAGTACATTTTCAATATAAGAAAAAGCTATGTAAATGAAATTGCCCCATGAAAAAGAAAAACACAAGCAAAAGAAAAGCTAGCTCTCGCCAATGAAGTTCTACTGCTACTTTTGTGTGCTGATGATTTGAGAAAGGTTCTTTACCGTTAGTATTAAATTAATCACATAGCATCAACGTCTGGAAAGTTATTTTCCAATTTTTTTTTCTTGTTTTGTAAGTTTTCCTAAATTTTTGAAATTCAAAATTATTTTCCAAGAAACAAAGCCTTTGTGGCCAATTAGAAATGCAAACTGATGGTGCAACAGTGAATAAGCAAAGAACAACTCACAGCAGGAGGCTTGACAGGTTCCACTCCATGATTAAGATTAGAATCTGACTTTGCTGGTGACTCAGGTTTGCCACCAGTCTTTTTCTCATCCCTGGCCTTATTAAAGATTACAGTAAATCCCTCAGCTGATGCAGGATCATTCACATCCCACTCGCCGAACTTCGGCAATGGTTGTCCCTTTTCCTGTCAGAGGGAAGAAGGAAATGGATAATTTAGACCCAGAAAAAATTACAAATTCTCCTTGCAAAGCAAATTTCTAATTCACTGTTGTTTGCATGAGAAAGGTTAAGGTTAAGGTTCCACGGATCAGACATACTAAATAGAAGCCGTTTAAGGTTCATATTAATTTGGTGCGAAATGGCATCAAACATGGCACATGAAGAGTAGAGCATGCTTACTATGGGGCATGATTTTTAAATTTTTACATTATTTAACAAAAGATATTCAAAGTTTATGGACTATTGAAAAGGGTTCTTTGATTAGGCATCAAAATTCTTATAGTAACAATAAGAAATTATGAATGCATTTCATCCATCACTTGAAAAATATAATGCCTGCATGGTCATTGATACCATGGAAGTACCCATGAAAAAAAGATATAGAAGCATAGAACAACAATTCATTAATTCATCAATTCCTTTTCTTGAGAACGTCAACATACAAGACTGGGAGTCGTCGAGTAAAACAATACATGCATCAAAAGTTAGAATCACCAAAAAAATGATTTTTCAAATAACTACGATCATTTAACCAACCCATCCATGGGGAAAAGAACTCTGGCGATAATCAAAATTTTACGAGGTGTGAGATGGAGATGAAGATTTTGTCTTCCCTAGGCACAAGGTGTATTCCGCAGACAGGCATGCTCACACACACAACATATTTTGAATTTATCAAAGAACTAAAAAAAATGAAAAAGAAGGCCAAAAAAAAATTTGTAAAAACACACAGAATAACTCATAAACCAATTACTTCCACTCCCTGATTTAGCATACTCCTAGAACTCCCAAAATCTTCACTAGGCATGGCGAAGTCTGCGTCCACCTAAACTAACTAGTCCAAGTAGATCATTCATGTTCAAGAAAATAATTCAAACATAACCACCCATGTTATGCCCTCAACTGGTTTGCTGCAAAGTGCAAACTCCCAAAAGGATTTTCATGGTCAATCCAATTGATCAACCTAATTCCACACAAAAATCTCTGCAAAAGTCCCTTCCTCATTGTGCCCAAACATAACAGTCAACAATCTATCTCTTGTCCAACTCAAAAATAAGCTTTTTCTCATCCCTATAGAATTTTTTTTCCCCTTGGATCAAAAAAAGAAATATAAAACAGAATCGAAAAAAGAAAAAAAATAATAATAAAAGAAAAGTAAAAGATTTAGCAGGAATAATCCAGTTGCAAGTATACAACTTCTGCATTCATGCAGGAACAAAATGATAATATCTTTGAATTTATACAAATTAGATGTTATAAATTTGGAAAAAGCGTTTTAATACAAAGTGAAGGTACTTAACAACATTCTTATATATTGGCATGGATTAGAAACAGAAATGCTCAGAGATCAACCTAAAAAGTAGGAGATATAATAATACAAGAAAATAAGACATAAGTAACCTAGCCCATGTCTTGTTTGTAACTCAGAGATCAAAGTTGGAATATTAGACATAATAACATCCATTTGGTGGGATTGTCAATTGAGGCACTCTATTCCCTCCTTGGTTCGTCTAAATTTTCTCGCTAAATTGGCCAATACCGTGTCACAAAAAGAAAAAACATCAGGAAAGATCTCCAACAAAAACTCAAGGAATCATCAAAACTCTCAGATCATTATATAAGGCAAGTAACTACAAAAATATAATGCATTATTATAACATGGTTGAAGTAACCCAAATCAGTAGGGAACTTTTATTTTTAAATTTTCAGTCACTAAATAGTGAAAATCATCAGTTTCCCATCCAGAAAAATACAACAAACAATATCAAATCAAACACATTTAATCTCAAAAGACCAACATATTAAAGAAACAAAATGATGGAAATTACACTTAACAATTCTAGCAAATTGAAAAAGATGAGAGAAGATAAAAAATAAAAAACACACACACACACACAATCGCCAACTTCACAATTTACAAACCACAACCGAGATTTCAAAGTAATTCAACTACATATACGCAACGCATATATCTCATTACAATGAAACATCATTAATCACCAAACCAGCTTCAGATTAACTCTTTCTATCCAACACATAGCAGGAATAAATCCATAGCAATTGAAAGATCAATAAACAGCCAAATCGAATCAACAAAGACAAAAAAATCTCAAGAACCAAAAAAAAATAGAAGTGATCGAAAGACGAAAATAAAAATCGAGCCATAATAATTAAGATGAAAAGGATCAAATTAGGGCTTTTTAGAGAGAGAAATTGGAGTACATACCGACATGAATTGGCAGTAAAGATTTATCTTTCGCAGAAAAGGACTGTTACACGAATACAAGAGGATACATGTCATGGATGCATATTCTGGTTTGTTAATGTGAAATTTCTTATGTCCAGTTAGACTAGTTGTCGAAAGGCGGGTTCATTATCATTATTTTAACTATTTGTTTATGCTATGAAAGGTATAACAGAGGATGATTTGGGAATGTGATCAATGACATTGCTGATTCTAGATACAATCAAAGAGAGATAGAGAAATAGATAGAGAAGAGCAAGAGCGCGAACCAGAGAGGGAGGCCAACTGACTTCAGACTGTTGGACGGCTCTGACACTTTGCTCTGTTTGGTGGTGGTCTTCGGCAATGGCTGAAGCTTCAGCTATGGTGGAAGAGAGGAGGAAGGAGGAGAGAAGAGTAAGAGCACGAACCAGAGAGGGAGGCCAACTGACTTCAGATTATTGGACGGCTCTGACACTTTGCTCTGTTTGGTGGTGGTCTTCGGCAATGGCTGAAGCTTCAGCTATGGTGGAAGAGAGGAGGGAGGAGGAGAGAAGAGGTAAGAGCATGAACGAGAGAGCACGAACCAGAGAGGGAGGCCAAATGGGGTGATGACTGTTGGACTACTCTGATATTGCTCTGTTTGGTAACTGGTTAAACCGGTTGCCTAATTTGAGAGTCAATTATTTAAATAACTTAGTTATGACCTGGTTATGAGTAATATGGTATAAGTAAATAATTGAATATAATTAAGTTATGAGTTAATATGATAGTAGTTATGACTAATATGGTATTAGTTATGATATAAATCATATAAGTTCATAACTAAATGTATGGTACATCTAAATGTACCATAGCATCACCCAATAGTGAGTAGCAGAGAGGCATTCACGTAGGACATGGTCGATAGTTTCAGGAAAGCAATGGCAGACTGGGTAGAGATTGTTCGTGACAATTTGCCTCTGGAATAATTGAGTTTTCGTATTGAGCTTCTGGTGAAGGACACGTCAAACAAAATGGAGGACACAAGGATTAGGATGGATAGCCTAGACCCAATTCCAATTGGTAAAGGGAAGAGAAGGTTGAAATATTTTAGTAAGAAGGTAAGCATATTTGCTTGTGAAATTCCCATTGGTAAAGTGCTTCCAAACATGGATGTCGTTCCCAGCGAAAAACCAGGGGAGGGAGGGGCTAAAAATGCTAGCAAGGATTACGGGGGGGAGGATGAAGGAGAGGCGAGCAAAATCCCAATTGTTATCCACCTAACAGTCACTCACAAATAAGGAGGAATTAACATGAGTAAAAGGGCCTTTAATAGAGTCACGAAGAGGGCCACATTTGGCCCAGTCATCTGCGCAAAAACGAGTGGTCTTACCATTTTTAAGAATCATTTTCGAACCTTTATCGAGTATGGTAGTACCTTTCAGCATATTCCTCTAAACAGGGGATGCTTTAGAGCAAGTTCTCATCGTCTCACCATACTTCGACTTAAGAGTTTTCACCCACAGAGAATTATCCTCGCTCAAGAATCTCCAATTTAATTTAGTCATAACAACTATATTAATCAAAGAAGTTTTCCGAATACTGAGCCCACCAAGACTTTTTGGTTTCGTAACCGTATCCCAAGCTACACCATGAATTTTCCTATGTTCCGAAGAGGATCCCCTACAAAAAATCCCTATTGAGTTTATCAATGGTGCTAGACACAGACTTGTGAATGAAATTACACTGCATGATATAAGTAGGGATGAATGCGTTCACTGCTTTGATAAGAGTAACACGGCCAACAAAAGATAACATCTTGCTCTTCCACCAAGCAAGTTTGCATTGAATCTTATCAATTAAAATTAGAAAGACGCCTTGTTGGGCCTAGAATGGTGAATAGGACAGCCCAGATGCTTCCCTAGATTCCTGGTGATAGGTATATTCAAAGAGAAAACAAGATGACGTTGCATGTTTTCCTGGACATTTGCGGAGAAAAAAACTTTGGATTTGCCGAAACTGATTTTTTGACCAAATAACTCACAAAACTCTTTCAGAATGAGAGAGATACAAAGACAGTTGGCTTCTGAGGCTTCCTCAAAAAGAATAAGATCATCTGCAAAAAAATAGGTGAGATAACAAAGGACCATTGCATGAAACCCGGATAGGAGTCCAGCCATTAGTAATACAGGCATCAAAGATCCTAGAGGACAAATATTCCAAGCAAAGAATGTAAGGAGAAATGGGGTCCCCGTGCCTGATACCCCTAGAAGGTGAAAATTCCTCAGTTTTCTCTCCATTGAACAAGACAGCTAGAGAGCTAGAGGTGACACAAGACATAATGAGGTCAATCCAAACAGGCGGGAAATTAAAGGATCTGAGCACAGTGTGATTAAAACTTCATTCTAATCGGTCGTAAGCTTTATCCAAATCAAGTTTGATCAACATGTTGCCTTTCCTACCTTTTTTTTAAAAAAAAAAAAGTTGTGAACCACCTCTTGCACGATGACAACGTTATCCACTCCTCTTCTACCCGAGATGAAACTAGTTTGGAGTGGCCTGATAAGATCATCCAATAAGGGGCAAAGTCTAGCAACCAGGATTTTTGTGATGAGTTTATACACAGTGTTGCACAGGCCAATAGGATGGAATTGAGTGATCATCTCAGGATTGGGGACCTTAGGAATGAGGTAAATGAGAGTTTTGTTGATATCCGGATTAATATGACTAGATTCAAAAGCATCCGCAACTACTTTGACAACCGAAAGGGCCGGGGTCAACCAAAATTTATGAAAAAAAATAAGGATCAGGTCCGGGAGCCTTCCAAGGTTTGAAAGACCAAAGAACTTTCTTGATCTCATTCTGGGAAGGTGTAGCCGAAAGGGAGGAGTGACATGCCAAATCAATAGAAGGGAGCAAATGGAAAATCGAATCAGAACGCTGAGATTGAAGGAGGGAACAAGTGAAAAGATTCTTGAAGTGAAGAAGAATATCATTCTTAATAGTGCCGACCTCATACACCCAAACATTATCGGAATTTTTCAAAACAAAAATTTTGTTGTGTTTGCGATGAGAAATGGTAGTTTGGTGGAAAAATTTAGTATTTCTATCCCCATCAAGAATGAAATTGACTCGACTCTTGAGAGCCCAAAATTCTTCCTTCAGACGAAGAATATGGTTATAATTAGAAATGAGAGACTCTTCGAATCGAAAAAGAAAAAACAAAAACACTACTTATGAGGGTTAATACCATTGCATATCTAACAATTCCAATAATATATATTAGCCTTCATTTGGCATAAGTTAAAATGAGACTTTTTTGTTAAAATAGTTACAAAAAGACAAAATAGATTTTTTAGCCCAATAAGACAAAATGTCACATACAAACAATAATCATTTCATTTTTTTTTCTCTCACAAAAATCAAAAAAGCCAAAAAGCCTATCCCAAACGAAACTTTTTAATTCCAGACTAAAATAGCCGAAAAGTTAAAAAGCCAAAAAGTCAACTCACATCCCAAACAAACAGTATAAGATGGATCTCAAAACTGATGAAAAAAACTGATGAAAAAAGTCTCTACATAGAGAGGATAACAAACTTGCACGCAAGAAAGAGAAACCTTTTACGAATGGAGAAATAGCTATGCCAAGAGGCATTATTGCAACACACACACACAAACACAAAATTTCCAAAACAATCACTACTAAACAAACGTTATGAAATTTCTTCATGATCCATCCATCGTTACAACCGATTATGGTGTTGTAATTCCTATCTCTACGTTACAAAATAAA
The DNA here is from genome assembly GCA_030407325.1 of Camellia japonica. Classification (NCBI taxonomy): domain Eukaryota; kingdom Viridiplantae; phylum Streptophyta; class Magnoliopsida; order Ericales; family Theaceae; genus Camellia; species Camellia japonica. The sequence goes on along the minus strand of JAPPVO010000059.1, from coordinate 77,649,988 downwards.
TCATTTTGGATCTAAAGTGATCGCATAGTATATAAAAACAAATTTAGTAGTATTGGATCTCAATCATGAGTCAAATTTGAGCATAAATAAGAAAGCTTCCTCAGTAGTAGACCAATGATAGAAATAGAAAAAATGGTAGCAATTAGCATGATGATAAACAAAAAAGATAAAACAAGATCTAGTGAACAAATAACAATGGAGAAATTGTCATCGAATAAACAATGGGGAGACAAAAGTTAGAAGAGTAGCCCTCTCCCTCTAAAGTGTAGATTTCAAATATAAATTTGTGAGAGCGGCTTATGTGTACTATAATTTTATATATATATATATATATATTTTTTTTAAGTGTATGTGTTCTACACTTAAGGTTATATAAATTTTAATTTTGTCAATTTTATTCTTAAAATTTTAATCTAAGTTAAATTGGTCCAATTTCAAAGAAACCTCTAAATATCATTAAAATGTGTGTTTTGTGCTATATTGGTCTTTAAAGTTTCAATTGTGTTAATTTATTCTCAAAATCTCAACATTACGAATCTGAAACCTAGAACATAATAGGTGACATAATCACATCCAAATGTCTAGACAATCAGAAATTATATTATAGTATTGAATTCGCATCTTTCTCCCGATTCCGATCATCCAAATATAGACTCAAAATGTTTGGGGCCAAATTTAATAAAGTGAAAAATTTAGGAAGTCAAAGTAATATGAAAAGCAAATTTTACCATGGTGTACTTTACTATCATTTCATTCAAAATTTAGACAGCCATTTAAAATTGGATAAAATTTAAAAATAAAATTAACAAAACTAAAACTTAAAGAAACCAAATAACACAATACACATGCTTTATGAAGTGGGCTCGCCAGTAACACTGTCCTTGCAAACTGGTGATGAACAGTGAACTAAAAGGGGTTGCGGGGGTGGTGGTGCTCACGCTAAACTGATAAATATAATTTTAGAGGAATTTGGTCACAACCGTTTTATAATAAAATTTTGAATAAATTACTAATAGAGCATGTTTGTTTTGAGGGATAAGAGGGTGGAAGTCCATTGTTTGTTTGAAAAATTTTGCTCCGGACTATTAGTCCCACAAATATGGGACTATCTTATCCCATTGGGGGGGTGTGGGATAGAAACCATAGGATTGGTATCACATGGGATTATTTTGTGAAATGTCCATTTTACCCTCCATGCTATTACTTAGTAAACAATTAGAAAATGGTAAAATAGTTTTTTGAACATTTATAAATTATTTTTTTAGTATTGTTAATTTAAAACTATATATTAAATAAAAAATTGACAATTGAAAATAGTCTTAGTAAAATAGTTAGACTTAATTCTCATCAAATCCTATTGAAAATAAGTCTTAGTATAATTGTCGCTAAAATATTTTTTTTTTTGACAATTTTTTATATATATCGTTAAAAATTGACAATTAGTGATTTTTTTTTTGTCATGATTTTTATAAATTGTCTTTAAAACTTATAATTAGTGACATTTTTTCCATAGGAACTATTAGACAATAAGTACACTTATTAGGACTTATACGTAAGTACTCCTAAAATTTTTATGCATTAAAAACAAGCATATATCATTATTATTAAAATATTTTTAGTGAATAATTTAATATTTTGAACTTTAAAACGATATAATTTTTTATTTAGATGTCGCTTTTTAATAAAATTAATATTTTTATAATCTTCTCGTCAATATCTATTAAATAAGATTCATATTGGTCATGAAATTTAAAAAATAAAATAAAATAAAATTTTTACCATCAAAATTAATGTCATCAATAAAATTTTACCTTATCTTACAATGAAATTTACTATGATTCTTAGTAAATTTTACTATAAAATTCTAATTTTTAAATAGTAAATAACTAACATCATTGCTAAACATCATAGTCAATATAAAAAAATTTTAAGGACGTCATAGTCACTATAATTATTAATAAACAACGGAGTTTTGGCCAAAGTAAACTTCTACTCTCATTTATAATATAGACACCAAACAAAACTCAAACCAAAATAAAAATTTTACTGTGAATCAGCATAAAATTTTAATGTTGACGTTAGTTTTGACAGAAAGAAAAAATTAAGATTTTTTTTAAAATTTTATAGCCAACATGAATCTTATTTAATAGTGTTGGAAATGGTTATAAATTCTGGGTAAAATCAGAATTTTATCCTAAGTTTGGTCTATTTTTTAGGTGGGCCCCGTGCGTCAATTTTCACGGGTCAAAGTGGTAACGCGTTCTATGCCGCGTTGTGATCCACGTGGTATATTTGGTTGCTCAAAACCATTACCGAGTGAATGGGAAATTGAAGCCATATGCCGCGTTGTGATTCACGTGGTATATTTGGTTGCTCAAAACTATTACCGAGTGAATGCGAAATTGAAGCCAAAGTGTGCTCCATGGAAATGAAGTTTTGGTAGAAAACCCTTAAAGGTTTGAATAAGGCTTGTCCCACATTAATTTGGTGGGAAGTTTTGAATGGGTTTATAAGGCATGAGTTTGGTACTTGGGGTGTGCCCCAAGGGGTACCCAAGTGTTTTAGAGGGAGAGGTTATGGGCAAAATGGGTTAGACCCTTTGGACTCAAAATTCACCACACGCGCGCGCCACCGTCGTCCGTCCGGTCGGTTTGGCGGGCTGGGCTTGGGCGCAGGTGCGTGGTGTGTGGTTGGGTTGGGCTTGTCCGGCCTAATACTAATCTTTTTGGGTCAAAAACATTTGAATTTAATTTTATTTTTGGTAAAATAAATAAAATCCAGAATTCAAATTAAACTGGTTTAACAGGGCCCTTCCCGTATTAAACCGGAAATAATCTGATCCGGATTTACTGTACACCCAAACAAGGCCCTTCCCGTTTTTGTTATCTGTTTGAATTGTAACCCAACAGATTCACATCTGTTTGAATTCAAAACCAACAGGTATCATACTTGTTCAATTCAAAAGCTAGAGCCACCATTCCATCTATAAATAGGACAGCCCTCATTTGGATTTTTAGAACTCTAATTTTCGTCCTTCATAATTCTGAAAACATTCTCTTCATGTTGCTGCATTATTTTCTTGTCAAAGAGAGTATAAACACTTAGTGTGTTCGTTAGGCAAACAATTTGTAGTGCTGCTATTGTTTGTAGTAGATCATTTTATCCTGTGAGATAGACGTCCAAATTCTGAAAGCACCGTGGAGAGGACGAATCTGTCTTAAGGACACAGTGTCAAACACTGGACTTGATCAGATAATTATTTAAAGAAATTAATCAAGTAAGTTGTTTAATTTATTATTCTGTTTTATTTATTTAAATCAGATTTTAATTTTGTTTTTGTAACAAATAAAATCTGTTTTTATTTTTATTTCAAGTTTGATTTTTGTAATCAAACAAATTCTCTCATTTCCTTTATTTTTTTTTATTCTGGTTGTTGTTTAGTACACAACAGAATTTTATTTATTTAAATACAGTGAAGATTGTCCAACAATGTTAAGACATCTTCATTGTATTTAATTTTTTGTATTTCCAAAGTAATATTCTGGTTGGAAAAACAAATATTGGTTTATGCTATTTGACAGATAGTAGTAATATACTGTCTCTTTTCTTTGACAACTAGTAGTAATATACTGGTGTCATTAACAATTGTAGAATATTATTTGGTGTTATAGAAAATTATTTTGGTATTTTATTTTTCTAGTTTTAGTAACAAAGAAAATAAAATTATTTTGTATTATCATTTATTTTCTGGTTTTGGTAACTAGAAAATTATTTTGTATTTTAATTTATTTTCTGGTTTTGGTAACTAGAAAATTAATTTGTGGTGTGATTTTCTGATTTTTGTAATCAGATATTTTTGTGGTATTTTATTTTCTAGTTTTAGTAACAAGGAAAATAAAATTATATTATTTTTTAGTTTTAGTAACAAGAAAAATAAAATTATTTTGTGTTATAATTTATTTTCTGGTTTTAGTAACTAGAAAATTAATTTTGTTAATCAATCATGTAACTTTGTGTTTCGGTTACAATATGTAAATTTTATACGTGACTTACGGTTTCGTTTGGAAGGCCACTTAATTTGTGAAAAGGTGTTAATTCTTTTGACTTTTTCATAGTTCATTATGAGTATACATGGAAGTATTTAATTTTGGAGTTATAATTAGTTTTACAAACTAAATTTCAGTTTTTATTATGAAGAAACCTTTGTAGCAAGATTCTTAGATTTCTGAATCGTTCTTTATTTTCTGTGTATGGATCCGTAGTCATGAATAGTTTCTGCACATGAGTGGAAAAAATATATATATTCACAAGAACATTTGAATGCATATTTAATTAGTTTATTTATGTACAAATCAACTGATTAAATGAGGTATGTTTTGTCATTTTGGAGTTTAAAATTCAAAACGCATTGAATTTTATTTATGAGTTGAGAATTTTTTTATTCATGATGCAAGTTTTGAGATCATGCATGATTAATTTATTTTGTTAATTTATTATTTTTAGTTGATGCGTTTGATATGCATGTATGATATCAACTCAAGTTATTTCCTAACAACAATTTCATGTGATTTGGAATGTTAAATTGATATGTTGATTAATTTGAGTTTTTCCAATCAATTTTGGATGGGTGTTTAAACACCAGAGAAATTTAATGTAGTTATATTGTTCCATTTAATTGGAAGTAAATTTTGAAAAACCTTTTATGTGGATTATTATTTGTTGAATATGTGACATAAAATGTTGTCAATTATTATTTTACTTGCGTAGTAGAATTTGTTAAACCATAAACCATTTTATTTATATGGGGGTGTATCTCTTGCATTAGATGAGATATTTTAATTTTCTTCTGTCACAAATATTTTTATGACAGTGTTACTTATTCGTAAATGAGTTGCAAGAATTTATGCAATCAAATAAGATTTTTGATTTGTTCGTTTCTTAGGCAAAATTTTTATGAGGATATGATTTTGTCAAAACATTAATTCTGATTTGTGTAGTCATAATTATTGTGGATTTTTCATTTGAAATTTATGAATCATGATTTGAAATTTATGAATCAACATATCATAGACAACAAGTGATGAATGTTATATTTTGTTTTTAATCAAAAGTGATAGGGGTGGTGAATATGATGCACCATTAAATGAATTTTGTGCACAACATGGCATTATTCACCAAACTACAGCCCTTATTCTCCACAGCAAAATGGAATTGCTGAAAAAGAATAGAACCCTAAAAGAAATGATGAATGCCATGTTACTAAGTTCAGATTTACCACAGAACTTGTGGGGGAAGCAATATTGTCTGCTAATTATGTTCTTAACAGAATACCCCACAAGAAAACCAACAGCACTCTTATGAATTGTGGAAAAGGTCGACCGCCTTCCTACAAATACTTAAAAGTGTGGGGGTGTTTGGCAAAAGTTGAAGTTTCTGTTCCTAAAAAGACTAAGATTGGATAAAAAACAGTAGATTGTGTGTTTATTGGTTATGCTCAGAATAGTAGTGCATATCGGTTTCTGACTTATAAATCAGAAATACCTAATATACATGTGAACACTATTATAGAGTCAAGGAATGCTGTATTTTTTGAACATGTCTTTCCTTATAAGAAAGGACAGGAAATAAGTTCACAGAAAAGAACTTATGATTGTACACAAAGTCAAGAGACTACTGACAATCAAACACAAGAGACTAGTAATGGTCTCAACCAACAGGATTTAACTGATGATGAACCAAGAAGAAGTAAGAGAGCGAGAACATCAAAATCCTTTGGTCCAGATTTTCTAACATACTTGTTAGAAAATGAACCTCAAAGCTTTAAGGCAGCAATGACAGGTCCTGAAGCACCTTTGTGGAAAGAGGCTGTTTATAATGAAATTGAATCCATTATGCAAAATCATACTTGGGAATTGGTGGATCTTCCACCAGGTTCTAAACTTCTTGGATATAAATGGATATTCAAGAGAAAAATGAAAGCAGATGGTTCAATTAACAAGTATAAAGCAAGACTTGTAGTTAAAGGTTACAGACAAAAGGAAGGTCTGGACTATTTTAACATCTATTCGCATGCTTATTGCTATAGCAACGTTGTTTAATTGAGAAATACATCAAATGGATGTTAAGACAGCTTTCTTAAACAGTGATCTAAATGAAGAGATTTATATGGATCAACCTGAAGGCTTTGTAGTACCAGGACAAGAAAAGAAAGTTTGTCGACTTGTAAAATCCCTTTATGCGCCTAAGCAATGTCATGAAAAATTTGATCATGCAATGCTTACTAATGGGTTTAAGATAAACGAATGTGACAAATGCGTCTATGTTACAAACACTGACCAAGGATATGTCATAATTTGTCTTTATGTAGATGACATGCTTATTATTGGAAGCAGTCAAAAGTACATGATCAAATCAACTTAGCAGATGCATAACAAAAGATTTGATATGAAAGATATGGGGGTCGCAGATGTTATGTTAAGAATGAAAATGACTAAAACATCTGACGGATATGCATTATCTCAATCTCATTATATTGAGAAAATTCTTGATAAATTTATTAAGGATGATTTGAATGTAACTAGAACACCTGTAGACATCAGTCTTTATTTATCAAAAAAATAAAGGTGATGCAGTGTTTCAGTTAAATTACTCCCAAATCATTGGAAGCCTAATGTACCTAATGAATTGTACTCATCCTGATATTACTTATGCTATTAGTAAATTGAGTAGGTACACTAGTAACCCCGGAGAAAACCATTGGAAAGCGATCATTCGAGTTCTTAGATATCTAAGATTCACCCGTGATCATGGTTTGAACTTTACTCGATATCCAGCAGTACTTGAAGGTTATTGTGATTCAAATTGGATATCGAATACTAAAGATTCAAAATCCACAAGTGGATATGTCTTCACTCTGGGAGGCGCTGCTGTTTGTTGGAAATCCACAAAACAAACATGCATCGCACGATCCACAATGGAATCTGAGTTCATTGCTTTAGACAAAGCAGGAGAAGAAGCAGAATGACTTCGTCACTTCTTAGAAGACATTCCAATGTGGCCAAAACCTGTGCCAGCTATTTGCATTCATTGTGATAGTCAATCTGCAATAGGCAGGGCACAGAATCATATACCGGTAAGTCACGACATATTCGTCGTCGACATAATACCGTAAGACAATTGTTGTCAAACGGAATAATCTCAATAGATTATATAAAATCTAAAGAGAATATTGCGGATCCGTTAACAAAAGGTTTGACAAAAGAGCTAGTGTATAGTTCATCGAAGGAGATGAGATTAAAGTCTATTACATAAGAGTCGTCATAATGGTAACCCTACTTATATGACTGGAGATCCCAAGAACTAAGTTTAAAGGGACAACTAAATTATGTATGGCTCGCCAGAAATCACCAAGGGATTAAAATTCCTTACCCATTCCTATGGTGAGAGTGATATTTGCAACATATGTTGTATCTGGGGGCATAAGGATAAACTTCGCTTTTAGTGATTACTTATATCTTGATTAAGGCATAAAATCAAGACGAGTATAAGAGATACTCCCAATAAGAATCACCTATATGAGTGTTGAACTAGGGCCGGTTCTATGAGAATGAAATAGGCTACATTCTTTAGAAACACTCATGAAAACCAGGAGCGTTCAAGGCCAAAATGAACACAACAGTGAGAACCACGATGTGTTAGAAGATATTTTGTGTGAAATCTATTGTCTTGGCTTACACAAACGGCTGAACAATTCAAGGCATCGTGTCCGTTGGTTAGCCAGTAAGTCCGATAGGTTATCACTAGGGAAGGTTCAAGGCCGAGAACTACCTATCCTGATGCAAGATATTTTCGACTTATACTCTTTCAATAAATTTGCATATTGTTGCATTTCCGTTGTTATCAAATTCCATTCATGTGGAGGATTGTTGGAAATGGTTATAAATTCTGGGTAAAACCAGAATTTTATCCTAAGTTTGGTCTATTTTTTAGGTGGGCCCCGTGCGTCGATTTTCACGGGTCAAAGTGGTAACGCGTTCTATGCTGCGTTGTGATTCACGTGGTATATTTGGTTGCTCAAAACCATTACCGAGTGAATGGGAAATTGAAGCCATATGCCGCGTTGTGATTCACGTGGTATATTTGGTTGCTCAAAACCATTACCGAGTGAATGCGAAATTGAAGCCAAAGTGTGCTCCATGGAAATGAGTTTTGGTGGAAAACCCTTAAAGGTTTGAATAAGGCTTGTCCCACATTGATTTGGTGGAAAGTTTTGAATGGGTTTATAAGGCATGAGTTTGGTACTTGGGGTGTGCCCCAAGGGGTACCCAAGTGTTTTAGAGGGAGAGGTTATGGGCAAAATGGGCTAGACCCTTTGGACTCAAAAATCACCACATACGCGCGCGCGCACCGCTGCTGCCGTCCGTCCGGTCAGTCGGGCGGGCTGGGCTGGGCTTGGGCGCGGGTGCGTGGTGTGTGGTTGGGTTGGGCTTGTCCGGCCCAATACTAATCTTTTTGGGTCAAAAACATTTGAATTTAATTTTATTTTTGGTAAAATAAAATCCAGAATTCAAATTAAACTGGTTTGATTTTTCTGTACATCCAAACAGGGCCCTTCCCGTATTAAACCGGAAATAATCTGATCCGGATTTACTGTACACCCAAACAAGGCCCTTCCCGTTTTTGTTATCTGTTTGAATTGTAACCCAACAGATTCACATCTGTTTGAATTCAAAACCAACAGGTATCATACTGTTCAATTCAAAACTAGAGCCACCATTCCATCTATAAATAGGACAGCCCTCATTTGGATTTTTAGAACTCTAATTTTCGTCCTTCATAATTCTGAAAACATTCTCTTCATGTTGCTGCATTATTTTCTTGTCAAAGAGAGTATAAACACTTAGTGTGTTCGTTAGGCAAACAATTTGTAGTGCTGCTATTGTTTGTAGTAGATCATTTTATCCTGGGAGATAGACGTCCAAATTCTGAAAGCACCGTGGAGAAGACGAATCTGTCTTAAGGACACAGTGTCAAACACTGGACTTGATCAGATAATTATTTAAAGAAATTAATCAAGTAAGTTGTTTAATTTATTATTCTGTTTTATTTATTTAAATCAGATTTTAATTTTGTTTTTGTAACAAAATAAAATCTGTTTTTATTTTTATTTCAAGTTTGATTTTTGTAATCAAACAATCCTCTCATTTCCTTTATTTCTTTTTATTCTGGTTGTTGTTTAGTAACAACAGAATTTTATTTATTTAAATACAGTGAAGATTGTCTAACAAATAGATATTGTTAAGAAGATTTTTAAAATACTTATTTTATTAAAAGCCAATATATAAATAAAAAATTATATCATTTTAGAGTTTGAAATATAAAATTAGTTACTGAGATCAAGACCGTCCATAAAAAAATGAATAGAAATTTGGTTGTCCATAAGCTCGTTTTCAAATTAAAAAAAAAAATTAGATTGTCATTTTCACTAAAAATGACCCAATAAAGAGATTTTTAACCCCAAAAAAGCTCATAATTTTATACATGATTATGTGTATTTGAATTTTATCCTATAGAAGTTGATTCAATGAGCTTTAGGGCGATTTGGTGCAACGTAACTTATCTGAATTGTTTATAATTTTTTTTCTAATTATTTATGTTAGACTGTTTAATATAATTTATATTTATAACTTATTAAAAAATAACTTAAATACAGTTAAAAATTAGCTTGTTTGGTTTGTATTTGTAGAGTAGTTTTTGAAATAAAAAGTACGAAAACTTGTTTGGTTTGCCTTTTTTCAGAAATGATTTTGAAAAATTGTTTTGGAGAAAGAGTTTTAAAATAAGTGATTGATTTGATGTGTATGCGAGAGAAAGTGATTTTGGAAAGAAGCAAACCAAACAAAATTTTGAGATTTTTTTTGAAAGAATTTGTTTGGTTTGATTACTCTTGAAAATTTGTTTGTAGAGAATTTTTCCCAAAAACAAACCAAACAAGCCATTGGCCTCATTTGGTAGAGCTGTGAGAAAGTGATTATGGCTCCGTTTGGTAGAACTGTGGGAAAGTGATTATAGATTATAACTTAACAGATTATAACTTATAGCTGTGAACATAAGCTGTTAATCTGTTTGGTGCAGCTGTGGGATTATGAATTTAAGCAGCAGAGTAGTGTTTGGTAGATAAGATGTAAAATAGCTTTTTTTGTATAATTATCATTTTTGCCCTTATATGATATAAAAATGATAATTTTGTCATTTTTTTTTCAATTAACATAATTAGTATTAATTAGTATCAATTTATATAAAAATTGATACATTTGATAAAAAATGTAATGGCTTAATTAGTCTCAATTAATACTAAAATTATTAATTATTATCAATTAATATTAATAATTTTTTTTCCTTGTTCTTTTATTTAATTTTTCTTTTCTTAATTGATACATTTTTTCCCCCTTGTTTTCTTTCTTTTCTTAATTAATATTAATAATTAGTATCAATTAATATTAATATTAATATCTATATATATTTTTTTCTTTTATTTTTTTCTTTTCTTAATTAGTCTCAATGATATAAAAAAGTAATTTTTTTTTCAATTAAAAATTGATACATTTTTTTTCTTTTATTATTAACGGCTTAATTTTTTTTCTTAATAATTTTCTTTTCTTCAAAATTGATACATTTCCTTGTTTCTTTTAATAATACTAAAAATGTAATGGCTTAATTAGTCTCAATTAATACTAAAATGTAATGGCTTAATTAGTTTCAAAATTGTTATTACAAAATTGTTTCTTTTAATTTATTATTACAAAATATACCAATTTAGTATTAATTAATTAATATAAAATTTGTTACAAAATAAACCAATTTAGTATCAATTTAGCATTACAAAATATACAAAATATGTTATTATTACAAAATGTAATGGCTTAATTTAGTATTAGTTAATATAAAATTTATTATTATTATTATTATTAAAAAAATATTGACAACCCTTCTTCTCTGGCAGCCCCGGCAGTGGGTTTGAGATCGCGATGGCGGAAGGGAGATCTCGACGGAGGAAGGGAGATCGCGACGGCATGGAAGGGATATGCTGCTATCGATCAGGACGGAGGATGGGGCACTAGGGTTTCAGATCGCGATGCCGGAGAAAGAGATCTGCTGCGATCGTGATGGGTGTGGTTAGGGCTGTCGATCGCGAGTTCTAGTTCGTCACCGTTCGATCATCACGCCGTCAATGGCGAGCTCTGGTTTATCGATGGCAAGCTAGGGATTTGCCCTTCTGGTTCGTGAGAGAGAGAGAGAGAGAGATAGAGATAGATAAATAACGAACGAACCCGTCGCCAGAAATCCCATTCATCGGAAATCGCCTCTTTGGCTCGTGTGAGGGACAAAAAATGAGTGTGTTTTGGTTTATATACATGGCACATTGTAATAATTTGAAATTGTGAGGGGCATTTTAGTCATTTTATCCCTCACATTCAGTTGCGCGCTTAAGCTGATTTTTGACTTATAAATTAAGGTTCTCCTCCCCCCACTCAAAGAATAAGTTGATTTTTGACTTACAAAAAGCTATAATCTGCATTGTTAAGCTGAACCAAACACATCAAAATAGCTTAAATTAAGTTAAAAGCTGAACTAAGATGGAAATAAATCCTACCAAACAGGGCTTATAACTTATAACCTGACAGCTTATAGCTTATAGCTGTGAATAAAAGCTGATTTTTGACTTATAAATTAAGTTTCTCCTTTCTCACTCAAAGAATAAGTTGATTTTTTGACTTATAAAAAGGTATAAACTGTATTGTTAAGCTGAATCAAACACATCAAAATAACTTAAATTAAACTAAAAACTAAAATAAACTGAAAATAAGCCCTACCAAACATGGCCATTATTTAGAAGTTGAGGTATGTGTCCTTTTGCGCTTTTATTTTTATTTATTTATTAGCTTTTAGATTAAAATCTACCGCACCAAACAATCTTTTGTGAAGATTCCCTGAAGTGATATATTTGAATGACTCATACGTGTATATATATATACTAGTGAGAGGGCCGTGTGCAAGGCACGCTAACTAATGCCCAACAGTGCCCATTACGTTTTTGTTTTGAACTGAAATTTCTAAACATATCTAGTCTAGAGTAGAAAATTATATGGAGAGAAAAATGTTATGTAGATATAAACCAACTTTGAAATGAGCCATTTGATTAGTGAAAAACAATTGCAAGAGAATTTGTCGCAAGAGATAAACATAATCGGTAATACTAAAAAATAAGTGTAACAAAATAACCAAGCGATTTTTCACTCCAAGCATCCAAACAAAGCAAAATAATCTCCCTCTTGTAGCAAAGAACTACAGCAGCAGAAAATATACGGTAGCCATATGACAAGTAGTACCCTACTTCAAACAAGCAACATTAGTAGTCGGTGGTGTTATATGTACCAATTAGTATATCAATTAGTATATTAACATATGTTATGACATTATTACTTTAAAATTATAACTCCATCCATTATACAAATTATAAATACCCAAAATCTCTATAATTATATCACATCATCTATTAGTACACTAATTAATATATCAATTGGTGCATATAGAATTATTCAACAAATAAACATAACAAACATGTACCTTGCCTTGCCTTTTCATGGGTAGCTACCTCGCAAACATAAAATAAACTCCCAAAAAAGTTGAAGTAAGACTTCAGATACAATTATGATTTATTGGCTAATGTGAGGTTCTAAATTTAAAGAAATCAATCAAATACAAATTGGAAAAACAAAAGACGAAAACTGTAGCAGAAACTGGAAAATAGCTTTGAAAGCCACTGTATACAAAGCAGCTAAGGCTCTTTATTTTATTTTATTTTTGGATAAATAAAACCTAAGGCACTTTATTTTCCAAGTGCAAAGAATACAAATGAAGGATATAGAGTAAGATTTTGTAAAGAGAGTAAAACATATCACTCCAATCTCTGAAATGTAAGAAATAGTTAAGAGGAAATTGTAAGAAATAGTTAGAAGTATATTTTATTACTCTAAAGACAACACAATATTACACGGACTATCTAAAACTTGGATCTCTTTTGAAGCAATTAATTTAGTCAGAGGCAGGGAAAATCTATTGATAAACTTCACAACCAATACCACTCCACTTCAGGTAAACACATGAAAGGTAAAGTACCCAAATCAGTTAGCAAAATACCAATCTTTGCAAAGAAAGAAATGAAACCTCCTTTTTTTCCTTTTCATAGACCTCAAACTGGTAAAAGCTTAGCGAAAGACATGTTATTAACCCTCAAACTCAGCACTAAAACCATTAGCGAAATTAGAAGCCAATAGTTGTCAAATCCATGCAAACATAGGCTTAAAGCAAAGAAATACAAATCCATGAAAGTAGAAGATACCAAAATAGCAAACGAAAAAGACAAATAGACAACATGGTAAAGGTCAACCATAAGTGGGGAAAAAAAGACAAAAAAATGGAATTTTTAAATAACATAGATAGGAATTCATGGAAGTAAACACCCAAAAAGAACAAAGACTACAAACTTTCTGACAGCTAGCTCATGCTCAAAAGCAGAGATAAACTGCTAGTTCTAAAATGCGAGCTCCTAAATTCAAGAACCACTTTTCAAACACACAACCTATCATCATTGAATGAAATTTGGAAGACATGTTCTATAAGGACAAGCAAAAAGTAGCAGTTTTTTTAATTTAACATCTGAATTGAAAAAGAAGAATGTGAAGAAAAATAAGTACCACCACTGACACCAAACAAAGAAGAAATACCAAGGGTTTTGATGCATTATAAAACATACAGATATATATAGAACCAGCATCTTTCAGTTCCTTTATTGCAAATATGTACAAATTACAAATAAAGAATAAGTCTAATTTTAAATATATTAAAAACATAAAAGCAAGGAAAATTCAAGAACAAGAATGAGAAAGAAATGTGCAATTAAAAGGTAAAAGAACTTAAAATAACAGGTTCATGAATGATTTGCAACATTGTCCCAATCTATACCTTCATATTGCTTTTTATTTTGATGAGTAGCTTCTAGTTTCTAACTATAATATTCTTTTCTTTCAAATATCTTAATAAAAAAAGACTGAAATCTAGTTATGCTTCCTTCTGTTTTATAGTATGATTTTTTTTTTGTTGATAAATTCCTTCTGTTTTATAGTATGATTACCTAACATAATAATGCGTGGACTATGTTATTTTCAATTCAGAAATAATATTCACCTTCTTTAGGTTGGTATCATTTGAAGAATTGTTTTCAAAATGAATTTAAGCAGGCCCATAACTCAGATGATCATTCCTTTTGGTATCATAACACATCATGAATTCCCATTGAAGAGGTTTATTCTACTGCCACTCAAGTAGAATTCATACCATTCAAATTATACACCCATCGTAACATCATAACCCTCCTTTTGTGCTCCAACCATACCACAATCTGACCCCAAGATCAGATGATTAGAAGTTGTTAGCAATCTCAAACTACATTTAACAATTCAGATACCATAGCTCATTGTCAATTGTATTATATATACTGCTAGGAGACTTCACAATTGTTAACAAAAAAAAAAAAAGAAAAGAAAATTAATCGCACGAAGAATTGGGATAACCAAACATGCTTACGATGTTCTAATGTAAGGAATTTGTGTTGGTTAATCATGCAGGGAAACAACTATGTCTACGAAACTTTCTTGCGGCCATATGTAGCAAAGCACAAGCCGGACATTGACAGGAATTTGCAGCAACTGAGGACCAGGGCATGGGACTTGGTGTTTTACTATCAGTGAAAGTGCACAAAGCTGGGGCAAACAACATTCTTCCAAATTATTTAGTACTTGGTTGCTTAGTCTAGAAATATCACAAAAACTAAAAATGAGGTATGGTTTTCCCATGTTAGCTCTCTCTCTATCATTTTTAGCTTGCAGGTAACTCAAGTGTGCTGGTCCATAGTGGCATGACATGCATTCACATACTTGTAAATAACAAATTTGAATTTTAGAAATGCTTTTGGTATATATGAATTTGATGGCTTGAAAATCTAGGCCATATAAGTATTTTTTACGACATTATTAAACTGAGCCTTGTTTTTTGGTTGTAATTTTTGTCAATCCTTTCAAAAAGTACCACTCGGTTAAACAAATTTCAATTGCAGAGATTTGTTACTAAATGTTTATGGGAAGATGATTTGTGATACCTAAACATAAATCACTTGTGTGAAGGTGGTCTTGTTTTCGTTCTTCATGATTTCAAAAGCAAATATAATGAAAAATTTGAAACACCTATCATTTTCATTTTTATACCAAAAAAAAAATAGTTTTAAAATGTCAAAAACAACTTTTTGATATTTCCTAGAAGTGAGTTGTTTTCAGAAATTTTTTCAGAAAACAATTCACCAAACAATTTTTACTTGTGTTTTTGCACAAAAAAAAATTAAATATGAAACAAAAAATCAAAACACAACCAAACAGACAACCATATTGCTTGAGCCCAATGTTAAGAAAACAAGTACATACCATAACTCAATGTTAAGAAAACAAGCACATACCGTTAGCTTATGTAATGACTGTCCTCATTGACACATTGAACAACCCACCTTAATGTAGCTAACAATTCATAATGTTTTTGACTTCAAGGTAGTTGCAACAGTCTTGCAGCAATATCTTCAATCCACAAGGCAGATTGAAGGACTACATTATCTTGAAGTTTTTGTTCTACTTTGTTTCTAATTGATATTTTGAAGTCATATTAGATTTAACTATTAATGAATCTTTGTATGGTTTCTTTGAAGTGTTTCAAAAAGAGAGTTTTCTTCACTTGGCTTTCATGTTTTTTTTTTTTTTTGATTGGCCACTTGACTTTCACGTTAAAGGCATCCTCCATAAGGTGATGTGCTACTGTGCTGTTGTAAATCATTATATAAGTGAATGATTGACGAGATAATGTGTATCTTTTTGTTGCTGCTACATTTTTTAGCCAGAGTATTTGGATCTTTGTATAAAGGGAACACAGGCAAATATTGTCCCATTTTTTTTACTTATTATGGTTATTATTGTTATTTTTCTATTTTCTTTAATTTCATAGTTCTCATGAATGATTTGGTTTTGAATTAGATTGAGGCTGATTGGAATCATGTTATTGAACTTGCTAAAGTTCGAATTGCTTTTTGAGTTTAGGCAAGTAAGGAAGATATTCCTTTTCAATATTCATAGGATGATATCTTGGAAAGTTTTGAAGTTGAATTAGTGCTCCAAACTGTTGAGTTTTAGAAGTGCTGAATGTTTTTATAGGCTTTTGTATTTCCTAGCTGGTCCGTGGATCACCTATGTACTATGTTGATCATTTTACTTCTATTTTTTGACAATTGTTCCATGATAATTGCTTCTACTAGTAGTGTTCTTTGGCAAAACATGCTTGCTTGCTTTGCCTTTGTAGCTTTTGTACTGTTACTTTAATAAAATATTTATGATTGATGAATGTTTAATGATATGATCAGTGGTTGATGTTGAATCGATTTTCAAATCATTTATATAATAGTTACCCTTGCATTTTTTTTATTTTTTTTATTTTTTTGACAAGTAAGATTCTTATATATAAAAAAAAAACTTTAAAAAAAAAAAAAAAAAAATCACCTGTTCATAATAATAATTACGAATGAAGAATAGTGTATTCCTCTGTTATATGAACACCTAACATGCAAAAGGTAGTAATATTATAGCTGAATATTATAGCTGAAGTTGAACCGAACAAACAAGGCAGATTGAAGGACTACATTATCAATGGTTGTTGTTGAACAAAAAACTTGTAGTTTAAGAGGCATTATTTTTAAATTGGTGAAGTTATCTAGAATGAGTTTCTAAGTAATCAAATCTCTATGAATGAGTTTCTAATGTGTCTGCAAAGGGGCTAAGTACATAAAAAAGATTCTTAGATATTTATATATCATATATGGAACATTTTTTTTTTTCAAAGCAAACAATAAACTTCAAGCAAAAAATCAATTTCGCATAATTATTGTACAACATATAAGAAGAATTTAAGAAACCCTAACTCTATACAGGAAGAGCCCAACAAACTTCTATAGAAAATACCAAAATTAATTTTCATGAGACTAACTTGCAAGTTAGATTAAAAAAATGTACAGGACAAAAAACAAAGAACAAAAGAGGAGTGTATATCTGGCTGGAAAAAGGGGGGAAAATTAGGGGAAATGAGAAGTAGGCTCCAAGGTACAATCCAACAATATATGTATGTATACACAATGAAAAATTTAAAAACTATCCCATAACAACTTAAAATTTAAAATTAACTAACTAAGAACAAAATAGGACTAATAATGTTGAACTACAAAATATAATAACATAACAACTAAAATCTTCTTTACCTGCAAAGAACAAGGTGGTTACATAGTGCTATAAGATTCTACAAGCAGATAAGATAAAACACATCAAAAGGGAAAAAGCAGAAAAATGAGAAGGCAAAAAAAAGGCCCAAAAAAAACAAAAAAAAAAAAAAAAAAAATCAAAAAAATTAAAAATGACCAACAAACATAGTGAAAATACCAATTTAATACCATTTCCCCCCCCCCCCCTACACAAACAGTAACAAAATAACAATACAAGAAAATAGTGCATTACCTCAAAATAAACAAGACAAAAAACTCCTAATATTAAGCACATGAACCCAAAAGACCTCAGCACAGAATATAATCAATCAAATTAATTTTTAGCTCAAACTGTAAGCCAATTGCAAGATAAAAATGAAAAAAAAAATTAAACTAATGAGAAAGAAATACCAAGAAACAAATATAATCTACTACAAAAAAATACATAACAAACCTCAAAACACCATTGTGTAAGACCCCTCAAGAACTTGGAGTTCCCTTAAGGGTTCTCTTAATTTTAGATTCAAGAAATTAAATTTTTTTTTATATACAATCACAACTAAGTTAAGGATCCTAATTTTCATAACCGAACACCAATTGTTTTAGATTAACAATTTTTTAAAAAAAGTTAGTGTTCAACCCATTAAAGAACCCAATTTCACAATAAGCAATTGACACTGAAGATATTTTCCCATCACAAAGAAATATGAAACCACTAAATATGAAGCAAACCATTGTGAAGACTCCAATGGCTATGTGCATTTTTCCTCACATTTCTATTTAACCCTCCATAGTGGCCCAAGGCATTGACCCAATCAAATTAAAACATGATTCATACTAATGTGGTATAATTCTCTTTTATGAATGAAACTCAAACAAAAGTCATTTCCAAACCAAAAAAAAAAAAAAAAGCAATGAAGAGAAAAGATTGGACCTTAAACCATTCAAATCGACGTTTAAAAGTGATCTTAAGAAATTGTTGAGGTTTATTGAACTTTTCACACAGATGATATATTTTTCAATTTAATCAAAGGAATAAAATTAGTAATAAATTTTTTTAAAAAAAATATGGCAACTTTTTGCAAACCCATTTCACAAAAGACACCTAATGAGGCAAAGAAAACCATTGGCCAAGTCTACAAGTTGCACAGTTTTTCCATACCCAAAACTCAACATCATTTAACCTAAGATTAGAATAAATAAAAAATTATTTTAAAAAAAAAAAAAACCAAGAAAGGAGAATACTTAACAGAATAACAATTAAAGATAAATTTTGTTGCCCAAAACAAATCCCAACATAGGTTAGGAATTTCAACAAAGCACAATCAAATATGCATAATATCATATTAAAAAAAAAAAAAACATAAAGTTTATCTACTACATATTATTTCAGTGGGTTAGGGATTTCACTAAAGCCCAATCAAATCAACATTTCATAATATTTTAGGCCTTTAAAAATCCACAACAATGAAAAACAAATCAATGAAACCCTATTTTACCCAAAATGAATAAGCCACAAAATATACACACAGTAAACATCAGGCAAACAATAATAAAAAGAACAAAACCCTAACAAATTAATAGAACCAAAGAAAATTAAAACACTTTACAAACCCTAACTGGATCAAAAGGAACCTAAAATCGAAATACCCAACATTCTTCATCTATGTCTTTACCTTAATAGAAGCTTGTGTCGTATTCTTCCATCCTTGAGCTCAATTTCCGTTTGATTCGCTGGTGAACACTATGAATACCCACAAAAAATAAAACAAATCGGCACCACAGAGGAGACGTCATCGGCGGTCGCCAGAGGAGAAAGGAGGGAGGAGATCGGTGAGAGGAGAGAGGAGGGAGGAGATTGTAAGAGAAGGGAAGAGGTGGCAGAATATCGTAGTCGGTGAAGGGAGATCATCGTTGAGAAGAGAAGGAAGGGTTCTCTGAGACAGATTATAGAGAGAGAGTGGGTATACTATGGATGTGAGCAATTTGCGGTTAGTTTTCCATCAATACCCTTGCATCCAAAGAAGAAAAGCTATAAAGCACAAGGTCAAAACCGACTTTTCAACTATTAAAAACACTGTTCATATTTGGCTGAAACTACTGTTCACCTTGCATCCGTGCTTTATATATATTCATATTGTATAGATATAGGGCAAATTACATTGACACCGCATGAGATTTATATTTATTATAATTTCTCTTCACCTTTTGAAAATTACATCCCCCTCTCTGAGGTTTAAAGTTTCATTACAGATTGTTTCCTTAAGTAATTTAATTTTTTTAAATTTCAATTTTGCCCTCATTGGGTAAATTACATTGACACCCTCACGTTTTAGAAATTACAATCCCTGGTTTAAAGTAGTATTACTAATTGTCCCCTCGGTTAGTATTAGTTGAAAAAAAAATTTATTGAAAAAAAAAATTATTTGAAAAAAAATTTTGTTAGTCAAAATTTTAAATTTCTATTTAAAAACCAACGTAAGATAAAAATTATACTGACACCCCTTGAGATTTATATTTATTACACTCGAAAGATAAAAATTATATAACAATGATAATTATTTTCTATTTTTTATTTCTTAACCAAATTAATTTTTAATTTTTTAAAAAAAATTCTAAAAATCAAATCATACATAGTCTAAGATTTTTTTGATAAGTCATTTCTTACGTTGGTAACTTATTTAATTATTTGTTAATTTTGTGACATTTTTACTAACTGAGGCCTATTTGGTAAGCATTTCATTTTTAGTTTTTAATTTATATTTACAAAATTTTAAAAACTGTCATAAAAACTTGTTTGATAATTTTTTTAGTTATAAGTGGTTGTCTCAGTTTGTGAATTTGAAAAAAAAACGTAAATTCAAAAAATGAGTTTACGTTAGTTTTTAAACAAAAATTAAAAAATTTAACTAACAAAATTTTTTTTCAATTAATTTTTTTTTCAAATAATTTTTTTTCCAATGATTTTTTTTTTTTCAATGAAAATTTTTTTCTACTAATACTAACCGAGGGGGTAATTGGTAATGCTACTTTAAGCCTTTGGGAGGGGATTGTAATTTCTAAAATGTGAGGAGTGTCAATGTAATTTACCCAGTGAGGGAAAAATTAGTATTTAAAAATATTAAATTGCTGAAGGAAGCAATCTGTAATGAAACTTTAAACCTCAGGGAGGGGATGTAATTTCCAAAATGTGAGGAAGAACTGTAATAAATATAAACCTTAGGGGGTGTCAATGTAATTTACCCATATATATATTTTGTAGAAAGGTGAATATATATATATATATATATATTGTGTGTTGAAAGGTGAAGAATAAATTAAGAAGAGTCGGAAGGAATAATTCTGGACAGATGAGGTGCCACCTCTTCAATCCATTATCCATAACTTGAATCCATGCACACGACCAACCAGCCATACGAGCCAAAACATGGGCAGCCTTATTGCCCCCTCCCGGTACATGTGAACAGCAAAATCCTTGGAACAATCGACTCTTGCAAACTGCACCTTCAAGAATATGACCAAAAGCCAATAACAAATCCACTGCAGCTTCAAATGCTTTTACAACATTCAAAGAGTCCCCTTCCAAATGAATTCCTAACACCTAAACCCAATTCTGCAGCAAATTCCACTTATTGTGCACCCAGATTGAAAAGAGTCGTGGAGATGATAAGCCAAACGAACCGAAAAAGGCCCATTCCTTGTGTAATGCCAAATCAACTTATCGGGTGGAGATACCGGCTAATAGAAATTTTCCAGATCACTTCCACATCAACATCAAACAAATGGGCTTGCAATCCCAACACTTCCTATCCCTATCAATTAGATGACTAACCTTCATGTTTGCGACAATACTAGGAGGTGAAACCGGTTGAAAAGTATGAATCAGACTACCCATCTCCAATACACCATCTCAACCCCACTTCAAGTAGTGGTCGTGCATGAAAAATACTCCGCCACATAAATGAAGGATTAGTCCCAAAATTTGCCTCCAAAAATGTCAAATTGGGATAATATTTGGCCTATCATCCGCACAAATAACAAGTCAGGAAAATTGAGACGTCACCATCCCTGCTTTGCTAGAAGAGCCTTATTGAACACCACCAACTGCCAAAAACCCATCCCTTCCTCCCATTTTGACCGGCCGGCATGACACAGCCCATGAAAACTGAAAATACAATAATCAATTCACCTTTCAACTCCCAACTCTAACCCTCTCACTTTAAAATCACTCTAAAATCTCAACTCGATGGCAATGGCTATAAGAACCAAACTTCTAGAGCTCGACTCAATTAAAACTTGTTTGCAATCAGTTGAAAAAGTAAACATCCCACTACTCGACTCAGCTCATTTACAACTCTACAGCTATACATCCGAGAACAATCTCCTAAGATATATATCTTGATCAACCACACAGCACACAAATAACTAACCATAATAAGGGCATAAAAAGTGAAAATCATCACCATTATGGTTCTGGGACCTCAACTCAACTGTGTAAAACTCAAGCTTGTTAATACCAAGCAGCACTCCAAATACAGAGACACATTGCAATTTTTAAGAAGAAAGAGGTCCCTGTGCTGCAGAACCGAAGATTAGGCTAAATTTCTAGAGATCAAAGCAACAACAGTCAAATGGTAAAAATTCGATTTTCTTGTCATTTTTGTGCAATTTGTATCAGCCATTATATATAATTAATGGACAACATAAAAAATTAGGCTGAATTCTATTAAAAATACCCAAAACACTAAAATACTATTCCGACTCTCTAAAACAAGGATCATCATAAAACTAAAGGTAACAGACAAATACCGGGACTGGGCAGAGTGCATTCGGTCAATATAAGTACGATGAACGGTGTGTAGACACAACAGGACGGACAGCACCACCTGACCGAGAACCACCATACGTGTCACTTTCCGGAATGGAATCAGCAAACTGATAGAGATCTGAGTTCGAGCTTCGATTCGAAACACCAATAGATGAGGGATTTGGCAGTCCGGCGAAGCCTTCCATCATCGATGGTGCCGGCCTGTACAAACCATTAACACCAAGGGCTGAGGACTCGGCATAGCTTTGACCAATTAACCTTTCTCTGAAGGACTCATCCCCATGCCACCCATATGGTTGACCATTGTGGTTAATGACTTGTCTGGCCCTATCAACTAGAATACTCCCATGAATCCCAGCATAAGACCCTGTTGGCAGAAGATCACTGGACCCTGCGGACATGGCAGCTCCAACTCTAGATGCAATCACACCAGCCCCAATTCCAGGTGATGGGCCCACACCCTGCCCATGCAGTACCGATGAGTAAGCAGAAAAACTACCATATTGAGGGATTCCACTATCCAACAAGTTTGTTGGCGTCAATTGATCAGAAGAGCTATTGAAATCCACATAAGCAACGGCCTTATGCTGTTCTGGCATGTGACCAGCAAACCGTGTCCGTTTTAGCTCTTGGCTTTTCAAATTCTTTGAGGACTCGGCTTCATCTGCTTTTCTCTTTTGTGTGACCTGCTCTTTAATTTTCTTATCCAGAGCAGCAATCTCTTTCTCGAGACTAGATATCTTATCATAGATTTGCCATCCGGAGAGAACCTTCAACGGATCGATCTTGTGATTTTCCAAGCACTTGATTACCAATTTCAGATCAGCTAGGTGCTTTCTGTTTGCTTCTTTCTACACGACATTATAAAATTATCAAATTAGAAAAGTAAAATCCTACAAAATTTTTAAAAATAAACTAAAATGAAAACTACAGCATACCACAGCTGCAGATGAACCCTGGGCTTCATTTTTCACTCTCTTCCAAGTTTCTTTAGACTTTTGTAGAAAAGATGTCAAAATTGTCCGAGGAGAGAAGCTACTCTCCAGCCCAAAAGTATAAGTTATATCAACAGCTTCAACTTCCCTTTTATTCTTCATCGTCCTCTCAATTACCTCTGTAACAGATATATATCATATGAGCTTGGATATTACAAGCAACTAATCTAATCATGAACATAAGCTGGAGCCTTGTGCACTGAGTACAACCTTTAATTTTATCATCAATGTGTCTTTATTATCGCAAAATAAAATAAATATTGATGATACATAGTAATGCATGCAACCGACTTGCAATTTAGATGCTAATGTGTCCAAGACATATATCTTTGTAAGGCTATAATTTTTTTTTTTTAATCTGACATTCATAATATTCTCAGGATCCATTTTCTATTGATAATACAGTATCCAGTTTTTAAATTATGTAATTGATAACTAGACATTGAAAGACGATCAATGATATTACTCAAGTTTCAATAACTTAACAAAAGTATAGAAGAACAAAGGGACTACATCTATTGACTTTGTTCATAATCCATGAAGAAAGGTTAACTTATATGACACTTTCCAAGAATTAGACTCTTTGGGGTGCACACTATCTTAGAATACCAACTAAAATTTTTGTAATATGACTAAACTAAATTTTCCAAAAAAAAAAAGAGCTAGGAATAAGAAGTCTAAACAATGAATGTAGCTGGTATGCAGATGACAACATGATAGGGTTAAAATGCTAAAAAAAAAATGGAAAAATTTATTGTATCAGTAAGAAGTTAGAATGATAATATCAACAACAATATCAGGGAAAGTCACCAGCCCGTGCGAGATGAAGACCTGTGAATGTGAAAGGCAGTCGGTGACTGATTCAAGCTAAAGGTGGCCAAAGGACAAGGGTGGCAAAACTGAGTTTGGTTACGGTGCCAAAAAACATGTGGTAAAGGATTTAGTAGATGATGGCTTTTGATAGAGCTGAATGGCAAAAAAGAATTCATGTGTTCAACTTCAAGTAGTCCAGCTAAAAGCTTTCTATTGCTGAATTGACTCAATTATAAGTGATTCATAAGATGGAAAAAGAAGACACTTGTATGACAGAGACTACGAGCCTGGTCAAAGGAAAACATATCACTCCAAGTAATTATCACTTGGTTGGTTCAAAGGTTCAAGATATTTCAAATGTATTCCATTCAATGCAAATAAGGGGATTTTAAAAGGTAGGCTCATCCAATCTTTCTAAAATCTGCTCGAGGTATTCTTCATGGTTATGCCAATGTTGGCTAGTCAGATTCCTTTGTCCCTGTAGAGAAATGATATAATATAAGTCTCTCAGACTTCCTGTAATTAGGAGTCGTTGGAAGCAAGGATTGAATCTCGTTTCTTTAGGACGAAACAGCTGGGTGGAACCTACACGAATCTAAAATGAAATACCAAAATTGTAGACCTTCGATTGAAGCAATGTCACTTCAGTGTGTTTCACAAAACACCATTGTTTCAACCAGAACATTTGCCAGAGACTACACAATTAGTATGATAGTCAGGAATTCTGGCAAAAGTTTTAAAATTTTCAAAATATCCAACAAATTCTAACCCCACCCATTCAGCTAATGTGAGACTAAACAGAGAAAGAGAGAGAAGCGGCATGACCAAAGGGTTCAACTTTGTCGATTAGAGGCTGAGGGCTTGCTGACCAGAAATTGCAGTACAGATCTGTGGTCTATCGGGTCAAGTACTTCTTCTTCTTCATTTAAATCTGTAATTGGGGAAGTTGGAACCATAACCAAACTGTGGAAATCAACAGTTGCACACTCTATCGTTAAGTCATTCTATGCTTCCACCATCTTGTTTTTTTTATTTCATTTGTTGGACCTAGTTACTTAAAAAACATATGTATTATGAATTATCACGTAGACAAGTATCTTAATATTATATATTATTCGTGGTCCCCAATTAAGCATTCAATTATTAACACAATTACATTTTATTTTTCATTAGGGAAATTACACTGTCCACCCTTGAGGTTAGATAAAATACAATAAGCCTCAAAGATTTGGCATAATTACATTGACCTCCCTTTTAATAAGGCCAAAGAATTCGGAACAAATGTAAATGGTTTGTAGACAGAGAGATAAACATGGATAATATATACATTTCATTATAAAAGAGAAACAATATTAGTTTTCCATCCATACAAGTTACAACTAATGAATTATTGATGAAAAAAGGGGCAAATTTTATGTGAATAAACCTTAAGAGAGTCCAATGTAATTATGTTAATTCCAATGTAATTATGTTCAAATTGTGGAACTATATAAAATATACAAGCTCACAACCTTAGAAATTTTTATATGGCCTCGCTCTTCCGCTCCTGCTTTGTGCAACTAAAAGTGAGAAGTGTAATTTTTTCCTCAATGCTTTTAAAGCATGCTCATGTGGCCATAACATGAGCCTATGTTACATGGACTCAGCAGTTTGAGTGAAGTACTCATGTCATCACGACACGGATATGGTATCTGATCAGATGTGGTACTGGGTATCATGGACACGGCTGACAGACATACGAAACAATAAAGCACAAAGGCAAACTACTTACAGCAGTCGGTTTTGTACGCTGTCCCTAATCGTTGTCACACAACCAAGTTGAAGCAGATCAAGCCCCTTTGCCACCGAAACAGATCAGACCTGGTACTCTCAATTAATTTGATAGAAACTTGTGTCATGTCGACTCTGCCTCTAGATGTTTCAATATCCTAAAAAAACCCACTTTGCCCAAACTTCTTAAAGCCATAAATCCAGATTTTAATCTAATATGGCATACACATAATGTTTCCCACTTTCGGCCTATTATGATGTGTCATTTAATCTAATTAAATTTGACCTTCAAAATATGTAATTAAATTATTAGGGGGCTGCCACACTGAGTAGAAATCTGTTAATATAATGAAGGCCTGGTTTGGGGTACTAAAAAAAAGTCAAAAAGTTACTCAAAAAGTTAAAAAGTTATCACTATTCACCCAAAAAAAAAAATTAAAAATTAATTTTACACAAAATTAATTTTCAGACAACTCTTACGTCCCACAGGCGGAGCTGACTTTTTTGGAAAATTGCACTTATTAAGTTGCACAAATAACACGGTGCTATTTGGCCCGTGGGGACCCATCACGAGTCTCGTTTTAATAATCTGAACCGTTCAATGTGTAGAACTTGTCGAGTATTATATGGCTGTAAAAAATCACATTGATCGGATATCAGTAACAATATGATCAAATCAGTTAAAATTTATAAAATGGATAGTGTTATAGTTAACGGTTGAAAAAAAAACTAATTCGATCAGATAGTTATCGATATCTGATCAACGTAATTTTTTACAAGCATATAATACTCAACGAGTTCTACACATTGAACATTTTGATTAGCAAAATGAGACCCGCGGTGAGCCCCCACGGCCCAAACAACGCCTTCAATTCAATGCCCGAAAAGCAAGGAATCATCTCCCTGCCTACACTCTGCACACGCTGTCCTGAATTCATCCCACCATACCGCCTATTCCATCCCAATCTTCTCTTATACACTAATTTATACAATTTTTTAATACACATTTTTTCATAAAAAGTCCAAGTTATCCCAAACAACCATTTTTTTTCCTCAATTTTTTAGTCTAAAAAGTCAAAAAGTGCACTTATTTAGGACACCCCAAACAACCTCTAATTATGATGTTTGAAAGTTAGATTTAGAATGTAGAAGGTCACTAATTTAAATATCAATGTAGAATTCAAGCTTTATAGTTTCCCTTATAAAATATGTCATATCCAAAGTAATCAAAAGATACCTTTATGAAATAGGAATTAACATTAATTAAGATACATTTTAATAAAAAAAAATTGAAGATAATTTTATTTTATATTTTAGATCAATTTTTTATTGTTGCAACAATGGATATATTTGTGATGGAAAATATTGTTGTCCAATGTTTTATGTTGTGACCCCGTATTTGTATCCACTTTTTGGACATTTTTTAGCTAAGTCTCCTTATCCTACAATTAGAACAATATGCAATTGTGACATTTGGGTAACATAGATGTGAGCACATTCTATCCATTTCTTTAACACTGAGTGACCGGAGGACTACATTGAAACAAAGGTTGAAGTCTGAGGACTTAATTATTGCAATTAGAATATGAGAGACCAAAATATGAATCCAATGAAAGTTATAAGGGTGGAAAGTGCAATTTACCCTAAAGTTTATTATTTTAAAAAGTAAAAAAATCTTTATTTTCATATTTTGTTTTCCATATTATTTAACCCATTAAAATTATTACTTGAACTCCCTAGTTATCCCATATTCATGAAAACCGATGTCATTTTCATATTTTGTTGCACCCTAGTAAACCCCCACCCCCTAAAAAAACGAGTAAACATATTCAATATTCTTGACTTTATTCTTTATGTATACTTCAAATTTTTTATAACCAGACCAAACTAAGCTTTAAGTCCCATCAAATGGAATCGGCTACATGAATCCTTCTTCTCCACTCGACTGTATCCAAGGCCATTTCGTTAGTCAAATTAAGGAGATTCATATCTTAATTTACATACAAATCCAGATTATATCCCGAGACACTATCATATACTTTCTCAAAATTGATAAAAACTATATGAACGTCTTTTTTCTTTTCTCTATATTTTTCTATTACTCTCCTCAAAAGATAGTTCGCTTCCATTGTTGACCTACTAGACATAAATCCAAATTGATTCTCTGCCACCTCTGTTACATCTCGCAATCGACGTTCTATCATTCTCTCCTACACTTTCATTGTGTGACACATTAACTTGATTCCTCTATAGTTGTTATAATTCTTAATATCTCATTTATTCTTATATATTGGCACTAAAATACTCTTCCTCCACTCCTCTGGCATTTTCCTAGTTAATAAAATCTTACTAAATAACCTAATCAACTAAACAACCCCCTTCTTACCCAAATATTTTCACGCTTCAATAGATATATCATTGGATCCTAAAGCCTTATTCAATTTCATCTTCTTTTTAACCTTTAATTATTAGACAGAACATTCAAATTTTATAAAGAAGACCTCAATGCACTTAAGCCAATACATCCAGTGGTCCCCAACCCCCACCCTCATGTGATTTCATAATATGGTATCATATATATATATATATATAAATTTTAGATGATATAATCAAATGTGAAATCATGTATACTCGGATTTGTGTGGCAAATAAAATACTTGACATTATTCAAATTTTGTTGACTATTTTCGATTCACATTTTCACTTTCTATCCAATTCATTTATAATATATCTAGTCCAAATGAACGTATACCCCCTCAAATACGTTCAATTACTTAACCTAAGAAATACATATAGATGGACTTCAGTGTATGTTTCCAAATGTTTCTTGATACTTTATCTGTTTCCATCATGTTTCTAAAACATTTATCAAAAAAAAAAAAAAGATCGAAATGACCCACCAAAACAAAAATTTGATCCTTTCTTAGAAAACAAAGAGTTCTCCTGGTAATTTCAATACTTTTCCTTAAAAAGATTGATGATTCTCCACTTCAACAAGCTTTTAAAGGTGTACATCATCAATGAAATTGAGATTCAAGTGCAAGAGGTTGATTGAGTGGGATAGACTTACCCAGGTAAATCCACTTCTGTCATCCCTAAATCCTTGCTTTCTTATCACAACATTCTCACTTTCCCCCACTTGTATCTTTTCGAAATAGGAAATATGGGGTTTTTCTACCATTCTTCTCTGAAGTTGTTGATAGTGTTGGGAAAGCTAATCTTGGTGATGCACTTATCTTTGGTTATGGTAATAAAAATATATATATATATATATTTGTGAACCTTCCAGCCTTTCCCAAAGTCTTGTCGCAATTATGAATTTTTTATCACTTCTTTAACGAAAGGTAACTGATACACTGTAAACTTTTCATAGTGAATTGACAAGAGGGCAACATTATCTAGGTTCATAGATAAATGTGTTTCAAAGCTCACTTCAAGTCACCATCCCCTTTGCTTCAGTGCCCTCCCCAATTTAATGGGGTATAACTATTTTTTCATTTAGAATTGTGGCTCTACCATTCTCTAGCCAAAGCTTTCAGTAATCTTCAGGAGGTTGTGTTCTATACAACTAGAAGAAATCAAGCACTGTTACACCTTTCGGTTGAGACAAAGCAAAGAGAGAATTTAAGATGAGACAGAAAGGATTGATTCATTGGAAGCAAATGAATTCTTTAATAATGAATTGCAGATGAGATCTATGTTACACGGACTCGGGTACGGGTATCAGGTGCGGGTGCGTATCTAGGGGTCGGACA
Source organism: Camellia japonica (assembly GCA_030407325.1). NCBI lineage: Eukaryota > Viridiplantae > Streptophyta > Magnoliopsida > Ericales > Theaceae > Camellia > Camellia japonica. The sequence goes on along the minus strand of JAPPVO010000059.1, from coordinate 77,620,423 downwards.
CTTCAAAATTAAAAATTAAGGATACGTGGATATCTATGAAGCACGGACACGTCTCTGGAGGCAGCGTATGGGTGTCGGACACATGTCGGACACGGACACGCGTCGGACACGCGGTAGACACGTGTCCGACACTCGACCTAACGTGTCCCTGTTTTTTTTTTTAATTTTTGCAGGCGGACACTCTTTCAGACACGCTTGACACGTCGTGGACACGTTGAAACAGGAAGAAACCCTAACCCATTGAAGATAGAGAGAGAGAGAGAGAGAGAGAGAGGAAGAACCTGTTGAAGCCTAGATCGAGTCCTCTTCGTCTCTGATCGAGGTATTTCTGTCGCCTCTGTTCGTCTCCTCTCTCTATGTTTCGTCTCTCATCGTCTCATCTCCTCTCTCTGTTTCGTCTCTCATCGTCTCATCTCCTCTCTCTGTTCTCGCCTCTCGCTCCTGATCGTCGTCTCTGATCGAGTCCTCTTCTTCTCGTCTTCCATCTCCTCGCTCTCTGTTCTCTCCTCTTCCTCTCTCCTTTTTTTTGGTTTGACTCTCTCTTCACTTTTTCTTTATTCTTTTTTCTCTCCGTGTCACTCCCTCTTTTGTTTGACTCTCTCTTCCTCTCTCCGTGTCACTCCCTCTTTTATTCTTTTTTCTTTTTTCTTTTTCACACCTTTTTTTGTAAATAAATAATATAAATAAATACAAATAATATATTTATTTTTTAATTTTACATATAATAAATAAAATAAATGAATAAAAATAGTATATATTTTTAATTTTACTATAATAAATAATAAAAATAATAAATTAGTATATATTTTTAATTTTACATATAATATATATAAAAATTATATATATTAAACGTGTCCCCAGCGTGTCGTGTCCTCTATTTTTTAAAAATTTACGTTTTTACGTGTCCGTGTCGTGTCCCGTGTCCGTGTCCGTGCTACATAGGTGGATATGTATCCAAATTTAGATACGGGTACGGGGATACGTTAAATAGGTTTTTTTTTTTTAAAAATATGTTTATTATAACGCAGACACGGGACACGACAATTTCTAAAAAATGGGGATACGGACACGACAGGAGACACGGCAAAATTTTTAATTTTTTTATAAATATTTTTATTTTAATATACATTAATTATTTTATTTTTTCTATTTTTTAAATAATGCGTTTCAATTAATTTTTTATTTTATTTTACATACAATTATTTTATTTATTAAATATATAAACATATATTATCTTATAATATATTATATGTTATATAATAATTATTATGTAATATACAATAATAATAGTTATTATTATTTATTATTCAGTTCCTTAACTGTTATTATTATTATATATAGATAGATAGATAGATACGAATAGAGATATGAATCAAGAGACAGAGGAACGACAGAGACAGAGACAGAGAGACAGAGGAGAGAAAAGTGAAGCCATCGATCGCGAGGGAGAGAGAGAAGGCGAGAGAGAGAGAGAGAGAGAGAGAGAGAGAGGCTTTTCGAAGTCGTTTGGAGCTGTTCGATCGACTAATGGAGTTCCGATCTGCGACTGGATCGAAAAGATGGAGCTTCGATTGGAGGTCTTCGATCTTCGACTGGATAGAGCTTCAACCAGGTTCTCTCTTGCTCTCACCTCTTTCATTTCTTTTGCTGTTTGTAAAGAGCCGTGTCCGAGAGAGAACAGGCGAATCCGACACAGATCTCACCCCCGCACCCGTGTCGTGTCGTGTCGACACGGGTACTTCGCCCAAAGTGCCAAGTCTATGTAACACAGGATGAGATAAATAAAACTTGAGGAGATTAAGAAGCAAACCAGAAGAGAGAATTTTAGATGAGATTGCAAGGATTGATTCATTAGAGCAAAGGGGCTGTTGGATGTTGAATTGCTAATGAGATGAACAAAAGCCAAGGATTAAGAACAGCATTAAAGAAATTCTTCTTAGACCCCGTTTGTTTTGGGGTTAAATAGATGGGAGGGGATTAGGATGGAGGTGGGGTTATTTAGTGTTGTGTTTGTTTGTAGAGTTGGGAAGAAAATTAGGATGGAGGAGGTGATATAGATGGAGGTTGAAAGGAGGATTGAGATGGAAGAGGTGGAGATGGTATCAGGAAAATAGTGAGGGGATTAGAAATTTTTTCATTTTTTATATATTGAGAATTTTTTAAAAAATATTAATGTTAAATTTTTATATTTTTTATTTATTTTATTATTTTATATAAAAATAATTTAACAATTCCTACTCTAACAATTATTATCAAAACAAACACAATTTTACTTAATCCTCTCACTATCAATCCCCTTACTAACAATCCCCTCACTATGAATCCCCTCTATTCTACCTCTGAAAACAAATGAGGCCTTAGAGACAACACCAACCAAGGACAAAAGTCTATAATCAAGTAACTTACAAATGATGAATTATCTTGCAAGATTGCTAATGACAAAAGTTAGAAAAGTTTCCTCTGCGAGATTTCAATTTGTGATGTACTGGTAGAAAAAAAAATCGATTTGCAATATTCTTTGGCTCCCAATCCAACCTCTCCTCCATCAATAACACTGATACACACAAAAGGGTCATTGGTATCCAATTTGCAATTTAAGAGCTTCCGTTTGAAGAGGCCTTCCGATCTTAATTTCGGAAGGTGACCAATGTTGTTATGAAAAGAACCACATCATTGGATTTATTAACATAAAAAATACTGTGAACATACATTGATGCCAATCTCACAACTCGTTTGCAACATAAAAGGTTCAATCAATCTAAAAGACTTACCTCCAATCAACTCATTCCAGAACTCCATAATTCATGTATGAAGTTCAACCAAATCTCCTTAGTGTGCTAATTTATGGCAGCAGTGCCGGGTTTATGTCTATATGACTAGTAAAAAATAAATAACAAAAGGTTTGTGCTTTTGCATTTAAAGCTTTGTCATTTTGCATTAAACTTACTGTTACAAATGCGTGAAGATACAATAAAAGAAAAAATCAAAATAATAAAAGAGGGGCTGCTATCGGATTGGGATTTGTCTGTAACCTTCAAAGCTGTGGACGGTTGCTCTTCCTGGGTCATCAACTGGGGTTGGTTAAAAAAGGTTATAATTTCTTTGGCTTACTAGTGTAAATTAGGGGAGTAGATTTATCAAAAGCTGATGGCCTAGTTTCCCCCCTTGCCTCTTTTCGAATAATGTCTGGGGTTTTGCTCATAGAACAATGGAAATTGACCACATCAATGTACTATAGGGTAGCTGACAAGACTACTGGTCTATGGCACATAGATGTTCCATGGAAGCTCTTCATTTAGCTTTAAGCATGGCAGCTTGTTGGAAATGGATCTCTGTGTTGGGAGGTGGCGGACTATACCACATGATGCTGCTTCCTATTGCTAAGGAATTCTTTGTGAGAGATCTTCTATATTCATCTTCTCTCATTATCTTATAAATTGTTGCTCTGACTATATTTTTTTTCTCAATAACAACAATCTAACCCGGGATCATTTCAGTGTTCTAGCTTAAACATAAAAACAAAATTCGCATAATGATGAAGTATGAATTCAATAACCTAAGCCATAAACCAACATGAACATTTGACAACAAGAATTTGGCACATTAAATGCATGAGAAATACCTGGAATCCTTGCGAGAAGAACATGTGACCGGCGAAGAACATCAGCAATCTCCCTCGCTCGACCCGCCCGAATCAAATCCTTAATATCATCGTTCGTGAATGCACTGGGTATACCAAAACAACCGATCAAAAGAAGCAAACCCCGACCGTCAATCTGACAAGCTTTAACCAGACCCCCCTCACTGATGAGCCTCTTCCTCCAATCCAACGCCGACGACTCTGCCTCTTCTTTCACCTTAGCCTCAATCTCATTACCATCAAACCCCATCATCAGAAAAAACTCAAGAATCAAAACCGAAGCTTGTCTTCCCGGAATCATCGGCGAGTCCTTGCAGTAGGCTTTGATCCCCTGAAGGAAAAACCGGCCGAAACAATCCAACACGAGCTTCGCAGGGTTTTCCGCAAACTTCAAAGCCGATGGAACTTCTTCACGAAGCTTCGAAACATTCGATAGATTCGATGAGATATACCTTCGAATACTGCGACTACACATCCTTTTGCAATACGATTCGATCTCCGAATAAGACGATTGATTATTATCCGTAGCTTGTTCCGATTTATCCAATTCAGCTACAGTTGTCGTCTCCGGTACATCGGAAGCTAGGGTTTCGGCGATAGGAACAATTGCAGTGGCGGTTATTGTCTCCTCCGGTACGTCGGAAGCTAGGGTCTCGGCGATCGGAGCAATAGCAGGGACGGTTGTTGCCTCGGGTACTTGGGAAGATGGGGTTTTGGTGATTGGAACAATTGCAGGGGCCGTTGTTGTCCCAGGTACCTGGGAAGATAGGGTTTTGATGATCGGAACAATTGCAGGGGCGATTGTTGTGTCCAATACGGGGGAAGATAGGGTTTTGGAGAGAGGAAGAATTGCAATTGGAGGAGAGGGGTGGGAATTGGGGAGCAATTTGGAGTCGATGGAGGTTCGGATGAAATGGAGGTGTTCGTGAAGCTCGTCGTAGCGGCGGTGGAAGGTGGAGAGGGCGGCGGAGAGATTGCGAAGGTGGGTCACTGAATTGATAAAATGGGTTTGTTGTTGTGGATTGTTTGGGACTGTGAGTTCTTGTTTGATGAGGGTTGGGGGTTGCGAGGGTAGGGGTGGCGGCGGTGAGGGGTTGCGTTCCGCCTTGATCGACGGAGGAGGGGCGGCGGTGGGAGACATGATGGTGACGGTGGTCTTTGCTATGCGAAGAAAAAGAAGAAGAGTTTAACACTTTGGATTAGGAGAGAGAAATATGGCCTACGGTTTCCCAAGCTGTCTCCCAATCGGAAAATTATTAAGGGCGGGTTGGGCAGAAGATTTGGGCTGAGTTGGGCCTATTTCATTGTAAAAGATAAAATAATTTTTTTAATTTACGGCTGGTTTGGTAATCTTTAAAAAAGTTTAAAAAATTACTAAAAAAATTAAAAAATTATCACTATTTATAAAAAAAAAATATTTAAAAAATAATATACAAATATTAATTTAAATGGTAAATTAATATAAAAGTTCAATCCGACCAACCCATCAACGTACGGACACGTCAGCCACCTGCAATGAAAGGAAAAACAAAAAATAATATGTGTACATTCACTTATTTGCATGGTAAAGTTGGGCCTGTGGGGTTCCACCATGGGTCTCGTTTTGATAATTCAAACCGTTCAATATGTAGAACTCGTCTAGTACTATATGCTTGTAAAAAATCACGTCTATCAGATATTGCTAATTATATGATCAAATCAGTTTTGTATAAAAATTGGATGGTATTATAGTTAATAGTTGACAAAGAAAACTAACACGATCAGATAGTTATCGATATCCAATCAACGTGATTTTTAATAGTACTTGATGAGTTCTACACATTGAACGGTTCCGATTATAAGTGGTGGGCCCCCATGGGCCAAACAACACCATCCAATCAAAGCCCGAGAAGTAGACAACATTTTCTTATCTACTCACCCAGCCAGTCACCACTGCCATTCCGTACGGCTCCTACCCTATCTTCTTCTGCACACTTATTTATACAATTTTTTAATACATATTTTTTCATAAAAAGTCAAAAAGTTAATCCAAACATCTATATTTTTTTCCTCAACTTTTTAGTCCAAAAAGATAAAAAGTGCACTTATTTAGGACACTCTAAACAATCCCTTAAAGATAAAATGTTATATTTAAATAAAGACAAAATAAATTTTTTAATTTAATAAGACAAAATGTTACATTTAAATTATTATTATTTTATGTTTTTTCTCACAAAAGTCAAAAAAGTCAAAAAAATCTATCCCAAATAAGATTTTTTAGCCCCATGTTAAAATAGGCAAAAAATCAAAAAGGTAAAAAGCCAACCCACATCCCAAACTAAGGCTAAGGCTATGTTTGACATATTATTTTGGGGTTATTTTAGTCATAAAAAGATAAAATAGGTTAAAATGTTATGGGTGATTCTACTTACATCACCATTTAACCTCTTTATACCACACATCTCATTACACCACTAAAAAAATATATATAATTCTCATTACACCCCCAATATATTATCAAAACTAATCCTAAATTAACTATTTCATCTCTTTACACCACTAATTTTTGGAGGAAAAGAGAGAAGTAGCAGAGGAAAAGAGAAAGCAGGGAAGACGAGGGGTTCTAACGCAAAGAATACGAGTTGTTCAGACGGCGAGAAGGGGTTCAAACGACGTTGTGGTTTGTGTTACTAGCCAAAACGATTGAACTCATTCTTCTCATTCGCCAAAGGTAAGTGAAAAACTCTTATTTCTCTCTCTATATTGACAGACATATATATGTATCTCTATCATCTATATCATCATTTTTTGCGAATAAACAAAGAATAACACATTCCCAACATAGTTTTGGTGGTTTTGATCTTCAAATTTTAGTGAGTTTGTGATTTTTGGTGCTAGTTTTGAATGTTGAAGTTTAGATTTTTGTTTTCTATTTTGTCAGATTTTTTTTTCTCTATTTTGCATGTGGTTTTGAATGGTGAAGCCTCCTTTTTGAAGGTCTATCATAATTTTTCCCTAACAAAATCTAACCAACTATAAATCAGTTCTTATTTACTCTTTTTGGTTGCAATAGGCAAATGTATTATTTGCTTTCCATGAAACTTTACCTAGGTTTAAGAACCTTATATGGAGCAAGATCCATTTTACTGTTGGTATTGCTTTATTTGTAAGATTAATTGGATCAAAATGATAATACAAAATTCAAAATGTTGAACTATTAAATAACTATCACCAATTGATGCTTATCCCTGCCCCAAAAAAACAAAATTAAAAAATAATAATAATCTACCACTAAGTTGTAAGTCTGTGTGAAGTTTTTCTTAAAAGACCTTACTAATTGAGAAACCTAAACTTGAGATGAGATTTAGGGACTCTCGAATTTATTGGGAAAAAAAAATGTAGTAACACTAATAATATTTTGTGTGCTCACATAAAGGATCTCTTAGAGGATCTATTGTAGGCTAATGGTAGATGGGAAAAACCATGGTGCATTAGAAGACATATTAATGTTGTTGGATAGATGCCCATTTGAGGGACGTGGAGTTTCACACATATTTCCACGACTATGAGTGAGTTCTTGGATTTCATAGATGTTCTTGAGTTGATGGATATACCTTTAGATGGGGTAAGATAAATGTTCTGTAATAATAGAAAGATACATACCCTTTCAAGGATTAACCCTTTTTTTTTTCTTTTTCTTTTTCTTTTTTATCTCTTTGGATTAGGAAGAGCACTTCTCCCCCTATTCTTCAACGTTATCTACATCCAATCTTGGACCATATTCCCATTATTTTTGGGTTGTGGAGGCTTTTAGTTTTTAGCTTTGGATTGTGAAGCATAGTGGTAAAAAGTAGTTGATGAGTTTTTTTATGACCAATACATGGTGGAAGTGGTTTGACAAGATAAGGATAGGATGATGTGGGAAGATAATAATGGAAAATTCTCATTCAAATCCTACCATGATATACTTGGCATTAGCACAAATATATATTTTCCTTGAAAAAAAAATTGGAATTTGGAAATTAGGGCCTTTATCTAAGGTGCCTTTTTTTTTTTTTTATTATTGAGACAATATCCTTCGATTTTATCCTCACTACTAATAATTTAGGTAGCAAGCGTAAAATGTTACCAAAATTACATGTGGGGATATAATAATGGCCCGGCGCGGCCTAAGTGGGCTTCGCGAGCTCCCGTCTTTTTAGCCGGCCAACCTGGTCCATGGGCCAAAAAGTGGGACCCAGGCCCAAGCCCAAGCCCACTCATAGTAGGGCCTGGGCTTGGGCCTTGGGCCGCGGGGAGAGAGGCCTAGTCGGGTTTTTTTTTTTTTTTTATATTTTTTATTAGGAATGAAAATTTTAAAAAAATTATACTAGAGTATTTTAGTTAAGATTAATGAAATATTTTGTTTGGTTATGTAATATTTCATGGTGATATTTTGGCAAGTAGTGATTTTAGTCTAAAAGCCCAAAAGTCACTAAAAAAATTAAAAAGCTTACAATTTTTATCCTACAAACCTATACATTGTGCCTATAAATGTTTTAATAATTGTTTTCAAACCTACAAACCTACAAACCTATAAACCTATAAATGTTTTCAAGTTCAAGTCTATTTTAAAAAATAATAATAATAAAAAATTAATAATTTAAACATGACTGATGTTTGCAAGTTTGTCGTCATTGTCACAAGTATAATGCATGGGTACAATGTCGTCATTGTCATTGTCACGGGTACAAAAATTAATTATTTATACTATTGTTTTCATATCTTTTCATAAAAAGTTAAAAAATTCTTCTCAAACATACAAGTTTTTTTATATTATATTTTAGTCAAAAAGTCAAAAAATTACTAAAATAGCATATTCCCAATATTAAATTATTTATATAACATTTATTAAATGAATAATTTTTATTTCAAAATGAAATAAAATATTATAAAAATTGATATTATTAAATAAATTAGTGTAAATTACTGATGATGGTAGAGTAATTGCATCACTATAGGTCAAGTACATTGCAACTAGGTTGACACCTACTAACCTATCAATCATTTGCATTATACTCCACCTCAATAATCTAATACAAAAAAAAAGAAGAAAAAAAAAAGAAGAAATGAAATAGTAAAAAATAAATTGTTGATTAATCATCAGAGGAGACAGACATTTCAGTCGCGTTGCCCGAGAATATGTCATCCAAATCATTTCGAATCCGCTCATTTTCACTATAATTTTTTCTTCTTGTAAGTGCATGCATATGATCTCTGGATATCATCAGTGCCTCAACCATTTCGGGTGAAAACCTGCTCCGGTAATTACTCAGCACCCATCCACCTGCACTAAAAGCTGTTTCCGAAGCAATTGTAGAAATAAGAATGGTTAGTGTATCACAGGCCATCTGTGAAACTACAGGCCACATAATTTTATTTTGTTTCCACCATTCCAAAATGTCAAAATCATCGAAATGATCCACTGACGGGCTTTCCAAATAACGTTGTAATTCAGAACTACTTACACTTATATATTGAGATATTCTTCTACTTTTTATTGCTGAAAAAACACTTAATCTCCCCCCTCGAGATGAGACTACTAGTGTAGTGTGTGTAGGTGTATTTATAGATGCAGCTGCCCTATATTCTTCAAATAATCTATTACCACTACAAGAATTTTCACTTTTGGCGACAAAATTTTTAGTTGCCAAAAGTCAATTTTTAGTTGCCGAAGGGCTTTAGCAACGAAATTTTTTGGTCGCAAAATTAATAGCCGAAGAGTAGTCGGGAAAACTAATTGGCGACTAAAATTATTTTAGTTGCCAAATGTATTCATTTGCCGACTAAATATTTAGTTGCCAAAAGGTTGGACATTACATTAAATTAGACCCTTTTCGGCGACCAAACTTTTAGTCGCCTAAAGTCCCACCTTTTTAGCTACTAAAATTTTAGTCAGCAAAGAGTTCTTTTTTAGCTACTAAAAATTTAGTTGTTGAAAGTCTTATCTTTGGCTACTAAATGTTTAGTCGGCAAAGAGTTCCTCTTTTGGCTACTAAATATTTGGTAGCCTAAAGTTCTACATTTTTTGCTACTAAAATTTTAGTCGGCAAAAGTGTGTTTATAATTTAGTTTTTTGTTTTTAGCTATGAAATATTTTAGTTGCCAAATGTTTGATTTTTTTTTTTTTTTGGCTACTAAAGTTTTAGTCGCCAAATGTCTTTTTTTTTTTTTTGGCTACTAAACTTTTAGTCGCTAAATGTCTTTTTTTTTTGCTACAAAACTTTTAGTCGCCAAATGTCTTTTCCCAATTTCTTTTTAGTTACTAATTGTTTAGTCATCAAATTCATGATATTATGTTTTATTGCAAAATTATAATTTCTCTACAACCTGTCTATATACAATGCAACCTGTAATATGTATAAAAACAAAATGATACATACTATCAATCATTCCACAATCTGCATCTATATACCAAAAATAAATAACATTAAATATCAAAGTCAATACAAATCAACTATTGTCCAAACTAAAATAATAATTCCATACAAAATATATCATACAAAAATCAAAGCCCTCCGTATATCAAAAAATACATTTACTACCAAACGAAATTACCATTTAGCATGGTACAAATTACCATCGTAATCTATACCACAACAAAAGGTGATATATGTATCACGACAAAAGTTTTCTATGGACCATGACAAAACGTCCTATATGTATGCCAACAAATGGTATATATGTACCACGACAGAAGGTGATCTATGTACTACGACAGTCATTATCGGTTGAGTGCCAAAAGTTTTCTGTATCAGTAATAATGAACTACACAAAAGCTGAGGACGACAAAAGTATTATATTAGTTCTACACAAAAGTGAAAATTCTTCTTCATACACCAATATGGATTATCCACAAGTCCACGCAACAAAGCCATTTACAAAGAAAAACAAAAAACGAAACATTAGAATTTGTTATAAAATATCAATTCAGTCAGCCATATGAAACATGTTCTAACATGTATTTCAGGTAGAACAATTGAGAAATGTCTTTTTGGAAATAAAAGAAAGTATATATATATGTATCATGCAATATTTATTTCAACCAACTGCACAAACAATGTAATATGTAATTTCTTCGTCCTATAAATATACAAAGGCAATTATTAGAATATGTAGATATTATTTTAATAAAGTTGTTGCTTTTTTAACTAAGTGTTGCAAGTTTTTCGACTAAGTGCAAGGCGTGTTCGGGGGCTGTTATGAATTTTCGCCTCCGGAAAGCCCTTTTTCGAGTAAGTTTAGGGCATATTCGGCTCTAACTCCCAACTGATGGGTCCGAATTATATTCCATCATATCTCACAAGTCCTAGTTGTCATGGCGAAGCTATCTGTGTGAGCTACACGGTGTTCGGGGGCTGTTTTGAATTTTCACCCCTGAAACGCCATTTTTCGACTAAGATTAGGGCGTTTTCGACTCTAACTCCCAACCTACGGGTCCGAATTACATTCTGTCAGTTCTCACAAGTCCTATTTGTCTTAGCGAAGCTATCCGTGTGAGCCACACGGTGGTTCGAGGGCTGTTTTAAATTTTTGCCCTCGAAACGCCCTTTTTTGACCAAATTTAAGGCATATTCAGCTCTAACTCCCAACCTACGGGTCCAAATTACGTTCCGTCAGTTCTTACAAGTCCTATTTGTCATGGTGGAACTGTCCGTGAGCCACACGGTGGTTCGGGGGCTGTTTTGAATTTTCGCCCCCGAAACACCCTTTTTCAACTAAGTTTAGGGTGTATTCGCTCTAACTCCCAACCTACGGGTCTGAGTTACGTTCTGTCTATTGTCACAAGTCCTATTTGTCATGGGGGAACTATCCATGTGAGCCACACGGTGGTTCGGGGGCTGTTTTGAATTTTCACCCCCGAAATGCCCTTTTTCAACTCAATTTAGGGCGTATTCGGCTCTAACTCCCAACCTACGGGTCTGAATTACGTTCCGTCAGTTGTCACAAGTCCTATTTGTCATGGGGGAACTGTCTGCATGAGCCACACAGTGGTTCGGGGGCTGTTTTGATTTTTCACCCCCGAAATGCCCTTTTTCGACTAAGATTATGGCGTTTTCAGCTCTAACTCCCAACCTACGGGTTTGAATTACATTCCATTAGTTCTCACAAGTCCTATTTTTCATGGTGAAGCTATCCGTGTGAGCCACATGGTGGTTCGGGGGCTGTTTTGAATTTTTGCCCCTGAAACGCCCTTTTTCGACTAAGTTTAGGGCGTATTCGGCTCTAACTCCCAACCTACGGGTCCGAATTACATTCCGTCAGTTGTCATAAGTCTTATTTGTCATGGGGAAGCTGTTCATGAGAGCCACACGGTGGTTCAGTGGCTGTTTTGAATTTTCTCTCCTGAAAGCCCTATTTCGACTAAGTTTATCGGCTATAAACATTCCTAGTGGGCTGATTGAGTGCCAAATGAGAAGTTAATGCATGTGAAATCTGATTTAGAATTTCTGAAAGAAAATTTTCATTCTCCAAGTTAAGGGAGCTCCTAGTTGGTAGTGAAAGCTATAGAGGAATAGCACCACATAAACAAACAGCTAAATGATTTCGTATTCGAAAGTTGGCTAACATAAAGTAAAAAGTGATTTTAGTTCAAATAAGAATCTTAAAGGAATTATAAAAATAACCAAAACTGACCCAAAAACACTAAAGAAAGTTGTCAAAGTAAATAGATAAGTTTGAGTAAAAATGAACACATGCACGCGCGCACAGATTAACTACATGGACCAAACACGTGACAAAGTACATAAACTATCTTAAAAGGCTTCTGTTTTGCATATGGTTTATGAAAGATTAATCACAAGGACCAAACATGTAACGAAGTATCACATAAACTAACTACCCAATAACAACTATCTTCATTTTCATTTCTCCTTTAGAATGTTTAAGATGATGCAGTTGAAACTTATATTAAGTGACCAAAGTATAAGGTTCTTTCTTCACCAGTAATGTTGATTTCCAATTCCACAACAAAAACTCATCTCTCAACCATAAGGATGCTTGACCTCCTAATACTTACATTGCTATGATTAATAACAAAAAATTACCGAAAAGATATATAATTATCTGCACAAAAATAAGGAAAAGATTTTCCCACCTTTATATTTGAACAAGGAAACTTTACGACAATTGTTTCCCTTCATCCTTTCCATATATACGCTGAAGTTCACGAGTAGCAGCTAGGAAAGATTCTGAAGCAGAGAAAAAAGAGTGCATGTGAGTAGGAAGGCATTGTATCAAAACATATTGAACTGTCACTCACTGGTAACTAAACCAAATAACTTGAATTACCTTTCCAAAGACGAAAGATTTGTGTATGTTGTTTAACAGTGGGCACATTTTCCTCATATTTACTTTGGGCTAAAGCTGGATGGCAACCAGTAAGCAAAGTTGGAGCATTCAAATGCAATAGAGGGGACTCAAAAACCTAGTGGATTCTATTAAAAAAACAATGGTACGTTGTGAATAAAATCAGGTTTCTCTATGTATAACACGCGTAAATCTGAGATGAATTAAGTCTCCTAATCAACCTTATGTATTCCTCTACTTCACTTGTATTCTGTGAAATGACAAAATGATTGTATCATTTCTTACCAGAGGACTTGTGTATGTTGCTCATTAATTTAGAGCCACATACATTATATATTAAACATTTGCATACACACACACAACATTATTATACATATCCACACAGCATTATATACACACACAAACATTCACCTGCATATATTACACATCATGTTTGAAAGTCATCATAAATTCTTGAGCTCTTCAACTTTGGGGATTTAGTCAAACCATCCTCAAGTAAAAAAATAAAATCCAAAATGAAACTATAGAAAGTTAAAACAATTAAAATTAGAGAAAAAAAAGACAAGATAATCACTGGAAATTCCACATCGTGAATTTATGATGAAAACAAATTTGAGTTTCTCACTCAAATCACCATCTCTAATACATATAAATATATACCAACATCAAGAGTTGGCAAAAGAATCATTATTCCAATTAGTTAGTTACATGAATTATGCAGAAGATTGTTTTTATGATGAGTAAATAGCAATTCTGGCTTTCCACAGCCACCGACTACTCTCGACACTCTTAGGAATTTTGTTTGAAGGGGTCATTCAATTCCTCCCCCCTCCCCAAGTTAGAATTATATCAAACTAACCTCAAATAGATGAAATTATTCATAAAATAAAAATTCTTTCAGCTCAATGGGCTCACAGTACACCAAGCGCGGCCCTTGAAATTATTCCAGCTCAATGGGATCACAGTAGAGTAGTTAGTCATATATTAGGCATCAAATTTAATTTTGAACTTTCACATGAATGATTGACAAATCAAGGCGATTATCTTTGCTTATTCGCTTATTCACAGTGAAAATGTAGATATTCCACTATCCATTGTCTTCAAAAACAAAAATCCAACTGACAAAACCTTATTTAATTATCTTTTCTATTCTGCAGTTTAGATGGTAAGAGCAACAAATTCTTTTCCAAAAATATTTAATTTCCAACCAAAGAGGAACAAATCCTATAAGTAAAAACCTCAATCAAATCCTTTCATACAACTTCGAACTTTAAGGTTTCAAATTCCCATGGGAATTGCTAAGAAAGCAGAGGAATATGAACCAAACAAATTTTACTCAAACGAATCTTTATCAATCTTCAACAAGTGAAAAAACTAATTTCTCCCAAGTAATACTAAGTTTTCAATCACTTTTTTCATCAACCAACATACCGAAGGAGGCCACATTTAAATACCCAAACAATACCCCCCCCCCCAAAAAAAAAAAAAAAAACTTAAATCCAAGTACTTAAATCCCTACATCTCCTTATCAACCAAGTCATGCGTCCACAGTTCTACATATAACATAAAATCAAAACATAGAAGGAAAAAAAATGAACAAATAAAGATTAACCACGCAGGTAGGGGTGGAATAAGTCTAGGTTGCAAGGTATGTACATAAAAAAAAATTGAGTTAGTTTGCTACATGAAGAGAAGTATGTCATGAAGAGAAAAAAACCACCTAGAATACAACGATATAAATGACAACATGCTTACAAATTGAAGTCAACTTGAACTCCGAGAAAATGATGCTTCCAATATATGCAAAACTCAAAATTTATTTTAGTCATTTGCTTAACATCATGAGGATTACTAGAGAGAGAGAGAGTTAACTCATGGAGCATATTGAAAATAGTTAATAAAGGACAACAAAGACCATTTGCAAGCAGATTGTGCAAAGGGAAGAAAACAATAGCAATTATAAGAATAAGTAAGGTATCTTCTTCCTTGAGTAATATCAACAATAACTTCCATTCATTTCAAATCTCTTTTTATACATCAAAAAAATATTATCTTCGTAAGCACTTCAGCCATTCAAGACAATAGCCAGTGATCACACACAAAAAATAATCTAAAAATCAATCTCTGGAAAATAACAGATACAAATGGCAGCAAACCTTATGTAGCCAATGTGGACTCTCTGCACAGAATGCCATGGCAAGAGCAAGCATTGCAGCTGGAATTGCAGATACCCAAAAACATAAACGCCACCTAAGCAAAAAGTATAATAATTTTTTTACCAACCACTTCTTACTAGACAAAAATAAATTAATAAAAAATAACAATAAAAATGTTCAACCAGTTTAGTTCCTAATAAAATTAAAAATACTATAGCATTCATTCATTTTTGCTTACCAACCAACAATGCTCTTGGCAGGGATTCCAATGAACAGAGCTCCGATTAGTCGAAGACATGTTGCAATCTGAACGAAGCTTCCATAAGTACCCCGAACAAAAGAAGGAGAAACCTGTTCATACATACAAGTAAAACCAGATAAGAGAGAAGAACTCCTAGAATATGGATCTCTAAGTTACCAAAAAATACAAACAAATAAATTTGACACCTATACATTTTGCGCTATAAATGCAACAAAATATGGTTGTTTTACCTCTGTGATATAGAGAGATGCAATAATGGGGCCCACAAATCCATAACACAAAAATCAAACCCATAAAACAAAAATCAAACCCATTTTAGACATGAAGAATTTCATAATTTCATAGAAATCAAACACTTCAACCAATGAGCCCTTAACGAAATCAGTACAAAAATAAACTAAAAAATCATATAAACCCTAGATGAAGTATGAGAAATGGGGAAATAGGGGAAGGGGGAGAGAGAGAGAGAGAGGGAACCAGAGAGATGACTTGATATATATATATATAGAGAGAGAGAGAGAGAGAGAGAGAGAAGCAGATCGTAACGCCCAAGACAGGACTGAACAGAGAGAGATAGAGACAAACCTGTGATTTGCGGCAGTGTTAGTGGTGATTTCAGCGTGGTGGCGGTGGCGACGACGTGCAACGGTGGGGACGGACAGTGGCCAGTGACGGTGGTAGTGACAATCGGTGGTGAGCGGGCCTTTGGTTTTGTGGTGAGTGGTTTGTGTTTGTGAGACAGAATAGATACAAAAAAATAAGTGTGAACAGGAGGGCGCCAATTCAAAAGCTTCCCTCTAATTTTTTTTGGCCTACTTTTAGCGACCAAATTCTGTTTAGTCAGCAAAAATAGTCAATATTTGTCTAATTTGGCTACAAAGTATTCTTTTTGTCGGAAAATACAAACCATAAAACGACTAAATTATTTTAGTCACTGATAGTTTAGTAAATAAACCTATCTTTTGGCGACTAAACTTTTTTTTGGTCGCCAAAAGGATATATACGCTGACTAAAATCAATGTTAGTAGCCAAAAAATAGACAAACGCCTACTAAAACATTTTTAGCCACCTATTTACATGAATTTTAGCGACTAATTTTTTTTTAGTCGCCAATAACTAATATATGGCTATTAAAAAATTTTAGTAGCTAAAATGCTAAATATTGGCGACCAACAGCAAGATTAGTCGGTAAAAGTGTGACTTTTGGCGACTAAAAAGGTTTTAGTCACCAAATTTGGTCGGTGAAGGTGCAAATTGTTGTAGTGTACATGTTTGCATAATAGGGGCAAACTGTGTTTGATCAGCGAAAAGATGCTCTAAAAATTCTTGTAAACTAATTTCTTTACATATAGGATCAATTATTATGGTTAAACCTAATAGATGAGGCAAATGATCAAAATATTTATGAACTTTTTTTTTCATTGAAGTGATAATGGTTATATAATATTCATTACCCATATATTTTATAAAAACTTTAATTATTTTTGCCAGCATATGTAAAACAAATGGTGAAGTAGGAATATATATATATAAGAAAATAATTTTGTTGAAGTATTGAAAATTTTTAAAAAATCTTTATACAAGGCTACTTGGCGCCAATTAAGTTCTGTGAGAGTCAGTATTCCTCCTATTGATGTTGTTACAAAAAATAAATTTATTGCTCTTCTTTGTTTACAAGCTATTTTTAACATATTGTATGTTGAATTCCACCTACTATCTATATCTAAAATTAATTTTTTAAATGGCATATTTTCTCGTTGACAAATTTTTCTATATTCCAAAATTCAATTACCAGAAGACATAATAGTAAAAACTGCATTTTTTATTAGAAGTACAAAAGTCTTATATACATGCATAGCTTCTTTAACAATCAAATTTAAAATATGGGCACAACAACGAATATGAAATAAATCACCTTCAACAAGTAATTGTAAAGTTGATTTTAAATGGGCTACAGTTTGATTATAATATGATGCATTATCTAAACTAATCGTATATTTTTTATTTTATAAAGCTCATTCATATAATACATTTCTTATTTTTACACCAAGCGAATGACTAGTATATGAAAGTTCAACTAATTTAAATGAAATAATTTTTTTATTTAATTTCCAATCTTTATCAATAAAAACATGCAGTGATACATTGATATTCAAAACTATTATTTGACCACAGATCAAATGTTAAACAAACTTTTCCATTCAAATTTTTAAAGATGTCAAATAATTTACTTTTAACATCCTCAAATTTCTTTAAAATCTTGTATCTATTAGTATTTCTTGAAAAACTTTGATATTGGGGTACAAAACTTTCGTGAATCATTTTGGTAAAATCAGGGCATTCACTAGTAGTAAAAGGTTGTTCTTTTTTAATAATATAATCAACTACAGAATTTGGTGCACGTATAGGATCATATGAAAATGTTTGCAAATTACTAGCTGATGAAGCCCCTAATTGCATTTGACTTCGAATATCAGGTTGTTGACTTTGTAAATGTTTGTTAGCATGCCTTTTTAGATGACTAGTACCCCCTGCAAATGCAACACTAAGTAAATATGCACAATATTTACATTTTGCTTTAAATGTAATTGTATCATCAGGATTATTTATAGATATTTTTAAAAATATTCCCAAACACTACTATTTTTGCTCCTAGATGATGACCCAACTGTTGGAAGAGGGATATTAGAAGGAGAATCAACAGATTCATGTTGTGTAGTATATGTATCAACATCGACATAAACATTAGGCATATTAGAATCCATAGTAATGTAAGTAAAATAATATGTGAGAATTAACAATTAATTTAAATAATGTATAAATACAATCAATAAAAAATAATAATTAATATATGTGAAAAAATAATTAATGAAAAAAAATGAGAAACTAATAAATTTAATTAAACTAATTAATGTTATCGACTGGCGAATACAATACAGAAATTTGCTTCTTCTGATAAAAGTTTATTGTTGCATAATTGCAATTATCACTTAGGGATAACACTTCAAAATTAATTGAGAGTTAAAAGAGATTGAGAGAGAGTTTAAGAAAGAGAGAGAGAATTATTTGTTGTGAGATTTATTTTGAAAAATGAAAGATATTTATAACAGTTTTAATTATGACTGTTTGTATATATATTACCGTTTAGGGCTATGCAGCGGATCCACCGGCCCGCCACACTCACCTGACCCGACCAGCAACGGATGGATATGTGACACGTGGCGGGCGGGTGCGGGCCTAGTTTCTGTGATTTTTTGGGTTCGGGTCGGGTGGCAGGTGATCCACCGTTTTACTCATTAAACCCAACCCGACCGTATTTTTGTTTTTTTGTTTTGTTTTGTTTTGTTTTGTTTTGTTTTTTTTTTTTTTTTAAACGCCTCAGCCCCTTTTTTCTTTCTGATATGCCTTATTTGGCCCTAATTTTCTTCGATGAATAGACAGAACACAACAACACTCACTTAGACACACAGACACACTTTCTCTCTCTCTACCCTACCCATCGTTCAACGATCTACAGTAAATGGCGATCGATCTACACTGACTAAGGTATCTCTCTCTCTCTCTTTCTCTTCTTCTTCTTCTTCTTCTTTCCTCTTCTTCTCTTCTTCTACACGACGATCGATCTACACTAAGTCTAATCTGTTTTTTTTTTGTTCCAGTTCTAATCTTTTAGAGTCTAATCTGTTTTTTTTTGTTGGTTCCAGTTCTAAAACTAGAGAGGTAATTAGATTGACAGTGTTAGGTTTATTTTGTTTGGACCACAGAGGTTTGGTTTATTTTTCTTGTTATCTGCAGTGGATTTTGTGAGGGACTTCATAGAAAAAAATATTAGATTAATTTTAAGATCTCTGATGGTAGTTTCTTTGTTTAAAAATGAAATTTGGAGTAAATCTGTTCTGTAATTTAATTTGTTCTGTTTTGTATTTTAATCTCTTCTATTCTATTTTGGAATTAATCTATGCTGTAAAAAATATTAGTTTGTTTGGACCATGTGAGATCTCTGATTGATGGTAGTTTAAGAAAATTAATCTGTTCTGAAGTTAATCTGTTCTGTGACTTATTGATCATTCTTCACAATTTGTTATGTAATTTAATCTGTTCTATTCTATTCTGAAATTAATATGTTCTATAATTTAATCTATTCTGTAAAAGATATTAGTTTGTTTGGACCATGTGAGATCTCTAATTGATGGTAGTTTGAGGAAATTAATCCGTTCTGTAATTTACAATTCATAATCTGTTCTGAAGTTAATCTGTTCTGTGACTTATTGATCATTTTTCATAATCTGTTCTATAATTTGATCTGTTCTATTATGTTCTGAAATTAATCTGTTCTGTAAAAAATATTAGTTTGTTTGGACCATGTGAGATCTCTGATTGATGGTAGTTTGAGGAAATTAATCTGTTTTGTAATTTACAATTCATAATCTGTTCTGAAGTACACAATCTGTTCTGAAGTTCACATGGTCCAAACACTTATCAAAATCTATTTTGAAAGAGAAAATACACACACAGAGCATAATCCGATTTATCTTTATATGCCATTTAACATGTTGTTTAAACGTAGACAAAGTGACATCAATTTGAATATCAATAAGGTAGAAATAAAAAAAAAAGGAGAGGCATCAATTTGAATATCAAAGAACATGGATTTGAAAATACCACTTTATATGCTTGGTTTGTTTATCAAATAACAATGTAGAATCTGATGGTTGTTTGTTTAAAAAGAGCATAGATTTGAAAAGCATATTTTGAATGATTTTTTATTGGTTGTTGGCAGTTTATTTGATAATCTTTTGGTCATGGATCCTCCAAGTGAAAAAACATTTTTTGTGAGTCCTAATGTTGAGCCTGAATCATCTTCTATTGACCCTTCTACCCAATCTAATGCTCCCCTTCCTAGACCACCCTTGGCCAAAACTAGTAGTAGTGGGAAAACAACATCAAAGGTTTGGGATCATTTTGAAAAGATTAAGGGTATTGATGGGAAAGATAGGGCTATGTGCAAGTATTGTAAAAAAAAATATATGGTAGGCTCTAAGAGTCACGGAACAAGTAATTTGTTAAGTCATTTGAAAAATTGTACAAAGTATCCAAATAGGGATACTCATGGGCAACAAACATTGGGATTTCAACCTAGAGAAGTTGGTGGGGAGGGTGTTGTTGATGTTGTGGCTACGCCATTTTCTATAGAAGTTGCTAGGAAACATCTTGCCGAGATGATAGTAATTGATGAATTGCCCTTTAGATTTGTGGATGGGGTTGGTTTTAAGAGGTTTTGTAATGTCATGCAACCCAAGTTCAAGATCCCATCTCGATATACTGTTGCTAGGGACATTGTAGACATATACACCAATGAAAGGGAGATGTTTAAGAAAATTGTGAAGGGGCGTAGAATTTGCTTTACCACAGACACATGGACTTCCATACAAAATTTGTGTTATATATGTCTAACTGCACATTTCATTAATGATGATTGGAATACAAAAAAGGATCATAAATTTTTGTCAAGTTGAAGACCACAAAGGAGAAACACTTGGTAAAAAAATTGAGGCACTCTTAAAAGAGTGGGACATTGATGGCCTTTTTACCTTAACTGTTGATAATGCGAGTTCCAATAATCTAACCATTAGATTCTTGAAACGAACCACAAAACTGTGGAAGGGAACTGTCTTGGGCCATGAATTTTTACATATGCGTTGTTGTGCGCATATTCTAAATCTCATTGTTAGTGATGGATTGAAAGATCTTGAGTCTTGTATAGCGAATGTGAGGCATGCAGTGAGGCATATGAGGTCTTCTCCAAACCGCC
Organism: Camellia japonica; assembly: GCA_030407325.1. Classification (NCBI taxonomy): domain Eukaryota; kingdom Viridiplantae; phylum Streptophyta; class Magnoliopsida; order Ericales; family Theaceae; genus Camellia; species Camellia japonica. Next base: position 77,599,226 of record JAPPVO010000059.1, on the reverse strand, counting down.
TTGTCGCTTTTAAAAAGTATGTGGAAAGTTTGAAAATTAAGAGTAAGAGTCTTTTGTGCCTAGATGTGCCAACACGATGGAATTCTACATATTTTATGTTGAAGGCGGTGGAAAAATTTGAGAGTGCTTTTCAAAGAATGGGTGAGGAGGACTACAATTATAAACACTACTTTTTGGATAATGAAGGGGGTGAGAGGAGAGAGATGCCTACCGTCGAGGATTGGGATAATTGTAGGGTATTTTTGAAATTTCTTAGAATGTTCTACAATGCAACAAAGAGATTTTATGGCTCTTTATTTGTTACTTCAAATACATTATACACTGAACTTTTGTCATTGAAAATATGATTGGACAATTAATCAAAGACAATGATCCTATTTTGTCTTCGATGGCAAAGAAAATGAAAGAGAAGTTTGACAAGTATTGGGGAAATGGGGATAAAATCAATCTCCTTTTGTACTTTGCGGTTGTTCCTGACCCTCAAAGAAAAATGACATACTTGCAATTTTGTTTTTCAACAATTTTTGGTGGAGATGTGATGAAAGTGAAAGAAATGTTAGAGAAGGTGAAAAATTGTTTGAGTCAATTGTATGATCATTATGCCACGCTTGATTCAACAAATGTGCATGCCTCCAATGTAAATGAAACAATAGATATGGTGATAGATGAAAATGACCCACATTCTCATGTAAACTCTCAATTTAACTCATTTTTGGAGGGGCAATTTGCTAGTAGTGGGAGTATGTCGGAATTGGACAAGTACTTGGGTGATATTGAGAAATGTGTGAAGAATGCTCAATTTGACATCTTGGAGTGGTGAAAGGTTAATGCAACAAAGTATAGAGTATTATCACTTATAGCACGAGATGTGTTGACAATGCCTGTTTCCACTGTTGCTTCTGAGTCAGCTTTTAGTACAGGAGGTCGTATACTTGATCTATTTCGTAGTTCACTTGCTCCAAAGATGGTAGAGGTTCTTGTTTGTACACAAAATTGGCTCCGAAGTAACATTCCAATATGCCTTCAACAAGCAATGAATGATGTTGAAGAATTTGAACAACAATATGATTCAGGTAATACATTCAATGATTTATTTTGTTTTAAATTTCATTTATTTTGTATTATTCAAAATTCATTATTTTTACTTCACATGATTTTCTTGTGTTATGTTTTATGAGTTGTTTCAAAATCAAGTTCTTGTTCAAGCCAATGTCCGGAGAGTAATTTTATTAAAATTTAATATTATTGGTAAAATACTTCCCCTTGGTTAAATGTTGTTAACATATGTTTACTTCTTTTAAGTTTAAGACTTTTTAGTGTTTTCCTTATTGAATAATTTCATTTTTTTGTTATGTAGGTTTAGATGGCTCATGGTTTGGTTAAAGGAAATGAATGACTTTTTTGCTTTTTTCTAGATGACTGTAATACTATGGTTTTGGTTTGGATACACAATGTTTTGGATGACTGTAACTTGTTTGTTTTTTGAACTTTGCATGACTGTAACTTGGATGCACAATGTTTGGATAACTGTAACTTGGATGACTGTAACTTGGTTTGGATGCACAATGTTTCATTAATCTATTATTTTCATTGGTTACTTTTACAGTTATGCCCACTTGTTCATAACAGCCCACTGTGTAACTTTTACAGTTCATTAATTTTTGAGAAAGTGCACTGTTATTGCCCAGGTTATTTTTTTGAGGAAGTGCACAACCTTATTACATAGATGTGAATAAAATATTAGTTGTTTTGAGGAAGTACACTGTTATGTTACATAGATGTGAAAATTGCCAGGTTTTGGATGACTGTTAATTTGGAAGTTCACTGTTATGTTAAGTGCCCAGGTTATGTTAATTTGTAAGTGCACTGTTAATTTGTAATTGTCATACTAGTCTCTTTAAGTTCTCATTGCTATGAAAACTTCACAAACTTTTTATGCTGGCCTACGTATATTGTCCTGGACAAGATATGGTCAGGGTTGAGTCATTTTTGTTCACTTAATTCTTCCTCTTAAGAGTGGATTTTTTATTTATTTTTTAGTTGTTTGGAGAACGTACTGGTTGTGCACCATATTATGTTACTTGATAGGCATATGAGTATTTTTTTATGAACTTAAAGAGACTAGTAGGGATGGACGGGACTGACCAGAGTAGGCTAGGCTCTCACACTCCATTTCTCTCTCTCTCTCTCTCTCTCTCTCTCTCTCTCTCCTCTCTTGTTTCGGCTGCTATAGCAGCCAACCACAGTGACACTGGGTCACATCACATCACACTCCATTTCTCTCTCTCTCTCTCTCTCTCATGGCCAAAGAAAAAAATATTAATATTAGTTTGATTTTAATTTAATAAACTATTATTATTTTTTGTTTTATTTTTAAATTATTAATGTTATTTATTTAATTATATAAATTTTTATTTTTACAAGATTAATTTTTATTTAATTATTTTTATTTTTTATTTTTATAAGATCAATCTTTGTATTTATCTTATCTTTTATTTATTTTTTAATTATTTAACCATTACAAGTTGTTTTTTATTTTTATTTTTTGAAATTTGACCATTGGTAGAGAGAGGGCCGGATGGGCGGTTTGGGCTGGGCTCCAAATGGAAGGCCCAGGCCTAGGCCCAAGGTACTGGGCTGGGCTCAGGCCCAGGCCTAACCGGGCCAAGCCCATATCGGGCTTCGGGTCACCTACGAGCCTCGGGCCATTTTTACACCCCTAGTTGCATACAGAGTAATACATGGATCACCTTCTTATCAATTGTAATGTAGCGTAAGAGTTACAGAGCTCATTATTTTCTATTTTTGTGTCCATTGGGTCATGTTGGCTTCAGTTATTTTGTTGTATGAATCTTGGGTTACAAGCTGCAAGAATGAGAACAGTAAGGAAGACTTCAATAATACCTCCCATGTGTGTGTGATGCGGTGGTACGTATCGAGGGAGAGGAAGCAACAGACTGTTGCGGATGTTGTATTGCCTATACATAGATTAAAATCAACTTTGATGTATACTTTTCATTTTTGGCTTTCAGGTCATTTTTTATAGGTCAGCTTAGTTTTAGAGATGGGATTTAGGTTTGTCTCGTTTAGCCTATGTACTGAGGTGGCGCCCCTTTTGGTACTTTTGTGAATAATACTTATATATATATAGTTAGAACTTTAAAAGTAGCTGGTACATCAGTTATATATCTAATAACAACTAAATTAGAATACATACAAAGTCATTACAACAAAACAAACTTAAAGAGATGTAATTAAAAATAACTCCATTACGGGAGCAAAAATTATCAAATTAAATTAGGAAAAAAGATTTGAGACCCACAATGGTACATGGCAAGTTGTTATGTGCCAACTTTTAATACAAAATGTAAACAGAAAGAATTTCATACAATTTTAGGCATAATAAACTTTTTCTATAACAATAATGACTTACACCTTTGTCTAAAAATGAATCCATACACTTAGATGGTTTTACAGAATATTGTACAATTGCTCTTTAACCAGAAATCTCATCTAGCTATGCACACATGTTATATGTATCTGAACCTAATATATTTATTGTCTTGCTTTTGTGTACTTCTAATGATCTCGTAGTGTGCTTGTACAACAAAGCCCATCTGAATGTGTACGAGGATACCGCCAGTGGTATGCTCGTGTTTTGCACCGAGTTGTTCAGAATCCTACGCATCACTCTCAGTTTGATCCACGTGTTCAACATCCCGAGAATGATATTAATATGGATCCCGAGTGGGTAAGCGAATTGTGAATTAACTTATTTCACTTTTAAGTGGTTCACCATAAATCAAACACTAAGTATGATTTTTATCATTTTTTTCAATGTAATGAGGCTGCTTTCAGTGTTGGTGCTATAGTCCATAGGCTCGGTCGTGATGAGTGTGTCTTGCACCCTGACATGCTATATGAAACCATTGGTAGGATGCTACAAGTTCTTGATGGACAGAGTGGGAGATCTACATCGATACGTACACAGCATCAAGTCTACTACAGGAAACGTCGTAGGATAGACCGTACATGAGGATTGAGATCTAGTTTTTTTTATGTCATAGCTATGTGAATGTGTTAATCGTACATCAGCATTGGGATCTAATTTTTGTTTGATGGCATAGTTTTTGTGAATGTCTAACCCGTGTAGAGTTTGAGATATAATTTTGTGTTTACCGTACATGAGAGTTGGGATCTAGTTTTTTTTGGATGGCATAGTTTTTGTGAATGTATAGCCCCGTACATAGTTTGGGATATACTTTTTCCTAATGGCATGGTTTTTGTAGATGTCTTGGATCAAATGTAAATTGGATGTTTGGTTGGACAAGTAATGAAGTGTTATCATTTTGGTGAATATATGGATTTGTTATTGTTTGTAATGCATTGTAATGATATTAAAATGTTTTGGAGTGATATGGTGCCATTTTCTGGAAGTAACATTGTTTTTTCAGCGCTACAGCTCAGTTCCGTGGTACACTGTTAAATAATTTTCATTATTCCGGTGTTATGTTGCCAACAAAAATAGATATATCCAACATTTTGTTGCTATACATTTACAGAGACACTTTCTTCAAAACAATGATTTTCTAATTTGTGCTAGGACTGTTCAGTAATACAATGCTAATGAATTTGAATTACTCCAATGCTGTGTTACCATACAAACTATTTTTTCCCAGCATCATGTTGTCGTTCAATTGGATAATTTTAATTTACTTCGCAACAAAGGCATTGGAGGCCACAATGAAGTGCCTGTTTGGTAACACAGTGCTAAACAATTTATATTATTCCATTGTTATGCTGTCAGAAAAAATAGATTTCTCCAGCATTTTGTTGCTATACATTTATAGAGCTACTTTCTTCTAAACAATGATTTTTAATTTGTGGTGGGCCTGTTCGGTAATACAACGCTAATTAATTTGAATTACTCTAGTGCCATGTTACCGGACAATATTTTTTTCCCCAGCATTATGTTGCTGTCCAATTGGATGATAACAAGAAATTAATTTGGGACACTTGTGAAGTGTCTGTTCAGTGATATATTGCTATATAAATGGGATTACTCTAGTGTCGTTTTGCCAAACTACAATAGAGTTATCTAGGCCCCGTTGCTGTACATTCAAAGATTTACTTTTTCTTTTAAGCATCCATAAAAAAAATTCATAAATCAAACACGCATCCATAAAATCATACATAAAAAGTATCCATAAAATTATTCATAAAAACATCAAGTGTACGAATATCCATAAAGCATTCATAAAATCTATCACTGTTTGCATCCATCAATCAAACATGTTATCACAATTTGTCTTGATAATTTGTAGGTAATTTTTTTCCCCTTAATAGAAATAGACATCCGCACTTTTTAGAACCTGTCAACCTCAATCAGTCCCCCTTGATCTTCCTATTGTCTCTATAGTAATCACTTCTTTCACAAGCAAGTGTAAATCTTGGTTTTTTGTTATTACCTCCCGCGTCTGATGTCTTTATAACAATGACAAATCCAGTCTCCTTCTCAACGTCAAAAGCCCATTTAATTAATGCCTCACAACTACTAAAAAATCTAAAGATAATAAATACATTTATATGTCAAATTATTAATAAAACTCAATACAAATTAAAAATAAGAAAAAATTGTATTCATAAAAAAAAATTAACAAACTTTGTCTGTAATGAATTCGTGACTAGAGTCCACTAATATTGCAGTACTTGCGTTGTTGCAATGAGTATAAGTATAATCATTCTAGGCAAAAAAAAAAAAAGAAATATAAAAAAATGAAACTGAAAACACATGGTAATGAGAAGCCGAATAAATTAAAAAAATTCAGTTTGGGATTACCAAAAATATATCTTTTATTCGGTAGTTGGTTACCGGACTTATATTTTTTGTTTGGCAATGTGATGCCAGACTATTTTATTTTGTTCGATTTCGAACCACCGAACGAAAGTCGAATACCAGTCTAGAAAAACGAAACAAAAGCCTACCAAATAAATAAAAAAAAACCTCACCATTTCACTTTTTTGATGGTTCTTCACCACCTTTTCTTCATCCATTGCTTTCTTTAATTATCAAAACACTATGATTCTCACTTTTTGAAAAGAGATGTGTAAGAGAAAATAAAAATTAAGAAAGGGAAAAAGAGGAGTAGGGATTGAAGACCAAGGGGTGTAAGGATATATTTAATTTTAGTGTTTTGTCATTAAAGGTAATTTCACATATGGATAAAATTGGGGGGGAAAAAAACTCATATGGAGGGTGTAAAGAGGTAAAGTAGTGGTGTAAGTAGAATCACCCAAAAGTTAATAAGATAAAATGTCATATTCAAACCATAATTATTTTATTTTTTTCTCTCACAAAAGTCAAAAAAGTTAAAAAGTCCATCCCAAACGAGACTTTTAGTCCCGAGTTAAAATAGCCAAAAATCTAAAAGATTAACCCATATCCCAAACAAAACCTAAATAGGCTATAGTAATGTAACGCCTTGAAATAAATGCCATAAATTAGCCCTCAACAACATGTACACAATGACATAAACAAAGTAGCAATCTTTCATTAATTAGAGTTAATTTACAAAAAGTGACACATGCGATATACATTCATAAGTTCTACCCTGAATCTATAACATGTGATACCAACTTAAAGATCAATCAAATAAATACCTTAAGGCTTACATCTTTCCAAGACTATGCTTGTTTACAACAAAAGAGAGAGTCTTAAGCTCTATACATATAAAGTGCTAGGCTTGCACAAATATTAAATACAAAATGACAAAACAGGGCCTTCAGCTCCCAGGTCCTCCCAAGCTAAGTCCTTAGAGGAGGCATGTCACCAACACCTGAAAATGATTTCTCAAGTAGGGTGAGCCAAAACCCAGTAGAAACAATCTAATATAATATATGAATATTTACAAAGATGTAAGTATGATGCACATGTTCAATTCCCAAATGACAGATCTCTTACAACCTTTTCCAACACCATGTTATATCAAACTTACATCTCCATCCATTATTTATTTCCGCATCATTTAGTCAACCAAACAGAGAATACACCCTATAGGCCTTTAACTAACATAATTATTATACAAAATACATTCACTTGCCATTTTACGAAAATTTCGTCCGCGGGAATCGACACCTATGTATACGCATGATTTTCGAGATCTTCACCCTAGACAAACAAGCCAACTTAGTTTAATGGAGTCCATCCACTTTCTCCTCCCAAACATGGAGTACATCCATTTTTTCCTCTCAAACATCATACATGTACAACGTATATAAATTATAATCATATTCAATGATAATGGCTAAGAGATTTGTTTTAATTGGCCTAATCCACATGCAATTTCTACAACAATTCTGGCTATCCTCCACTGATGGCCCCAAACAGATATTTTTAAACAGATATACAATCTTTATAATAGGTTAAATTGTCCAAATTTCCATATGTGCGAGATAATACATATCAAATTCCACTTTTTATATAAACACTCATTCAATTTCATATTCTCAATACCAATTTCATTATTTATACAAAAATAATTATTCAAGACATTTTAGGACAAAACCCCATTTTTTCCAATCTCATGCCAAACACCAAAATCAATCATTTTAACACAACACAAGCTCATATATACTCCTATAACCATTTCCAATACATTAATTCAAAAGCCCTTCTTTTGATTTTAACTCAAACCCTAGGTTTGTTCAAATTTACAACAAGTCTCAACATTCCCTACCCATCAACAAATAACCAAGTTAAAACTCATAGAAGAGTGCAGAAAGTCTCTACCTCAAAGTGAGAAGACGAGTAAAGCAAAGGGAAAACTTCAAAGACACCAAAACCCACTTTTGTTCGGATGAAAAGAGAACCCACGACGTGCTCTACCTTTTTAACAAAGGCATAAGGATGGAGAGATCACTAGATCTAGATGAAAAGTAGAGAGAGGGTAGGTTTTAGAGAGAAAGAGTCTTAACTTTAGGGTTTGGAGAGAAATAGATTTAAAAAAGTGATATAAAAAGTCATTTTCGCGAATTGATACACACAGTCTCCTCAAGCACAAGAGTTGACGCTCGAGCGTCAGACATAATAAGTTGTTTCGCTTAAGTGCAAGAAGTGACGCTTGAGCTCCAAGACACAAAACCAAAGGGCATTACCGCTCGAGCTCAAAAAGTGACGCTCGAGTGCAGAATACACACATCCAGTAGTTTCGTAGACAATAGACCAACGCTCGAGCACAAGAAGGGCCGCTCAAGCGCCCACTCGCTTGAGCGTAGAATACACCCTCCCAGTAGTTTTGCAAACTTGCAAAAGTATTGAAAGTTTACAAAGCTCGCTCGAGGACAAGAAGTGCCACTCGAGCAGAAGAGCAAAAATCTGGGCAATACAAGGTTTGAAAACTAAGCAACCAACATGTTCCAAACACAACTACTACAACCTAATAGCCAAATTCAAGCAAGAATAAGGGGGAAAAAGACATGAACAACATTCAGAAATCATAAAACCCGAGTCCATAATACAAGATGCGTCAGGTCAAAACCGAAATTGCTATAAGTAACACGTTAAGGCTTATTATTTTGAAATATAGGTTAATTTTTAAAATTTTTAATATATATATAAAGATAATATTATTTAAAAAAATAAAAAAAATCAAAAGGTTAGTTTTTAATCAAATTCTTAAAATAGGCCATCAACCAACACAAATAATCAATAATGTACCTGTAGGTACAGTGAGCAACAAATGATGATTTTCTATTTTTTTTTAATTTTTGATTTTTGATTTTTAATTTTTAATTTTAAATTTTAAATTTTTTTTTGTGTTTTGGGTTAATTAACACTGAAAAAAAAAAAAAGATTGATACACCGAAGGAAAATGTTAAGGACTCTAAATATTTTACTAATATTTTTATCAAATATCTTACATGAGCGTTGAATCCACATTTGGGGTCTCTAGCATTACTTTACACCAAATTTAAGCTCGTTCGAATCGCTCGAATTATGTAAGTGGATAACTGATCGGACGACTATTCGGATGATCGGCGTCACCTTTGTCAACCACAATTGTCACTGTTGTCAACAAGCATTTTTCAAATGATTGACATCCTCCCGGATGATCGACCAGACAACTGATATGCACAAATTTAAGCAATTCTAGTGAGCCTAAATTAGATGGATGCATCATTACTAAATTAATAATTACCTTAAACACCTCTCAAATCTCTAACTAATATATTAAGGGAGGGATGTGTACTATATGCATTTTATAATTAAATAATAAAATAACATAATTTTATATTTTTTGAGTCATAATTAAAATAACAAAAAAAAAAAAATCACAATCAAACACCATATAAGGTATAATCAAATATCTCATGAATCATAACTAAAATATTATTCTAACAAAAGAAGAAAGTTGAATAACTATGGGTACATGTGGTACATCCCTTTCAAGAGGTGTGTATAGTAGAATTTCCCATTAAGGCATTGTTTGATTAACAAAATTAATAATTTCATGAATTAGTGTAGAATTATGTATCTAATTAAATTAGTGAGATAATCATTTATTATGTATTCAGTTTTTTTTCTTCTTTTACATTTGAAATTATGATGCTTATCTTCTCTCAATATAAAAAATTCACCAATTTTGTTAGATTGAATGATTGCCGTATATGTAATCCAGTTAATAAAATTTGTAATCAAATATGGATTATGAGTCCATCAACTAACAATCACAATCTTATACCTATAATCCTACTAATCAAATATGCCCTAAAACCCGTGTAGCTTAAAAAAAACAATTGTGCTCCTTGCGTCTAAGGAGTCAATAAGACCCACTAAAGATCCCATTTCGTTTATCTAAATTTATTTTGTAGAATCTTCATGAAAAAAACTAACTCGATTTGATAATCATAACATTTTTATTTTATCGTGTTTGTCTATAAAAAAAATAATAATCTATTGTAAAAAAAGCATACTGGTCGTCCATGATAACATGAAAAAAGGTTAGGATTATCTGATTGAGTTAATTTTTTTCATAAATGATATATATAGAAAAGTTTACAAAATGAACAGTTTAAATTATCGACACAAAACCCATGGTGGACCCCACATGCCATTCAAGTTCTCTCACATTGAAATTTAAATTTAAAAGAAACTAAATCCGAAAATATATATATATATATATATAATCTAAATTTTGTCCAACGTACTAAAATGAATTGGATTGTCTAGTTGAGTCTGTGAGACCAAACACATGTTTGGTTCATTTCTTAAGTCTTTTTGTGTATAAATCATTTGAGAAATTCAAAATAAATATAATCACATAATTTTATTGTATATTTTTTTTCTTTCATGCCTTCAAGAAAATGTCATTTATTTTAGTATCATGAAAAAAAAATATTATATTGAAAATTTTAAAAAAATTATAAAATCATGCCCTTATATTAAAAAATAAATGAAGTCAGGGTGTTTGGCATAACCTATATAAGTGCGTTTATTTAGATAAATGCATTTATTTGGGTCATATTACTTTTCTACTTTTTTGCACATCTTTTCGTAAAAGTTAAAAAATATACTTATTTATATCATCCCAAATACTCCTAATTATCTAATAAGTTTCCTTATGGGACTGGATTATGTTCCGTTAGCCAAGTCAATTAGACTACCCAATCCAGTCCACTATGGGCCTATTTTGGATTCACTTTGATAATCTAAATTGTTTATTTTGTAAGACTTTCAAACAAATCAGTTATATTTAAAATCAATTTGATCGATATCGATAATTGTTTTATCAAATCATATTTGTTTAAAAAATAATTAATAGGCAATATGATTTTGAAAAAATTCCATCTATTTTTTTTTTTTTTTTAAAGATAAATACTATGCAATCAAAAACTAATAATGTCTGAACAAACTGAACAACAAATGAATGGGCATTTCATAAGAAAGATTGGAAATCACAATTAATTTCATGAGTTTGGAAACCATAATCCATTTCATTCCTTATAAGATAAATGCTTCTGTTTTCTTAGAAAACATGTGATCTTGGTCAGTAACATCAATTCAATGGATTCATTTGGATTCCCGGCATTGATGTAACTAAAGGACTTCACACAAACCCACTCACAAGAAGCAATCTAGATTCATATGTAAGTTGAATATAATATAAATTATGGAAAATATTTTGGTTGTAACATACACTATATATAATTCTATCACAAAATTATGTAAGTTAAACACAAATTCACATAAGTTTGTAAAAACTTAAGACTTATACGAATTTGCGTTCAACTTATGTATTTTTGTGAGATAACTTATGTAATTTCGTCAAAACTTATGTAATTTTGTGATAGAGTTGCATATGATGTATATTGCAAACCGATGAATTTTTCATAAATTATAAAATTGTTCCTCTCTTTAACAACTTAAACTTTTAGATGAATTGGTGATCAACAATTGAATATGATATCAAAACAAGCAATATCAATATTTATTTTCAAAATTCTCTTTATACTGAGCAAATTCAAATTTTATAAAAAAAAAAAAAAATACACCTGTAGACACGCCATTTTTGACCACCCTTAAGACTTGGGTGCCTTATGGTGAACACTCAATGATGAATTGTTACGCTGTCCAAATCGTTCAATTTCTTCAAAAAAAGACTTCGGTTTTCAAGTTTCAGAGTCCAAACCTTGTACCTCCTTCGGACCAAAACCTATTTTTTTTTCTAACCTGACCATTTAGAGGCCTGCTGGCTAAAAGGTGGCCAGCAGGCCAATTTTTATTGGCCGGCTGTCCCTCTACATGGCTGGCCGGCCATTTTTAATGGGGCAAACAGATATTTTGCTGCTTTGTCCCCCCATGTGCAATTCCTTGCACCAATTGGCTCAATATAGATATTTCTGACGGGGACCCTGTTTTTCTATAAATACTTGACCATCCCTCATGGTTTTAGGTTAGAAAAATTTTCCAAGAAACAAAAACTTGCCAAACGCTCTCCTTTTCTATCTTGCAATATACAAACACTATACATACGCTTCCTAAACCAAAATTTTGAGGCTTGTTGCTAAGGTTAATAAGTCAAAATTTTAGCTCTTGAGGGTGATCACTTTATGGTTTGTGAACCAAATAACATCCTCTCTTCAAGAGGTATAGCTTTTGCTATCTTTTCTCTTATTTACACTACTCTTTCTTTCTCTTTTATACACAGTTTTGGATTGTTTTCAAGTGCTGAAACTTGTGATTTAAAAGCTACCAAAGGTGGAGGGGTTAACCACCCTTTCTTGAACCTTATTCCATAGCTTATATCCTTATTTTTTCATTTGTTTATTTACTTTTAGCTACTAATTTTCAGAGTTTCCAGAGGCTAAAACATGTGATTTAAAGGTCCAAAAATTGGATACTAGCTTTATTCTCTTCTATTTTTGCTCACTTTTTCTAGCTTTCCAAAATGATTTCAGCACTTTTTTTATTAGTTTTGGGGTTGTTTTACTTGTTTATTTAGTTTATGCTTTGAATACTGTGCTTATGGTGTTGTAAGTTCTCATAGATTTGGTGGTTTAGGCCATAAACACCAATCTATTTGAATTGATAGCTTAATGATCATCTTTGCATAATCATCTCTGTAATCTCCCTTATTTCTTTGCTTTCTTTGATTAAGAGTTGCTTCAAACACTAGGTTGTTTCTTAAGGCATAAGAAAGAGACTTTCCATACTTAATAGTTTAATATTTTCGGAGGTTCATTACCAAGGCATTACATCTCTCTCATGTTAAGTACAACTTCTTGTTTGACGTTTCTCTATATCGTTTTTTGCACTTAGTGGACGTAGTTATCACTTTTGGACAAAATGAAGAAAATATAAGAAAATAGCAAGGTAATGTAAAAAAGGCTAATAAAATTGGAGTAAAAGAAGTAAAAAGAGTAATAAAATTGAGTTGGGTTCAATCGGACGTTATATTGAACCTATTAAGTCTTGAATCACTACATGCTTTGTAGTGATGTTTAGTGATTCAAGAATCAATGTCTACCACTTCCCTTGAGATAACTCCATGATAGGGAGGAGGCATTGTTGGTCTTTCATATCTTTTATTGAGCCTTTATCCTATCGGTCCATAAATCATCACGCAACAAACTTGCCACGATTGGTGATTTATGAACCGAATCTACTCTTCCCTTGATCATCTTCATGATAAGGAAAGGCAAAAAGGATAAACATCCCTTGGAAACACTCTGTTTTTGCTCTGTTTCAATTCTGTGGCAGCAGGGCAGGACTCAAAAATAGTGGCCGGCCGGCCACCTTTTCCGGCCGACCACCTTTTGTTATGCAGGTAGTGGCATTTTCATGGCAGAACATAGCAGAAGGCAAAAACAAATTAATTTTCTGATTGCGAACAGAATAGATTCTGGTAGCAAAATAGAGAGGTTTCTGGGGGGGGGATGTGTTCTCGTTTGTGTGTGCGCGACTCTTCACTTCCCGTAGGCCTTTAAAATTAATGCTTTGATATGTTGAACTAATTAGACTCATTCGAATTTGTAATAGCTAGTTAAATTTAGTTATTGTAATAGCTAGTACACTAGTTAATTTGGTGTTGTAATAATTGGTTTAACATTGGACATTCATTCAGACCCTCTTGTGTGAGGGAACACTTGTAATATTGTTTATGTCTTCCAACTCCCATTTTTTTCTCCTTTATTTACTTGCTTATGATGGTTGCATGTAGTATCATATTTTGGTTTCATATCATTGTCATGCTTAAATATCCATTTTTGTATTCATCGGGTTCGGTTCATTATTCTAACATCGTTGTCATTTCCCATTTACTTGAATACGTGTACTACCGCATGATTTGAGTTGATTCACATGACATGTTAAAAACGGAACCTAGTAGTTGCATTAGTCACTTGCATATTAGAGCATGCATTTTTCTAGCTATTTCTTCTCTTTTAGCTTGCCTCAGTTGAGTACTAGGTGAGTATTTCTTGCTTTAGCATATTGGATGTATGTTTGTGTTGCCATATCAAGCATATTTACCATGAGGCTAAGTGCTTATTTGATATACCTCTTGAATGCCAGTAGATGAATGCTGATTTGCTTAAGTTGGGATGATTTGATTAAATGTGCATATGAGCTCTGTTTTTCAAGCAGCACATTCGAAACTCTTTTCAAAACAAAACATGAAGTCAAAGTATTCCAAAGTGGGTAACTTAGTCTATACTTGTGTGTCTCACATAGTAAGTTAGAATAATAATCAGAATAAGAGCATATAATGTACATAAAAAATCACATCATGATTAGTAGAGACCGATTTTTGATCGGGTGAGTGGGGTGCTCAATTCATGACCTTCCCCTCTCATACTTAAATTTCCGAGTCGAGACACTTTGGCTATGACAGATGAGTGGCCTTTGGCACAAGTCACAAGTTTCCTAAATTTTCCAAAAATATTTAGGTGGCGACTCTGAAATCTGGCAATGTAGTCCATTTTTAGCATTTCTAATTGTAAATTGATTTTCCAAAGATTTGCCAGATTTGGACTCTCATTTGTGTTTTTCAGTTTCACATTGCACTTGTAAAACCAGATTCAGAGCTATGGGGGCCGAACTGTAGGGCTATCGTATCCAAGAAGACTAACCCCTCCAAGGAGCACGAAAAACCAGCTACAACACCCACCTTAACTTCAAAAACTATCCCATGTTGGCATCTTCAACTCTTGACTTCTCTATACACTTGCCCATCCCTTAACCCGCTAAAAATATATGACTAAGCTCAACAATAGATTAGGCACACAAATGTGGATACAAAAACAAGCAAAATGAAAAACACACTATAAATGTTGCTCCAAGGCATCAAGTTCCACAGAAACCTGTATTTATTATCATGTGAATGGAACTACATGCTCATTCCTTACAGGATAGCATAGATTTGTTTGTCTAAAAAAAACAAAAAGAATTTAAAAGGTAACAACCATCCAAAAGCTTTCAAATATCAACCCCACGATACGAGTAGAGAATGTGACCGACTGAGATTATCAATTATAATCTGAAGGAGGCATTCCTTGACAAGGTCGTGCAACTGCTTTCTTCGTACAAGGCACCACAATGTCACGGCCTTGGTTGTTTCCAAACTATCCGTGCGGACTTAGACAATCTCAACCTTCACTTGATGATGCTAAGTTAGCCTAACTCACTAACTTAGAAGAAAGACAAGTAAAAGGAACACAAGAGAGTTTGAGAGAATGCCTTGTATTCACTATAAGAAAGTTTTACAACTCTTGGATCATTGATGGAGCAAATGAGCCCCTCCCATATTTATAGGCATCTTAGGCCTTCTCTAGAATATTCCAGAGCATACAAGAAAAGGACTATAGAGAAGCTTCTCATGAAAACTTTTCTTATCCTACAAGAGAGTTCTAGAATCCTCCTAAAAATATCTATACAAACATCTATCTCATTCTAAAGGTAGGTATAAGGATCTTTTACCACCTCCATTTCTCTAGGAGGTTCTAGAAGTTTCTATTGCTTTATCCTTCTAATATTCACTTGAATATTCTAGAACCTTTTTCTAGATCATTTAATGTATATTATAGAATTATGTAATATTCTCATATTTTCAAGTCTTCCAGGAGCTTCCAGAATATTCCATTAGCCTCCCTTCCTTGAGACTTCCTTTTGGTAGGTAATCTGTCTGGGTAAGTTGGCGAGACGTGACAACAAGCTTCTAATCATTCTTCGTATGTTCAGTAAAGTCAGCAAAGAGAAGTCAGGGATAGAGTACATCAAGCTTGGTCAGTTACGCTTCGAATATGATTCAATTCCAATCCTCATCAGTTAGTAGCCCTTATTTCCGTGAATTCGAGCCCTCATGTCAACCTAAAAAAAAATAAAAATAAAAAATAAAAAAAGAAAACAAACTAAAGTAGGAAGATACGGTGAGCTCGTGAAAATTTCTTTATTTTATTTTTTATAGTAGGTACACTTTTATTAAATCGGCATTGGGCATGTGAGATCAAGCTTTAAGTTCTCAAGAATTAACCGATAGTAATAATAACGTAATTACTTAAGCTTCATTTAATGATTCACAACCCAGATACCAAAGCATGCTAAGGTACATGCCCAAAAAGCTTTCTCACTCATACAATCATGACATGAAGCTTCAAAGTTGGAACATTTTGCTCATTGTCATTCATTATTTAATTTTATTCAAGCTTTTGTTAACTTATGCCCAAGTTGACTAGTAAAACTAGTGAAATAAACCTGAAGCAAAAATTAATGAAGAAGTGCCTATAGTAAGATAAAAGTAAGAGAGCAAAACCCACTTGGCCTCTCTGCGATTGAAATATGTTTGCCGTAGTCCGACGGGTTCGCTTGATATGGATGGGCCCTTCTCCTTGGCACATTTCCTATATGGTCCATTCTTTTTTTTGTTGTTGGTAAAACTGGAACTTATATAAAAAGAAGAGTTACATTAGTGTGGGGTAATAAGTCCCCATAGCATCTAGTAAAAGCTGATTACAAACACACGAATGAGGGTGATAAAAATTTGAAAAGGCTTCAATCCCTTGACCGTGGTTTGCCATCAGATCTGCGCATGCATTAGCTTCACGATAAATAAGCTTAAAGGTCATTGCTTGGAATCGGCTCATGAGGTACTTGCAGTCCACAATGAAGTTGTTAAGTTGATGGTTATCATGAGTATCTCTCGTTAAGAGATGTTTGACAATGTATGCATCGATTTCGATATCCAGAATGTCCACGTGATGATCCAAAGCCAATTTCAGTCCGTCCCTCAAGCCCCAAAACTTGGCAACTACACTGGTGGCGTGGCCAATGTTTTTGCTAAAGCCCATAATCTAGTTTCCCAAGTGGTCTCTAATTACACCTCCCGCAGAGGCATTTCCTGGGTTATCCTTAGAAGTCCTATCAGTGTTGAGTTTAAAGGAATGGGGTTTGGGGGCTTCCCATTTGACCAAGATCTGAGTGGGTGATTTACCCAAGACAAAAGTGGTGAGGTGTTGCCATTCAAGGGCATGAGCAAGGGCTGAAGAAGAGGAAAATGAAGGGGGTTGACTTAGTTCGAAGATGCAAGCATTGCGGTTTCTCTAGATAAACCAGCAAGTGATGGGAAAAATGATAGACCAGGAAGCAAAAGATGGGTGGGATGTCTTAGATTAACAGTTGAGCTTTAGCCATTCGGTTAGGTCGAGGGAGAAGGATGAGAGAGCATCTGCTGGAATACCCAACCTATTTCAAAAGGATGCTGCCACTCTACAACCTTGGATTGCATGTTTGGTGGTTTCCGGTGCTGAGTTGCACAATGGACAAGAGTTGTCCTTTACAATCTTCCTTCGGTGCAAGAAGGTTTTGGTTTTGAGCCTAAGGTAGAGAGTTAGCCAAAGTGTTACTTATTTATTTTGATGATTTATTTAATTATATTTTAATTTATTTGAAAGAGAAAAATAGAATCTAAAATTTATTTTGATGATTTATTTAATTATATTTTAATTTATTTGAAAAAAAAATAGAATCCAAAATTTATTTTGATGATTTATTTAATTATGTTTTAATTTATTTGAAAGAGAAAAATAGAATCAAAATTTATTTTATCCCATTATTTCTCACATAAACTTTTATCCTAAATGTTGTTAGAATGTATTTAATATTTGATTAAATCAGGAGTTCAAACAACCAAAAAACAGAGGTTCAAACAGTCCAGCACAGCAACAGTTCAAAAGGTTCAAGTGGAAGATATTCAAATTTGTAATGATGGAGTGGAAGATATTCAAATGAATACAACGGCTATAAGTTTCATTATATATACCAAAACTTCTGATATGAACAAGTTACAGAAACTACAAACAAGTTACAGAAACCAGAAAATATTCTTTGATCTAAAATCACTCTCATCCATTCTTCGAAAAATTTTATGAGAAGTGTTCTTCAATTTTTGTTTACATCATTTTTCAGAAATTATACACTGAGACGTATATCTTTAAGCCCATCTTTCCTATGTGAGGTTTACAGAAAAACCAGAGTCTCATTTTTATATCTATCCTTGAGAGATAATTCTTGTAACTTTCTGTGAAAGTAAAAATACCTTTTTTTCAATCCTGTAAGAGTGTACTACTTTCAGTGTTTTTTGGACTTAGAAAGTCTATGTAAAATCCGTGGAGGATTGTTCCATCTGTGAAAAGGTTGCTAGCACCCTGTGAAACTAGAGAATAGTGAAAAATCTCAAGTGAAGCTTGAGGAGTGGACGTAGGCCGAGTTGAAACCGAGCCACTATAAATTTGTTTGCCTCTCTCTCCTTTATCTCTTTATTTTATTTAAATTGTCATAACTATATTTCATATTTTTATTGTGCTAAAATCATTAATTGACATAGTTGTTAGAACACTTGTTTTAATTATTTTTATTTTATTAACTATATTTATCTATTGTGCTAGTCATAATTTTTATTAGGGTATTGCTATTTTTATTTGTAAAAACCTAATTCACTCCCTCTTAGGTTGTCTTTTGGGTAACAATTGGTATTAGAGCTTAGACTCTTGTTTTAGATTTAACCATCTGGGAGTTTCGATCCATGGCAACCTTAGCTGAAGGAGAAGCCACAAATAGGCCACCATTGTTTGACGGAAATAACTATAGTCATTGGAAGGATAAGATGACTTTATACCTACAAGCCACTAATTATGCCATATGGATTATTGTCACCAAAGGTCCAAAAATTCCTACCAAATTAGTAGACAATATTAGTGTACCTAAAACTAAAGATGAATGTGATAAGAGGGATCCTAAATTATTGCAAGCCAATGCTAAAGCCAAATTCACCCCTTGT
Source organism: Camellia japonica (assembly GCA_030407325.1). Classification (NCBI taxonomy): domain Eukaryota; kingdom Viridiplantae; phylum Streptophyta; class Magnoliopsida; order Ericales; family Theaceae; genus Camellia; species Camellia japonica. The sequence continues at coordinate 77,580,396 of JAPPVO010000059.1, read as the reverse complement.
TTGTGGATTAGACTCTAAGGAGTATAATAGAATTTCAAGTTGTGATTCGGTAAAAGAAATTTGGGACAAACTTGAGGTAACGTATGAAGGTACAAACCAAGTGAAGGAATCTTGTATTGATATGCTTGTTCATAGTTATGAATTATTTAAAATGAACTCTGATGAATCTATTTCAAGTATGTTTACTAGATTTACTGAAATTGTAAACTCTTTGAAATCTCTTGGCAAAACTTATACTAACAGTGAGTTGGTGAGAAAAATTCTTAGGTGTTTACCAAAGTATTGGGAAGCAAAGGTCACAACCATTATAGAAGCCAAAAATCTCTCCACACTTGGATTAGATGAGCTTATGGGTTCCCTTATGACTCATGAGATCACCATGAATGGACATGAGGATGCTGAAAACAAAAAGAAAAGTGGAATTGCATTCAAAGCCTCATCAAATGAAGAAGAACATGAAAACTCCAATGAGGATGAAAGCTATGCCATGTTTAGTAGAAATTTCAAAAAGCACTTCAAGAAAAACAATTATGGAGGAAGAAGACCTTTCAAGAAAGAGTACAACAAAGATAACAAGAAAGAGCCTATTATTTGCTATGAGTGCAAAAATCCTGGACATATGAAGATGGATTGTCCAAAATTGAAGAATCATGGAAAAAACTACAAAAGAAACAAAAAGGCCATGGTAGCAGCTTGGGGAGAAAGTGAAAATGAAAGCTCAAGTGATGAAATTGAAAATGAAGTAGCCAACTTATGTCTCATGGCTCTTGAAGATGAAGACTCTACTTAAGATGAGGTAACTACTCTTTATGAAGAACTTGAAAGTGCATTCCATGAACTACAAGATGAATTTAGAAAAGTTTGTGCCAAAAATAATGTGTTAAAGAAATCTGTTGCATCTTTATCTAGTAATGTAGAAGAATTAAAGAAAGAAAAAATTGTTTTGAAAAATGATTTTGATACTATCTCTAATGAGAAAACTACTTTAACAAACAATATTGATGATTTAACAAAAACACTTGAAAATTTTGTAAAAGGTAGAAATAATCTCAACATGCTTTTTGGAAATCAAAGATGTGTTTTTGATATAGCAGGCATTGGATATGACCCTATTAAAAAACAAAAGAATCTCAATACAATTTTTGAAAAGGCACCTCTCAATGACTCACCCATATTACTTGTTATTATTGTATTATATCTTTTGTCCATTCAAAAATAATATAAACATGGGAATTAAAAAGATTTGTATTGTTGAGGGATCTAACAAAACTAACCAAGAAAGACCCAAGAAACTATGGGTACCAAAAATCAACACTTAATTGTCATCTTGTAGGTTTGCTTTAAGTCCAAAGCTAAAGAAGGGAAGTGGTACCTTGATAGTAGATGTTCCAAACACATGATCGGAGATAAATTCTTCTTTACTACACTGTCATCCAAAGATGGAGGCTTTGTTACTTTTGGAGACAACAAGAAAGGAAAAATCATCGGTGTTGGTAGCATCGGTATTTCTCCTAACCCTTCTATTAAAAATGTTTTATTTGTTGATGGACTTAAGCATAATCTACTTAGTATTAGTCAATTATGTGATAAAGGTAATCGAGTTATTTTTGATAAATCACATTGCACAATTGAAAACACAAATGATCATAAAGTTTTATTCGTTGGTAATCGTCACGATAATGTTTATGTTTTTCATCTCAATGATCTTTATGCTAGTGATATTAAATGTTTATATGTTAATAATGAAAATAGTTGGTTATGACATAGAAGACTTGGTCATGCTCATATGGATTTAATTGCTAAACTTTTGAGAAAGGATTTGGTCATTGGACTTCCAAAAATTAAATTTGAAAAAGATCATCTTTGTAGTGCTTGTCAACAAGGAAAACAAACTAAAACATCATTTAAATCAAAATCTCATATTTCCACAACTAGACCTTTACAACTATTGCATATGGATTTATTTGGTCCCTCAAGGACATCTAGTCTAGGTGGTAAACATTATTGTCTTGTTATTGTTGATGATTATTCAAGATTTACATGGGTTATGTTTTTAGCACACAAAGATGAAACATTTTCTTCTTTCACAAAACTCTGTCGTAGAATTCAAAATGAAAAAGGCTTTCTTATTACTAATATTCGAACCGACCATGGTAGAGAACTTGAAAATGAGAAATTTGAATTGTTTTGTGATGAGCATGGTATTGGACATAATTTTTCAGCACCTAGAACCCCTCAACAAAATGGTGTAGTAGAAAGGAAGAATAGAACTTTAGAAGAGATGAGTAGAACAATGCTTTGCGAAAATAATCTTCCTAAATATTTTTGGGCCGAAGCCGTTCACACCGCATGCTATATTTTAAATCGTGCATTAATTAGACCTATTCTCAAAAAGACTCCTTATGAACTTTGGCATGATAGAAAGCCCAACATTAGTCACTTGCATGTTTTTGGTTGTAAATGTTTTGTGCATAATAATGGTAAGGATAACTTAGGTAAATTTGATTCAAAATCTGATGAAGCAATTTTTCTTGGCTATTCCTTAACTAGCAAAGCTTATCGTGTTTTTAATAAAAGAACTCTTGTTGTGGAAGAATCTATACATGTGGCATTTGATGAAACTAACATCTCTGCTCAAAAGCAAATTGTTAGTGATAATATAGATTTGGAACCAAATGTGGAAGATTCAAGTATCTACAAAGAAGAGAACCATGTAAGTTGAACAAAGAGATTGAACAACCTATTCTCCCACCTCAAGAAAAGGAGGAAACAATGATGATTTGCCAAGAGAATGGAAGTTTGTTCATAATCACCCTAAGGATTTAATCCTAGGTGACCCTACAAAAGGTATTGAAACTCGCTCTTCACTTAGAAACATTTGTAGTAACTTGGTTTTCTCTCACAGATTGAGCCTAAAAACTTTCAAGAAGCCGAATTCGATGAACATTGGATGATAGCTATGCATGAAGAGCTTAACCAATTTGAGAGAAACAAAGTGTGGGAACTTGTGCCAAAACCTAAAGATCATACCATTATCGGTACCAAATGGATCTTTCGAAAAAGCTTGATGAATCCGGCACAATTATAAGAAAAGGCTAGACTTGTTGCACAAGGATACAATCAAGAAGAAGGTATTGATTTCGATGAAACCTTTGCTCCGGTTGCTAGATTAGAAGCCATTCGCATGTTACTTGCATTTGCATGTTTTAGAGATTTCAAACTTTATCAAATGGATGTAAAAAGTGCCTTTCTTAATGGTTTTATAAATGAGGAAGTTTATGTTAAACAACCCAGGTTTTGAAGATCATGCTTTTCCAAATCATGTTTTTAAACTATCAAAAGCTTTATATGGTTTGAAACAAGCACCTCGTGCATGATATGAACGATTAAGTAAATTTTTGATTGAAAATAATTTTTTAGAGGAACGATTGACACAACACTTTTTGTTAAAACTAAAAATGATGATTTATTTATTGTGCAAATATATGTGGATGACATTATATTTGGTGCTACTAATGAAACCTTGTGTAAGGAATTTGTTAAGTGTATGCAAGGTGAGTTTGAGATGAGCATGATGGGGGAGCTAAATTATTTCCTTGGGCTTCAAATCAAACAATGTAAGGAAGGAATTTTTATCAACCAAGCTAAGTACACAAAAGAACTACTCAAAAAGTTTGGTATGTATGACTCAAAAATAGCTGGAACACCTATGAGCACATCCATTAAGCTAGACAAGGATGAAAAAGGTAAGTCCATTGATCAAACAAAATATCGAGGTATGATCGGCTCACTTCTTTATTTAACTGCAAGTAGACCCGATATTATGTTTAGTGTTTGTATGTGTGCTAGATATCAATCAAATCCTAAGGAATCACATCTCAGTGCTGTTAAAAGAATTTTTAGATATCTTGTTGGCACTCAAAATTTGGGACTGTTTTATCCTAGAGGTGTTGCATTTGATTTAATTAGTTACTCGGATGCCGACTTTGCCGGATGCAAACTTGATAGAAAAAGCACCAGTGGCACTTGTCACTTTCTTGGTAACTCATTAGTATCTTGGTTTAGCAAAAAGTAAAATTCTGTTGCTTTATCAACGGCCGAAGCTGAATATATAGCTTCCGGAAGTTGTTGTGCCCAAATACTTTGGATGAAACAACAATTGGAGGACTTTGATTTGCATTATGATCATATCCCTATTAAATGTGATAATACTAGTGCCATCAATTTAAGCAAAAATCCGGTTCAACACTCACGAACAAAACATATTGAAATTCGACATCATTTTTTAAGAGATCATGTTCAAAAAGGGATATTGTACTTGAATTTGTAAACACCGACAAGCAATTGGCGGATATTTTCACAAAACCCCTAAGCGAGGATCGCTTCAATTTTATTCGTGGCAGCTTGGAATGTCGATTTCTACTTAAAAAGTTTTGTTATGACTGTGAAACTTGAATTTTTGTTAAAATGATATATGTGTATTGCTACATTGATATGGAAACATTTATATCAGTTGAATGCTCTCAAGTCCTTCATACATTTATTCTCCTTAACAGTTTGCTATTCTCAACTGTGTAATTTTTTTTGAGTTCTGCATCTTGAGGTAAAATTAATTTTGCATACATTGTTTTGTTTTTTAAACCCTCATGGTATTTTTTTTTTTTTTTGCATTACCATTCCAGCAACACCAACGTCCCATTAAGTTTAATTTTGCTAGTATTATTTTTTTTAATTTATTTTATTTTGCTATTACGCTTAATTTCTTTTATTTTTATTTTTTTTCTCATTATTATTTTTTGTTTGGGCTTAATTTTTTTTTTTTTGCTTTTTAATTTCATTTTTCAATACTTAAACATAAAAACAAAACAAATCAAAATACAAATATTTACATAAAAAAAAAAAAACCTTCATTTTTTTACGGCCATACGCCGATAAAAAACAAAAAAAACATTTACATAAATAAATAAAAAAAAAAACCTTCATTTTTTTTTACGCCCGTACGCCGATCTTGCTTACTTGCCTCTCCCATCGTTTTCTTTTTCTTTTTATCACATTGGGCGACCCTTGACGCCCCTGCCCCTGTGCTTTCATCGAGAGCGAGACTCCCGCCGACTATCAAAGCCAAGAACGACGTTGCTCCAAATCGGGCCATGAGGTGGTCTTCCGTTTAAGCTCTTTATTTTCGGCCTTCAGTGCGCAACTCTGCTCGCGCATCCTTGTACATGCGCTGGAGCAAGAGAGTTGGGCGTTGACTGGTGGAGCTCACTCGTCTGTTCTGCAGTCGGTGAGCCAATTTTGTGACTGTAGTCACCATCTCCATACAGGACGTCAGTGTGAAATGATTGGCTTCAATGTCTGATTGAGCAACCATTATTTGCTCAATCGACATCATAGTAAGGTTGGGAAGAGTAGGCGTCGGGGCACTCGGCCCAGCAGCGCTTAGGGTCATTCAGTCCGGAAAGAGAGTAAGGGGACGGGCGAGGCCATGTGGTCGAAAGAGAGATGTAATCGAAAGGAGGTCGTTTTTGGTAGACTTTCTACTGCTCAGTCTCTCTGCTTCTATCTTTCTCAAGATGACGTAGAAAGGGATGCAAGCGAATGAGAAAGAAGAAGGAGAAACGAGTGATTAAGAAAAAAAAAACGGAAGAGAAGAAGACAAGCGGGAGAGAGAGCCGAGGTAGTTGATTAACCCGTCTCGCTTTTGTCGGTCGGCTGACGCAAAAGCGAGGTCGCGTGTCCGACACAATTTTCGACGAAAAACAGAGAAGCGAGCGAATTATATATATATATATATGTATGTATATATCTCTGTTTTGATTATCTGTTCCTCCTCCTCCCGATTCTAAGCCATGATTTCCTTTTTGATAATGTCACAGTGGGAGAAACTTATGATGTTATATATTATGATATTATATATTATGGTATTATTTTCAAACTAATCTGATGTTATGTATTATGATGTTATATATTATGATGTTATGTATTTATGTATTACGATGTTATATATTATGATGTTATATATTATGGTATTATTTTCAAACTAATCTGATGTTATGTATTTATAGTTTGATATCTTATTCTTATATCATGTTGTTGATTAAAGCTTATTTATTACACATGTGCTAACCTATGTATTTAGAAATGAATTCAGGAAGCATGACCTGAGGGGGAGTCTTTTTTACTCCCAAATCAAATCAAAACATCATTGTGTGCCATCATCAAAAAGGGGGAGATTGTTAGACTTATTTATTTTGATGATTTATTTAATTATGTTTTAATTTATTTGAAAGAGAAAAATAGAATCCAAAATTTATTTTGATGATTTATTTAATTATATTTTAATTTATTTGAAAAAAAAATAGAATCCAAAATTTATTTTGATAATTTATTTAATTATGTTTTAATTTATTTGAAAGAGAAAAATAGAATCAAAATTTATTTTATCCCATTATTTCTCACATAAAATTTTATCCTAAATGTTGTTAGAATGTAGTTAATATTTGATTAAATCAGGAGTTCAACAGCCCAGCACAACAACAGTTCAAAAGGTTCAAGTGGAAGATATTCAAATTTGTAATGATGGAGTGAAAGATATTCAAATTAGTAAGATGGAGTGAAAGATATTCAAATGAATACAACGGCTATAAGTTTCATTATATATACCAAAGCTTCTGATGTGAACAAGTTACAGAAACTACAAACAAGTTACAAAAACCAGAAATAATTCTTTGATCTAAAATCACTCTCATCCATTCTCATTCTCCGAAAATTTTTATGAGAAGTGTTCTTCAATTTTGTTTACATCCTCTTTCAGAAATTATACACTGAGACGTATATCTTTAAGCCCATCTTTCCTATGTGAGGTTTACAGAAAAACCAGAGTCTCATTTTTATATCTATCTTTGAGAGATAATTCTTGTAACTTTCTGTGAAAGCAAAATACCTTCTTTTCAATCCTGTAAGAGTGTAGTACTCTCAGTGTTTTTTGGACTTAGAAAGTCTATGTAAAATCCGTAGAGGATTGCTCCATCTGTGAAAAGGTTGCTAGTATCCTGTGAAGCTAGAGAATAGTGGAAAATCTTAAGTGAAGCTTGATGAGTGGACGCAGGCCGAGTTGAAACCGAACCACTATAAATTTGTTTGCCTCTCTCTCCCTTATCTCTTTATTTTATTTAAATTGTCATAACTATATTTTATATTTTTATTGTGCTAAAATCATTAATTGACATAGTTGTTAGAACACTTGTTTTAATTATTTTTATTTCATTAACTATATTTATCTATTGTGCTAGTCATAATTTTTATTAGGGTATTGTTATTTTTATTTGTAAAACCTAATTCACCCCTCTTTTAGGTTGTCTTTTGGGTAACACAAAGGAAGTGGGTGATACGCGGGGTAGTAGGGAGCTTCCAAAGCCAATTCCAATTAGCAAAGGGATGGAGGGGACGAGAGGAAGGAGTGAGAAAGAGAGTAGGCTGATTTACTAGAGAAGTTGCCATCAAGCTTAGGAGTCCAGATGAGTTGGTCACTGTTAAGACAAAACCATTTAGGCGAGGTGCCTCGTAGGTAATTCTGGATGCCCATTGGTAGAGTAAGGGGCAACTAGTCCCAGTTCCAGGAGTTATTGAGCCAATAATCCTTAACAGAGGATGTGTCGTTCGAAGCATTCAAGGGGCCAATGAAATGGCTTTCGAGAGGACCAGAGCCAGTCCAATTATCATGCCAGAAGGAGGTTTGGAGGCCTCTCCTAATAGTGATGTTGGTTCCTTTATCAATGATTCCTTTGCCTTTCTTTAAACAACGCCACTAGTAGGAGGGTTTACTGTTATAACCTCTAGGGTATTTAGCAGCAAGGATTTTGGGCCATAGGGAGTTGTTATCAGAATGTAATCTCCAATTGAGTTTGGCTATAGAGACCCTATTGGTAAAGGCAGTTTGGTGAATGCCAAGTCCACCGAGATGTTTGGGTTTGGAAATTGTATCCCAACCCATAGCTTGGATTTTACGTTTGTCTGGAGTTGTGCCCCAAATGAAGTTTTTGTTGATTTGATCAATGTTCTTTGCAATGGAGTAGGGAAGGAAGTAGCATTGCATTACATGAGAAAGGATTGCACAATTGATCGCTTTAATGAGGATGCTTCTACCTGCTAGGGACAGTAACTTAGTTTTCCAGCCCGTGAGTTTGGCCTTGAGCCTTTCGAGTAGGAAATTGAAGGACCCAACTATGGGCCTATCATGAAAGATCGAGCAATCCAAATACTTACCTAGCTGATCGGTTTTGGGGATTTGAAGTGCATTAGCTAGAGTGATTTGGTTCTCAATGCTAACATTATTAGAAAAGAGAACTTTGAATTTAGCGAGACTGATTCTTTACCCTGATTCAAGACAGAAATCTTGAAGGGTAAAGAGGATGGACTGGCATGTGCGGTATTGGCTTCACCAAACAAGATGATATCATCAGCAAAGAACATGTGAGAGAGGGTGGGGCTTCCTCGAGCGATACGAATGGGCTTTTAGTCCCGTTGAGTGCAAGCTTTGATGATTGACAGGGAAAGGAATTCAAGACAGAGAATGAAAAGGTAGGGGGAGAGAGGGTCGTCCTGGCGGATACCTTTGGAGGGATGGAAGGTATCAGTAGCACTTCCGTTAATGAGGATGGCCATAGAGGATGAGGAGACACAAGACATGATGAGGTTGACCCAGAGCGGAGGGAAATTAAAGAAAGTAAGAACTTTACAGATGAACCCCAACTCGAGACGATCATAGGCTTTTTCCAAGTTAAGCTTGATGAGCATATTGCCTTTAGACCCTTTCTTGGTTCAGAAGTTATGGACTACTTCCTGAACAATAATCACATTGTCAGACCCTCGACGCCCCAGAAGAAAACTGGTTTGGAGAGGGCTTATAAGGTCATCGAGGAGGGGTCTGATTCTAGAAACCAGGAGCTTAGTAATAAGCTTATATAGCGTGTTGCAGAGTGATATGGGCCTAAATTGATTAACCAAATTGGGTTGGCTATTTTGGGAATGAGACAAATGAGGGTATGATTGAGGTTTGGATCAATAGAACCAAACTCGAAGGCTTGAGAAACGATCTTAGAGACAAAAAGGGCTAGAATGTCCTAACATTTTTGGAAGAATCCAGTGTGTAGGCCATCAGGTCCAGGTGCTTTCCACGGTTGGAAAGACCATAAAACAAATTTGATCTCCTCCAGCTGGGGTATGGAAGAAAGGTCACAATGACAGGATGGGTCGAGAGTAGGGAATAGAAATGAAGGTTTCGGGATGAGGTTTTCCGAGAGGGCTTTAAGGTGAAGAGTTTGAGAAAATGGTTGCAGAAAAGGGATCGAAGACTGGTGTCACCTGATACCCATTCACCTGAGTTGCTTTTGATGCTAACGATTTTATTTCTTCTACGGTGAGTCAGGGTGGTTTAATGAAAGAACCTGGAGTTTCAGTCACCCTAAAAAAGGAGGCTCATACGGGATTTGAGAGCCCAAAATTCCTTTTCAAGTTTAAGGATGCCATGGAATTCGAGGGTAAGGGACTTCTCAAGCTTAATGAGAAAGGATGAGGAGGGATTAGATTCAAGGCTTTTTTGGATACCCAAAAGACGGGCTACTGGCCTTTTTTTTTTCTTCTATGAAAGATGTTCCCAAAACAATCTTTATTCCAAATGGTTACCTTAGAGATGAAAGTTTGGATGCAAGACAAGAAGGGGCGGAAGGGGTCACACTAGCTATCTCTGATAATGGAAAAAATAGAGGGGTTAGAGAGCCAAATAGATTCAAATCTAAAGGGGCGATTAGCTTTTCTAGAGGTAGTAGGGGTGGCATTAAGGAGGACAGGGCAATGGTCCAAGTGGAGCCGAGGGAGGTGGTGGATTATAGTCTCGGGGAAATTAGAGTTCTGCTCAGAGTTACTCCAGCAACGGTCAAGTCTTTCTCTAATGAGGCCACCATTACTTCTCAGATTGGTCCAGGTGAAATGGGGACCAGTGAACCCAAGGTCAAGCATTCTACAATGATCTAAACTCTCTCTGAATTTGAGGGCTTGATACCTTTCATCCTCCAAACTTGTCTTCACTCGACAGAACTTCATAAAATCCCCAACCATGAACCAAGGGCTATTAACCTAGGCAAAAGCAGCCCATCATGATTTGATTACAAATCAAGTGAGGTTTGACTGGATGCAAAAACAAATAGAGATATGTATATTTTTTGATACGGTAAATTACAAACACTCCTCAGATTTACTTAAATTACAAATTATCCCTTATGGTTCTAGAAATTATATTATGACTCCTAAGATTTCTAATTTCATAACAAATAGGTCATTTTATTAATAAATCATCAAGTTAATTAACAATTTTTAATAATGTTAAAATTTTATTTCAATTAATAATTCAGATAATTTTATTATTGTATAGGTGAACAGTTTGAAATTTTATTCACTACAACAAAAAGTATAATTAATAACATTTGTTTATAGCATTTTTTAATAAATGTTATAAAATAGAGGTATACATAGCATTTTTTAATAAAATGCTGTAGAAGATTTTTAAATAATAACATTTAATCTTTTATAGCAATTGTTTATATTTTAATAGCAATTGAAAACCATTGTTAAAGGTTAGCTAATGCGGAGCTTATTTCTACATGCTATAGCAAAGAAAGAATGCTATTGAAACCTTGAAAAAAAAAAAAAAAAAAAAAGCGAAGAAAGGCGCTCAAAATTTGCCGCGAATTTTTCCACTCAGTTTCCATCTCTTGCACGTCCCCTCTCTTGCGTTGATTTCTTCCAAGTAAATCGCAAATCGAGCATTCCAAAAAAACCCTAGAAAACACTTGGAATTTGTTTCAAGTTTTGTGTTTGATTTGGCAAGTTCGTGTCTCCGATTGGACGAGTTGGTCGATTAAGTGGATCAAAGCTGTAGGGAGTTGATTTTGCTTGGGAACAGATTGTAAGTAATATTTCTCTAATTTTTTTTATATTGATTGATACATGCATGTTGTTTTTTGTGTATAATTTTTGGGCTGGATTGATTTTGCTTGTGCGTGTATATATATGTGTGGATTGGGTTTTGATTTTGCTGATTGTATGGATTGGGTTTTGATTTGGTTGATTTTGTTGATTGCAACGATGCTTGTGGAGACCCCAAAGTGTAGTCACGCAGTCCCCAAATCCATCCACCACCATTGTTAAGAATCTCTCTCTCTCTCTCTCTCTCTCTCTCTCTCTATTCTAAAACAGAGATGAGATACAAATCTATATGACCCAATAACCAAAACAAACTACACACAACCGAACAACTCTACATTAAGAGTCCATATTTGTAAAATGCAGACTGTTTATTATTAAAAACTTGGTAGATATGAATCAATCATGTTGTGCCGAACACCTGACATAGTTATATCTTATATGTGTTCCTTAGTGCGCTAGAGTCCTTGATTTTATTTTTTTCTTATTTGGCTTGCAAACAACCTATCCCTCTTGGTTTCAATTTAATATTTGTGATTCTTCCCTTGTGTATTTTTTTTTTTTGGGTATGCATCACAAATGTCCATGTTGGAAAAGAAATGTACTGATCGTAAAATCGGAATTGCTAGTCTTAATACGTACTGCAATATTGTCAATCTTGTTCTAGTTAAAGCCATAAAGAATGTTCCTTGCTTGGCTTATCTGAACAAGTTAGCATGGTCCTTTGTTTTTCAAGCTGTTATCAGCAATTTGGTCCATTTTCCTGCTTGCCTGCTATAATCTGTTTTCTACTTCCAGTGTGTTTAGCTGTAAAATTGTGCATATAAGAAAATCAGCTGAAAGTTTTTTTGTCTTTTATTCTCTAGTTGGTGTAAGAATTTAGTGTTGAAGATCCTAATGGGAACCAAACAATCAGCCTTCTTTTTTTTCTTTTTTTTTTGTTTCTGAATGAAGTTCAAAGTGAATCCATATTTGACATGTTTCTCAGTGAAAGATCTCCAATCAATAATTAGTGTCTTCTAGATTGCAATCCTTGCATTCAGCTTATTTCGAGCTTAAATTTTGTAATGAAATTATTTTCTTTCACTTCTGATATTCAGCATATCCATACCAGACCCACCTCTTTCAATCTTATTTATTATCTAAGTTGGTTGCTCCCCACCATTAATCATGTTGTCTGCAATTTGCATATATAATAAATAGCAAGTCTAATAAATAAAAAAAATAAATATTTGTTACGTATTGTATGTAATTCAAACGGAAAGAGTCTAGTTTATCAAATTTATAGTCATAAGTTCAAGTAACACACCATTTTCTCTATTGTTTTTATTTTTATTTTTGGGAATAGAAAATTGGAAGTATAAAGAAAAAAAAAAGTTTCAACACACCAAATAGATGCTCAGATATATAATACAAGTTGAAAAATGATTTAGCAAGTCATTTTCAAGAATGACTTTTTAATATATATATATATATATTTTTAACCTTTTGGTGAGTGGGATGATTAGTAAAAGAAACTTAAGCTTTTGTCAGATGAATTGTTTAAGAGTGTTGAGATCATCATGCCCCATAAAACTTTATGACATTTCTAACATGTGGATTGTGGATATAGTTAATCTCTCTTTTATCACACATGGTATTGAGTGCAATGGTGACAACTCTAAATGAGACGGTGATAAGATGGATACACAAAAGGTGGAGTGGTCTTAACCCCTGCCCCCATTTGGAGCTCTTAATTTAGTTCTTAAAAAGATAAATCAATTATGCACAAATAACACGATTTATGTGATGCACTCAAAATTAGGGTTACGTTTACAATTGCTATGAGTTTATTATGATAAAAAAGGTTATAAGAGATTTCAAAGATAATTATCTCACTTTAATTATAGATACATAAAAAATTAGAACAATGTGTTATTAGGCCACAAATATAAAGAATAAAAAATAAAAAAAATTCCCTATTTCAAAGTTGGATTTGCGATTGAATGCTAGGGTTTTGCTTATCAAAATTCACATCATGCCATGGTATTGGCTTCACACTAATGAAATGAGAGATTAGTTTGAAGTTCAAGCCTGCAAATCAGGTGGCAGCATCCCATTTTTCCAATTCACACTACATCTAGATATTAAGCACATCTCTCCATACTTTTCAAAAAAAATATATTTTTCATTTATTTAAATTGAAATTAGTTTTTTGTTTGTTTAAATCATTTGTCTCACTCTCACAGAATAAAAAAGAAAAGAAATAGAAAGAGTCATACTGAAATAAAATAGAATAGAATTGAATGATTATATTCAATTTATTATAGTGAACTACTTTGTCTTGGAGTCTTGTAAGGTTAATGAAAAAAGTGAACCATTCTCGTCTTCATCTTATTAACTTATTGTAGTGTTTGATTTCACCATAATAAAATAGAATCATCATTCATTAATTCTTTTTTTTTTTTATAACGGTGAATAATAATTCTATTTATAGTTCAATTTTATATTTTTTTTATTGAACAAAACATGAAAATAGGCATATATTAGAACTAACTATTCGCACATGCGATGCGTGTGCAATTTAAATAAGTAAATATAAAATAAAATATTTATTATATAGTGTGCTAGTCAAGTAGTAAGAGTCTTCTTCATTTGATATAAGTCCAAGGTTCAAATCCCTTCCTCTCATCTATCTATTTTGTTTTTTTTAAATAAAAAAATGGACACGTGGTAGCATAAGAAACTAAGGCTTCGGGACACCATAAAAGATGTTCACTTTATATATAGTATAGATCTATATGGATTGGGTTTTGATTTTGTTGATTGTGTGTATTTATAATTTGCTGATCTGTTTGGTTTAGTCTTTAGGCTGCTCATCTGTTTGGCTGCTGAAAAGTTATGTTTTGTTGATTTGTTTGGTTTAGTCTCAAGGGTTATGGCCGTGTCTGTTGGAGGATTTTTGTGGCCTTATTAGTCTCAAGGCTTAATGTTGTTTGGTCTCTCTTAGATAATTGGCTGATTGCTTAACGTTGCTAATTTGTGTTCATGCTGATGTTTAGTCTGTCTTGGTTGCTGCTAATGATTAGGGGCTGATTGCTGAATGTTGCTGATTTGTGTTCAAGGTCATATTAGCCTTTTGGCTGAAGGCCTCTATCAAGGACTTCCCTTTTTTAGTCACTGATGTAGTTTTCAACTGCTGACATATTAGGGGCTGATTATGAGTCTGCTTGTTCTGTTTTAATGTTCTGTTGTTCTGTTTTGCTCTATTAGTTAGAGGGTTAAGCTGGAATTGGTCTGCTGATCTGTTTAGTTTAGTCTTAAGGCTGCTGATCTGTTTGGTTTAATCTCTTGGCTGCTGATCTGTTTGGTTTAATATCTTGGCTGCTGATCTGTTTGGTTTAGTCTCTTGGCTGCTGATCTATTTGGCGACTGAAAAGTTATGTATTCTTGATCTGTTTGGTTTAGTCTCAAGGCTTATGGCCCTGCCTGTTGGAGGATTTTTGTGGCCTTATTAGTCTCAAGGCTTAATGTTGTTTGGTCTCTCTTAGATAGTTGGCTGATTGCTGAATGTTGCTGATGTTTAGTCTAACTAACCCCAAAAAAAAAAAAAAAAAAAAGAACTACATATCAACGAAAACAAAAAATGGGCAGCAACATAGTAGACTTGTCCAGACTAAGAGAAAACCTGGGGAGAAGCCAAAAAAACCAAGATATAAAAAGAACATCAACAAACCTATAAGCAAGCCTCCAAGATAACACCCTAACAATACCCAAAATACCATGCAAAACCTTAACAGATAGGGCAGCATGTTGTGAACAAAATGATATGTTCCTGGGCCCCATAAAAGAATATGTGGACCATAAACATATAATCAGCAAAACATACCAGCTCTGTATTGAGCAATTTGCAAGAAAGTAGGCTCTGCCAGTTCAAAGTGTTGGAGGGAAGGGTTGCACCACCCACCATTGTCATTAGATTGAGAAAGGTTAGGTGGATAGAAGTTTGTAGCAGTCACAGTGATGGTCCCAGGGAGGCACAATTGTGGGTCACTGTTGCATTTGATCTGATAGCATGCCCCACAGCTGAAGCCATTGTTGAACAGAGCAGTGCTTAGTGCTGCGGTGTTAGTGCCATAGCCTTGGCTATACAAATTGCCATACCCACATGCACCTCCTGCCACACCAAATCAAGTATTAGAATCCCAAAGCATTAAATTTATCAAATTTTACTAGAAAAATCTCATTCTTTTTAACAGTCAAGTTTACAAAACTCAAACAGAAGTCACAAAGTATGCTATATAACCACTAGAAAACATTACTTTAGAAAGTGTTGTTGGGTCCACAATGAAGTTCAACTTTTCATTGCTGTTTGGTGGTTGACAAATAGGAAGCTGTAGAGTGTGTATTAGCATCAGGTTGCTGAGGTTTATAAGGAGGTCTGGGTTTTAGTCTTTCCTCAGATTGGTGGTTCTTTGTTTCCCTATCTATCTGTGCTGATTCTGATAATTCTGTGCTAACTTTGCTTCTGAGGTTGGGATCTGTTGGTCTGCTAAGCTCTGCTACTGTGACAAGCTTGGCTTTAGTCTCAAACAAATGGTGGCTGAGCTAGTGTGTAGCTGTCTGCTGTGATGATCTCTAGTGTAGTGTCGTCTGCTGGAATGGTCTCTGGCTACTGGTCCAGGGAGTTTGCTGCTATCTGCTGTGATGGTCTCTACTGTGGAGCTTGTTGCTGTCTGCTGGTCTGTCCTAGTTGAATGTCTGTGTTGGTCTGCTGATCTGTGCTTCCTTTTTTTTTTTGGCTTTTGCTTTTGGATCTTGCTTCCTAGATATATAGGATTTCAAATAGGTAGCAGTAATTGTGCATAAGTTTCACCCACTTCCAATGAAATGGAAAAATGAGTAACATTAAAAAGAAGGTATGTTGATAAACATGTCAGTTTTGACATTCACAAGAACTAGAATTGGAAATGTAGTTAAATGTAGAGAGACAGACACAAATGTCCAAACATATGCAAGCACAGCTGTATGAATGACATATATTAGCTTCATATGAAGTATAAATGGCCTGTACTTGCATGTCAACACAGACACAAGCATGCATGATCTCCATTTATTGTTTTCTTTTATTCTTCCCCTCCCCTCCCCTTCAAGATGGTTTCACAAAATTCATATGTTGGTATATATTCACGTACTATAAATTTTATAAAAAAAATTAAATATTACTTAATATTATTTTTTATAATATTTTTAAAACTAATATTAAAAAATATTATTTTTAAAAATATTATCGCAAATGTCATATTGGCAACTATATTAGCGTTTGGTGCGTATGTGGCATTTTATGAAAAAGATAGTAATATATATAGCATTTTTTGTTTTGAAAATTGGTTTAATTAGTTTGAATGATTAGTTAAAATAAAGAGTATGATTGGAACATACAATAGCTAAACTAATTAGGTAAAATAAAGAGTGTTCCTTTTTTGTACTTTAGCTAGTAAAAAATAAAGAGTGTGGTTGGAGTTGCTCTAACAGATCAAAGGATAACATTTTGTTAACAATTTTTGTCTGCTGTGTTGAAGAAGTAGTCATGGTGCTCTGCCTTTGCTCCAGCAGAGGAGTGCTTTGTTGCTTTTTTGCTTTTGTTTTGATAATTTTATTTTTATTTTTCCTTTTAATGATATACAGTATTGTTAAACTGATTATACTTATTGTGACGTGTTGATTATTGTTTACAGTTATTAGGTTTGGAAAGAAGATGGAACCAATAGAAGTCAGCTTGGAAGTTTGTGGGTGCAGAAAAAGGAATTTGAATGTGTTATTGGCTTGTACATACCGACATTATGACTTTAAGGTTTTGTTTTTATTTTTATTTTTTTGAACATAGTGAGAGATTGTGTTTTGGTACTTTATTAAGACAATGTTATGACGATTTTATTATTTCTTTTTATTTATGGTGATGAGTTATTTTTTAATGATGATATTGTTTTGTATGTGATGGATGAAAATGTGTTTGTTACATTTACAGAATTTAGGTTTCCAATATTGGTGTTGGAATGGATTTTTATTATATTTATAAATGGAAAAAGCTTCGGACCCCCAGTGGGGTACTGCGGGTCGCCTCTCATTGGTCCCAAAAAAAAAAACAGTTTTTTTTTTTTTTTTTTAATGTTTTCCACCAACCCCGTGCTGCCACGTCACTGGGGTGGGGGTCTGAAGCGCGGCTCATTTATAAATACTATATGATAGCATTTAAAATTGCTATCATAATGAGGTGTTTGTAGCATTTAAAAAATGTTATCATGCTTTATTATAACATTCTTAGTTAGTTATAATATGGTAATTGTAACATTATTAGATTGCTGTAAAAACAATTTTATAGCATTAACAAAATGTTATCCTTTGGTATTTTTAGTAACTTTTAATTATTTCATAGCATTCAAAAAATGTATGTAATATATTTACGATAGCGTTCAACGATAACATTCGATAAATGTTATTAAAAATGATACACTTTTAATAACATGGGCAAACATAGCATTCCAACGAATGCTATTGCTTACTTTTGATAGCATTCATCGAATGCTATAAAATGTGTTTTTTGTTGTAGTGATTCTTTTAATTAATTCTGTTAAATAAAAAATTCTGACAATGAGGTATTTGTAATTTCTAAACCACAAAAGACAATTGTTTTTCAGCAAACCTCAAAGGTATATTTGTAATTTGCCCTTTTTTAAGTAAAAATAAAATATTTTTGACTAAAAACAAGAGACCAAGGGAGTACTCAACTTCAGCCCGTATACAAAAGAAAACTTGCCAATTATGTTTTTGGTGGTTGAGAGATTTAGGAAGGAATTTGGAAAGGGAAAAGGAAAAAGTAGATGAAATGTGAATAAAATATATCTACATTTCACTTATTTTCACATATTTTTTCTCTTTCTCTTTCTAAATACCCCAACCAATCACGGGCTACATTTGGAGCATAGATTTGGGAGTTGTTTGAGATGATCTATATAAGTGTACTTTTTGACTTTTTGGCTAATAAAGTAGAGAAAAAAAAAGATATATATCTAGAATAACTTTTTAATTTTTTACGAAAAGATGTGTAATAAAATATTGTAGTAAAATCAAAATGACCATTTGACCCTTATTGGCTTTTTGAATTTTAACTTTTTGACTTTTGAATATTTGAATTCAAAAGGTAAAATAATTATTTTGTCCTCTAAACTTCCTCACAAACTTTCCCCAAATAATATAAATTTTTTAATTTTTTTAATAACTTTTTAACTTTTTGATTCTATAAATTATCCCAAACATCTACTTGGCAGTGATATGGAAATATAAAAGAAAAGGTAAGTGAAATCCAAATCCATGCTCCAAATTTCACCCACCTTTTCCTTTTATTTTCCATTTTTAAATCTCTACTTAAATCTATACTCCAAACAACACAGCCTAAAAACACTATTGAAAAAATATTTACAAAATCCAAAAAACTGGTAATATAATTTTAATTGCATGGCCTAACATACTCCAGAAAACTAACCCAAAAAAAAAAAAAAAAAAAAAAAACCAATTTAATTTTTTGATTCTTATTAAATTTAATTTAATAACTAATGTTTGATATAAGAGGGTTACAGCAAGTAGGAACGAGAGTGAATGAAAATGTGAAGAATTTGAATTAGTTACATAAAGACAGAGTATGAGTGACCAATTTTAATGCGAGAACTGTATATCGAAAATGGAAGGACGGCGGATCGATATGGGGTCTTTTGGAAAGAAAAAAAACAAAAGTCATTTTTTAACTTTTTATTTATTTTAAATTATATCACTTTTTATATTTTTTATTTATAAAAATAAAATAAATTAAAAAAATAAAAAAATAATTTTTTTATTAATTTCTCAAAACCCACATACATAATGGAGGAATGCCGGTAGAAGGGAAGAAGGTACCAGAACACAATGGGATTCGCTGAGACACTTTACGAGTTCCACTGCGAGGCCCTTGCATGACTTCGACATTCCTCTCTCTCTCTCTCTCTCTCTCTCTCTCCTTTTGCTCCTTCCTAGTGAGGGTTTTAGGGCTGGGCCTGCTGCCTATGCACTTTGATTTTTGGGAAAATTATGGTAATTGCTAAAACCTATTAAAAATTTATCATAAATTTTAAAATTTTAATTATTAATATTTATAATTTCATTTATTTGTAATTTTTTTTTGACATTGATCGGTGCTTGATTTTAGGGTTAACTTTTTCTAGTAATTTTTTAAAAATATTTTTTAGTAGTTTTGGTTAATTTGTTTGAAAAGTTACTAAAAAATAATTTTTATGAGAAAAAAAAAATGCAACATTTGACTTTTAATA
Source organism: Camellia japonica (assembly GCA_030407325.1). Classification (NCBI taxonomy): domain Eukaryota; kingdom Viridiplantae; phylum Streptophyta; class Magnoliopsida; order Ericales; family Theaceae; genus Camellia; species Camellia japonica. Next base: position 77,561,077 of record JAPPVO010000059.1, on the reverse strand, counting down.
TTTTAATTTTTTAGTATTGCCAGACATCTAAAATTTCTGCCTATTTTGAAAGTGACTTTTTTTGATTTATTGACATTTTTTGAAAAAATATGTAAAAAAGTAAAGAGAAAATGTGATCTAAATAAAACAATAAACTAATAAACTAACTTTTTTTTGCCTTTCCAAAAGAGGCCTTCATTTTACTCTCAAATTCCATCTCAAAAATTAATTATACCTAATTTTATATTTACATTATTTTGATTTTTATCAATGTTATATTTACTATCACTTCTTGTCTGTAATCAAACAAAATTTTATTTTATCCCTAAACTATTTTGATATGCAAAATTAGAGTTGTAAATTAATCAAGTTGTTCTCAGCTTAATAAGACACGGCTCGGTTTGTTTCAGTTCAATTCGATAAATAAATAAATAAGGTTAGGTCAAATTTTTGGGCTCGTTTAATAAACGAGTCAAGTTCTAACTCGGATAAATCTTGACTTATTTATCGAGTGCCCCTAGGACACAGGTAAAAGACAAAATATTTATAGAACACAATACACTTTTCACTACACTCAATTTGTTTCGGTGAAAAACATTTTCTAGAAAAAGTTTTCTCGGAAACATTTTCAATAAAAAACTTTTTTAAGAAAACATTTTTTCACAAAAAAACGTTTTCTTATATCAGCGCTCTTGAAATTAAAGTACTAATGGTTATATTAGTGGTGCGGTAGTGACGACAGTAAGGTAGAGATAAAAGTGGAGGTATTGGGGGGTACAAGTCGCGGTAATGGTGCGGTGATGGGCGTGGCAGTGATGGTGACGATAATGGTGTAATGGTGGTGGTGGTAGTAGTAGTAATGCAATAGAGATAGTAGTGGTAGTGGTTGTGGGATAGTGGAAGTGGTGGTAGTGATGGTGATGATGATGGTTGTGGCCATGGTGATAGTAGAGATGATGGTAGTGAGGGTAATATAGTAACATTGATAAAAGTTTTGTTTAGGAAATGTTTTTCGCTTTGTAAAATTGAAAATATAGTTTCTATCTAAATAGACTTGTGTTTTATTGATTATGAAAATATTTTTCGTTAACTTTTATTTTATGTTGTATCAAATGGCAGAAAATATAAAAAATATTTTTTGAAAAATATTTCTATCCAAACAAACAGAGAATAATTGTAATAAATTTTTATTAAAATCAATACATTTTTACATTTTTAGCATTTACCAACAAAAAATACTATTATTTATTTTATTTCATTTCATTACCATCAATCAAACAGAGTGCAAGTATATATTAAATAATATAATTTTTTTTTTATAAATAACAGAATAAATATATTAATAAAAAAGAAATTTCATTATTGAGTTTTGAATAAATTGAAGCTCAATTAATTAATGAGCTATTTTTAAATTAAATTAATTATTAAGAGAAACGAGGCAGATGTTTGCAGCCCACTGGAAAAAAAACTAGCTGTACACTTCTAGTACCTTCCAAGCCAGATGTTTCTTCAATTTTCTAGCTCCCACAATAGCCATTCCCTTACCTACCTCTTCAAATTCCCAATGTTGTTCGACTTCTTCTTCTTCTTATAGCACTACTATTACACAACAAAACCAATCGCACTACAATCTTGTTTCTCTTTTTTTCCATTTGCATTTGTGGGTTTGCAAATGGCTGTGGCTATGGCTTCTGGGAGTATTACTATTGGGCTTTACACTAATTTCAAACCACTTGACAAGCAACCCTCCTCCAGAACAGCCCTCTTCACAGCCTTTTTAGGGTTCGATCCAGTTCAACGCTTGTGCATTTCTACTAGGGGAAGGTATATATCACTGTTAACTTGTTCTGTAGCAAATTTGCCCCAATTTCAGATTTGGGTTTTGTTCCTTTTTTTTTTTTTTTTTTTTTTTTGGGGGGGGGGGGGGGTCTGTAGTTTCATTTTATTTATTTATTTATTCCATTTTGGGACCTTTTAAGTTGAATAATTGACACCCAAAAAAAAAAAAAAATGTAGATGAAGAGAAAAAGAAAAACTGAAGAATTCATAAAAATTTTGGGATTTGCAAACTAATTTAGGAATGAAAAAGCTGTCACAAAGCTTCACTGATTAGGCTTTTCCTAATTAGATAGAATATTATCAATCTCTATACTTGCAATTAACTTACTAACTTCTTGTTCTTTGTATTTAATTTGGTAAACTATTGGTACTTGCTAACTTGTGGATTGTTGTTCCTGATTGGGTTATGTTTACTGGAGTTTGATATATTAGTGTTTTACCTTTTCCTAACTATGGTGGGGTTCTTTCTCTCTAATCCCAAAATTGAGACTAAAATTTTCAACAAATAGTACTAGTTTATGTAGTCAATGTGGTGAAATGGGTCTTTACTGTCTGGATCAATTCCGCATTGCTGATAACAAGAGCAATATTTAGAGAATGGGTAGAGCTAACCTGACCACCTTGCGTTAGTTGGGTGGGAGACTCGGTCAGTCGATCCATCATCTTTTGTGCAGCTCGGGAGCACCACATGCACATGCAACAGTCACAGTTTTGTTTCGAGACTACTGAATAATTTTTGAATTAGACCAAATAATAGGATCCTTTAACTGGCATTGAACACACTAGCATATTCTACCACATTAATTTTAATCCATGGGCAATGTTGATCCACTTGCAATTGCTCCAACTAAGGTTGTGACCATTTTTGAGTGTTTTAAATACTGTTAGCTTTATTCTCCAAAATCCCCAAGTTTAAGATTGTTTTTCATGTATTAACTCTAAATGTTTTTTTGTCAGATTCTCATCTTCCATAACTACAATCATTCGAAGAGCATCATCTGCCACAGCTGTGGAGGTACAAACCAATGATAACCACGTAATTGGTTTTGATTGCGTACTAATACACTAATTTATTTTCTCATTTTCTTGTCTATTTATTTTGGTTGGTTGGTTTGTTTGTGGGAACGGTATGATAAACAGGGTGGAAGTTATCAGGAGATTGACTCAATTCCAACACCAAAAGTTATAATAGACCAAGATTCTGATCCTAATGTGACTGTGGTAGAGATAACATTTGGCGATCGCCTTGGAGCCCTTCTTGACACTGTACGGGCACCATTTATTTAGTGGTTCAAGTATTCATGTTTATACTTTTGCTCTTGCTGTTATTGCTTATCAAACTGAGATTTTGAATATAACTTCTGCCTGTTTTTTTTCTAATCTATTAGAATGCATTTCATATTGTTGCTTGCTGTCTATGAATGGGTTGCAGATGAATGCACTTAAGAACCTTGGGCTGAATGTTGTCAAGGCAAATGTTTATCTCGATTCTTCTGGAAAGCACACCAAATTTTCCATCACTAAAGCGTAAGTCTTATGTTGTGGGTATTATTAGTATTTGAGTTGTTGATGTTCTAAATTCTGATCCAAGTATGGAAACACAAAGGAACAGAGAAATGTTTATTGTAAAAAATAAAAAACAAAAAATTCAGTGAATAAGAGGATAGTTGTATCCCAAATGACCTTGTGTAGGAATTTGTGGTACAAGATAGTTGGAATGTGTTTTACCTGAAATCTAGATTGGTCCTTGGAATTATGTTATATAGTGATTTTTGATTGCTTTGGTGGCGGGGCTTATGCAGTGACACTGGTAGAAAAGTTGAGGATCCTGAGTTGCTTGAGGCAATTCGTTTGACGATTATAAACAATCTGCTTCAGTATCATCCGGTATTCCTTGAATACACGATTCTGTGCTTAATGCTATCTGCTAGAGCACATATTGCTGGATTTATCTCTGCCTATAAATTTCTTTACTGTTTTGCATTGGTGTTTCAGGAGTCAAGCTCCCAATTAGCAATGGGAGCCGCCTTTGGAATTATTCCGCCAAATCATCAGGTTCTTCCTTTTCCCCCCATCTGAAAAATATAAAATTATGTCTAATACTGTTGACTTTTTTATTTTTTTATTTATTCTTTTCTTTGGATAAATTACAAATACATCCTCTGAGATTTGCTTAAAATACGGATTACCCCATGTGATTTGAAAAATTACAAATACCCCCTTGGCATAATTTTTTTATTTAATTGAATTAATGAAATTTCTAATTGCTCCTCATACAATAATAAAATTACTTGAATTATTAATTGAAATATATTTTTGATATCATTAAAAACTGTTAATTGACTTGATGATTTATTAATAAAATGGGTCATTTGTTATGAAATTAGAAACCTCAATGGTGAAATGTAATTTTTAGAACCATAAGGGGCGATTCATATTTTAAGCAAACCTAGGGAGTATTTGTAATTTATCCTTTTTTTTTTTTTTGATTGTATATTGGTTTGTGCCCCTTGGAGCTTTCTGAATACAGTTTATATCGTTGCTGATTAAAAAAAAAAAGTTGGTTTGTACTGTACAACATTTATTGCGGTGAACAGTGAACACTACTATTTAGTCAAATAAGATTTCTTTTTTGTGAAATATTTGTTTTATGTTTACCGTCAAAAGGAATGGAATGGATGGATTGAGGCAGGGAGTGGTGTGATAACATTCAATTTAAAACAGCATGTTAAGTGGTTCAACATTTATCCCAACATTCCCTATTCTGCGAGAAGGAGAAGAAATTTTTTTCATGAGCGTCCTTTACTTTATTAACATTAAAATGGAAAAAAAAAAGAGACAGTTCTCCAATAATCCTTTATCAACTCTTCCCTGTAATTCATGATATGCATCCTATTCATAAAAATAATCCACTATGAAATTTGGAAGTTTTATGGTGGGATCATTCAATGGAACTTGATGCTTTGTCTTAAAGTTTTTCCCTCAACGTATGCCTAGTTGGGACTTAACAGTTAACACTGTGTCATAATCGTTAGCATATGCGAATGCACTGGCTTTATCAACGACGTGTGAGGACCCCGATCCGGTTGGTGTGTGCTGAGTCCCACGTAAAAAGTCTACATTGAGAGTCTTGGATATATAAAGAGGAGTATTAAACAAACCCAAATGATATCTTTTTGGCTAGCCCTTTTGGGTAGATTCCGTAATTGTTACATATGGTATTAAAGCTCTCTTGACACATGTTGTGTGGGTCCAAGGAGCTGCAGCGTGGGATTATTGTTCAGCAGGACTGACCATGAATTGATTGTGGTGATTGTGATTGAGTAGGCCGCTCATAGGGATGTGGTGATTTGGGGGCAGATAGTTACAAGTCCAACCCCAATTCTAACCTTTGTTGCCATGTGTTGTGTCATCGGATGTATGAGTTACACCAATGAACCCAAATGAGTTCAAGAGGCTAGCCTTATGGATAAAGTTCTCATGGTTTTTATTCAGCTACAGTATTTCTTACAATATTATCATGATGCAAATATTTAATCATTTCAACATGTATGGCCTCACATCCATTTTTTTTTTTTGTAGTATTACATATTTTCTTTTTTCTTTTCTTTTTCTTTTTGTTTATTTTTGTGGTGGAATTTCTCAGGTGGATGTGGACGTAGCAACCCACATCAATATTTATAATGATGGCCCCGATCGAAGGTAATGCATGTTTTCTTCTCCCCATTTCCCTTTCCCCTCAATATGATGGGCTCTGTTCACCAATTTACTAGTGCCCCGCCAAATAAAATAACTACCAAGACTGAAGTCTTTAAAACTGCCTTCCAGTTCATCAGTGTTAGTATGTTACCTTGCAGCTTGCTGTGTGTGGAAACGGCAGACCGCCCTGGATTACTGGTGGATCTTGTAAAGATTACCACTGACATAAATGTTGCTGTTGAATCGGGAGAATTTGACACTGAGGTAATAACCAACTCGGTGTCTGTCTGTATTCTCCAGATTGTTGTAGTAATACTAGTAGTGATGTCACCGGAGCATGGTTTAACATTTTCACTTGCATTTTGATTTGGGTATCTAAGGGGTTATTGGCTAAGGCAAAGCTTCATGTCAGCTACCAGGGTAAAGCCGTCACCAAGCCCCTTCAACAGGTAAATCAGGATATGACAGAACATTATGATTGTCTTACAAAGAACTAGTCTAGATTTGCTTTTTGGCATTTCTTGTTTTTAACCTTTTGATCTTCCTCTCCATCTTCTTGATCAGGTCCTAATGTCCAGAAGTATAGATTGTCCGTTTCCTTCGCTGAAGATCTATATTTGTTTTTATAGTTTGATAATTGCCTTTGTGAACACTTTTAATGGACCCAGGTCCATCTAGCTCGACATTAGCAAAAAATCATGATACATTAGTAATTTACATTTTGGAACTTACATTCCGAAACATGGTACGCTTTTGTTCCAAAATGGTAAATTTAGCAATTCAAAGTAATATCAAAAATATTTTCCAATATAAAACTTAATAGTTACATTAGGAGGAAAAAAAATCAAGTATAATAATTAAAATCTAACGAGAGTGGAGTTCTGGTATGGAGAAACATAAAAAAGTAGGTATAATGCTTATACATGTTGATGAGAAGATTATATTGTTAAAGATATCAGAATATATGGAAGATATCAAAATATATGGAGATCCCATAATTTGTATTTATCATGTTTTTTTTATATCTTTGATTTATTTCAATCCCGTAATTAAAGGGATTTGATTGTATCTCCCACTCTATATATATGGTATATCATGTAAGCAATAGAATCAAGTTGAGTGAATAAAAGATGTATAGTCCATAGAGCTTTGTGTGTGTGGACGAAGGACAAGATTGGCTGAACCACATTAATCTTTTGTGCTATTTCTTTTCTCTTTTCCGTCTTCATTATCACTCCATATTCAATCTTATTGCCTTATCACAAAATTCAACTATACAAATGTGTTGTAACAAGAAAAATAACATTTTATTAGATGTTTAATATGTGAAAGAAAATTGCTCTAAAAGTATTTTAAATTCTAATAGTGTAATTTAAACAAGTTTATCCCCATGTACCACATTTTAGAGAATGGGGCATACCCACATGCCTGATTCTGTTCTATGTATCGAAACAATTCACGTCTGATAGAAAAATTTTGATTTCCAAAGTCAAGTTCATAGTTTTTATAGATTGATATAAATATTTGATTTGTGTTTAGGACTCAACATGAGCTCGCTCGCTTGGCCAAAACCAGAGTTTGCCATGTTACTATAGTCTCTGTATTTACAAGCTGCAACATTTAACCTCTTACCAATTTTGGCAGGTTCTTACTAATAGTTTGCAATATTTCTTGAGACGACCGACAACCGAAGAGGCAAGTTTTTGAGATGTTATATAAGACGAACATGTTGGATTACTATATAGTAATAATGGAGTTTGGCAATTTCCTCAATAACCCTCATCCGGGATTAATGTTGTCGTAAATTTCTCCAATCTAGTATGTGTGGACAGAAGAGAGACACCGATGCCACGGTGGCATTTACATTGTAAGTCTTTGTACTGTAACAACATTGTAAAATGATCAGCTGTCATCACAATGTAAGAGTATCAATGGTTTCAACACATGCTTGTTTCACAGTAATGCTTAAATCTATGTATGTATAGGGATAGTAATGGGGGCAGGTATGGGTTGTGGGACTCTTACCCCACCTCCACCCCCACCCCACCCCCACCCCACCCCCATCCCCATCCCCATCCCCATTTTGTGAACACTATTCTCATACCCGACCCTACCCGCTAGACCTCCCCACCCTGCTTAGTATAATCCTACTTCTCCCAACCTTACCTACCCAATTTTAACTTTGCAACGTATGTTTTTAGTA